>CAWUFW010006912.1:0-600000 GCA_963921515.1 Calotriton arnoldi
TGTAGGAGAGTAGGATCTGCTTCACAGGGGTACCCCACTTTTGCTGATACTTCACTGGTTTTCGACATTAGTCTGGCTGGGGCCCTGCTATTCAGAACCCCAGCCTAGCTGTTTCCTCTTTAAAAGGGTCTCCATGTGCCTTAGGCACATCTCTGATTGGGATCTGGAGTGCCCTTGTAAGTCCCTAGTATATGGTATACTATGTACCAAGGGCATAGGTACCTCAGAGGCCTGCCAGGGGCTGCAGCATATATTATGCCACCCCTGGTAGGCCATCCAAACTGACACCCCAGGTCTGCTACTGCAGCCTGGGTAAGGTGGTGCATGCACCCCTTGCTGTGGTATAGGTTACCTATATCACTAAATGCATACACACATATAAACCTATAAGTCACTCCTAAGGCAGGCCTTATCAATCCTGAAGGCAGAGTGCATGGTTCCTATGTGAGAGGGTGCCCCTGCATGAGCAGGGCCCCTCTGCAGCGTTCGGAGACCATCTCTGATGCTGTTTGTAGTGCAGCCTGACCATATACTCTTAAACGCCTTATATCCTCGCGGTAAAATGCTAACTATGGAATGGCTGCACCGAAACATGTCGTGTTTGGTGTCAAACATCTTGGAATACTACCCCCCGCCAATTCTGGCGGCGGGGGTAGCATTCCACCCTTCTAGAGGGAAAGGCATGTTAACTCTGACGAGTCCGGTAACTTCTTTCCAGAGCCCTGGCATCACAAAATGGATGCTGCTGCCACAGACACGAGTCTGGCCTCCTGCTGCTGGACGAAACTCCGGCAGGGGAGGCCTGGACAATAGGTTTCCTGTCCCAGGGAGGTGTGACCACCTCCCCAGACAGGACAATGTGTATTGGGGCTGGGCGGGAGCACTTTCGGGTGCTTTGAAGTCCTGCACTGGGGGCACATTTGGTGTCCCTGTGCATACCCCAGTTCAAACCGGATCAGGGGCTTGCAGCCCCTGCTTTGGCGCGAACTGGACAAAGGGAAAGGGGTGTAGCCACCCCTCTGCCCTGACCCACCCATAGGTGGGGCCACAGAGTAGTCCATCCCCTATTTTTGGAATAAAGGTAGGAACCCAGTCCTTAGGACTTTAGATTATACCTGGACGAAACTCTGACACAGAATCCTGGACCTTCGACGCTCTACTCACGATTAGAGGACTGAAGAATCTCCCTTGGGGTCAAGGAGTGACTCCCCTGCTTGGCAGGCACCAAAGAAGCATCTGTCCGGTTCGCATCACTGAAGCTCCCGTCGGACGCCGAAGTCATCGCATCACCAGAGGTGGATTCTCAGACTTCCCCGAGGCTACCCTGAGTCCCCAGCAAAGCTGAGGCCCGTGGCTATCGTGGGTAACGTGAGACCGTGACCCCTGGACACCGAGCACACTTGCAAGTGCACCATCTTCTGGGTCTCCCAAGAAGTCGTGCTTTGGGCTCCGAGTAGCCCTAGCCTCCAGCACCACCTGCACCGAAGATCACTGGCCCCCACTCCACGAGTGTCCTGTAAGCCAGCTCCACGTGCGGCGTCACGAGGCTCCTTCGCGGTCGCTAGCCCGTTGGCTAGTAGCCCTTACCGAAGGCCAATCTTTTCTTTACTTGGCAGTCTGGTTGCTCCAGGCCTGCCCTCACTTACCCTTGCTGGGTGAGTTCCCCAGACCTTGCTGGTCTGCACCATCGACGATCTTCAGCTACATCGAGACTTGCCGTTGCCAAGGCTTGTTGGGTCCAATCGGGTCGCCGACACCGCAGCACTCGACAGACATCGTGTACCAGCCCGAATCCTGCTCCTGGTCGCCGACAACGCCTCCTGGACCTCGTGGCTGCAGAAACGAGACGACCGTCAACGCACCTGAAGCACTCGACATCGGTGGGCATCTGTCCATCGCCTCCCTGGTCACTGGCTAGTGACCCAGACTCTGTCCCCTCTGCTTTCAGGTTCTTCAGAACTCCGATCCACTCTTGGATCCACCCGGACACTTTTCTCCTGGTCGCCAGCAGCACTTTGCAGCAGATCGCCATAAGAACCGACGACGAAACCCGACCCCGAAAGGCACCTATGCACCCGGCTTCCCTGGGTGAGGTAACACGAGTACTCCGGTGCTCCCGTGGGTAGAGACTCTTCAAAGTCCTAGATCTCAAAGGGTTTTGTCCTAGTCCTCTTTTAAGTGTCCCTTTCCTCTATTTTTCCGATCCCGACTTTCTCCATAGAAGTTAACGGCGTATCGCGGTTGTGTATTTACACTGCACGCGTCTCCCGTGGGTCCCCTGTGTCACTACCTTGGGTGGTTCCTTGTGGTCCAAGCACTTCTAGAGGCTCTAGGCCTAGTGTCTAGTTCAGTCGTGGTTCGCATACCACTTTATTGGTATATGGTTTGGTACGCCCTAGGGCCCAAACGTGTATTTGTGCTATTACTGTGATTTAAGATCTTATAACCTATGTACTTCGAACTCTAGCCTCATAAAGAGACTAGAGGGGTGTGTTTAGTAATAAATACATATATTTTGAATATATACCTGGTGTGGTGCTCTTTCATTTGGTCACTCAAGAGATTATAGACTGGTAAAACAAGCTGCTTTACATTCCTTCAAGACTTAGCCTGAAGGCTGCTCTCCACAGCTACCACTAGGATAGCTTTCAATAAGGTTGTCTTTAACCTACCTACCATAAGAGTCGATTTGGACTGGTGCAAGGTGCCCACTATAATTAGTGGACAGCATATGCCAGGCCAACTTCTCACATTGGTGTGCAGCGTGTGGGATTCCAGCTTGCTATTGTTTTACCAGATAATCTCAATTGAATTGATCAACTGAAAACCACTAAAGGTACCTAAGGTACATATAATTTAAGCTTAGAATATCAGTAAGTTCTACTGAACTTAGAGTTGTGTGTTAAGGGATAGCACAACCCTTTCTACAACTCAAGAGAGTTTAGTAGGCCACACTAGAGTAGGTAGTGCATACACCACACCACACTAGTAATGTCTTTAAAAGCAGGATCTAGAGATGCCCTGCAGGAAGCCATTGAGCTTCCCCCTCCAAGTATGACACACTCCCATTCTTGGAACTGAGAGCTTTGTGTAACGTGAGGAAATTAAGGACAGGCCAAAGTCCCACCACCCAACACCTCCAGGAGTTGTTGGTGGCTTATGATCTTAGTAAGTCTTCAGAGACTGAAGGGGTAGGAGCAGAGGGTGGGCCAGCAGATGAGGAAGGGACCAGGGGTACTACTACCCCCAGCCCCCTCTGAAACTGACCAGGAGGGTGACAATGACCCTGACCTGGAAAACCCAATCCCTTCTGGGGAAGATGAAGATGAGGATCTAGAGAACCACACCTTTGTCCCCCCAGGAAGGATTATGAGTGTGCTCAGAAAGTCTAGGTCTCCTTCTCAGGAGTCTAACCACTCTGGCACCTCAATAGGGAGCTCTGTTTCTTCTCACAGGAGGGAATCCTCTCATGAGAGAAGAAAGAGACTGGTCCAGTATGAGGAAACTCAACTGGAGATCAGGAAGAAGCAATTGGCTTTAGATAGAGAATCCCTAGATCTCCTTAAAGAGAGAAGAAAGTTGGGACTAGAGTCCCATGGTGGCAGCCATATCCCTAGAGATAGGGAAAGGTCCTATGACCATAGGAACCTGAGCAAGATTGTCCCTCCCTACCAGAGTGGGGATGATATCCACAAATGGATAACTGCTTTAGAGAGGGCCTGTAAGGTACAGAAGGTCCCTCAGGAGCAGTGGGCAGCAATCTTGTGGCTCTCCTTTGCTGACAAAGGTAGAGACAAGCTCCTCACTGTTAGAGAGGAGGATGCTGACAATTACAAGGTCTTGAAGAGTGCTCTTATTGATGGGTTTGGCCTAACCACTGAACAGTACAGGTTGAAGTTCAGAGACACCCAAAAAGCACAGACTCAAGACTGGGTAGACTATGTGGATTGTTCTGCCAAGGCTCTGGAAGGCTGGTTGATGGGCAGTAAGGTGTGTGACTTCTCAGGATTGTATAATCTGATAATGAGGGAGCAGATTCTTAATAACTGTCAAAACCAGCTGTTGCATCAGTACCTGGTTGACTCTGATCTGACCTCTCCCCAAGAATTGGGAAAGAAGGCAGACAAATGGGTCAGAACCAGGGTGAAGCAGAAGGTACAGAACCAAGGTGGGGAAACCAAGAAGCAAGATGCTAAGAACTCTGACAAGGGTGGGGAGAAGGGTAAAGATCAAAAGTCTTCATCAGGCCCCCAAAAATCTTCTTCTGGTGGGGATTCCCAGTCTACCAAGGGTAAAGGCCAAAGAAAACCATGGTGCAAGGTCTGTAAGCAAAAGACCCACTGGACCAGTGATTGCACCAAGTCCAAAGACTCCAGTCCAGCATCCACCAATGCCCCTAAGGCACCTGTTCCCCCTAGTACAGTTGGTGGAAGTGCTCCAGCAAAGGGTTTAGTAGGGTTCACCCTGGGAACTGAGTTGGGCTCTGACTTAGTCAGGGAGCTGACTCAGGCTGTGTTAGTCTGTGATGGAGGCATGGATGTGACCTCCACTGTGAGTCCCAGTAATCTGGGCAAGTACAGACAACAGCCTTTAATCAATGGACGAGAGGCTTTGGCATTTAGGGACACAGGGGCAAGTGTCACAATGGTGACACAAGACCTTGTGCTACCTGGGCAAGTTATACTTGGTGAAATGTACCAAGTGACCAATGCTAGCAATGTCAGAACAGACCATACTCTGGCAGTTGTTAACTTCTCCTGGGGAGGGGTAACTGGCCTTAAGAAGGTTGTGGTGAGTGCAAACCTACCAGTCGAATGCTTGCTTGGCAATGACTTAGAGACTTCTGCTTGGGCAGAAGTGGAGCTCAGGACCCATGCAGAAATGCTGGGGATCCCTGCAGATGTGTTTGCTGTGACCAGGTCACAAGCTAAACTGTCTAAAACTGAACAGGCCTTGGATTCTGAAAGAATGGACCAAGTGCCTTCCAAGAGGAGGAGTAGTAGGGTTAAGGCAGTGCCTTCCCCTTGGCTCAGGAGGAAGATCAGTCCCTTGAGGGGGATGATCTCAGCCCTGAAGAAGGAACTGTCCCAGAGGAACTTGAGCCTGACCAGGTTGAGTTCTTGGGGACAGGGGGACCTTCTAGGGCAGATCTGAGCCAGGAGCAGCAGAGCTGCCCCTCCTTGAACCCCTCAGACAGCAAGCTGCTGCTGAGGCTGCTGGGAAAGCTAGTGGTCCCCATACAGTGTATTGGGATGATGGACTCCTGTACTCAGAGAGTAGAGACCCCAAGCCTGGTGCTACCAGGAGGTTGGTAATACCTTTGAAGTTCAGGGGCTTCCTATTGACCCTAGCCCATGATATTCCCTTAGCAGGACACCTGGGCCAGAACAAGACTTGGGACAGAATTGTCCCTCACTTTCACTGGCCCCACATGTCTGAAGACAGTAAGGAGTTTTGTCGCTCCTGTGTAACCTGCCAAGCCAGTGGCAAAGCAGGTGGCACTACAAAGGCCCCCTGATACCACTACCTGTGGTGGGGGTGCCCTTTGAGAGGGTAGGGATTGACATTGTTGGTCCCATGGATCCCCAAACAGCATCTGGGCACAGATTTATACTGGTGGTAGTGGATCATGCCACCAGGTATCCAGAGGCTATACCCCTTAGGACCACTACAGCACCTGTGGTGGCAAGGGCCCTCCTGGGAATTTTCTCAAGAGTGGGCTTTCCTAAGGAGGTGGTATCAGACAGGGGTGCAAACTTCATGTCTGGGTACTTAAAGGCAATGTGGAAGGAGTGTGGAGTTACTTATAAGTTCACCACACCCTATCACCCACAATGCAATGGTTTAGTTGAGAGATTCAACAAAACCTTGAAGGGCATGATTAAAGGGCTCCCAGAAAAGCTTAGGCGTAGATGGGACATACTCTTGCCCTGCCTTTTATTCGCATATAGGGAGGTGCCTCAGAAGGGGTTGGTTACAGCCCTTTTGAACTTCTGTTTGGCCACCCTGTGAGGGGTCCACTGTGCTTGGTGAAGGAAGGATGGGAGTTACCTCTCAAGCCCCCAAAGCAAGATATAGTGGACTATGTACTTGGTCTCCGCTCCAGGATGGCTGAGTACATGAAAAAGGCAACCAAAAACCTTGAGGCTAGCCAGGAACTTCAAAAGGCCTGGCATGACCAAAAGGCTGTCCTAACTGTTTACCAGCCAGGACAGAAGGTGTGGGTGTTGGAGCCAGTGGCCCCAGCAGCTCTCCAAGACAAATGGAGTGGACCCCACACTATTGTTGAGCAGAAGGGTGAGGTCACTTACTTAGTAGACCTGGGAACACCCAGGAGTCCCCACAGGGTTCTCCATGTCAACAGACTTAAGCCATATGTGGACAGGGCAGACATGGGCTTGCTCATGGCTACTGATGAAGGGCAGGAGGAAGAGAGTGACCCACTCCCTGACCTGCTCTCACAGAACCCTGACGATGGGTCAGTTGATGGTGTAGCCTTGGCAGGCAGCCTCACTACCCAGCAACAAACTGATTGCAGGCAAGTCCTCAATCAGTTTAGACATATGTTTTCTCTGACACCCAGTCAGACCACCTGGTGCACTCATGAAGTGGACACTGGGGACAGTCTGCCTATTAAAAACAAGATTTATAGGCAACCTGACCATGTCAGGGACTGTATCAGGACTGAAGTCCAGAAGATGTTGGAATTGGGAGTGATTGAACCCTCAGATAGCCCTTGGGCTAGTCCAGTAGTCCTAGTACCTAAACCTCACACCAGTGGTGGGAAAAGAGAGATGAGGTTTTGTGTAGACTACAGGGGCCTCAATGCAGTCACTAGGACTGATGCCCATCCAATACCCAGGGCAGATGAGCTCATAGATACTTTGGCCTCTGCCAAATATCTCAGCACATTTGACCTAACAGCTGGCTACTGGCAGATCAGACTAGCTGATGCTGCAAAGCCCAAAACAGCATTTTCAACCCCTAGTGGGCATTATCAATTTGTGGTGATGCCCTTTGGTCTGAAAAATGCACCTGCCACTTTCCAGAGGTTGGTGAACACAGTTCTCACAGGACTGGAGGCCTATAGTGCAGCTTATCTAGATGATATTGCTGTCTTTAGCTCCACCTGGGAGGATCACCTGGTCCACCTCAGGAATGTTTTACAGGCCCTGCAAAAGGCAGGCCTGACTATCAAGGCCACTAAGTGCCAGATAGGGCAGAGTCAGGTTGTGTACCTGGGCCACCTTGTGGGTGGAGGCCAGGTTCAACCTTTGCAGAGCAAGATCCAGACCATCATGGACTGGACTGCTCCCACTACCCAGACTCAGGTGAGAGCCTTCTTAGGGCTGACTGGGTACTATAGGAGATTTGTCAAGGGGTATGGATCAATAGTGACACCCTTGAATGACTTAACTTCTAAAAAATGCCCAAAAAGGTTCAGTGGACAGTTAGCTGTCAAAAGGCATTTGATGACCTCAAGCAGGCCATGTGCACTGCTCCAATTCTGCAGAGTCCTGATTACTCCAAGAAGTTCATTGTTCAAACTGATGCATCTGAATTGGGGGTAGGGGCTGTACTGTCACAATTGAATGAAGAAGGTCAGGATCAGCCAGTAGCTTTTATTAGCAGAAGGCTGACCCCTAGAGAGAAACGTTGGTCAGCCATAGAGAGGGAGGCCTTTGCTGTGGTCTGGGCTCTGAAGAAGTTGAGGCCATACTTGTTTGGTACACACTTCCTGGTTCAGACAGACCATAAGCCCCTCTTATGGCTAAAACAAATGAAGGGTGAAAACCCCAAACTGCTTAGGTGGTCCATTTCCCTACAGGGGATGGACTTTACAGTGGAACATAGGCCTGGGAGTAACCATGCGAATGCAGATGCACTCTCTAGGTATTTCCACTTAGAACATGAAGACTTAACTGGGCAAGGTTAGTTTAATGTCCCTACGTTTGGGGGGGTTGTGTAGGAGAGTAGGATCTGCTTCACAGGGGTACCCCCACTTTTTGCTGATACTTCACTGGTTTTCGACATTAGTCTGGCTGGGGCCCTGCTATTCAGAACCCCAGCCTAGCTGTTTCCTCTTTAAAAGGGTCTCCATGTGCCTTAGGCACATCTCTGATTGGGATCTGGAGTGCCCTTGTAAGTCCCTAGTATATGGTATACTATGTACCAAGGGCATAGGTACCTCAGAGGCCTGCCAGGGGCTGCAGCATATATTATGCCACCCCTGGTAGGCCATCCAAACTGACACCCCAGGTCTGCTACTGCAGCCTGGGTAAGGTGGTGCATGCACCCCTTGCTGTGGTATAGGTTACCTATATCACTAAATGCATACACACATATAAACCTATAAGTCACTCCTAAGGCAGGCCTTATCAATCCTGAAGGCAGAGTGCATGGTTCCTATGTGAGAGGGTGCCCCTGCATGAGCAGGGCCCCTCTGCAGCGTTCGGAGACCATCTCTGATGCTGTTTGTAGTGCAGCCTGACCATATACTCTTAAACGCCTTATATCCTCGCGGTAAAATGCTAACTATGGAATGGCTGCACCGAAACATGTCGTGTTTGGTGTCAAACATCTTGGAATACTACCCCCCGCCAATTCTGGCGGCGGGGTAGCATTCCACCCTTCTAGAGGGAAAGGCATGTTAACTCTGACGAGTCCGGTAACTTCTTTCCAGAGCCCTGGCATCACAAAATGGATGCTGCTGCCACAGACACGAGTCTGGCCTCCTGCTGCTGGACGAAACTCCGGCAGGGAGGCCTGGACAATAGGTTTCCTGTCCCAGGGAGGTGTGACCACCTCCCCAGACAGGACAATGTGTATTGGGGCTGGGCGGGAGCACTTTCGGGTGCTTTGAAGTCCTGCACTGGGGGCACATTTGGTGTCCCTGTGCATACCCCAGTTCAAACCGGATCAGGGGCTTGCAGCCCCTGCTTTGGCGCGAACTGGACAAAGGGAAAGGGGTGTAGCCACCCCTCTGTCCTGACCCACCCATAGGTGGGGCCACAGAGTAGTCCATCCCCTATTTTTGGAATAAAGGTAGGAACCCAGTCCTTAGGACTTTAGATTATACCTGGACGAAACTCTGACACAGAATCCTGGACCTTCGACGCTCTACTCACGATTAGAGGACTGAAGAATCTCCCTTGGGGTCAAGGAGTGACTCCCCTGCTTGGCAGGCACCAAAGAAGCATCTGTCCGGTTCGCATCACTGAAGCTCCCGTCGGACGCCGAAGTCATCGCATCACCAGAGGTGGATTCTCAGACTTCCCGAGGCTACCCTGAGTCCCCAGCAAAGCTGAGGCCCGTGGCTATCGTGGGTAACGTGAGACCGTGACCCCTGGACACCGAGCACACTTGCAAGTGCACCATCTTCTGGGTCTCCCAAGAAGTCGTGCTTTGGGCTCCGAGTAGCCCTAGCCTCCAGCACCACCTGCACCGAAGATCACTGGCCCCCACTCCACGAGTGTCCTGTAAGCCAGCTCCACGTGCGGCGTCACGAGGCTCCTTCGCGGTCGCTAGCCCGTTGGCTAGTAGCCCTACCGAAGGCCAATCTTTTCTTTACTTGGCAGTCTGGTTGCTCCAGGCCTGCCCTCACTTACCCTTGCTGGGTGAGTTCCCCAGACCTTGCTGGTCTGCACCATCGACGATCTTCAGCTACATCGAGACTTGCCGTTGCCAAGGCTTGTTGGGTCCAATCGGGTCGCCGACACCGCAGCACTCGACAGACATCGTGTACCAGCCCGAATCCTGCTCCTGGTCGCCGACAACGCCTCCTGGACCTCGTGGCTGCAGAAACGAGACGACCGTCAACGCACCTGAAGCACTCGACATCGGTGGGCATCTGTCCATCGCCTCCCTGGTCACTGGCTAGTGACCCAGACTCTGTCCCCTCTGCTTTCAGGTTCTTCAGAACTCCGATCCACTCTTGGATCCACCCGGACACTTTTCTCCTGGTCGCCAGCAGCACTTTGCAGCAGATCGCCATAAGAACCGACGACGAAACCCGACCCCGAAAGGCACCTATGCACCCGGCTTCCCTGGGTGAGGTAACACGAGTACTCCGGTGCTCCCGTGGGTAGAGACTCTTCAAAGTCCTAGATCTCAAAGGGTTTTGTCCTAGTCCTCTTTTAAGTGTCCCTTTCCTCTATTTTTCCGATCCCGACTTTCTCCATAGAAGTTAACGGCGTATCGCGGTTGTGTATTTACACTGCACGCGTCTCCCGTGGGTCCCCTGTGTCACTACCTTGGGTGGTTCCTTGTGGTCCAAGCACTTCTAGAGGCTCTAGGCCTAGTGTCTAGTTCAGTCGTGGTTCGCATACCACTTTATTGGTATATGGTTTGGTACGCCCCTAGGGCCCAAACGTGTATTTGTGCTATTACTGTGATTTAAGATCTTATAACCTATGTACTTCGAACTCTAGCCTCATAAAGAGACTAGAGGGGTGTGTTTAGTAATAAATACATATATTTTGAATATATACCTGGTGTGGTGCTCTTTCATTTGGTCACTCAAGAGATTATAGACTGGTAAAACAAGCTGCTTTACATTCCTTCAAGACTTAGCCTGAAGGCTGCTCTCCACAGCTACCACTAGGATAGCTTTCAATAAGGTTGTCTTTAACCTACCTACCATAAGAGTCGATTTGGACTGGTGCAAGGTGCCCACTATAATTAGTGGACAGCATATGCCAGGCCAACTTCTCACACACATCTTCGCCGAAAAGGCTTCCTTCTTCCGAGCACAGCTCTCCCGAGCAAAAAACAGACCCAGAGAACTGTTCAGCATTATTAGAAATCAAACCTCCCCAGCCCCACCCAGCATGACGGCCACCACTAGCAAATGCGAAGAAATAGCTAACTTTTTTCTGAAAAAATTGCCAAAATCGACCAATCCTTCACCCTAACCCAAGTCCCCCTAACCCCCTTGGTTCCCCTGACACCACTTCAACACCTTCCCCTCTGCTCACACCCCCTTATCCTCCCCACCCCCTCCTTCTTTAACCCTGTCTGAACTTCCCCCGTCAACACTCAACCCAAAAACAATGCCTCCTGGCTGAATTTCCACTCAGTCTCTGAAATTGAAGTCTATAACATCCTGTCCAAACTTAAACCATCCTCCCACACTAAAGACCCTCTCCCATCTTCCCTCGTCCAAAACCTAAAGCACGTCTTTGTCCCGTCCTGGACCAATATCATCAACTCATCCCTTTCATCGGGATGTGTCCCAGTCCCCCTCCAACTCGGACAAATCACACCCATTCCAAAAACCCTAAGGCCGACCCTAATGACTCGAACAACCTCCGCCCCATCTCTAACCTCCCCTTTCTCTCTAAAGCCCTTGAAAAATGTGCCCTTCAACAACTGGATAAACACATTGAGACCTACAACCTACTTGACCCCCTACAATCAGGCTTCCGTAAAGGCTGCAGCACTGAAACTGCATTGCTTAATATAGTTGATGACATCCACCTTGCCCTGGACAATAGCGAGACTTGCCTACTCATTCTCCTTGACCTCTCAGCGGCATTTGACACTGTCAACCATTCAACACTACTCTCCACACTTAAATCTAGATTTGGTCTTAATGGCACCGTCCTCAATTGGTTCAAATCCTATTTCCAACACAGAACCCAACAAGTAAAAATCCACCACTGCCTATCTAGCCCCACTCCAGTCTCCCTTGGTGTCCCCCAAGGATCCATCCTCTCTCCTGCCCTCTTCAACCTTTTCATGGAACCCCTTACCCTCATTCTCAAACAAGCAGGCATTAACTATCACCTATATGCTGACGACACCCAACTCTACTATAAAATCAAATCCCACTCTGATGTTCTGCACCTTAACACTGCCCTTACTAACATACAAAACTGGTTCCATTCCAATCATCTCAAACTCAACCCTAACAAAACGGAAATCATTCTATTCTCTCCTAAAAACAACCCTCTCCCCATCCATACATGGATCACTGACCTTACTGCCCTTAACTGTTCACTCTCCCTCTCCGAATCGGTTAAATCCCTTGGCATCACCCTCGACAGTAAGTTTACGCTCATCTCCCATGTAAAAAACTCGGCCAAAAGCGCACTTTTTATACTCCAACATCTCAAAAAAATCAAACCTTTCATTGCAGCGGAAGATTTCAAATCAGTTGTACAATCCCTGGTCCTCTCGAAAATTGACTATGGTAACGCCCTTCTCATCGGCTCTCCCAAAACTCACTTGGCCCCACTTAAATCTGTGCTAAACCTAGCGGCCAGGATTACAACTGGTTGCAAACGCTCTGACCACATCTCGCCGACCCTAAAGTCCCTTAAATGGCTTCCTATTGAAGGCAGATCCTCCTTTAAACTAGCCTGCATCACTCACAAAGCCCTTCATCAAAAACCCTGATCTACCTTTCAAACAAACTCAAAAAGCGGGCAGTAGCCGTTCGATGAGAAGCACTCACTCTCTCCTCCTCGTCCCCCCTTTGTTAAAAAAGAAAGTCACACAATCTCGCTCCTTCTCTGGTAAGGCCCCCAGCATCTGGAATGCCCTCCCCAAAGACCTACGACTGAATCCCTCATACGTCAGTTTAAAAAAGACCTTAAATTGCACCTGCTCAACAAATATTGGGGCCCATAATCACTCTATGCCCATACTTGCTGCTCGATCTCTTTCCACCTTAAATCCCCAATGATGCTCCTCTTTCTCCTACCTCTCCTGCACTCCACTAACACGTAATACCCCCCACCTTTACCCTTCCACACCTCTAGCATCTCCTCAGTTCACCCTCTACTTTAATTTAGCCTCCCCTCCCTCCACTCTGGTCTAACCCTTCCGTTTCATTCAAAATATGAATCTAGCTTCTTTCTACTGCTTAAATATTTGTAAATGTTACCAATATACTACCTCCTTTCACTTTGTATTATAACCAAGATATGTTATTTACTTTGTTGCTTAAGCCTATTATCTCTACGCTTCTTCTCGCTGCCATGTGTTTTTGTAACCTATGTTCTATCACCTTCCCAATTGTAAAGCGCTCTGATACCTAAGGGTGAAGCCAGCGCTATATAAAACCTCGTAAATAAATAAATAAATAAAAATAAATTGAAAAGTGATGGACAGCTCCCAAACATTTATGAGAAGCCAGTTGAAAGGAAACTCAGTGACACGGTAACACAGATACTCTGGGAGACAGGTAAAGTCTTTTAATGAGAGCGCGGAGGTGAGCGTTTACAGCTGGTCTCAGTGGAAAACATTGTGTCAAAGTGCGCGTTTTACACTAGCCCGGTAGACTGCAGTCATTAGAATCCCCATCTACTACAGTTGGGGCAGTTTATTTAATCTCACTGCGAAGAGTCGCTGTAAGCCTCACCGGACGATAGATACACTGGCAGTAGGTACTCTCCGTTCTGTGAGTGGCCCTCTGTGAAACACCTGGGACGGGTACCACCCTCGGGGGGACAGACAGACACAACTTGGTGTATCAACGAGAGACGCACCTTGAGGCAAGTCTGACAACAGGGGTCTCTCCTCCATTCTCCTCCCATGGGGCATGTAGGGTATTTTCCAAGGGTTTGATGAGAGCCCTTTTCTCCGGTGGAGTGTGACAATGGTCATCCCACCAAGTGGTACCTTCTCACCACTAATGTTGGTAAGAACGGAGCCCTTTCTTGGTCCTGATGAATGCCACGGACCCTTTTGGGCCAACGGGCAGAAACATGTTGACTACTTTCCCACGGTGAGGGGACAATAATTTCCCCATGCTCACCGTCCACATTATTTTAATACCATATAGCTGCCTCTTCTATTAAATTTAATTTGCTAACTGTAATGGTTTTTAAAACTCCACTCACTTATCACGGGCCCCCACTTAGTTTTAGAAGTGCCTCCCTGTCTTCAGGTGAAGGCCCGCCCTCTACCAAACCAAGTTTCTAGAGGGAGAGGACTGCCGATGATGAAGCATGACACCTGGTGCTGTGTGAGGACAGTCCTTCACTTTTTGTGAGATGCCAGCACTCATGATTTATGTTTAGAGTACCTTCGGTCACTGTGTTAGGAGCAGCTTTATTTGTGCTAAACATTTCGTGTTGGAGGCTAGCTTGCTCCTAGTGCCCCACGCCTCTAGTTCCCTCCCCCTGAATCTCCCTGGGGTTAGTGTGTTTTCACGGGTACCACACCCCTTCAGAGCTACTGTACTTTTTGGATGTGAGCATCCTCTGCTCACCACAGCTCTGGCCTGCGTTGAAGGAAGTCGAGAGAGAGAGCACTCTGTTGGCTGAAAAGTTAGATTAAAGGTTTTGGCTGGTGCTTCAGGTGATGAGGGTCTGTCCCGGCAGAAGCAGTGTAAATAACTTCAGATATATACACAGGCCTCTTCCTGGGGAATGAAACCCCAGTTGTTTCTATTTCACAGTCTTTGTTAGGTCTCGCCGAGGCAGCGCATGTGCTGTCTCCCGAGACATGCTGTATCTGGTGTATGGGCGTTCAGCACACCCATCGCTTGTGATTGGTTCCTTAATGTGCTTGTGAAAAATCCTTGTTTTTCATTGGTAAAAAGCTTACATTTGTCCCTCTTTTTACTCTTTTGGTCACGCCCTGGAGACTGCCCATGTTGCAAGATTTAGTTCATGGTGAGTCGTAAAGTTTACTGTTACGCACTACTTTTTCTTTTGCCTCGGCTTCAAATGTTAGTTGCCTGCTCCTACCTCCAAGCCTGCCCCCTTGTCAGTCACCGCTTCCGCTTTCCATTCACAGGGTTTCCGTATTGTGCTGCCTTTAGCTCCCCTCCTTTGACCACCTTCTAACTCCTGGGCAGCTTGAGAACTAAGACGACATCACGGCGCACACTCCCTGCTGCTTTACCATGCAGCGCGTCTGTGCCTCAGGCAAGCTGAACAAAAGGGGCAACATCATGGTGCACACTCCCTGCTGCTTTATCATGTAGCGTGTCCGTGCCACAGGCAAGTCGACATCGCTGAATGTCTGCATTTGTTTTGGGTAAGCCTTCGCACTCCACTGCACTCGAAACTAAAACATATACGTAGAAGACTTTTATAGCAATGGTGGCACGCCGCGCTTTAATCATTTAAAGATAAAGAGCGGCTTGCCGCCATTGCTACAAAGGTCAGTAAATAAAAAAACAAAAGCGGGCAGACGCCGCATTTCTTTTCCATGAATTTACTTTTATAGAAATGGCAGCACGCCGCGCTTTAGTTGTAAACATCTAAAGCTAAAGCGCGACATGCCGCGATTGCTACAATAGTAAATAAACAGAAAAAAAGGCGGCTGCACAACTTTTTGTTTCTATTTATTGACTTTTGTAGCAATCGCGGCATGCCGCGCTGCGCTTTAGCTTTAAACATCTAAAGTGTGGCTTGCCGCCATTACTTCAAAAGTCAATAAATAAAAAAGCAAAGGTAGGCGGACGCCACATTTCTTTTCAATTTTCAAAGCCAATAGCTCTACATTTAACTAATGCAAGACCTATTGCATTGCAAATGCTTGTTTGTCCTTCTGTGGAAGGGAATTAAACACCTGCATCAATGCTGTTTTATCCCTTTAAAAAGTACTAACTTATAAGGGCCACGATCTGCGATCGAGGCTGAAACCAGTTGTGGCAGCACTGGTCTCAATGCTGTGACCTGGCCTTAGAAACTGAATGTCTTTTTAATGAATTGCAGCCCTGGAAGCACCTGCCCCTCCCGGGGGCAGGGGTGTTTCAGTGCCAGCAGGTGATGGGAACAAGATGCCAGGACTGTGGTTTATTCCTCCTTTCAGTATGAGCGCATACCCTCATGGAGGGTGACTTCTTGTCTGTGGCCACAGCCGTATGATCCCCAGCACAGCCCCCTCAGGTGCGAGGCTTTTGGGCTCCTCTCTCAGTCTATTGGCACCCGGGCTATACTGCCATGGTTTTGTCACCATCACCTCAATGCACCGTGAAAGTCATCACTGTTGGTGAGAGAAGAATCCTTACCCCTGACATTCATGGCCTGAGCACCATACAGGGTCTGATGAAGTGAAGAACAGACATGAATCTCGAGGCAGAACACTGTTGCAATTCTTGTTACGTAAATTACCTGCTCGGCATAAATGCAATGTCACCCTGTGACTACATAATTTACCATTGGGGTCAATCACATGACCTCATGAGCTGATAGTGACATCACTCCTTCTCAACTCGAGATCCTCCATCAAACGCCCTGATATTTCCCACATGCGTATGGGAGAGAACTTGCATTTGCTGTTTGCTGCTTATCTCAGAATCCTGGTTTTCTGGTGACGTCATCAGGATGTAACCCTTCGGGTAACCAAGTATTAATCTATAACCATCTTGAATGCAGAGGCCCACTGCTGAAATTTAAGGATAACTAATGGCAGTGATCCCCAAACCTGACTGTGTCTTGGTGAATGCCTACTGACATGTTTTTGCACTGGTGCAACGCGTATCAGGCAGCCCTAGTTCCTGGGCCGGATTCACAAAGGTAAACTTAGACCAAAACTCTCAGTTTAGATCTAAGGTGTAACTTTACTACTAGTAAAGTTAAACTTTTTGTCTAAGTTTAGACCAAAGGTCTAGCTTTACTAGTAGTAAACTTAGACTATTGGTCTAAGTTTAGTCTAACTCATACCACAAGTCACATCAAAACAAATCAACTTTATTCGATTCAGACAAAGAATCATAAAAGCTTACAGTTCAGTACAAATTTAAAAATAAGAAGAGTTAATCAAATCATTAAAAAACAGGTACAGTAAAAACGCTTGCCGATTTAAAATGCAGCAGTTAAAAACTTCCTTTTAGTGATAACAGACCTCAAAAATCTTGCCACTACCACACATGTAAACAAGTCCGGGAGCAATTGTAGGTATAAGTAGGCTGGTCTGCATTGTCTAAAATTTAACAATTTCATTAGAGGCTTTATAAAAATAATCCTTAGGTCTGTATAAAATTTGCAGAAAAACAGTACATGAATAGTTGATTGTTTAGAGATCTGGTCGCAAGGACAGCATATTAATTGACGAGACCAGTTGTTAGTAGTGGGAAAGGTTGTCAAACGATGAAAATATCTAGCCTAAAACGTGTCAATACAAATCTATGTTGAGCATTTAAAACACCAATTGAATACGGTTGCATCGTATAGCAGGTCAGTACCATTTGGTTATATTGTACGGTGGGCTTCACAAGTTCCGATGTTAATCTCTTTTCTTCTAAGTTGTTCAGGCATATTTTCTTTAAAGATGCTCTTGATATATGCAACAGAGATTCAGGATTATCGTAATATTCAGAATGACAAATATCCTGCATAAAATTCTTTATGTACTTCAGCCATGGAATTTTCAATGCATGGTCGGCACCACAACAGTCCTGTACAATGGCTCTGTTAAAGCCCGTGTGGTCCGATGTCCAGAGCTTGTGCCATAGGAGCACTGGCTGCACCCTTATTAAATCTTCTAAATAAGTTACGCCCAACTCTGCATGACACACTAAGTTTGAACAACTGGTTGGGAGCCCCAAAAGATTTTTAAGAAACCCATTTTCTACCAGCTGTAAGGAATCGACATCTACGTGTCCCCACAACTCAGAGCCGTACATCGCTACTGATCGGCATTTGGCGTTATAAATGCTTATCATATTCCTGGGAGATTTACGTCCCATTTTCCTAGAAAAATTATTCAGACCCGCAATTGATCTGAGGAGCTGCATTCTTCTCGATTTCACTGCACTTTTCCAGTTACCATTACAATCAAGTCTAACTTTACTAGTAGTAAAGTTAGACTTGTAGTCAAAGTTTAGACCTGAAGTATAAGTTTAGACCTAAAGTCTTTTTTTACTAGTAGAGAAATTAGACTTTTGATCGAAACCTAGACTAAAAGTCTAACTTTACTAAGAGTAAAGTTAGACTTTAGGTCTAAACGTAGACTTTGGTGAATCAGGCCCCCTGTGTATCCTATTTCAGGTACCACCCAGGATAAACAAATTCATGTAAAGATTTAGCTAACAGCGATTTTAATGTATAGATTGAGGAGCCCAGCCTGCCCTATGTTACTGCTAAATTTCCTCCTCCTTTTCTTCCCCTCCTTTGACTGTCGTCAACAAGGGGATATTCTACCCATGTGTCCCCAGACATGGCTTCCCTGAATTCTAATACAGGAGAGACAGTTTAAGACTGCATGGCTCACAAAGCGCTCCATGGGGATGTCCAGCTTTCTTGCATGTGACACTTCATTCCCTGCACCTCTAGCAGAAGAGAGAGATCTGACAGGCCTTTTCTACTCACTGTCTGCCAAGTTAAGAAGACGCCGTAGAAAGAGATCCTTCACTGATCTGGCACTGCCCTCTCCAAGGACCAAGAGTCAATTAATAGCCATTGTGTTCTCATAGGTATAAAAACACAAGGCCTGCATGACATGTCAGTGAGGTGCGGATTACACCTGTACTTTGTTGAGCATTACAATTGCTGCCCTTCCGAGGACACGTCCCGCTACAGGAAGATTGCACATGTCTGTGTACCAGTAAATGAAACGCAGACATTAATCATTGATGTGCGTGTGCTCTCTTTCTTTGTTTGTTTGTTTGTTTCTCTTTCTTTTTCCTTTCTTTCTTTCTTTCTTTCTTTCTTTCTTTCTTTCTTTCTTTCTTTCTTTCTTCCATCCTTTCCCCCTTCCTTCCTTCCTTCCTTCCTTCCCTTCTTTCCTTCCTTCCTTCCTTCCTTCCTTCCTTTCTCAATTTTGATTGCATTCTCATGTATGCCTTCCCTTCACGTCGGTAAGTCCAAATGCAATTCAGTGTTACTTCTTTACTTTGTTTCTTTCACCTCACTGGTTTAACTGAAACTGAATCCTTAGGCAACTTTTTATTTTTACGCTAGAGATCACAGGCTAATACAGAGCCCAGAATAAGCATTTTTAAATACCCTTTAAAATTGCAGTCCGTAATGCATTGCCTCTGTTCTTCGTAATACCCCTTCGGTACATTCAGTAATGCCAGCCTTTGCTCTCAATAATACCCTTTCGGTACATTCAGTAGTGCCAGCCTCAGCTCTCAATAATACCCCGTCGGTACAATCACTAGTGCCAGCATCTGCTCTCAATAATACCCCTTCGGTACAATCACTAGTGCCAGCCTCTGCTCTCAATAATACCCCTTCGGTACAATCACTAGTGCCAGCCTCTGCTCTCAGCAATACCCCTTCGGTACAATCACTAGTGCCCGCCTCTGCTCTCAATAATACCCTTTCGGTACATTCAGTAGTGCCAGCCTCAGCTCTCAATAATACCCCGTCGGTACAATCACTAGTGCCAGCATCTGCTCTCAATAATACCCCTTCGGTACAATCACTAGTGCCAGCCTCTGCTCTCAATAATACCCCTTCGGTACAATCACTAGTGCCAGCCTCTGCTCTCAGCAATACCCCTTCGGTACAATCACTAGTGCCCGCCTCTGCTCTCAGCAATACCCCTTCGGTACAATCACTAGTGCCAGCCTCTGCTCTCAGCAATACCCCTTCAGTACAATCACTAGTGCCAGCCTCTGCTCTCAATAATACCCCTTCGGTACAATCACTAGTGCCAGCCTCTGCTCTCAGCAATACCCCTTCAGTACAATCACTAGTGCCAGCCTCTGCTCTCAATAATACCCCTACAGTACAATCACTAGTGCCGGCCTCTGCTCTCAATAATACCCCTTCGGTACAATCACTAGTGCCAGCCTCTGCTCTCAGCAACACCCCTTCAGTACAATCACTAGTGCCCGCCTCTGCTCTCAGCAATACCCCTTCGGTACAATCACTAGTGCCCGCCTCTGCTCTCAGCAATACCCCTTCAGTACAATCACTAGTGCCAGCCTCTGCTCTAAATAATACCCCTTCGGTACAATCACTAGTGCCAGCCTCTGCTCTCAGCAATACCCCTTCAGTACAATCACTAGTGCCCGCCTCTGCTCTCAGCAATACCCCTTCGTTACATTCACTAGTGCCCGCCTCTGCTCTCAGCAATACCCCTTCAGTTCATTCAGTAGTTCCAGCCTCTGCTCTCAATAATACCCCTTCACTACATTCAGTAATATCAGCCTCTGATCGCTATAATACCCCTTCTGTATGTTCAGTAATGCCAGCCTCATCTCTCAATAAAACCCCTTCGGTCCATTCAGTAGTGCCAGCCTCAGCTCTCAATAATACCCCTTTCGTACAATCAGTAATGCCAGCCTCAGCTCTCAATAAAACCCCTTCAGTACGTTCAGTAGTTCCAGCCTCAGCTCTCAATAAAACCCCTTCGGTACATTCAGTAGTGCCAGCCTCTCCTCTCAGCAATACCCCTTCAGTTTGTTCAGTAGTTCCAGCCTCTGCTCTCAATAATAACCCTTTATTACATTCAGTAATATCAGCCTCTGATCTCTATAATACCTCTTCGGTATGTTCAGTAATTCCAGCCTCAGCTCTCAATAATACCCTTTCGGTACATTCAGTAGTGCCAGCCTCAGCTCTCAATAATACCCTTTCGGTACATTCAGTAGTGCCAGCCTCAGCTCTCAATAATACCCTTTCGGTACATTCAGTAGTGCCAGCCTCAGCTCTCAATAATACCCCTTCGGTACATTCAGTAGTGCCAGCCTCAGCTCTCAATAATACCCCTTTGGTACATTCAGTAGTGCCAGCCTCAGCTCTCAATAATACCCCTTCGGTACATTCAGTAGTGCCAGCCTCAGCTCTCAATAATACCCCTACGGTACATTCAGTAGTGCCAGCCTCTGCTCTCAATAAAACCCCTTTCGTACAATCAGTAATGCCAGCCTGTTCTCAATAATACCCCTTCGGTACATTCAGTAGTGCCAGCCTCAGCTCTCAATAATACCCTTTCGGTACATTCAGTAGTGCCAGCCTCAGCTCTCAATAATACCCCTTCGGTACATTCAGTAGTGCCAGCCTCAGCTCTCAATAATACCCCTTCGGTACATTCAGTAGTGCCAGCCTCAGCTCTCAATAATACCCCTTCGGTACATTCAGTAGTGCCAGCCTCAGCTCTCAATAATACCCCTTCGGTACATTCAGTAGTGCAGCCTCAGCTCTCAATAATACCCTTCGGTACATTCAGTAGTGCCAGCCTCAGCTCTCAATAATACCCTTTCGGTACATTCAGTAGTGCCAGCCTCAGCTCTCAATAATACCCCTTCGGTACATTCAGTAGTGCCAGCCTCAGCTCTCAATAATACCCCTTCGGTACATTCAGTAGTGCCAGCCTCAGCTCTCAATAAAACCCCTTTCGTACAATCAGTAATGCCAGCCTCAGCTCTCAATAATATCCCTCCCTTCGGTACATTCAGTAGTGCCAGCCTCAGCTCTCAATAATACCCTTTCGGTACATTCAGTAGTGCCAGCCTCAGCTCTCAATAATACCCTTTCGGTACATTCAGTAGTGCCAGCCTCAGCTCTCAGCAATACCCCTTCAGTTCGTTCAGTAGTTCCAGCCTCTGCTCTCAATAATACCCCTTCATTACATTCAGTAATATCAGCCTCTGATCGCTATAATACCCCTTCTGTATGTTCAGTAATGCCAGCCTCATCTCTCAATAAAACCCCTTCGGTCCATTCAGTAGTGCCAGCCTCAGCTCTCAATAAAACCCCTTCAGTACGTTCAGTAGTTCCAGCCTCAGCTCTCAATAAAACCCCTTCGGTACGTTCGGTAGTTCCAGCCTCAGCTCTCAAAACCCCTTCGGTACATTCAGTAGTGCCAGCCTCTCCTCTCAGCAATACCCCTTCAGTTCGTTCAGTAGTTCCAGCCTCTGCTCTCAATAATAACCCTTTATTACATTCAGTAATATCAGCCTCTGATCTCTATAATACCTCTTCGGTATGTTCAGTAATGCCAGCCTCAGCTCTCAATAAAACCCCTTCGGTACGTTCGGTAGTTCCAGCCTCAGTTCTCAATAATACCCCTTCGGTACATTCAGTAGTGCCAGCCTCAGCTCTCAATAATACCCTTTCGGTACATTCAGTAGGGCCAGCCTCAGCTCTCAATAATACCCCTTCGGTACATTCAGTAGTGCCAGCCTCTGCTCTCAATAAAACCCCTTTTGTACAATCAGTAATGCCAGCCTCAGCTCTCAATAATACCTCTTCGGTACATTCAGTATTGCCAGCCTCTGCTCTCAATAAAACCCCTTTCGTACAATCAGTAATGCCAGCCTCAGCTCTCAATAAAACCCCTTTCGTACAATCAGTAATGCCAGCCTCAGCTCTCAATAAAACCCCTTCGGTACATTCAGTAGTGCCAGCCTCTCCTCTCAGCAATACCCCTTCAGTTTGTTCAGTAGTTCCAGCCTCTGCTCTCAATAATAACCCTTTATTACATTCAGTAATATCAGCCTCTGATCTCTATAATACCTCTTCGGTATGTTCAGTAATTCCAGCCTCAGCTCTCAATAATACCCTTTCGGTACATTCAGTAGTGCCAGCCTCAGCTCTCAATAATACCCTTTCGGTACATTCAGTAGTGCCAGCCTCAGCTCTCAATAATACCCTTTCGGTACATTCAGTAGTGCCAGCCTCAGCTCTCAATAATACCCCTTCGGTACATTCAGTAGTGCCAGCCTCAGCTCTCAATAATACCCCTTTGGTACATTCAGTAGTGCCAGCCTCAGCTCTCAATAATACCCCTTCGGTACATTCAGTAGTGCCAGCCTCAGCTCTCAATAATACCCCTACGGTACATTCAGTAGTGCCAGCCTCTGCTCTCAATAAAACCCCTTTCGTACAATCAGTAATGCCAGCCTGTTCTCAATAATACCCCTTCGGTACATTCAGTAGTGCCAGCCTCAGCTCTCAATAATACCCTTTCGGTACATTCAGTAGTGCCAGCCTCAGCTCTCAATAATACCCCTTCGGTACATTCAGTAGTGCCAGCCTCAGCTCTCAATAATACCCCTTCGGTACATTCAGTAGTGCCAGCCTCAGCTCTCAATAATACCCCTTCGGTACATTCAGTAGTGCCAGCCTCAGCTCTCAATAATACCCCTTCGGTACATTCAGTAGTGCAGCCTCAGCTCTCAATAATACCCCTTCGGTACATTCAGTAGTGCCAGCCTCAGCTCTCAATAATACCCTTTCGGTACATTCAGTAGTGCCAGCCTCAGCTCTCAATTATACCCCTTCGGTACATTCAGTAGTGCCAGCCTCAGCTCTCAATAATACCCCTTCGGTACATTCAGTAGTGCCAGCCTCAGCTCTCAATAAAACCCCTTTCGTACAATCAGTAATGCCAGCCTCAGCTCTCAATAATATCCCTCCCTTCGGTACATTCAGTAGTGCCAGCCTCAGCTCTCAATAATACCCCTTCGGTACATTCAGTAGTGCCAGCCTCTGCTCTCAATAATACCCTTTTATGTACATTCAGTAGTGTCAGCCTCAGCTCTCAATAATACCCTTTCGGTACATTCAGTAGTGCCAGCCTCAGCTCTCAATAATACCCCTTCGGTACATTCAGTAGTGCCAGCCTCTGCTCTCAATAAAACCCCTTTCGTACAATCAGTAATGCCAGCCTGTTCTCAATAATACCCCTTCATTGCATTCAGTAGTGCCAGCCTCAGCTCTCAATAATACCCTTTCGGTACATTCAGTAGTGCCAGCCTCAGCTCTCAATAATACCCTTTCGGTACATTCAGTAGTGCCAGCCTCAGCTCTCAATAATACCCCTTCGGTACATTCAGTAGTGCCAGCCTCTGCTCTCAATAAAACCCCTTTCGTACAATCAGTAATGCCAGCCTCAGCTCTCAATAATACCCCTTCGGTACATTCAGTAGTGCCAGCCTCAGCTCTCAATAATACCCTTTCGGTACATTCAGTAGTGCCAGCCTCAGCTCTCAATAAAACCCCTTTCGTACAATCAGTAATGCCAGCCTCAGCTCTCAATAATACCCCTTCGGTACATTCAGTAGTGCCAGCCTCAGCTCTCAATAATACCCTTTCGGTACATTCAGTAGTGCCAGCCTCAGCTCTCAATAATACCCTTTCGGTACATTCAGTAGTGCCAGCCTCAGCTCTCAATAATACCCTTTTGGTACATTCAGTAGTGCCAGCCTCTGCTCTCAATAAAACCCCTTTCGTACAATCAGTAATGCCAGCCTGTTCTCAATAATACCCCTTCATTGCATTCAGTATTATCGGCCTCTGATCTCTATAATACCCCTTTGATATGTTCAGTAATATCAGCCTCAGCTCTCAGTAATACCCCTTTAGTACAATCAGTAATGCCAGCCTCTGCTCTCAGTAATACCCTTCAGTACATTCAGTAGTGCCAGCCTCAGCTCTCAATAATACCCCTTCGGTACATTCAGTAGTGCCAGCCTCAGCTCTCAATAATACCCCTTCTGTATGTTCAGTAATGCCAGCCTCAGCTCTCAATAATACCCCTTCGGTACATTCAGTAGTGCCAGCCTCAGCTCTCAATAATACCCTTTCGGTACATTCAGTAGTGCCAGCCTCTGCTCTCAATAAAACCCCTTTCGTACAACCAGTAATGCCAGCCTGTTCTCAATAATACCCCTTCATTGCATTCAGTATTATCAGCCTCTGATCTCTATAATATTCCTTCGATATGTTCAGTAATATCAGCCTCAGCTCTCAGTAATACCCCTTTAGTACAATCAGTAATGCCAGCCTCTGCTCTCAGTAATACCCTTCAGTACATTCAGTAGTGCCAGCCTCAGCTCTCAATAATACCCCTTCGGTACATTCAGTAGTGCCAGCCTCAGCTCTCAATAATACCCTTTCGGTACATTCAGTAGAGCCAGCCTCAGCTCTCAATAATACCCCTTCGGTACATACAGTAGTGCCAGCCTCTGTTCTCAGTAATACCCCTTCAATAATTCAGTAATACCAGCCTTTTCGCTCAGTAATATTCCTTAGGTACATCAGTAATACCGGTCACTGATTTCAATAATATACCTTCAGTACATTCACTAGTGCCAGCCTCTGCTCGCAATAATTCCCCTTTGGTACATTCAGTAATGCCTGCCGCTGCTCTCAATAACACGCCTTCGGTACAATCAGTAGTGCTGGCCTCTGCTCTCAATAATACCTCTTTGATCATTTCGGTTATGCTGACCTCTGCTCTCAATAATACCTCTTTAATATTTTCAGTAATGCTGACCTCTGCTCTCAATAAACCGCTGATATTTTCGATTATGCTGACCTCTGCTCTCAATAATACCGCTTTAATATTTTTGGTAATGCCGACCTCTGCTCTCAATAATACCTCTTTGATATTTTCAGTTATGCCGACCTCTGCTCTCAATAATACCTTTTTGATATGTTTGGTAATGCCGACCTCTGCTCTCAATAATACCTCTTTGATATTTTTGGTAATGCCGACCTCTGCTCTCAATAATACCTCTTTGATATTTTCAGTTATGCCGACCTCTGCTCTCAATAATACCTCTTTAATATTTTTGGTAATGCCGACCTCTGCTCTCAATAATACCTCTTCGATATTTTTGGTAATGCCGACCTCTGCTCTCAATAATACCTCTTTGATATTTTCAGTTATGCCGACCTCTGCTCTCAATAATACCTCTTTGATATTTTTGGTTATGCCGACCTCTGCCCTCGATAATACCTCTTTGATATTTTTGGTAATGCCGACTTCTGCTCTCAATGCCTTTGTAAGTACATTCAGTAATGCCGGCTGCTGCTCTCAATAACACGCCTTGGGTACAATCAGTAGTGCCGGCCTCAGCTCTCAATAACACGCCTTTGTTCGGTACAATCAGTAGTGCCGGCCTGTGCTCTCAATAATGCATCTTTGATATTTTCAGTAACGCTGACCTCTGCTCTCAATGCCTCTTCAGGAAGTTCAGGAATGCCACCCGGTGCTGTCAGTAATGTCCCGCAACCTCACCTACTTGTACTCAAACTAACAGCTTTTCTCCTGTCTCAAGAAGACCCTGTTCCTTCGTGCACTGATGCCAAACATCTTTTGTCTTTCAGGACAGAGGCCCAGCAGCACATCATGACCATCATCGATGAGATGGGGAAGGCCTCCTCAAAGGTACTACAAACCTCAGCTTCTTTTCTAAAAGTAGTTTTTGCTGATTTCTGCCTGGTGCCCCTATGTGCCTGAAGGTGCTTGTGATTTTGGTGTTGAGTTATTCCCGAGCTCGAAGTGGAGATGATGTGAGTTTGTCTTTAGCTGCTATAATACCCACAGCTTCTCAAACAAAGGTTCTCCTGGACTGAATGTCTTCAAGGCCTGCATTGGAACTGTTTTCTCATTGTTTTGGTGTCTCTGCAGTGCAAGACAAGTTCTTATTAGTTATCACAGCAGCTACTTGTTACTGTTAGTGGTGGTGCTGTTCTCAGTAGTCACTCTGCACCAGGGGCTGGAAGTCTTGGACGTGCTGTGGGGTAAACCCAGCTTTGCCTTGGACACTAGAAAGTTCCTCCTCTGTTATTGTAGTCACTATGCTATACTGCTGTGTCTGAATGTTTACTCATCTCTCCTGCATGCCTATAGATACTCTTGGCAGCCATGAACATTGCTGATAGACACAGCTGATAGTCGTCTCTGCCCAGGCCACAGTCTTGACCTCTTTAGAGTCTTCAGCGTCACAGTGCAGTAATAGGTTTCATTTGGCCCTCTCTGGCGCCTGTTAGGGCCCCCTTCACCTGAAGCGAGCTCTGGCTCCATTAATATGAAGGCCTTACTAGCCTCTTAGCGCCGCCTTAATAATTTAGCTCCCATTCATCCGAAGACCTTAATAGCCCCTCAAATACCCCCCCTTTCATCTGAAGACCTCTCTGACCCCATTAAGCCTCCCTTCATCTGAAGCCCTCACTCTCATCTCATTAAAGCCTTTTACTTCCAAAAACCTTCTGGCCCTTCATTACTCCTGCCCCTGCTGATGACCCAGGAGCCCCTCATTTAGCCCTCATTCATCTGAAGATCTCTTTGACCCCTCATTAAGCCCCCTTCAACTGAAGATGCTGGAGCTGAGTTTATTCTCCACAACAGCTTGCTTCAGATTCAACTCCTGCTCTCAGCCTCGCCCAGCACCAGCGTTAAACAGCCTCCCGAGCACCTCTTTCTAGCTCTAGCTGCTGGGAATCCCACAGTGTCCCTTGCTCAAGAGCTCCTGCTTGTGACCCTGCACACCCTACCATCGGACCGCAGCTTTTAAATTTCATTTAACATTATGCTTCGTTACTTATGCCTACTACCCCACCTGGGGTATAGGCCATCATCCAGGACTCTCCAGCCATCTTTGTCCTGGGCTGCCCACAGAGTCCTTTGCTCCTCCATGTGACACTGCACACCCTACCACTGGACCTCAGCTTTTTGCCATTGATTATGATACTTACTTATGCCTACTACCCCTCCTGGGGTATGGGCCATCAACCAGGACTCTCCACCCACTTCTGTCCTGGGCTTTTCTTTCAGCCTGACTCCAGGTGTAACCCATCTCCTTGCAGTCTGCCTCAAGGCCTCGCGCCAGGTGTTTCTTCGCCTCCCTCTTTTCCTTTTCCCTTGAGGGTTCCAGGTCAGGGTTTGCCTGGTGGTGTTTGATTCGGGCTTGCAGAGGGTGTGACCTATCCAGCCTGGCTTCTTTTCATGATTTCTTGAGGGGCAGGGAGTTCGGAAGTCTGCTGCCATAGGTCGTTGTTGCTGATGGTGTTTGGCCAGCGAATTTGGAGGATTTTCCTCAGGCAGGTGTTGATGAAGGTCTGGACTTTGTTGGTGGTGGTCACTGTTGTCCCACAAGTTTCTGCTCCATATGGAAGGACCGATTTTGCATATTTAGCCTTATGCCACCTACCATACCGAATGCTCGTTGGGGACTCTCTAGGCAACCGCCTTGGGAAGATCCACTTCTCTGTTCCTTCTCCAAACTTCAGCGCAGTAGTATCACCTCAAACCGGCAAAACGCATCACACACTTCTTATTGACAAGGAGGGAGTCATTGAGTTATCTTTTCAGACCACTAAAGCCTACACATCGTAGACAATGTTTTGTTGTTACATAGGATTTCTGGCCACATGAGGGTCATCTCAAAAGTGTTGAGGGGGCGTCAGAGATAAAAAATACAAACCAGGAGATTGGAAAAGAAAGAATAGCATGCAGAGGGGGCCGTGTGGACGCCGTCGGCTTGACCAGAACGCTAGGCTGAGAGATGATGCTTTGTGGGGTCGCCGTAGTTGGGTATGGAGGTAGCGGGAGATGTGACGGTGGGGACGCAGGAGATGGTTAGAAGAACAGGAGAGGAAAGAATGGATAAGGGAAGGGATGACAGAGGAATTGAGGCCCTGAAAGAGAGTAGAATGAGAGCTGGAAATCATGGTACCCTTTCTCAGGGACACTTTGGCAGGCCTGAGAGAACCCCTACGGCGCAGGACTATCTTACTCTGCCCCTGAACTCTTTATTTAGACCTCTCATGCAGCCTTACGTGTGGGCCCACAGCTGGCGAGTGAGACAGAGGGCGGGGGCCTGCAGTGCTTGGGTTTCTGGGGGGACAGTGGCATCTGACTTAATGCATACAATCATTTAAGCAAGCCAGTGAAAGAAGCACTGAATATTATACTGGTAGTGTTCACTTAGTTACAGGTTGCACTCTTAGGGCCTGATTACGATGTGGCGGATTGGATACTCTGCCACAAACGGGTGACGGGTATTCCGTCGACCGTTTTCCAAGTTCCATAGGATATAATGGAATTGTAATTTGGCGGACGGGATATCTGTCACGTTTGTGACGGAGTAACCCTGCCCGCCAAGATCATAATCAGGCCCTTAGTGTTTTCATAGTTACACACAAGATGCAGGTCAACACATAGTTATTTAAGTTACAGAAAGTCACTCTTCAGGGGTGTGGAATTTAATAAAATATCTACATGTCCATGGGGCAGGTTGCTTCATAAATCTACTTGTCCTGTAACAAAATCCACTTGTCCCTTTGGTGCCATGTAGTGCGGCGACAAATTATGGCAGCAATCTCATTATATAAGAACTCTGATATAGCCTCTCTGATTATGCCAGGGCTCATACCATAGTAGTGTTTGAATACTTGCAATCCCTTTATGTTGCCACGTTTCCGCAGATCTACATACGGGGGCTGAAGGTAGTGGTAAGCAATAGTTCCAGAGTTAGAATGGCCTTTTGAGTCTGTGCAAACCTACTAACTTGAATGTGTTAAGGGATTTCAACAACTCTTCTCTAATATTTTCCCATACTGAGAAATGTTGGAAATTTACTCCTGACAATGACAGACGTAAACCTTTTTCTAGAGTTTGGGAAAAAAAGAGGTTGGAGGGAAAGTGAACTTGCAAACACAGATTTTCGCATGAGTAAATCTACACATGCATATTTGCTCATGCTAAAATGCAGTTCACAAATATTTTCTAGGAGTACTATTTCTTGTCCTACTTCTGTAAATTCTTGGGAACTCACGAAAGCCGTATAGCTGCACTTAATGCAAGGACATATACCATGGGTTCACTTTTGAGACTTTCATTAATAATTGGGCCCCTAATTTGGTCTGGCGTTGACCATGACCTTTTGCTTTTATTAAAATTCTGTCTCTCTCTCTCTGTATCGGCTGGCTTCACTGTGAGTGACAGCATTCTGCTCTTTCACAAGGAGCGTATTGGCACACAAAGTAGTTTTGTTTAGTGCCAGTAACTACTGTGGCAGTGTGTGCTTTTTGAGACCACTTTTTTTTTTTTTGCTTTTGCCTATGTTTGTTATAATGGCGAGGGCCCGGCAGCTCCCACACCAATAAGGTTTTAGAAAAACCATGCCAAAACAAGTCACACATTGACAAAGCTAAAAAGCTGACCACCAATTTCAGACCTACTGGCTTTGCCAATGCTTGTTTATTTTTGTTTCCCATAATCTTATTGAAACTGGTTACACTGATTTTCCATTATGAATATTTTTGGGAAATACTAGAATGCATTAACACATGTTACTAAATGATGCTGCAAAGAAATGGTACCTGAAATTTTACAGTAGTTTAGCGAAATGTTTTTTTTCCCACTTGCTTTTTTTGTGAAAATTTTATTTTGAAAGCAAAGAATCGTCAATCTTGCTTTCAAGCTTCTGCAAATATTTGCATCAAATCAGAAAGCATTCTGGCAGCATTACACATATCCTCATATTGCTGAACTTTGAAAACGTGTGTACACATTTTTATACTGGAACCACTGTCAGTAGTGCAGTCAGAGCTTACAACATTTACTTCGAGCGCTCACCCTAATAATAAAGGTTTTCAATTAATGAACCATAAATACAGGTTTGAACAGCATTAACACATGGACAAAAATATTACCTTAACTGCAGACAGTGCCCTTCCCTGATCCATAATGTGGTACTGCAAACTGGCAGCCAAAGGGTTTGTGCTGCAGGGCGTTGGGCCTACTTGTCCCAAAGACAAAATACACATGAAAACTTGTTGCCCTCGACCCCAAACAATATGTCCTGGGTGTCGGGCTATAGGAATTCCACATCCCTGCACTTGCTAGTAACAAATTAACAAAACCTTTTTTCTGTCAGTAAGTATGGCTTACTCCTAGAAATTTGGGACCAAGTCACATGTCGTTGTGAATAACGCCCATTGTCTACATAAGTACAGACTAGAAACAGGAGAACGTTCACTTACGTTATTTACAGAGATGGGAAGATTTTACTGCATTCCTGGATTGTATCTCAGTGGACACAGTTTATCTTAATAATGAGCTGATCAAGTAACATTCTCAATGTATAAATCTAATCGTTGAGTTGTTTCTCACAGTGGACGATATTACATCCAAAACAACAGTCTTCTTACCCACAAGTACTTGTTTCATTTTTCAAAATGAGTGCACATACAAAGAAATTAAGATATATACAAACCAGCAACTTTTTCTGTGCATTCATTTGAAGCAGAATGTGTTTTTGTTTTAAACAGAATGGGGCCTAATCAAGGTGCCTTGATTAATAAATGCTAATGATATAGATCACGTGTCCAGTTTCCTCGTTCGTCACATTCCTAACAGATCTCTACCCCCATCGGACTGGAGCTCATGAAAATGTAACATGTTCGCTAGGCGCTAGGCCTGGTAGTTCCTACACATCAGTCCTCATTCATTGTAAATATTAGCTGAACATAACTGGGATGATCATACTTTATGGAAGCATGCCTGAATATAACTTTAACTTTCACATATTGGTTTGAAAATTTGCTAAACTTTATTCATCATTTTCAACTCTGTGCTCTAAACTCTGTGCTTCCTGCTATCGGCTTCATAAATCCAGCTCCTACCAATAGATTAGCCTGAGACTCTGCACCCTTTTTCACTTTGCATTGAATACATTTGTAACCTGGGCCTTGATAGGTTGTTTGTTTTTTACCCACCAACCTGAAGAGTAGGGTCTTTCAACCAAGAACAAATGTCAATACAGCCACCAAGATACACAAAATGTAGATGTCGATCTCTTGACAGACAGGGCTCCTTGTGGCACATATTCCCACTACAGTTTAGACTCGAAAATGACTTCATCAAATTCAGGAGGGCCCTAAAAAGCCACCTCTCCAACCTGATGTGGTTAGACTAGGCCCCCTACTCTAATTCTAAATGAAGGAATCATCCACCTGTTACTTGATTCTGTGTCCTGTTAGTCACCTGCAACCAGCATTGGAGGCTGTACCCCTACGCCCCACACCCCAACCTTTAAAGAATGTGCCCTTTTCTGCGGTGATGGGTATTTGACTGGTATCTTCTAACACTTTCCCTCTTGTTTGCAGGCTCAGCATTTGCCGGCTTCGATCACCAGCACAGCCAAAATGCAGTCAAGCAAGCATAATCTCTACATCCTCAAGGACTGCCCCCCTCAAAAGTAGGAACCCCACAATCAAGTGTCCTCCTTGATATTCTCGATCTTGCAATCCACCCCCAGTCCTATAAGATGTGCTTCTCCTCCCTATTCATTAATGGAGAAGTTCCTGTTTTTTCCTCTTGTGTTTTTGCATGAGTCCCTCCTTAATGTCACCTGGCTCCCCTCTGTAGAAGTGTTGGCTCCTTCCTTTAATGACCTGAAGGAAAGTTTGATTCCTTCCCTCCATGCATCCTACACGGCTAGCCTCGTTCCCTCTTGCTTTGCCTCCCTATCTCAGTGGGCCTCCAGGCTACTGCAGCGCGTCCAGGATCCTTCCCTCCATCCGCTCAATGCTTGGGCTCCTTTCCTCACCGCCAGTGTCCTTGTCCTGGTTTTTTTCATTCCTGCTTTGTGTACATGTCCAGGCTGATTCATTCCTTGCCCTAGTGCATGTACAGATTCTTTCCAGGATCCATCCTTTCTTGCCAGAAGGTTAGACCCAAGAGACTTTCAGGTTTTAGTTTACTCTAAAAATAGGTAAAACATAAACCATAAATATACCTTTGTGTATCTCCAGGTTGCCTTCCTGCATATCCATGTTCCTCCTTTTCCTGCCCCGGTCCATGTCTTGGCTCCTCCTTTTCCTGCCACGGTCCATGTCTTGGCTCCTCCTTTTCCTGCCACGGTCCATGTCTTGGGTCTTCCTTTTCCTGCCACGGTCCATGTCTTGGCTCCTCCTTTTCCTGCCACGGTCCATGTCTTGGCTCCTCCTTTTCCTTCCACGGTCCATGTCTTGGCTCCTCCTTTTCCTTCCACGGTCCGTGTCTTGGCTCCTACTTTTCCTGCCACGGTCCATGTCTTGGCTCCTACTTTTCCTGCCACGGTCCGTGTCTTGCCTCCTCCTTTTCCTGCCACGGTCCATGTCTTGGCTCCTCCTTTTCCTTCCACGGTCCATGTCTTGGCTCCTCCTTTTCCTTACACGGTCCGTGTCTTGGCTCCTACTTTTCCTGCCACGGTCCATGTCTTGGCTCCTACTTTTCCTGCCACGGTCCGTGTCTTGCCTCCTCCTTTTCCTGCCACGGTCCATGTCTTGGCTCCTCCTTTTCCTGCCACGGTCCATGTCTTCGCTCCTTCCTTCCCTCATTGCCACAGTGCATGTCTTACCTCCTCCTTTTCCTTCCACGGTGCATGTCTTGGCTCCTCCTTTTCCTTCCACGGTCCATGTCTTGGCTCCTCCTTTTCCTTCCACGGTCCGTGTCTTGGCTCCTACTTTTCCTGCCACGGTCCATGTCTTGGCTCCTACTTTTCCTGCCACGGTCCGTGTCTTGCCTCCTCCTTTTCCTGCCACGGTCCATGTCTTGGCTCCTCCTTTTCCTGCCACGGTCCATGTCTTCGCTCCTTCCTTCCCTCATTGCCACAGTGCATGTCTTACCTCCTCGTTTTCCTGCCACGGTGCATGTCTTGGCTCCTCCTTTTCCTGCCACAGTCCATGTCTTGGCTCCTCCTTTTCCTTCCTCGGTCCATGTCTTGGCTCCTCCTTTTCCTGCTACGGTCCATGTCTTGGGTCCTTTTTTCCTGCCGCGGTCCATGTCTTGGCTCCTCCTATCCTGCCATGGTTCATGTCTTGGTTCCTTCCTTCCCTCATTGCCACAGTGTATGTCTTGGCTCCTCTTTTTCCTGCCACGGTCCATGTCTTGGCTCCTCCTATCCTGCCATGGTTCATGTCTTGGCTCCTTCCTTCCCTCATTGCCACAGTGTATGTCTTGGCTCCTCTTTTTCCTGCCACGGTCCATGTCTTGGCTCCTCCTATCCTGCCATGGTCCATATCTTGGCTCCTTCCTTCCCTCATTGCCACAGTGTATGTCTTGGCTCCTCCTTTTCCTCCACGGTCCATATTTTGGCTCCTCCTTGCCCTCCCACGGTCCATGTCTTGGCTCCTCCTTTTCCCCCCACGGTCCATGTTTTGGCTCCTCCTTTTCCTGCCACGGTCCGTGTCTTGGCTCCTCTTTTTCCTCCACGGTCCATGCCTTGGCTCCTCCCTTTCCTGCCACGGTCCATATATTGACTCCTCCTTTTCCTGCCACGGTCCATGTCTTGGCTCTTCCTTTTCCTGCCACGGTCCATGTCTTGGCTCCTCCTTTTCCTGCCACGATCTGTGTCTTGGCTCCTCCTTTTCCTGCCACAGTCCGTGTCTTGGCTCCTCCTGCCACGGTCCATGTCTTGGCTCCTCCTTTTCCTTCCACGGTCCATGTCTTGACTCCTCCTTTTCCTGCCACGGTCCATATATTGGCTCCTCCTATCCTGCCATGCTCCATGTCTTGGCCCCTTCCTTCCCTCATTGCCACAGTGCATGTCTTGGCTCCTCCTTTTCCTGCCACGGTCCGTGTCTTGGCTCCTTTTTTTCCTGCCACAGTCCATGTCTTGGTTCCTCCTTTTTCTGCCACGGTCCATGTCTTGGCTCCTCCTTTTCCTGCCACGGTCCATGTCTTGGCTCCTCCTTTTCCTGCCACGGTCCATGTCTTGGCTCCTCCTTTTCCTGCCACGGTCCATGTCTTTGCTCCTTCCTTTCCTCATTGGAACAGTGCATGTCTTGCCTATGTCCTTCTCTACATGGCTGTGCTTCTTCCTTTCTTGTCCCTTCTTTCCTTTTTCAGATATCCGATGCCCTCCCTCCCTGCATGTTCAGTCTCTTTCTTTTTAAACCTCAATCACATCCTTGGCTTCTTCCCTCCCTTGTCCAGTGGAAGCCTCATTCCCGGTCTATTCCCTTTGAAGCTTACGCTCTTTGCCATTCTCTCTCCGTGGTAGCCCATGTTTTGCACCTCTGTTCCCTCAAACAGTAACCTCTGCTTTTCTTGTCTTTCAGTTGTGGGAAAAGTACTGTGATCGGATTCCTTAAGGTTGGCTATAAGAAGCTCTTTGTGCTGGTAAGTTTGACGAAATGTGCATCATTTGAGTTAATCTGTATCCTCTTGGCCTGGCAGGCAGATGGGTTTAGGAAGCGTCAGAACAGTTCCGATGTGTTGTCTGGCTGGAGCAGATGATACCAGACCTGATAAACTAAAGAAAGTTCTGGAAGATTTAAGTGTTCATGACTTTCGGAAGTGTGGCTCGCCGATTGGGTTGGCACACCACATTAGTGGGCGTTTTGTGCTTGACACAAGTGGTGCACCATGTTTTTAGGTGGCTGGAAGCTTTTCAGTTTGAAAGCTGGTATCCTCAGCCCTGCGTGGGAGGTTCTCCGACAAATTGCTCAGGAGCTACTCATAGCTCTCCAGCTACCTATAAGTATCTCTTTACGCCACAGTCTTTCATGGCGGCGAAGCGTGCGTTTCAGAGCCCTGAGCTCCTCCGTGAACCAGGGTGCGCCCTTGCCCTTGTTTCCAGGTTTTTATTTTCTTGACTGGGGCTAATTTATTAACGGCAGATGAAAGCTTGCTGGAGATGGATTCGGTCCATTCTTCAATATCAGCTATCTCTGGCCTCCTGACGGGGTTTTCTCGAAGGGTGCTCTCTAAGCTGGGGCCCTCGATTTTATTCCAACTTCGTACTAGTTTCCAGTTGGGTGGCGGGCGTAAATCGCGCCTAGCTAGGGGGAGCAGAAGATTAATAAAATAGTGGTCTGACCATTCACATGGAGTGGTATCCACTAGGTTCACTAATGGGAGAGTTGCCCAAACCAGGTCTAGGGTGTGTCCCTTCTCATGGGTAGGGGTCGTTTCTAGCTGTTTCAACCCAAGAGTGGTGAGCGTATCCTCTAGCTGTTGGGCCTGTGCCCCTCTGGGTTGTTGGTCCCAGTGGTAGTTGAAGTCTCCTACCACCAGAAGTTGTTGGAAACGTGAGCGGAGATTAGTGACACATTCGGTGAGGAGATCCACGAAAAGCGGGGTGCATTTAGGCGGGCGGTATACTACCATGATTGCAATACTTGAGGAGCTGTGACAGACCTTAATTATTAAAATATCTGCCCCTTCCATGTTTTCTCCTGACAACTTCTCAATTGTCAGTTGATTTTTGTACAGAAGCGCCACCCCACCTCCTCTTTTTCCCGCTGACCTGTTATGCCAGATGGCGTCATAACCGTCAGGAAGTGATGCAGTTATGGTAGGTCCGGAGTCCTCATCGAGCCATGTTTCAGTCAGGGCAAGGATGTCAGGGGCATCTTCTTGTAGGAGAGTGAAGATCTCAAGGGCATGTTTCTGTAGGGAGCGAGTATTGAGGACAGAGATTTTCATATTATTACTGCCGCCAGGGTTGTAATTACCAGGGGTGTGTGTAGGTAAAGAGCTAGGTGTCTCCCTCCCCTGTGAGATAAGGAGTCCTTCTCTCTGGAGTATATTTACTGTTTCTGGTTTTAGGGGGCTAGATCTAAGACCTAGGGCTTGTAATTCAACGCCCGAGTATGACCGGAATTGGCCAGGGTTCCTGGCCCCTGGGCCTGTTCGGGCGCGGATGGGCGCAGACGGGCTTGCCTTAGGCGCGCCTTCGCGCGCATCCGCTCCAGCGTGCTGTCTTTATGCCTCTCGTGACCCCTGGCCCCTCCCCGCCAATCAGCCCTGCTGTGCAGCAGCTGACACCCCTGATCGCGTTGGAGAGAGCGGAGATGGAGGGCAGGACCAGCCAAGAGAAAGCTCTGGTGTGCCTGGTGAGTTTGTGTGGCGAAGCGCAGATTAGCACAGCAATTACAACTTTTTCAAATAGTTAAAAAGGAAGGCGAGTGAGTTATAAAACAACGATTAAAAGAAATGCAAGCACTGCCTGGGCTAGCGCGTCTTCTCTAACTGCGCGTTCAGGGTGAAGGTGGTGTGGCCATATCTCTTCAGGCCCTGGGTGATAAGTGCTGCGTCTGCAGGTTGCCCCTGTAGGGGTCAGTGTGGCGTCCTCAAAGACACGGAGCTGTGCATTGGCACCATCCAGATGTGAGACTAGGAGGGCTAGAACAGCAGTTCTGAAGTTGCTTTCTCGGAGTAACAGGGTCACGTTCTTTAGTAGGGGTGCCGGTACCATCCTACCTTAGTTTTCGTGGCCTTGTGTTCCTTGATGTGCTATTGGTCTGAAGGGTGAATCCAAGAGACTTGGCACTGAGTAAAAGTTGGTCTTCAGATCCATCCAAGTCCATGTATTTGACCCAGGTTTGAACTCGTCGTTGCTTGCTGTCGTTAGCAAAGAGTAGAAATTATTTTTTGGTCGGGTTCTTCTCCGGGTAGATGCTGCACAGCTGGGTCTGGATGAGGTGCAGACAGTGCTTGAGACGTTGGATATCTGCAGCAGAGGAGATCTTCAACTACAGTTGTGCATCGTCGGTGTATTGGTGAAATTTCTTGTTACCTATGAGTAAATCCCCAAGGGGCTCCATGTAGAGGTTGAAGATCCTTGGGGCACTCTGCAGGTGATAGGGATCTTCTAGCGCCTAGAGGTGCCCAACTGAACAGACTGACGTCTGGTGTATAGGTAGGGGGAGTGGTAGGGGGAGAGCCAGTCGAGGACGTTCCTGGGCGCTATTACACTTGGGCTTGGTAATTTCAAAACAAGACATTATCAAGAACTAGTGGAATAAAAACCCACCTAGTTTAGGAGGTTAGGCATGGGGGGGAGTACAGGGAAGGGACTACTGCATGACACTAGGGCCTCTGAGAGATTTCCATAAATAAATCATAAGAGCGTCCCCAAAACATTTTAAAATCTGGAGAGCTTGGAGATAAGTAACTGAGAGGGAACTTGGTGGAGATGAAAATGAGTTACTGCATATAAGACACAGCCATTAACATATTCAGAAATGTAACTGTGTATAGTAATTAGCCGAAAGCGATACAAGGAACATATTGTGATTTAGAGATGTTGGATTTGTGGAAATGATGTGTCTGTGCAAATATTAAAAATGTCAGTTAAATATTATTTGCCAATACTTATGTGTTATAAAGAAAACTTGCCTCCACGCAGGGTTTAGGTTTTCTTACTTGCGGCACCCATTCACTGAGGCTCATAACTGTTGGCTCCATTTAGCTCATCTATTGCAACTTCCACTGAGCTCACCTGTTCTTACAGACCCTCCTGCTCTGGTGATCTGTCCTAAACCGCTTTTCTGCTCAGCAGATCTGTCCTTACTGACCCTCCCTCTCAGGTGATCAATCCATACAGATGCTCCTACTCTGCTTATCAGTCCTTACAAACCCTTCCCCTATACAGATCTGCCCTTACTGGCCCTCCCACTCAGCTGATCAATGCTTACCAAGCCTCCTACTCAGCTGATCAATCTTTACAAACCCTTCCCTTATACAGATCAATCCTTACTGGCCCTCCCACTCAGCTGATCAATCCTTACCAAGCCTCCTACTCAGCTGATCAATCCTTACCAAGCCTCCTACTCAGCTGATCAATCTTTACAAACCCTTCCCCTATACAGATCTATCCTTACTGACCCTCCCACTCAGCTGATCAATCTTTACAAACCCTTCCCCTATACAGATCAATCCTTACTGGCCCTCCCACTCAGCTGATCAATCCTTACCAAGCCTCCCACTCAGCTGATCAATCCTTACAAACCCTTCCCCTATTCAGATCTGTCCTTACTGGCCCTCCCACTCAGCTGATCAATCCTTACCAAGCCTTCCTCTCAGCTGATCAGTCCTTACAAATCCTTTCTCTATACAGATCTATCCTTACCAAGCCTCCCACTCAGCTGATCAAACCCAACTGGCCCTCCCACTCAGTTGGTCATGCTTGCTGGCCCTTTGTCCCGGCCACTCAGCGGATCTTTTCATATAGTCCTTCCTGCTCAGCTGATTAAACCCTCCTCGCACTCCCAGTCAACATGTCTATCCTTACGGACCCTCCCACTCAGCTGCTCAAACCCAGCTGACCTTCCCACTCAGTTGATCGTCCTTGGCCCTTTAACTCTGCTGAATAATTCTACTCCTCTTCTCACTCATCAGATCAGTTCTTACTGGTTCTCTCACTCAGTGGATCAATTCCTACTGGTCTTTTCGTTCATTGGATGAGTTTGTGTGCTCTGGCTCCGCTGACCAATCCTTCCTGTCTCTCTCTCAGTTGATTCTCTATACCAGCTCTTCGCTCATCTGATCACACTTTACTCTGTCTTCCTCTCAGAAGGTCTATGCTTCGGCCCTGTCACGCTCAGCTGTGGTCCCTCCCACTCGTCTTCTTTCAGTGTGGTTTCTGGATGTGTGGGAGCATCCAGTTGCTTCCAGTGTGTTTTACACTATTGCCTTGTGGTTGCAGGACCGCCATGGAGCTCACAACGAGGAGGAGCCCCTCTGTGTGCTGGACTTCTACATCCACGAGTCGCTGCAGCGGCACGGCCACGGGAAAGAGCTCTTTGAGCACATGCTGCAGGTAAGGGCCTCCGTCCTGTTTCTGAGGGGCCTCATTTCATTTCCTAACTTTGAAATGTCAAAGCTTGAGTTTGGGATTGGAAGGTGGGGTCGGAAAGAGGTTTTAGTTCCTCACATAACATGTGTGTTGTATAAATATAAGCTGAGCAAGGAGGTTGGCCAGATGTCACACATTTGACATCCCCAGTAGTTGGACATCTGCCTCAGTGTCCTAGGAGTTTCTTCTAATGAAATGTATGTTTTCAGGGCAGAGATCGTTGAGGCTGAGCATGAGTTGTGTGCTAAAATCTTTTTATTTGGATTGATGACACACTGACAGTTGTCATAGCTTTAAGGTGTTTTTTTTGCCGACAGCGAGCCAATTAAGGTTTCTTTTTATTGGGGTAACATGCTCGTATTTTTGGAACGCATGATTAATCTAGCCACTGAGTTCCAAACATTTTGAAGAAGTTTAGGTAGCCTGGCAAGTTCAGGTAAAGTAAGTTTAGATAATGACTCATACCACATTTATATGATACTCTCGATTGATATAAGGAAGGGTTTTCTTGAGAAATGTCATCTACCATAAGTAGGAAGTTGCTACTTTGGTTTCCAGTGACAGTTGGGATGAAGATCGAGGCCTAAGTTGTGAACTGCTTTCGCTTGCGTGGGAGTGCGGGGGATGAGAGGCAGGCTGTATGGGATGTCCACTTAGTAGAGAATTCTTGGTTATCAGAAGTTCAGTTTTATTGGGTTTTAAATTCATGAAATTGCAAGCATCCATTTTTAGGTCTCGCCTAGCGACGCAGCGCATGCGCTGCTCGCTCTGGCGAGATCTATTGTTGTCGCTTTAGCTTGCGAAGCGAGGGTGGAAGCTCCACCCACACTTCTTATTGGCGCGCCTGCCAAATCCGTGCTTTCTATTGGGAGGGAAGCATGTTTGGTTCCCTCCCTGTCTTCGTTCGGCGTGCCTGCCCGGACAGGGCATGTGCACGCGCCTAGACAGGACATATGCACGCGTATGTTGTACGAGCACAGCGCGCTGCTTTGCTTTAATTCTGCAAAGTTCCCCGGGCGTTTCGTGTAATTACAGCGTCTTAGCAGAACGCGCGCTTGGCGCGCTTTCACTTTCTTTACTCCCCGCGTTCACTTTCTTTACTTCCCGCTTTCCTTTTATTTTGCATTGGCTGCTTCTATTTATATTTATGCCCTTCACCCTCTGCTACTTTTGTACTTTCACCGCTGTATATACGCATGGTAGACACCTCCATGCGTCTGTGTGATTTACAACTGCGCCCCCTGCGTGTGCTCTCTTCTTGTAGCGGCAAAATATGGGATACAAATCGTTGGTGTTCTGTGCCGCTACGGGCAGGCACGCCGAACGAAGACAGGGAGGGAACCAACCTCCCTGTCTTCGTTCGGCGTGCCTGCCCGGACAGGGCATGTGCACGCGCCTAGACAGGACATATGCACGCGTATGTTGTACGAGCACAGCGCGCTGCTTTGCTTTCATTCTGCAAAGTTCCCCGGGCGTTTCGTGTAATTACAGGGTCTTAGCAGAACGCGCGCATGGCGCGCTTTCACTTTCTTTACTCCCCGCGTTCACTTTCTTTACTTCCTGCTTTCCTTTTATTTTGCATTGGCTGCTTCTATTTATATTTATGCCCTTCACCCTCTGCTACTTTTGTACTTTCACCGCTGTATATACGCATGGTAGACACCTCCATGCGTCTGTGTGATTTACAACTGCGCCCCCTGCGTGTGCTCTCTTCTTGTAGCGGCAAAATATGGGATACAAATCGTTGGTGTTCTGTGCCGCTACTGCTTTTAAACTGCTAATGCAAAACAAACATTACCCCACAGGGTACTTCTGTTCGCTCCTTGCTGCCTTTCTCTCACCGTCGGACCCGTCGTCCCTTTATTATATGCAAAATATAGGATACAAATCGTCGGTCTTGTGTGCCGATACTGCTTCTAAGCTGCTAATGCAAATCAAACATTTGCTCATCCGCTTCTGCACTTTCGACTTTGGGTATAATAAATAATTGGGGCTTACGTACTTTACACGGCCCAGACGCATGCCCATGCAGTTTTTGATGTGCCTCACACGGTGATTTAAAACAGCTTCCTGCACAAACTTTAAATCCACCTCCGTTCGCTCCTTCCCTCCCACCCACTCCTTCCTCCCTCCATTCTGTGCCCGTGTTGGTTACATTTTAATGTAACTATTAGCAAACGGTGTAAGGGTCTCAAGCCGCTCCCCAAAAACCACTGCATTATACATATAGCATGCGCACAGTTTTGCATCTCCACACTATGCTACCACAATCATCTTGCGCACAACAATAGCCCACAGCGTCCCACTACCCATTTACTAATAAGCTCTTGCCGCGTGTATTTGCCCTTACTACCTATATTTCTCTTACAAACTGTTCGCGGCACATACACATGCCTTATAGTACCCTTTTCCCCCCATATCTCTGTATAATTTGGGGGGCCTTAAACCACACATTTTTGTTTCCCTTTGCGCGTACACTTTCTCTCCTCGGTCCAGCCCCTCCTTCCTCCACTCGATTGGTGCTAGTCACACGCCGACGCGGCTATAAACAGTCGGCTTAAACACATGCCCTCCAGCCCTTTTCTGCTGCCTCAAAGACTAATTTCCACATTTTATCTTTTGCACCCCCTTACCACATGGATTCCTGTTTGCCCTTCACTTGCTTTTTACCTCCCCCCGCGTTGTCCCTCGTTTTACATTTTCTACTGCTGATCAAAAGGTCGTATGGGTATAAACAAACGCTGTAGCAGTTTTAAGCCGCTAACCCAGAATAAACATTACCCCACAGAGTATCACTACCCACATTTAATCGGCTTCTGCACCTTTCATTTTGCCCTTATTAATAGATTTCCACACTTACAGGCAATTGTACTCTAGTCCGGCTTTATGAACTGTGGACAATACAAAGCCGGAGCCGCATATTCAGCACAAACCCCCCCCACCTCCCCTTCCCCCCAAAAAGGTCAAGACACATGCTTACAGATTATAAAAACTCCATTCTTATGGGGATGCCACCAAGATCATATTTCGGGCTCTGACTCCTTATTCTGCCTCATTAAGCACCTGCCACCTCCGCCCTGTATTAATACTACTTTTAAAAACCCTCTTCCCCGCCCACTCTTCCCATTTATCCTGTAAGTAAGTCCATCCCTGCCTACGTTGGTGCTGGTCAGAGCGTGGCATACGTATACACAGACGCTGTGCTGTTTTAAGCCGCTAACTCGGAATAAACATTACCCCACAGAGTATCACTACCCACATTTAATCGGCTTCTGCACCTTTCATTTTGCCCTTATTAATAGATTTCCACACTTACAGGCAATTGTACTCTAGTCCGGCTTTATGAACTGTGGACAATACAAAGCCGGAGCCGCATATTCAGCACAAACCCCCCCCACGCCCCCCTTCCCCCCAAAAAGGTCAAGACACATGCTTACAGATTATAAAAACTCCATTCTTATGGGGATGCCACCAAGATCATATTTCGGGCTCTGACTCCTTATTCTGCCTCATTAAGCACCTGCCACCTCCGCCCTGTATTAATACTACTTTTAAAAACCCTCTTCCCCGCCCACTCTTCCCATTTATCCTGTAAGTAAGTCCATCCCTGCCTACGTTGGTGCTGGTCAGAGCGTGGCATACGTATACACAGACGCTGTGCTGTTTTAAGCCGCTAACCCGGAATAAACATTACCCCACAGAGTATCACTACCCACATTTAATCGGCTTCTGCACCTTTCATTTTGCCCTTATTAATAGATTTCCACACTTACAGGCAATTGTACTCTAGTCCGGCTTTATGAACTGTGGACAATACAAAGCCGGAGCCGCATATTCAGCACAACCCCCCCCTTCCCAAAAAAAAGGTCAAGACACATGCTTACAGATTATAAAAACTCCATTCTTATGGGGATGCCACCAAGATCATATTTCGGGCTCTGACTCCTTATTCTGCCTCATTAAGCACCTGCCACCTCCGCCCTGTATTAATACTACTTTTAAAAACCCTCTTCCCCGCCCACTCTTCCCATTTATCCTGTAAGTAAGTCCATCCCTGCCTACGTTGGTGCTGGTCAGAGCGTGGCATACGTATACACAGACGCTGTGCTGTTTTAAGCCGCTAACCCGGAATAAACATTACCCCACAGAGTATCACTACCCACATTTAATCGGCTTCTGCACCTTTCATTTTGCCCTTATTAATAGATTTCCACACTTACAGGCAATTGTACTCTAGTCCGGCTTTATGAACTGTGGACAATACAAAGCCGGAGCCGCATATTCAGCACAAACCCCCCCCATGCTCCCCTTCCCCCCAAAAAGGTCAAGACACATGCTTACAGATTATAAAAACTCCATTCTTATGGGGATGCCACCAAGATCATATTTCGGGCTCTGACTCCTTATTCTGCCTCATTAAGCACCTGCCACCTCCGCCCTGTATTAATACTACTTTTAAAAACCCTCTTCCCCGCCCACTCTTCCCATTTATCCTGTAAGTAAGTCCATCCCTGCCTATGTTCGTGCTGGTCAGAGCGTGGCATACGTATACACAGACGCTGTGCTGTTTTTAAGCTGCTAATGCAAGACTAGCATTATTCCGCAGGGTGCTTCTACCCACATGCTAATTGGTTGCTGCACATTTAATTAAACCATCAGGAATTAATTTTGCCCTTCATACTTTCCATGGCCCACACATATGCACTAAACAACTTTTCACTGTCTCGCAGGACAATTTGTAGCGCTTACACACACATAACCGTTTGCCCCTTGCTTTTTACCTTCTTCTGTCAGACCCCTCCTCCCTCAATTACAGGTTGCTGCTGGTCACTACAGAAGCAGCCATCTGCAGTTTTTGATGTGCCTCACGCGCAGATTTAAAACAGCTTCCCGCACACACTTTAAATCCACCTTTGTTCGCTCCTTCCCTCCCACCCACTCCTTCCTCCCTCCATTCTGTGCCCGTGTTGGTTACATTTTAATGTAACTATTAGCAAACGGTGTAAGGGTCTCAAGCCGCTCCCCAAAAACCACTGCATTATACATATAGCATGCGCACAGTTTTGCATCTCCACACTATGCTACCGCAATCATCTTGCGCACAACAATAGCCCACAGCGTCCCACTACCCATTTACTAATACGCTCTTGCCGCCTGTATTTGCCCTTACTACCTATATTTCTCTTACAAACTGTTCGCGGGACATACACATGCTTTACAGTACCTTCCCCCCCCCCCATATCTCTGTATAATTTGGGGGGCCTTAAAACACACATTGTTGTTTCCCTTTACGCGCACACTTTCTCTCCTCGGTCCTGCCCCTCCTCCCTCTACTCAATTGGTGCTAGTCAACAACACTAAAAGCAACATTGTAATTACAACACTAATAGCACTAACCTACCTAATGCGAGACCTGTTGCATTGCAAATGCTTGTTTAATTGATATCAGAGGGAAGGAACTCGTTGGGGTTCTGATAGGGCGGGGAATTCTTAGGCTTGACTAGTTTCAGAATCAAATGTGTTTCCTCAGCATAGATGTAGAATTCTTCCCCAGTAGAAGGCAGGGTGTGTGTTTATGGAAGCGTGCCTATACCCACCTCTGAATCCTAACGGTGACAATACCGACCCCTGAGGAACGTCGAATTTTATGGGTTTGACCTCTTTATTCGTATGTGGAAGAAAATGATTTGGGTGCAGTCGGAAAGGAAAGGTTCTTTCCTTTTCGGAGCTAGATTGTCTAGGCCGGATTATCGATGTCTCGCAAGGGCCAGTTCAGGGTGGTTGGAGCCAAAGATGGCGGAAAGACCAGGGCGAACCAGTGCTCTGACAAAGCGGCCTTTGACCAATCTGCGAAGATGTCCAGCCAGCAAGTACGACTAATCCAGTGCTGTTTCCGGTGCTAAAACTGGCCAGAAGAAAATGAAGAGGCAGAGAGTCCTGCAAAAAACGTGATTTGTCACAGCTCCTGAAACTAAGAGGGATTTGGAACGAAAAGTGTTAGGGTAGTCTCACTGTGATACTGTTGTTTCTTCAAGGGGGCTTGCTATTGCAGTGTTTGACTCATCAGGTACCTTGACTTGCTTTCAAGAGAGGTCGCACAGAACAGGAACCAGCTGTTCCATGAGTTTAGCAGGACAGATGTTGGAAGGTGCCCCTGTGGGTTTGGTACACGTTACAGTGTAGATTATGTCCGCGATAGATATTGTGCTAAAACATATTTCCAAGCCATGGCAGTGATGGTCAGTGTGCGGAGTCACTGTAGCAACTGCCAAACTATAGTCCTTCTATGTCGGTAGCCTGCCTCTGGTTTTGGAACTCTCGTCACCCCATGAGAACACTACACACTCCCTGCATGTTCGCCTCCCTTGTGATCTGCATGAACAAGGAGTGACCCATGTGTTGGTTTCAAGAACCCTTTCCAAGATGGCTTCAGTGCTTTCTCTTCTGTGGCTCCGACATGCACACCAGGTGCAGCAGTCACTCAATACCTACCTTCTCTCTGACATCCAGTCCTCGCAGGTCCAGGTTTGAGGGGCCTCTCTTAAGAATATTACGTCTCATATGTCAGTGGAGGGAACTGCAAGAGTTGAGGCACATATAGGATCATGGTACACTCTTGAATTAAAGAAGTTCAGGCAGGCGGCAGTCAACAAAAACAGAATGACACAATAATGTAACTCTCTAGAGCAAGCGCTATACAAGGAACATGTTGCTGCCTCTCTTGGCGCCACGTGGGACGCTACAGTCATTTCGCTTGTAAATAGTAGTTGTACTAACACAGTAAAGGAGTTGAACTCCCCTCCTTGCAGAGTTTCTGAACTAAAATAGCCGGTAGAAGGCAAGGATCAAGGGTATCGCACAAACGTATGTTTCCCCGAACTTGCATTTTCTTATCCTGACACTTAGGCTTTCCTCAAATCCCCTGCAGTTCCATGTTGAATAACGATAGTGAAAGGAATGTTAGTACCGCTGCAAAGAGTAAAATATACAGGCGGTGCATCTGACACTCTTCCCAGTGCGATTCTACCGGGATATTCAGTATTTATCTGACCTGCACTCACAACGACTCAACTACATGGACTGCCAACATACTGTCAAGGTGAGTACATGTGGAGTTAGGAACTGTAAATCGGTGCTTGCCTTGACGAGATGTTGATGTGGGGACGTCAACTCCTGTGCAGACGATGCCCAACTCACTTTACGCCTTGATTAATCCACCACTAAAAGCTCAAGATGCCATTTCGAGGTGTCTGTCAGCATCTCTGCGGTGGATGAACACTGGGTTACTGAGACCCGATGCTTCCGCAATGATAATGCTCGTGAGAGCCCAGATCTTCTCGTGGCTCGCTGCAGTGTGGCCGTCCATTCTGAGAGAAGCTCCTACCCCTATGGTTAAGGGCAGTAGCTCAGGTGTTTGGATTCACAAGGACCTTTCATTATCCCATCAGTTCCATTTGGTTGTCTCTTCCACTCACATTGAATTGAGGAACATAAATAAAATCTTGTTTTTCATTCCGGAACATTGGAGATGCTGTAGTCATCTCCAGGCTAGACTGTGCAACCCATGCTCTCTATCCTGGCCCTACAGTGGGTGCAGAACACAGCTGCACACCTTACACCATCGTGTAACGGGATAACGGAGGCTTGTCGGAAGTTACACTGGCGTTCAGTCGCCACGTTTCCAAGCGGATTCAATTCACGGCTCTCTCTTTTTGTCATAAGGTTTGTTATGGAGTGGGAGCTTCCTTTTTTACAGACTCTCCTGCCTAGATAGCTTCCTCCGCTTTCTCTCCTATCAGAATGTCGGTCCCTTCTAGGCACCCCCTGATTATGAGATCTAGATGCGGGGATGTTGTTTTTATGTCCTCTCACCCTCTCTTTGGAACACTCTCTCTTTGGGTTGTACTGGATCTTTCAACTTTCAGGAGGGCTCTGAAACCTCATGTCTTCTACCTGAGGCGTCTCGTAGTAATAGTCAGTTTAGCGCCAAGATGACTGTGGGCGACAGCCAGGGCGTCTCACGTTCCTTCAACCATATGTTGGTAGTTGATATTCTGGAGCCGTTGTAAGTGCAGGGTGAGATCAGTGGCCTTGATATCTTGATTTACAAACTGTATGTTGGTTCCTTCATCCCAACCCTAAAATTAAACCTCTGTATTTAAAAAAAAAAAAAAAAAAAATCTCCATAATGGAGGTCAACCTGGTAACCCTCTTACTAAAACAAAATTAATGAAAATATGGTCACTGCTCAACTGTAGAACCGTCAAGGAGGCAATAATATCTTGGAGTCTGTGCTGTCCGTCTTCCCCATCATCGTGGGATATTGATATTGAATATATATATTTAAAGTGCAACATATACCTGGAGGCATCTTGGCGCGGTCTGTGATCAATAAGCGAGTATTCTTAGTTGGTAAAAAGGCAAGTTTTTAGCGCCTTCCTGAAAACTAAAAGCTTAGTTATAGACTTCAGTGATTGGGGAAGACCATTCCATTTGGTGGCGGTGTTTCTAACAAAGCTCCTACCACCCAGGACATCCATTTGTAGGCGGGAACTACCCAGTTCTTTTGAGAGGTAGAGCGCAGGGATCTAACTGGAACATACCAAGTTAGGTTCCTTTTCAGATAGTCTGGACCAGTTCCGTACAGAGTTTTGTGCGCAAGGCATAGTGCCTTAAAGGTGATACGCTTTTCGATTGGAAGCCAATGTAGTTGCTTTAGAGCTAGGGACGCAGATTCTAACCTAGGAATATTGAAAAGCATCCTTGCTGCTGTATTTTGCCATGTCTGAAGATTTTTCAGCGAGCTTTCATGACGAACCTGCAAGAGTCCATTACAATAGTCTAGTCGTGCCAGGACTAGCGCAGTGACCACCGTTTTTAACTTGTCAAGATGTGCAATCTTCGTAAGTCAGTGTTCTGATATTTGTGATGTTCATCCTGCTCACCGGATCTAGGGTAGATAGACCTTTGAGCGCTTTTGGATCTCTCGACAGGTTGTTGGTTCTACGCAGAGCTTCATATTTCTGAGCTTTATAATCTCCCTTCCTTCGTAGCATGGTATGTATGTGGCTTCTCTATAGCGCAGACCGAGCCAGAGGCAGCGGAGCACTGTACATGATCGAAGACCAGCATAAAGGCAATGAGTGATAGAAGAGGAAGCCGGGTTGGTTGATCGGTGATTCATTGTGATGTCGAGTTCTTCAAAGAAGCGAGTCTTCAACTCTCTCCTAATTTGGAGCAACGTGAGGAGACAATCCTGATGCATACTGGGATGTTGTTTCAGATCCTGGGTGCACGTTGGATAAAGCCTGATCCCTTGTTTTTTTTACACTTCTTAGTGGTCAGTCTGGTGGTGTCCTGGTTGTGGGTGTGCCAAGAACCACCAGAGATGGCGACTTTATCTACAAGATGAACAGGAGTGCTGGACGTTATATGCAGCTAGTTTTGAAGCTGGTGTGGGCTGGAAAGCGGAGCCAATGGACTTTCATTAGGATGGGGGAGATGTGGCATATTTCTTCAGGCCCTGGATGAGGCCTTCTTTGGCATGTAAGAAGCCTCTCAAGGGTGTGAGTGTGGAGTCTGTAAGGCCATGAAGCAGGGCGTTACCATCATCCAGATGTGGGAATACGAGGGCTTGCGCAGAAGTTGTGAAGTTGCTTTATGGAAGAAGCAGTTCCCTTTTTTAGACGAGAGAGGAGGTCGCAGGATGTCTTTGTGTTTTCTTCATCTGTTTGTTCTTTGAGGGTAAGGTTGGCGTCCAGGGTGACTCCAAGTCACTTGGCATTTGGTGAATGTTGGGGTTTGAAGCTGTCACGGTTCATATCATTGAGCCAGGTTTGTACTATGTCTTGTTTGTTGTTCTTGGCAAATAACAGGATTTCTGTTGTGGTTGGGTTGAGCTTCGGGCAGGCGCTGGACGTCCAGGTCTGAATGATGTGCGAGCAGTGTTTGAAGCGTATGTTGTCTGAAGCAAGAAGACTTTCCAGTAGAGCTGTGCATCATCAGCATGTTGGTGAATCTTGATGATGTTATCTGTGAATAGAGCACCAAGAGCATCCATGTAGAGGTTGAAGAAGACAAGGAGCAGCAAGAAACCCGGGATCTCCACATTGCATACAGTGATCATGTGAAAACACCCAGGTGACACTCAGTTATCTATCAAAGTGGATGGAGACAGCAAACCTTTCAAAGGCTGAAGTGACTGCTTAGAAAAAAATAGCTCTCTGTGTGGGGCTCCTTATGAAGGAGCCGGTATTCTTCCCAGATTTCCACCTCGCCGAGGGTTTCCCAATTCCACTAGTATTGGTAATTCCACGGGAGGGGTAAATTACTTCAGATTGTGGCATAGTAGGGGCTAAAGTGGTAGAATTCATGTTTCTGCTCCGATTCCCTCATAGTTCCCCCATTCTGCTGATTTTCACTCACACATTTCTCTGGATAAAGTGTCCGGTTGAAGAACTCCCAAACCAGGGCGTTCCTACGAGACTTATAACTACTGCTGTTGGCCCCATAGAGAATACCGGGTTACTTGTAATGAAGGTGATTGTGCCTGCTTAGGCGGAATGGCCTCTTCACATGCCTGCTTAGGAGGAAAGGCCTCTTCACATGCCTTCATAGAAGGAATGACCTCTTCACATGTCTGCATAGAAAGAACAGCCTCTTCACATGTCTGCATAGAAGGAGTGGCCTCTTCACGTGCCTGCATAGAAGGAAAGGCCTCTTCACATGCCCTCATAGAAGGAATGGCCTCTTCACTTGCCCTCATAGAAGGAATGGCCTCTTCACATGCCTGCATACAAGGAATGGCCTCTTCACATGCCTGCATAGAAGGAATGCCCTCTCCACATGCCTACATAGAAGGAATGGGCTCTTCACATGCTTGCATAGAAGGAATGGCCTCTTCACATGCCTGCATTGAAGGAATGGCCTCTCCACATGCCTGCATAGAAGGAACAGCCTCTTCACATGCCTGCATAGATGAAGTGGCCTCTTCACATGCCTGCATAGAAGTAATGGGCTCTTCACATGCCTACATAGAAGTAATGGGCTCTTCACATGCCTGCGTAGAAGGAATGGCCTCTTCACATGCCTGCATAGAATGAATTGCCTATTCCACTGCCCTCATAGAAGGAATGGCCTCTTCAGATGCCTGCATAGAATGAATTGCCTATTCCACTGCCCTCATAGAAGGAATGGCCTCTTCACATGCCTGCATAGAAGTAATGGGCTCTTCACATGCTTTCATAGAAGGAATGGCCTCTTCATGTGCCTGCATAGAAGTAATGGTCTCTTCACATGCTTGCATAGAAGGAATGACTTCTCCACATGCCTACATAGACGTAATGGTCTCTTCACATGCCTGCTTAGGAGGAATGGCCTCTTCACATGCCTGCATAGAAGGAATGGCCTCTTCACATGCCTGTATAGAGGGATCAGCCTCTTCACATGCCTGCATAGAAGGAGTGCCCTCTTCACATGCCTGCATAGAAGGAATGGCCTCTTCACATGCCTGCATAGAAGGAATGGCCTCTTCACATGCCTGCATAGAAGGAATGGCCTCTCCACATGTCTACATAGAAGTAATGGGCTCTTCACATGCCTGCATAGAAGGGATGGCCTCTTCACATGCCTGCATAGAAGGAACAGCCTCTTCACATGCCTGCATAGAAGAAGTGGCCTCTTCAAATTCCTGCATTGAATGAATGGCCTCTTCACATGCCTGCATAGAAGGCATGGCCTCTTCACATGCCTGCATAGAAGGAACAGCCTCTTCACATGTCTGCATAGAAGGAGTGGCCTCTTCACGTGCCTGCATAGAAGGAAAGGCCTCTTCACATGCCTGCATAGACAGAATGGCCTCTTCACATGCCTGCATAGAAGAAATGGCCTCTTAACTTGCCCTCATAAAATGAATGGCCTCTTCACATGCCTGCATAGAAGGAATTCCCTCTCCACATGCCTACATAGAAGTAATGGGCTCTTCACATGCTTGCATAGAAGGAATGGCCTCTTCACATGCCTGCATAGAAGGAATGGCCTCTTCACATGCCTGCATTGAAGGAATGGCCTCTCCACATGCCTGCATAGAAGGAACAGCCTCTTCACATGCCTGCATGGAAGAAGTGGCCTCTTCACATGCCTGCATAGAAGTAATGGGCTCTTCACATGCTTACATAGAAGTAATGGGCTCATCACATGCCTGCATAGAAGGAACAGCCTCTTCACATGCCTGCATAGAAGGAGTGGCCTCTTCACATGCCTGCATAGAAGGAATGGCCTCTTCACATGCCTGCATAGAAGGAACAGCCTCTTCACATGCCTGCATAGAAGAAGAGGCCTCTTCACATGCCTGCTTAGGAGGGAAGGCCTCTTCACATGCCTGCATAGAAGGAATGGCCTCTTCACATGCCTGCGTAGAAGGAATGGCCTCTTCACATGCCTGCATAGAAGGAATGGCCTCTTCACATCCCTGCATAGAAGGAATGGCTTTGTCACATGCCTGCTTACAAGGAGTGACCTCTCAACATGCCTGCATAGGAGTAATGGCCTCTTCACATGCCTGCATAGAAGGAATGGCTTTGTCACATGCCTGCTTAGAAGGAATGGCCTATCAACATGCCTGTATAGGAGGAATGGCTTCCTCACATGCCTGCTTAGAAGGAATGGCCTCTTCACATGCCTGCATTGAAGGAATGGCCTCTTCACATGCCTGCCTAGAAGGATTGGCCTCTTCACATGCCTGCATAGGAGGAATGGCCTCTCCACATGCCTGCATAGAAGGAATGGCCTCTCCACATGCCTACATTGAAGTAATGGGCTATTCGCATGCCTGCATATAAGGAATGGCCTCTTCACATGCCTGCCTAGAAGGAATGGCCTCTTCATGTGCCTGCATAGAAGGGATGGCCTCTCCACATGCCTACATAGAATTAATGGTCTCTTCACATGCTTGCATAGAAGGAATGACCTCTCCACATGCCTACATAGAAGTAATGGTCTCTTCACATGCTTGCTTAGGAGGAATGGCCTCTTCACATGCCTTTATAGAGGGATCAGCCTCTTCACATGCCTGCCTAGAAGGAGTGCCCTCTTCACATGCCTGCATAGAAGGAATGGCCTCTTCACATGCCTGCATAGAAGGAATGGCCTCTTCACATGCCTGCATAGAAGGAATGGCCTCTCCACATGTCTACATAGAAGTAATGGTCTCTTTGCATGCCTGCATAGAAGGAATCGCCTCTTCACATGCCTGCATAGACGGAATGGCCTCTTCGCATGCCTGCATAGGAGGAATTGACTCTTCACAAGCCCTCATAGAAGGAATGGCCTCTTCACTTGCCCTCATAGAAGGAATGGCCTCTTCACATGCCTGCATAGAAGGGATGCCCTCTCCACATGCCTACATAGAAGTAATGGGCTCTTCACATGCTTGCATAGAAGGAATGGCCTCTTCACGTGCCTGCATAGAAGGAAAGGCCTCTTCACATGCCTGCATAGAAGGAATGGCCTCTTCACATGCCTGCATTGAAGGAATGGCCTCTCCACATGCCTGCATAGAAGGAACAGCCTCTTCACATGTCTGCATAGAAGAAGTGGTCTCTTCACATGCCTGCATAGAAGTAATGGGCTCTTCACATGCCTACATAGAAGTAATGGGCTCTTCACATGCCTGCGTAGAAGGAATGGCCTCTTCACATGCCTGCATGAAAGGAACAGCCTCTTCACATGCCTGCATGAAAGGAACAGCCTCTTCACATGCCTGCATAGAAGGAATGGCCTCTTCACATGCCTGCATAGAAGGAGAGGCCTCTTCACATGCCTGCATAGAAGAAGAGGCCTCTTCACACGCCTGCATAGAAGAAATAGCCTCTTCACATGCCTGCTTAGGAGGAAAGGCCTCTTCACATGCCTGCATAAAAGGAATGGCCTCTTCACATGCCTGCATAGAAGAAGTGGCCTCTTCACATGCCTGCATAGAAGTAATGGGCTCTTCACATGCTTACATAGAAGTAATGGGCTCTTCACATGCCTGCATAGAAGGAACAGCCTCTTCACATGCCTGCATAGAAGGAGTGGCCTCTTCACATGCCTGCATAGAAGGAATGGCCTCTTCGCATGCCTGCATAGAAGGAACAGCCTCTTCACATGCCTGCATAGAAGAAGAGGCCTCTTCACATGCCTGCTTAGGAGGAAAGGCCTCTTCACATGCCTGCATAGAAGGAATGGCCTCTTCACATGCCTGCATAGAAGGAATGGCCTCTTCACATGCCTGCATAGAAGGAATGGCCTCTTCACATGCCTGCATAGAAGGAATGGCCTCTTCACATGCCTGCTTAGAAGGAGTGACCTCTCAACATGCCTGCATAGGAGGAATGGCCTCTTCACATGCCTGCATAGGAGTGGCCTCTTCACATGCCTGCATAGAAGGAATGGCTTTGCCACATGCCCGCTTAGAAGGAATGGCCTATCAACATGACTGTATAGGAGGAATGGCTTCCTCACATGCCTGCTTAGAAGGAATGGCCTCTTCACATGCCTGCATAGAAGGAATGGCCTCTTCACATGCCTGCCTAGAAGGATTGGCCTCTTCACATGCCTGCATAGGAGGAATGGCTTCTCCACATGCCTGCATATAAGGAATGGCCTCTCCACATGCCTACATAGAAGTAATGGGCTATTCGCATGCCTGCATATAAGGAATGGCCTCATCACATGCCTGCATAGGAGGAATGGCTTCCTCACATGCCTGCTTAGAAGGAATAGCATCTGTCTCTGCTCTGGACCATTATATTTTTTATTTCTCTCCTTCGTCATGTTGTGTGGGCCCATTGTTGATCTGCACCTGGATTATGCGGACAGTCCTCATCCTGAGATATGTTAACCACAGTCACTGAAGCTGCAGATTGCTGAGAACACCGGTGTCAGATGATTGTCAAGTCTCCTCAAGTGAAACACCCTGCACAGCGCTCTGCTGCCTTCTGCTTAGGTTTGTGCTATATAAATAACGCATACATACATACATACATACATCCAGCCATCCATCCATACATCCATACATACATACATACAGCATAGTTATTAGTTGAAGGTAGTGGGTCACGCTTACCTCAAAATTCTATCCGCGTTGGGCAATGAATAGATATCAGCCCATATATCTGAGGCACATGTATGACCTCCTGGCACATTAGAGGCCCTTAAATCAGCTGACCTAAAATATCTTGTAACAACCAAGTATCACTGCAAGAGATTAGGGAGTACGAGTTTTTATTCCTTCCCCCACAGATTCCAAAATCCTTTACAAGATCCATTACGCTTTGAAAAGTGCGACCTGTAGCTTGACTCAGCCCTTAAGCATTTTGTGGTTTCCAAGGTCATGTCTTCACCAGTTTGGAGGCATTAGGCATTTCAGTGCCAAGAGTCGCAGTTTTGTACTGTGAGCTGAGCAAATGTAATTAAACAGTCCAGGGGTTTTTCCTTTCATATGTCTGATTTGTGCTTTACTCTGTGTACATCTAACTTGGTCTCAACTATTTTTTAATTGTCTTGAGTTTTATATAGCGTTGGCTAGACCCAAAGGTATCAGAGCACTTTACATGTTTAGATAATAAGTTTTCACAAGTACATGACGAGGGTTAGGTGGGAATCACAGACAGTCATACATACATAATGGACAACTAAGCATTAAAGTAGACACAGTGAGAATACAGTAAAAGTATATCAATCAAGCAATTGGGTTATGGGAAAGGGATATACTTTGCATCAGCATCGTCAAATTGTCAGTGGACTTCCCCAACAGGAATAGTTCAAGAGGGTTGTGTCTTGAGAGGCGTAAGTCCTCACATGTTCTAGTTGAAGTAGTTGTTGAGTAATAGAGATTTGAGGTCACATTTGAAGCAAGAAAAGGAGGGGTTGATGCAGGTCATTAAGGAGTGAGTTCCAGGTCTTGGCGGCGTTTCCAAAGAAGGAGTGTGCCTGTGATGATTTTTTTAAGTCTAGGAGGTATGAGAAGAGGCGAGTTGGAGCTTCTCAGAGCCAGGCCTTTTCCTGATCGCGATAGTTTAGATTCTAGATATTTGGTGGTTTTAGTATGTAGGGCTTTGTGGGTGATACATGCTGTCTTTTAGATGCACCTTCCTTAAATGGGGAGCCAAGTTAGTCTTTTGAGAGCTGGAGAGATGTGTTCAAACCTTTTGGTTCCTGTGACGAGTCTGGCAGCCGCATTGAGGATTGAGGTTAGGGGCAGAAGGTGACTTTTGGGAGTTCCTGTCAGGGTGGCATTGCTGTAGTCAAGTTTCGAGAGGACTACGGATTGTACTTCTGTCTTAAGATCTTCAGTTGGAATAACTGGTTTTATTTTCTGGAGATGTTTTAGTGTGAGGAGTGCACCTTTGGCTGTATTTTTGATGTGTTCTTTCATTGACAGGTTTGTGTCTAAGGTGATACCCAGGGATATAGCGGAGTTGGACAGTGTAATAGGGCTGTTTAGTGCGTCCAGGTTTTTGAGCCATTCTTGGATGGGTAGGGGATTTCTCTTTGGGGAGAGGAGTAGAAGTTCAGTCTTGTTGGGGTTCAGCTTAAGGTGGTTGGTATTTAGCCAAGTTTGAATCTTACTTAGTGTGGCATTAAGATTTTGGATGTCGCTGGGTGATTTTATTCTGTAGTAGAGTTGTGTCATCGGCATATAGGTGATATTTGATACCAGCTTGGTTCAGGATAGTTGTGAGGGGTTACATGAAAAGATTAACTAGGGCTGGGGAGAGGATGGAACCTTGAGGTACGCCTTGAGGTACTGGTGCAGGCTTCAAGAGACATTTGTGGATTTTTATTTGCTGAGATTGATGTTGAAGATAGGAAGTGAACCATGTCAGGACCTTGCAATTGATACCAGTGCGGCTTTTGAGTGTCTCCAGTAAATCTGGGTGATGCACAGTATTAAATGCCGCTGAGAGGCCAAGTAGGATTAGGAGGCAGGAGGCGCCTTCATCTAAGGCATTGTGAATGTCGTCGGTTATTTTAAGCAGAGCAGTTTCGGTGCTACAACCTTTCCTAAATCCTGAGTGGAAGGTGCCCTGGAGGTTGAATTCTGCTATGTGTTGGGGGAGTTGAAGTAAAACACATTTCTCCAGGGTTTTGGCTAGGAACGGAAGATTGGTGAAGGGTCTGAAGTTGAAAAGATTGTTGGGGTCGGCCGCAGGTTTTTTTAGTATGGGGGTAACTTGGCCGAGTTGAAGTGGGTCCGGTACGCGACCTGATGAAAGAGAAGCATTTATGATTTTGGTCCAGAATGGGGATATGATGTGTTTGAGGGTTTGAACTAGGGTGGAGGGGAGAGTATCTGTGAAGTGGGATGTCGGCTTGAGTTTGGCAATAATTTAGAAAATTCCATCTTCATTCATGAGTTTTAAGTCAGACCAATTAGCATTATTCTTTAGTTGAGGGAGGTCTTTATTTGCTATATTTAGCTTTGTAATGTCTTTCCGGTCTTTAGTTAGGTCCTGAGGTGGAGTTACTGCGTTGACTTGTGTGTGTCAGTGAAGCCAGTGGGTTGGGTTGATGGGATAGTCTCGAGGGTCAGGGAGCATTCGATTTTGATAGCTTTGTCAGCGAGGAAGTAAGCTATTGCTTTGCAGCATTCATCTGTGGGTATTATTTCTTTATAAGAAATATATCCCGGCAATCCACAATTATATATGATATCTATTTATGGTCTTCAAAGAGATCTTTTTATTTTTTTTATAAATCTTTTTATTAAGGAAGAAAAACCAAGTTATTAGCATTGAATAATAAAACAATACAGTGCAAGGGTTCAGAGGTTTCCCTTCGTGTTCACCAACCAACAACATCCGCTACATCCAGCTTGTACATGTATATATATGACCCCCCCATCGTCAAGTTAATCATCACACTAATGTGGAGGGAGATGGTTCCAGTGGTGCACACAACATCCCTCTGTATTTGTTCCGGGCCCCCCAGATCTTTGTCTATTTTTGTGGGCACCCTCTTGCCTCATAAATAACCCTCTCCATCTGCATGCACCAGTCCATATCAGTCACCCATTCTCGGAATTTGGGTGCCACCTCTAATCTCCAAGTTCTCGCTATATTTCTTTTAGCAACCACATTTCCCAGGGCGACCCAAATTCTTTCTTTCGCCGTCAAGTCAGTACCACCCCATACCAAAGAGATCTTTTTAATTCTTTTCACAGGTGCAGAACAACAGAAAGAAAGAATTATTTTTTGATTATTCACTTTCTTGACAATCAATTAAGACCATAGTTCATTTGTTTCAATGATGTTGAGAGGAATCAGATTCTCCTTTCCAGTTTGGGGCAGCTGTGTTCAGTGATGAAAACCAACAGCCGGCATTGACCATAGTACATTTGTTTCAACCATGTTGAGAGGAATCAGATTCTCCCGCCCAGTTCGGGGCAGCCGCGTTCAGTGATGAAAACCAACAGCCGACATTGACCATAGTTCATTTGTTTCAAGGATGTTGAGAGGAATCAGATTCCCCCGCCCAGTTCGGGGCAGCCGCGTTCAGTGATGAAAACCAACAGCCGACATTGACCATAGTTCATTTGTTTTAAGGATGTTGAGAGGAATCAGATTCTCCCGCCCAGTTCGGGGCAGCCGCGTTCAGTGATGAAAACCAACAGCCGACATTGACCATAGTTCATTTGTTTCAAGGATGTTGAGAGGAATCAGATTCTCCCGCCCAGTTCGGGGCAGCCGCGTTCAGTGATGAAAACCAACAGCCGACATTGACCATAGTACATTTGTTTCAAGGATGTTGAGAGGAGTCAGATTCTCCTGCCCAGTTCGGGGCATCCGCGTTCAGTGATGAAAACCAACAGCCGACATTGACCATAGTACATTTGTTTCAAGGATGTTGAGAGGAATCAGATTCTCCCACCCAGTTCGGGGCAGCCGCGTTCAGTGATGAAAACCAACAGCCGACATTGACCATAGTACATTTGTTTCAAGGATGTTGAAAGGAATCAGATTCTCCCGTCCACTTCGGGGCAGCCGCGTTCAGTGATGAAAACCAACAGCCGACATTGACCATAGTACATTTGTTTCAAGGATGTTGAGAAAAATCAGATTCTCCCGCCCAGTTCGGGGCAGCCGCGTTCAGTGATGGAAACCAACAGCCGACATTGACCATAGTACATTTGTTTCAAGGATGTTGAGAGAAATCAGATTCTCCCGCCCAGTTCGGGGCAGCCGCGTTCAGTGATGAAAACCAACAGCCGACATTGACCATAATACATTTGTTTCAAGGATGTTGAGAGGAATCAGATTCTCCCACCCAGTTCGGGGCAGCCGCGTTCAGTGATGAAAACCAACAGCCGACATTGACCATAGCACATTTGTTTCAAGGATGTTGAGAGGAATCAGATTCTCCCACCCAGTTCGGGGCAGCCGCGTTCAGTGATGAAAACCAACAGCCGACATTGACCATAGCACATTTGTTTCAAGGATGTTGAGAGGAATCAGATTCTCCCGCCCAGTTCGGGGCAGCCGCGTTCAGTGATGAAAACCAACAGCCGACATTGACCATAGCACATTTGTTTCAAGGATGTTGAGAGGAATCAGATTCTCCCCTCCAGTTCGGGGCAGCCTCGTTCAGTGATGAAAACCAACAGCCGACATTGACCATAGCTCATTTGTTTCAAGGATGTTGAGAGGAATCAGATTCTCCCCTCCAGTTCGGGGCAGCCGCGTTCAGTGATGAAAACGAACAGCCGACATTGACCATAGTACATTTGTTTCAAGGATGTTGAGAGGAATCAGATTCTCCACTCCAGTTCGGGGCAGCCGCGTTCAGTGATGAAAACGAACAGCCGACATTGACCATAGTACATTTGTTTCAAGGATGTTGAGAGGAATCAGATTCTCCACTCCAGTTCGGGGCAGCCGCGTTCAGTGATGAAAACCAACAGCCGACATTGACCACAGTTCATTTGTTTCAAGGATGTTGAGAGGAATCGGATTCTCCACTCCAGTTTGGGGCAGCAGCGTTCAGTGATGAAAACCAACAGCTGACATTGACCGTAGTACATTTGTTTCAAGGATGTTGAGAGGAATCAGATTCTCCCGTCCAGTTCGGGGCAGCCACGTTCAGTGATGAAAACCAACAGCCGACATTGACCATAGTTCATTTGTTTCAAGGATGTTGAGAGGAATCAGATTCCCCCGCCCAGTTCGGGGCAGCCGCGTTCAGTGATGAAAACCAACAGCCGACATTGACCATAGTTCATTTGTTTCAATGATGTTGAGAGGAATCAGATTCTCCTTTCCTGTTTGGGGCAGCTGTGTTCAGTGATGAAAACCAACAGCCGGCATTGACCATAGTACATTTGTTTCAAGGATGTTGAGAGGAATCAGATTCTCCCGTCCAGTTCGGGGCAGCCGCGTTCAGTGATGAAAACCAACAGCCGACATTGACCATAGTTCATTTGTTTCAAGGATGTTGAGAGGAATCAGATTCCCCAGCCCAGTTCGGGGCAGCCGCGCTCAGTGATGAAAACCAACAGCCGACATTGACCATAGTTCATTTGTTTCAAGGATGTTGAGAGGAGTCAGATTCTCCCGCCCAGTTCGGGGCAGCCGCGTTCAGTGATGAAAACCAACAGCCGACATTGACCATAGTACATTTGTTTCAAGGATGTTGAGAGGAATCAGATTCTCCCGCCCAGTTCGGGGAAGCCGCGTTCAGTGATGAAAACCAACAGCCGACATTGACCATAGTACATTTGTTTCAAGGATGTTGAGAGGAATCAGATTCTCCCGCCCAGTTCGGGGCAGCCGCGTTCAGTGATGAAAACCAACAGCCGACATTGACCATAGTACATTTGTTTCAAGGATGTTGAGAGGAATCAGATTCTCCCGTCCAGTTCGGGGCAGCCGCGTTCAGTGATGAAAACCAACAGACGACATTGACCATAGTACATTTGTTTCAAGGCTGTTGAGAGGAATCAGATTCTCCCGCCCAGTTCGGGGCAGCCGCGTTCAGTGATGAAAACCAACCGCCGACATTGACCATAGTACATTTGTTTCAAGGATGTTGAGAGGAATCAGATTCTCCTGCCTAGTTCGGGGCAGCCGCGTTCAGTGATGAAAACCAACAGCCGACATTGACCATAGCACATTTGTTTCAAGGATGTTGAGAGGAATCAGATTCTCCCGCCCAGTTCGGGGCAGCCGCGTTCAGTGATGAAAACCAACAGCCGACATTGACCATAGCACATTTGTTTCAAGGATGTTGAGAGGAATCAGTTTCTCCCGCCCAGTTCGGGGCAGCCGCGTTCAGTGATGAAAACCAACAGCCGACATTGACCATAGCTCATTTGTTTCAAGAATGTTGAGAGGAATCAGATTCTCCCCTCCAGTTCGGGGCAGCCGCGTTCAGTGATGAAAACGAACAGTCGACATTGACCATAGTACATTTGTTTCAAGGATGTTGAGAGGAATCAGATTCTCCACTCCAGTTCGGGGCAGCCGCGTTCAGTGATGAAAACCAACAGCCGACATTGACCATAGTTCATTTGTTTCAAGGATGTTGAGAGGAATCAGATTCTCCACTCCAGTTCGGGGCAGCCGCGTTCAGTGATGAAAACCAAAAGCCGACATTGACCATAGTTCATTTGTTTCAAGGATGTTGAGAGGAATCAGATTCTCCACTCCAGTTTGGGGCAGCCGCGTTCAGTGATGAAAACCAACAGCCAACATTGACCGTAGTACATTTGTTTCAAGGATGTTGAGAGGAATCAGATTCTCCCGCCCAGTCGGGGCAGCAGCGTTCAGTGATGAAAACCAACAGCCGACCTTGACCGTAGTACATTTGTTTCAAGGATGTTGAGAGGAATCAGATTCTCCCGCCCAGTTCGGGGCAGCAGCGTTGAGTGATGAAAACCAACAGCCGACATTGACCGTAGTACATTTGTTTCAAGGATGTTGAGAGGAATCAGATTCTCCCGCCCAGTTCGAGGCAGCCGCATTCAGTGATGAAAACCAACAGCCGACATTGACCGTAGTACATTTGTTTCAAGGATGTTGAGAGGAATCAGATTCTCCCGCCCAGTTCGGGGCAGCCGCGTTCAGTGATGAAAACCAACAGCCGACATTGACCGTAGTACATTTGTTTCAAGTATGTTGAGAGGAATCAGATTCTCCTGCCCAGTTCGGGGCAGCCGCGTTCAGTGATGAAAACCAACAGCCGACATTGACCATAGTACATTTGTTTCAAGGATGTTGAGAGGAATCAGATTCTCCCGCCCAGTTTGGGGCAGCCGCGTTCAGTGATGAAAACCAACAGCCGACATTGACCGTAGTACATTTGTTTCAAGTATGTTGAGAGGAATCAGATTCTCCCGCCCAGTTCGGGGCAGCCGCGTTCAGGGATGAAAACCAACAGCCGACATTGACCATAGTACATTTGTTTCAAGGATGTTGAGAGGAATCAGATTCTCCCGCCCAGTTCGGGGCAGCCGCGTTCAGTGATGAAAACCAACAGCCGACATTGACCATAGTACATTTGTTTCAAAGATGTTGAGAGGAATCAGATTCTCCCGCCCAGTTCGGGGCAGCTGCGTTCAGTGATGAAAACCAACAGCCGACATTGACCATAGTTCATTTGTTTCAAGGATGTTGAGAGGAATCAGACTCTCCCGCCCAGTTCGGGGCAGCCGCGTTCAATGATGAAAACCAACAGCCGACATTGACCATAGTACATTTGTTTCAAGGATGTTGAGAGGAATCAGATTCTCCCGTCCAGTATGGGGCAGCCGCGTTCAGTGATGAAAACCAACAGCCGACATTGACCATAGTACATTTGTTTCAATGATGTTGAGAGGAATCAGATTCTCCGGTCCAGTTTGGGGCAGCAGCGTTCAGTGATGAAAACCAACAGCCGGCATGTTACTATTTTTACGCAGAGAAATCCTTTTTTGAAGGTAGACCACAATTTTAAATATAATCAACTTACCACAGCTGGTGCAACATTCCGTTTTCCTTTCTCATGCCTATCATTTTCACTGCCTATGGACAATTCGAAGGGCTAGTTTAATATTACATTCTTTGCATCTTACCTTTTTCTATTGAATTTTGCCACATTTCAATCACGGTTGATCTACAGAACAGTTGGTTTAATGCCTAACCTGAAATAAGTATCAATAGAGAGGATTTACCTTCTAAAAGCCGTCTAAAAGCCCAAAGAAGAAATGATTCAATGAAAAGTAGATCAACCGTGATTGAAATGTGGCAAAAGTCAATAGAAAAAGGTAACATGCAAAGAATGTAATATTGAACTAGCAAGAGACAGAATCAAAGCTGTTCCAAAGCCCCCTCCTTCTCTGACAGTGTGTAAATAAAAATATCCGATTTTGACATTTCCCTGTCAGATCTTTTCTATCAGCTGCTTTCACAGGTCCAGCTTGAGCTTGGCTCTGAAGACCTAGCTGGGCGTGTTGGTGAAGTGTTTGGTGTGTGTTGGTGGAGTGTTTGATGTGTGTTGGTGGAGTGTTTGGTGTGTATTGGCAGAGTGGCTGGGTGTGTTGGTGGAGTGTTTGATCTGTGTTGGAGTGTTTGGTGTGTGTTGGTGGAATGTTTGATGTGTGTTGGTTGTGTTTGATGTGTGTTGGTGGAGTTTTTGGTGTGTGTTGATGGAGTGTTTGATGTGTGTTGGTGGAGTATTTGGTGTGTATTTGCAGAGTGGCTGGGTGTGTTGGCGGAGTGGTTGGGCGTGTATCCGTGGAGTGGTTGGGTGTGTATCGGTGGAGTGGTTGGGTGTGTTGGTGGAGTGGTTGGGTGTGTTGGAGTGGTTGGGTGTGTTGGTAGAGTGGTTGGGTGTGTTGGTGGAGTGGTTGGGTGTGTATCGGTGGAGTGGTAGGGTGTGTGTCGGTGGAGTGGTTGGGTGTGTATCAGTGGAGTGGTTGGGTGTGCATCAGTGGAGTGGTTGGGTGTGCATCAGTGGAGTGATTGGCCCTCTTCACTGTGTTTCTGATCAGACAGAGAACCTCAGGAAGGCTTTTAATGGTGAGAGCGTAGAGAGTGTGGATAATCACACACTCCATGGTTTTAGTTATGCGTAATTGTGATAGTAGCCATATCACGGAGGTTACTAATGTAGTGCTCTATCAGACTCACATATATTGTAAGTACACATGGGTTTATTTGACGCATAGGAGGTTCTGATGACGGGAGTGTTACATGTTTGTAATTATGTGTGTACGGATGCTCCTTTGTGCCTTTTGTCAGCCTGCCACATGTTCCTCAGTGTGCGACTCTATAAACATGCATACAAATCTTGTTTCTCCTGGTCCATGCTTCATTAAAACTTTGTATTCTTTTCCCCCTGTTTTCCTCTCTCGTCTGTTCCAGCAAGAGCAGGTGGACCCGCAGCACTTGGCGGTGGACCGTCCATCAGAGAAGTTCCTGTGCTTTCTGCGGAAGCATTACAACCTCCAGTCCACCATCCCGCAGGTGAGGGGTGCTCGTTCGTGTGTGTTTGTGTGTGTGTGTCTGCACGGATGCCATGATGTCAGAGAGCCTGGCGTGAGTGCATGATGCCTTACGTGGCACTCACAAAGTGTTACAGCAGAAGGGCTTGCTCGGCTGCCCCCAGGTAAGAGGGCAAGGGGCATAGTATGGCTGGCGTGATATGGGGGGTACAATGCTGCCACTGCCCTAACAAAGGCCTAGGGGTCACCAGAGGCATTATTACCTCTGAAGGGTTGTACATGCCAGTGATTTGTGCAGCAAGCAAAGGACATTTGGCAGTGCCAGGTGATCTTCACAGATTGCCATTGCGTGTGCATTTCATTTGGTGTTGGGCCAACATTTTACTGGAAAATAGCATAGATTTAGGTTATCCATTCCATTCCATGTAACCATTTATTTATAGCATCATTTCTGTTCTTCATATTCTGCAGGTGAACAACTTTGTGGTGTTCGAGGGCTTCTTCCGAGATAGAAATGGTAAGTTCTGTTGCTCAGTCTCAGCATAAACCTTTCCTCCCCTTTCTGTCCCTCCACTGAATCGCCACCCCCCAGCCATGTGTGCAGGGGCTTTGGGCAGACTCACCTCATTATTAATGCCCTGAGACCGGTTCAAGTGAGTCTGACCTCACTCTTAGTGCAAATTCAGGGACCTGTTCATTGTCATCTTGCTCTTGATATGTGCACTGGGGGCGTAGTCATTCCTGCTCGCTCGTAGCATGCACAGGGTCCGTGCTACCATCACTGGAACCTGATATAGATTAATGTGCTGTGCACTTGTCTGGGTTGGAAAGGCGCGCTTGGTTTTCTTCAACATTGTTTACTGTGGGACTTGACAGTGTGAGTGTTTGTAAAGAGGCTCCTCCATGAAGGCGAGCAGTTCTTCGCAGAGTCCAAGAATCCGTTTTCTTCTGCTAACAGGTGCGGTCACAGCAGAGAGAGCAGCTCTGTTGCGCCCTGGCTAGGTTTGTCGTATACTAGTACCCTGTACATACGTGCATACATTGGTTTGTGTCCACCTAGGCGCGTGATATTTTAGTATAATATATGCGCGTACATGCACACACATACACCAGAAGTATTTCATCCCACGAGAAGGCTGGCCTCATGTTTAAATTCTGCTGTACACAGAATATGTACCACTATTCTCCTTTTGAGGATTTTTCTATTTTCTTGATTTCTGACTCTTTTGTGGGCTATGAAAAAAAACATGTAAGTATTATTCATCTTGGAATCTTCTGATAAGCACTGAGTATATAACTGCTTTTTGCAAAAGAGCACAAGGCAGCCAGATGCCCAGCAAGTAGAAATTCAAACCTAGGTTTTCGGAAGTATAGAGGCACAAACACTGGGCTGTCTTTGTGTCAGTGGGTAAGATGCTAGGCTCAGATAACAGGGAAGTCAGTCAGAGCATGATCGATGAGGATCTGAGTGCAACATGAGAATGAGTGAAGGACGGGTCAGTAGAAAGCACAGGGAGAAGCTGGTTTATATATGTAGCGAAGGGCACTGCCCTGTGTGTCGCAGGGGCGACTCCATACACAGAGGTCACCGGGAAACAAACTCACAGCTAATCACAGGAGACCTTCAGCTTCGCGATGATTGACGTCTAATATTACAGTTTAAAAAATACACAAAGGAGGCTAGGGGACCCGTTTGTCGCACAAATCACGTGTTGCTTTGAGTGTCTGATTATACAACAAAACCACAGTTGCCCACCTCAAGAAATGGTTCGCCACCAATTTGAACCACAAATAATTCAACATTAATCTCAAAGATCTGAGAGGCAACCAAACCAACATACACTGGATTAGCGGCAAAATTGCCAGGTACAAACAGATGAATCGAGAGATGTGATATCTTTGATCATTTGATCCTTTATTTCATATTCATGACAAATAGGAAAACTTGAAAACAGCCAACGCGTTTCGCCCGTATCTGGGCTTCTTCAGGGCATCCAGGAAGACAAGTTGACTAGTTTCTTGGCTATTCCCAGTGCGGTATCTGTTTAGTGAGTCACAAGCTATTCAACTTGTTATCACTCCGCACAACTAATATCCGGAATCGTGGACAGTGTATGTCTTCTGCGCAAGGCTGTGGACCTAGAGGCTCTGCGCACGTATGGAGTTTAAAAAAAGAGGTGTTATCAGCATTGCCAGTACAAGCCGTGTTCGGATCCGACTTTTTCCGCTGCACGTCGGATCCAAACACGGCTTCTACTGGTGATGCTGATAACACCTCTTTTTTTAAATCCTATACGTGCGCAGAGCCTCTAGGTCCACAGCCTTGCGTGGAAGACATACACTGTCCACGATTCCGGATATTAGTTGTGAGGAGTGGTAACAAGTCGCCTAGCTTGTGCTGCTGTCCACTGGGGCCATTTAACTTACAGGCTCTGGGTACACAGAGTACCATATACTCTGGACTTATAGCTAAATTAACTATGCCAGTCGGGGATTAGCCAATTCTTCATGTTTTTAGGGGTCACAGCACATACAGTGGGCACTGGACGGCAGCGCCCCAGTGTTCAGAGTCCGTACATCAGCAATAAATCTAGCAGAATCTTGTGGCAGAAAGTGGGGGTGATCCTTCAACAAGAGTCTTTCTTCACACGCAGGCAGAGGCACAGTGGGTGGGTTGAACAGGGTCGGTTGCTCATCCACTGCTTCGCTGTTGTTGGCACCACCAATCCTAAGGTCACCAGACTGACACCGGTAGCTTCTATTGCTTCCCCTCTAACAATCTAGTGTGACGGGTGTGGATCGTTGCCCAGTGCACAGAATGGGGTGAGTTATTGACTGACCCAGTGTCTAATGAGTGACGGCCTTCTTACTCATTGCCACGCTCTGCCTCCTGGGCTGAGTAGTAAAGCCCATAGTTCAAGCACAACCAGTGGGCTGAGTCGCAATACTCTCAGTCCGCTGACTACCAGTGGCCTCAGTCACAATGCACACAGATCGCTAACAACACAAGGACAAAGATGTTATACACACAGATAACTAACAACCCAAGGGCACAGACTTAAAACACACCGATCGTGAACAACCCACAAGCGGAGCCATAATGCACACAGATCGCTGGCAACCAGTGGGCTCAGTCACTATACTCTTGGACTGCTGACAAACACTGGGTTCAGTCACAATACACACAGATCACTAACAACCTAAGCGCACAGCCTTAAACACACTGATCTTGAATAACCCACGAGCTCAGTCACAATACACACAGATCACTAACAACCTAAGAGCACAGCCTTAAACACAATGATCTTGAATAACCCACGAGCTCAGTCACAATACACACAGATCACTAACAACCTAAGAGCACAGCCTTAAACACACTGATCTTGAATAACCCACGAGCTCAGTCACAATACACACAGATCACTAACAACCTAAGCGCACAGTCTTAAATACACTGATCTTGAATAACCCACGAGCTCAGTCACAATACACACAGATCACTAACAACCTAAGAGCACAGCCTTAAACACACTGATCTTGAATAACCCACGAGCTCAGTCACAATACACACAGATCACTAACAACCTAAGAGCACAGCCTTAAACACACTGATCTTGAATAACCCACAAGCTCAGTCACAATACACACAGATCACTGACAGCCCAAGTTCACAGCCATAAAATACACAGATTGTTAACAACCTACGGGCTAAGTTATAATGCACATGGGCTCAGCCATAAAACACACATTTTGAAATCAGCTATAAACACTAAGCTATAAACACTCAGATCGCAACCCGTGGACTCGTCCATAAAACACACAGATCTCTAATGCCAAAGATTTTACACCTTCCTCCTGACATTCTGCATCCTGTACTTAAATATCCCATTCTGATAGTACTTTTCAGATTTTCAAGTTGTTCTTGTCGCACAGCATGTGGTTTCTATTGCGTGTATAAAATACAGAAGTTGCCAGTAGAGTGTAGACTTCATAGTATGACATGGACAGTGGTGACTGATGCAGGGAGCACAGCTCTAAGAGAAGCAACTTGTGGTCTGAGCCTCTTGGTGATGTCAAACTATGAGAGCCTGCTCTCTCCATCATTTGATACTGTTACTTAAAAAAGCCAGTTCCTGGTCAGCGGCTCCTCTGTTGTCTGCTTTCCAGTGAGGAGAAGTTCCCCTCAAACACTTAGTAACCAAATACTTGTGTCTCGTTACAGCTCCAGTGAGGAAGGTTCCTCCGAAGCGGCGACCAGAGGGAGATATCAAACCCTACTCATTGAGTGAGCGTGAATGTAAGTGGGCGTTGTATATAGCGGTGCTGACCGGTCTTGGATATGGAGCCCGCTAATGTACAATCCTCGAAGACCGCGGCGTTCAAAGCTTCTTAAAGGGCTGCACCAAGGAGATAATTGATTGGTCACAAAATAGTTACTACCGCTAGTGAGGAGAAATATGTCATAAAAGAGGGTGCTGCACACCCACTAGATGAAGTGGAGGGCTGTTGTGATGTCCAGTTACATCATCTGATGGTCTGACCAACGATAGCGATAGATGTGTCCATTGATTTCTCCATCAGTCCTCGATAAGATTCTTTTATAGACATGTATATGGTGAGATTTCCCTCAGTTCTCGGGTATGACCTTTCGTTAGCCATATATCGTGTGAGAGCTCCTTCTGTCCTCCTGGTAAAATTCTTTGATAGATGTATATATGAATAGCTCTCTCCTTTAATCCTCATGGTACGGACTTTGATTGACATATATTGGGTGAGAATGTCCTTCTTCCTGATAATCCTTTTCATACACTTGTAGGATGAGTTCTCCTTTAGTCCTCTTTCGGATTCAATCAATGTGTACATTGTGAGCTCCATCAGTTGTCTAGGAATACGTGTGCAGGGTGATAGCTCCATGCGATCACCTCCGGCTCGGAGGCGTACAGTATACTCTGATTTCCTTCAGTCTTCTTGGCAAAATCCTTTGCTCGGTGTGTTCAGTGTCAGATATCCCTCAGTCGTCACTCAAAGTTTTGATGACTATTTTCTGATTTTGACAATAGAAGTGTGTAGGGTTTAGTTTATCACTTTCGCAGGGCGCACAGATATTAATTAGTCTTCCGGGTAAAACCCATTTGTAGATGTGTTAAATGTGAGATCTTTGAAGAGTTATGATCGCTGTGTTCTGATTGTGTCATGACTAGGCCTGGGTGGAGTTCCACTACGCGGAACTCCTCGAAGTGACCCAAAAACTCCACTGTGCTACGCTCAGTTCCGCAAGCAGCGAAAGGCGTTAGGTTGTGCCGTTTGTGCTGATTTTTAGCATCAGGTGTTTGTCCCGCCTGGATAATCAGTGCGAATGGCACCATGCACAGCGCAAGAGGGCCCTGCTTCTTTCTGCTGCCTGAGCAGAAGTTCTACTCAAGCAGCAGCTTCCTCAACGCGAACGGAAGGTTTCTCGATGCAAGCGGTAGCGACCATCCACGACCGCCCGCGTTGAGAAATCTCGCCGGGAAGTGGTCTTGAGTAAGATTTCTGTCGCTCGCCAGCTTACCGTTGGTGAGAGCGGGCGAGGAAAAAACTCTACTCCACTATGCAGAGCGAAGTTTTTCAGAACTCCGCGTGCTATGCGGAGCGCGAAGTGGTAAAAACTCCGAAAGCGGAGCAGAATTTCAGGCCCAGGTCTAGTCAGGAGATATGTACAAGGGGAGAGCTCCCTCTTCTTGATAAGCCACTTTGCTAGTCATGTTCAGATCTCTCTCAGTACTAAAAATTATATGTTGAGATCAGCTTTCAGTAACATTCTAATAAGGACTTCAGTAAATGCGCACATGCTGAGATTTCCCTCAGTCCTCCAGAGAGGGCTCTTTGCTAGATGTGTAGAGTGTGAGATCTACCCAAGTCTGGTTGGTCGCTTTGATAGTTGTCTTTCTAGTGCTCAGATCTCATCTGTCTCCCCTCCTCAGGACCTCAGATCACCCCATCTCTGCCCACACCTTTTTGTGACTCGTTAAACAGCAGGTATTGTGAGATGTACAGTCCTTGGGTGTAACAGGAGCTGACTGTTGGCTTGTTTCTCTGCATCCAGTTTTGAAGGAAGAAGCAGAGTTACCCTGGCCGTTCAACCAGTCGCGTGCCATGAACCGCTCCAGCAGTGTGGGGGCGTCGCCCAGCAGAGTCGGCTCCAACATTCTCCAGAAGGAGCAGGAGCTCCTCAAGAACCTTCAGATCTGCTGTCCCCGCTCAGTCAACGGCCAGACGAATGGTGAGCTGGACACCGCAGCAGGGCCAAGGAGGAGAACCAGGTGAGAATGGGAAGCAAGGCCTCATCCAGACAGGAGGCACACTAGCAGGAATCTGCAGACAGCAGCCATTTCACTCAGGCCTGATTCCAATAGTGATATGTCTCTGCCCACTCTGGGGACCCACCTGGTTTGTGCTTTCAGAGATAATGCATATCGTCCAATTAAATTAGGGTGTTTGTTTGAAATTGTGGCACCTTGAGAACCAGTCTGACCAATAATCTGAAAGACAATCTGCCTGGAGAGGCAAACCCAGTAGCCCTCTGCCACCAGGGGCAAAGTTGCCTCCTAGTTGCCACCTCCTTTCCTAGTCTAGTGTGTGGTGCAGCACAGCTACCTCTTTCACAGACCCTAACCAAGCTGAGCTCTCTTCTGCAGGAGAAGTCAGTATTTACGCATGTGCCCTGCCATCCCCCCCCTCTTGTTTCTCAGGGAGACAGAACACATACCATTGGTAGATGCAGTTCATGTCAAAATGCACCAGACCCATGCAGGTCCCCAAGAAGAGGAACTCCCAGCTAAGCAGCACAATGCTTCCTGCAGGCCCCAGCTAGAGGAACTCCCCGTTAGATAGCACAGAGCCCATGCACTCCTTGTACACAGGAACGGACACGTGCAGGTCCCCAAGAAGAGGAACTCCCAGCTAAGCAGCACAATGCTTCCTGCAGGCCCCAGCTAGAGGAACTCCCCGTTAGATAGCACAAAACCCATGCACTCCTTGTACACAGGATCCATGCAGGTCCCCAGGTAGAGGAACTCCCCGTTAGATAGCACAGACCCCCCATGCACTCTTTGTACACAGGAACGGACACGTGCAGGTCCCCAGGTAGAGGAACTAACTGTTAGATAGCACAGAGCCCATGCACTCCTTGTACACTGGACCGGACCCATGCAGGTCCTGAGGTAGAGGAAGTCCTTGTTAGATAGCACAGAGCCCATGCACTCCTTGTACACAGGAACGGACACGTGCAGGTCCCCAGGTAGAGGAACTACCTGTTAGATGACACAGAGCCCATACACTCCTTGTACACAGACCAGACCCATGCGGGTCCCTAGGTAGATGACTACCATGTTAGATAGCACAGAGCCCATTCATTTCTTGTTCACAGGACCAGACCCATGCTGGTCCCGAGGTAGAGGAAGTCCTTGTTAGATAACATAGAGCCCATGCACTCCTTGTACATAGGATCCATGCAGGTCCCCAGGTAGAGGAACTCCCCGTTAGATAGCATAGAGCCCATGCACTCCTTGTACACAGGATCCATGCAGGTTCTCAGGTAGAGGAAGTCCCCGTTAGATAGCACAGAGCCCATGCACTCCTTGTACACAGGATCCATGAAGGTCCCCAGGTAGAGGAACTCCTAGCTACGCAGCACAATGGTCATTGCAGGCCCCATGTAGTGTCGGTCTCTGTTGGACAGCAAAGTCCCCAGTTCATGTATGCCGTTCGGTAGGCCATGAATCACCTGCTTGTTGTAAGAAATGTCTCCTGATAGAAAAGCTCCTCCCTTCCATCCCATATGTTTCAGAACGCTGCTTCTATCTACTGTATCTAGACTACATGTCACTGTCTGCTGGGTGGGTTTTGTACCCAGAGGTCGTTGCTGCTCAGGGGCTTGCATGTTTTGTCTCTTTCTCGAGTGGTGAGGTTGCTTTTGCTGCGTCACTTCTAACCTTTTCTCTCACTTTGGCTTTCTTTCCCTTTACCCTCCTCTGATCTCTTGCTTTTCCTTTCTCTGCCCCATCCCAGCTCTCTCAGCCGTCCTGAGGACAACCAGCATTGACATCACCAGACCTACTGTCCACCTTAACTCGTATTGTTTGACGCCGGGTACAAGTGGCGGTTAAGAAGGGCTCATCCATAGCTTTGGATCCAGCCAATCGTTCACAGACTCTTGTCATAGCGGAGTGGCAAGGCACTTATTGAAATCACTCCTGCAACTGACTGTAATGGGGACCTAAAACCTGCTGGGACTGCAGAACTGCTGATACCTCAGCACTGCCAATTCTGCAAGACCTACTAATACATTGACACGAAACATTTTCACACATTAACTTTTGCTCACTCCACTGCAGTATCAGCCGCAGTACTGAACTGTAATCAAAACCCAAAGTATATACACACACACCTCCGTCCTCCCCAGTAACGTCTCCCCCCCTGTTAGCCATGCTGGGGGGTGAGGGAGTCCTGTCGCTTTCAAACGTGCCAAGGTTGCTTTATGGGAGGCCTGCAGTTGTGCCCTTTCATCCAGTTTGTAGTATCACCAGACTGAAAGAAATGTGTATTTTTGCAACTTCCGCCACAGGTACCTGGCTATCGTTCATTTAAGATCCCCAATCCCTTTTGTTTCAACATCAGGATAGTGTTATTACTTCTCCATTGTTTACAATTTAAGTAGAAACCTTTCTATAAAAATAACCTTTATTTATACACCTTTGTATCTCTTGCCTTTTTTCAATTGTTTGAATAGCCTTGTCCTGTAAAGCCCTATGTGGCACCATGGAATAAATGCCCTTTTATGGAGCTTGAATTTGTTGGATAAAATGCATTCTAGAAACTACTGGATACCTCTTTCTGCAGCAGTCATGTTTGATTCTGGGGGGTTATGAACCAACTCATGTTCTTCGCTCTCTTTCTCCTGCTGTGGGTTCGATACACTTGAGCTCCTTCGAGTGGACTGTGGCCCTTTTCTGATTTAAGGGATCCTCATTTCATTCACACACATTGTGTGAGCACTGTTTTTGAGGCCAGAAGGGTTTATGGAGTCTGAAAGGTTGATTTAGGTACAAAGTTATGAGGCCTGCCCTTTGCCTTCCCCTTGCGCCATGTCACTAAGACCCTACGATCTCCTTCATAAGAACATGCACTGGGGTTACTATCATTTGTTTGGAACTTTCGCTTGGATGTTAGAGCTCCTCATACCTCTTGATTGATTGTGAGTAATCTGAGGGACTTTTGGCTCCGTATGAAGGCTCTTTGTAGTGCTCAGTTGGGTGTAAATATTTTGGGATCTCTTGGTTGGATGTGAGTGTTCCTTGCAGTTTTTTGTTGATTCTGAGTGTTCTGTTTAACTCTACTTTGGGTGTAAATGCTCTTTGTAGTTTTTGATTGGGTCTGAATATTATTTGAACTCTTGGTTCAGCATGAAGTTGTTTTGTACTTTTCAGTTGGGTGTGATGCTCTTTGGAGTGCTTTATTGTGTATGAATGCTGTGTAGTTTTTGGTTGACTCTGAGTGTTCTCTTGAACTCTTCTGTGGATGTAAATCCTCTTTGGTTTTTTTTTCTAAGTGTGAATATTCTTTGAACTCCTGATTCGTTATGAATGTTCCTCATAGTTGTCTGTTGAGTCTGAATGCTCTTTGTATGTTTGGTTGACTGTTCTCTTGAACTCTTCCTTGGTTGTGAATCCTCTGTACTTCTTTTTTTATTAAGTCTGAATGTTCTTTGAACTCCTGATTTGTCATGGAGGCTCTTCATAGTTGTCTGTTGATTGTGTATGTTCCTTGGATGAGTGCCCGTTGCAGTTGGTGATTGGCAGTGAATGTTCTGTTGAACTCTTTGTTGAGTGAGAATGCAATTTGGACGAATGCCTGTTCCAGTCTCTGATTGGCTGTGAATGTTCTGTTGAACTCTTTGTAGCCTGTGAATGTTATTTGGGTCTTTGCTTGGATGAGTGCTCGTTGCAGTCTGTAATTGGCACTGAATGTTCTGTTGAACTCTTTGTTGCGAGGGAATGCTCTTTGAACGAGTGCTCGTTGCAGTCAGTGATTGGCTGTGAATGTTCTGTTGAACTCTTTGTTGCCTGGGAATGCTCTTTGGACGAGTACTCGTTGCAGTCTGTGATTGGCTGTGAATGTTCTGTTGAACTCTTTGTTGCCTGGGAATGCTCTTTGGGCGAGTGCTCGTTGCAGTCTGTGATTGGCTGTGAATGTTCGGTTGAACTCTTTGTTGCTTGGGAATGCTCTTTGTATCTGATGAGTGCTCGTTGCAGTCTGTGATTGGCTGTGAATATTCTGTTGAACTCTTTGTTGCATAGGAATGCTCTTTGTATCTGATGAGTGCTCGTTGCAGTCTGTGATGGGATGTGAATGTTCGGTTGAACTCTTTGTAGCCTGTGAATGTTATTTGGGTCTTTGCTTGGATGAGTGCTCGTTGCAGTCTGTGATTGGCACTGAATGTTCTGTTGAACTCTTTGTTGCGAGGGAATGCTCTTTGAACGAGTGCTCGTTGCAGTCAGTGATTGGCTGTGAATGTTCTGTTGAACTCTTTGTTGCCTGGGAATGCTCTTTGGACGAGTACTCGTTGCAGTCTGTGATTGGCTGTGAATGTTCTGTTGAACTCTTTGTTGCCTGGGAATGCTCTTTGGGCGAGTGCTCGTTGCAGTCTGTGATTGGCTGTGAATGTTCGGTTGAACTCTTTGTTGCTTGGGAATGCTCTTTGTATCTGATGAGTGCTCGTTGCAGTCTGTGATTGGCTGTGAATATTCTGTTGAACTCTTTGTTGCATAGGAATGCTCTTTGTATCTGATGAGTGCTCGTTGCAGTCTGTGATGGGATGTGAATGTTCGGTTGAACTCTTTGTTGCTTGGGAATGCTCTTTGTATCTGATGAGTGCTCTTTGCAGTCTGTGATGGGCTGTGATGTTCTGTTGAACTCTTTGTTGCCTGGGAATGTTCTTTGGACGAGTGCTCGTTGCAGTCTGTGATTGGCTGTGAATGTTCTGTTGAACTCTTTGTTGCGAGGGAATGCTCTTTGGACGAGTGCTCATTGCAGTCTGTGATTGGCTGTGAATGTTCTGTTGAACTCTTTGTTGCCTGGGAATGCTCTTTGGACGAGTGCACGTTGCAGTCTGTGATTGGCTGTGAATGTTCTGTTGAACTCTTTGTTGCCTGGAAATGCTCTTTGGACGAGTGCTCGTTGCAGTCTGTGATTGGCTGTGAATGTTCTGTTGAACTCTGTTGCCTGGGAATGCTCTTTGGACGAGTGCTCATTGCAGTCTGTGATTGGCTGTGAATGTTCTGTTGAACTCTTTGTAGCGCGTGAATGTTATTTGGGTCTTTGCTTGGATGAGTGCCCGTTGCAGTCTGTGATTGGCTGTGAATGTTCTGTTTAACTCTTTGTTGCCTGGGAATTCTCTTTGGACGAGTGCTCGTTGCAGTCTGTGATTGGCTGTGAATGTTCTGTTGAACTCTTTGTTGCCTGGGAATGCACTTTGGACGAGTGCTCGTTGCAGTCTGTGATTGGCTGCTAATGTTCGGTTGAACTCTTTGTTGCTTGGGAATGCTCTTTGTATCTGATGAGTGCTCGTTGCAGTCTGTGATTGGCTGTGAATGTTCTGTTGAACTCTTTGTTGCCTGGGAATGCTTTTTGGTCGAGTGCTCGTTGCAGTCTGTGATTGGCTGTCAATGTTCGGTTGAACTCTTTGTAGCGTGTTAATGTTATTTGTGTCTTTGCTTGGATGAGTGCCCGTTGCAGTCTGTGATTGGCTGTGAATGTTCTGTTGAACTTATTGTTGCCTGGGAATGCTCTTTAGACGAGTGCTCATTGCAGTCTGTGATTGGCTGTGAATGTTCTGTTGAACTCTTTGTTGCCTGGGAATGCTCTTTGGACGAGTGCTCGTTGCAGTCTGTGATTGGCTGTGAATGTTCGGTTGAACTTTTTGTTGCATAGGAATGCTCTTTGTATCTGATGAGTGCTCGTTGCAGTCTGTGATTGGCTGTGAATGTTTTGTTGAACTCTTTGTTGCGTAGGAATGCTCTTTGCACGAGTGCTTGTTGCAGTCTGTGATTGGCTGTGAATGTTCTGTTGAACTCTTTGTAGCGTGTGAATGTTATTTGGGTCTTTGCTTGAATGAGTGCCCGTTGCTGTCTGTGATTGACTGTGAATGTTCTGTTGAACTCTTTGTTGCCTGGGAATGCTCTTTGGACGAGTGCTCATTGCAGTCTGTGATTGACTGTGAATGTTCTGTTGAACTCTTTGTTGCCTGGGAATGCTCTTTGGACGAGTTCTCATTGCAGTCTGTGATTGGCTGTGAATGTTCGGTTGAACTCTTTGTTGCTTGGGAATGCTCTTTGTATCTGATGAGTGCTCGTTGCAGTCTGTGATTGGCTGTGAATGTTCTGTTGAACTTTTTGTTGCATAGGAATGCTCTTTGTATCTGATGAGTGCTCGTTGCAGTCTGTGATTGGCTGTGAATGTTCTGTTGAACTCTTTGTAGCGTGTGAATGTTATTTGGGTCTTTGCTTGAATGAGTGCTCATTGCAGTATGTGATTGGCTGTGAATCTTCTGTTGAACTCTATGTTGCAAGGGAATGGTCTTGGACGAGTTCTCATTGCAGTCTGATTGGCTGTGAATGTTCGGTTGAACTCTTTGTTGCCTGGGAATGCTCTTTGGACGAGTGCTCGTTGCAGTCTGTGATTGGCTGTGAATGTTCTGTTGAACTCTTTGTTTCCTGGGAATGCTCTTTGGACGAGTGCTTGTTGCAGTCTGTGATTGGCTGTGAATGTTCGGTTGAACTCTTTGTTGCTTGGGAATGCTCTTTGTATCTGATGAGTGCTCGTTGCAGTCTGTGAATGGCTGGGAATGTTCTGTTGAACTTTTTGTTGCATAGGAATGCTCTTTGTATCTGATGAGTGCTCGTTGCAGTCTGTGATTGGCTGTGAATGTTTTGTTGAACTCTTTGTTGCGTAGGAATGCTCTTTGGACGAGTGCTCGTTGCAGTTTGTGATTGGCTGTGAATGTTCTGTTGAACTCTTTGTAGCGTGTGAATGGTATTTGGGTCTTTGCTTGAATGAGTGCCCGTTGCTGTCTGTCATTGACTGTGAATGTTCTGTTGAACTCTTTGTTACAAGGGTATGCTCTTTGGATGAGTGCTCATTGCAGTCTGTGATTGGCTGTGAATGTTCTGTTGAACTCTTTTTTGCAAGGGAATGGTCTTGGACGAGTTCTCATTGCAGTTTGTGATTGGCTGTGAATGTTCTGTTGAACTATTTGTTGCATGGGAGTGCTCTCTGTATCCAATGAGTGCTCTTTGCAGTCTGTGATTGGCTGTGAATGTTCTGTTGAACTCTTTGTTGCATGGAAATGCTATTTGGATGAGTGCTCTTTGCAGTCTGTGTTTGGCTGTGAATGTTCTGGTGACCTCTTTGTTGCGTTTCCCTTTGTAGTACTCAGTTGTGTGTGAATGCCTTTTGAAGTACTCAGTTGAGTGTGAATGTTTTTTGTAGTACCCAGGAGAGTGTGAATGCTCTCTGTAGTACTCAGTTGAGTGTAAATGCTCTTTGTAGTACCCAGAAGAGTGTTAATGTTCTTTGTAGTACCCAGGAGAGTGTGAATGCTCTCTGTAATACTCAGTTGAGTGTGAACGGTATTTGTAGTACCCAGTAGAGTGTTAATGTTCTTTGTAGTACCCAGGAGAGTATGAATGCTCTTTGTAGTACTCCGTTGAGTGTGAATGTTCTTTGTATTACCCAGGAGAGTGAGAATGTTCTTTGTAGTACTCAGTTGAGTGTGAATACCCTTTGTAGAACTCAGCTGAGTGTGCATGCTCTCTGGAGAACCCAGGAGAGTGTGAATGCTCTATGCAGTACCCTAATGAGTTTGAAAGCTCTTTGTAGCACCCAGGAGAGTGTGAATGTTCTATGTAGTATTCAGTTGAATGTAAATGTTTTTGTGGTACTCAGGAGATTGTAAATGCTCTTTGTAATACATAGGAGAGTCTGAATGCTCTTTGTAGTACTCAGGTTAGTGTGAATGCTCTTCGCAGTACTCAGTTGAGTGTGAATGCTCATTGTATTACTTAGTTGAGTGTGAAAGCTCTTTGTGGTACTCAGTTGAGTTTGAATGCTCTTTGTAGTACCCAGGACAGTGTGAATGCTCTTTGTAGTACTCAGTGAAGTTAGAATGTTCTTTGTAGTACTCTGTTGAGTGTGACTGCTCTTTGTAGTGATCAGTGAAGTTAGAATGCTCTTTGTAGCACTCCGTTGAGTGTGAATGCTCTTTGTAGTACATAGTGAAGTTAGAATGCTCTTTGTAGTACTCAGTGAAGTTAGAATGCTCTTTGTAGTACTCCGTTGAGTGTGAATGCTCTTTGTAGTACTCAGTAAAGTTAGAATGCTCTTTGTAGTACTCACTTGAGTGTAAGAGCTCTTTGTAGTACTCCGTTGAATGGCAGTGCTTTTTCTAATACTCAGTTGAGTGTGAATGCTCTTTATAGTAGCCAGGAAAGCATGAATGCTCTTTGTAGTACTCAATTGAGTGTCAATGCTCTTTCTAGTACTCATTTGAGTGTGAATGCTCTTTGTAGTAGTCAGTGAAGATAGAATGCTCTTTGTAGTACTCTGTTGCGTGTGAATGCTCTTTGTCGTACTCAGTGAAGTTAGAATGCTCTTTGTAGTTCTCCTTTGAATGTGAATGCTCTTTGTAGTACTCAGTGAAGTTAGAATGCTCTTTGTAGTAATCCGTTGAGTGTGAATGCTCTTTGTAGTACTCAGTGAAGTTAGAATGCTCTTTGTAGTACTCCGTTGAGTGTGAATGCTCTTTGTAGTACTCAGTAAAGTTAGAATGCTCTTTGTAGTACTCCATTGAGTGTGAATGCTCTTTGTAGTACTCAGTGAATTTAGAATGCTCTTTGTAGTTCTCCGTTGAGTGTGAATGCTCTTTGTAGTACTCAGTGAATTTAGAATGCTCTTTGTAGTTCTCCGTTGAGTGTGAATGCTCTTTGTAGTACTCAGTGAATTTAGAATGCTCGTTGTAGTACCCCGTTGAATGTGAATGCTCTTTGTAGTTCTCCTTTGAGTGTGAATGCTCTTTGTAGTACTCAGTGAATTTAGAATGCTCTTTGTAGTACTCCGTTGAGTGTGAATGCTCTTTGTAGTACTCAGTGAATTTAGAATGCTCTTTGTAGTTCTCCGTTGAGTGTGAATGCTCTGTGTAGTACTCAGTGAAGTTAGAATGCTCTTTGTAGTACTCCGTTGAGTGTGAATGCTCTGTGTAGTACTCAGTGAAGTTAGAATGCTCTTTGTAGTACTCCGTTGAGTGTGAATGCTCTTTGTAGTACTCAGTGAAGTTAGAATGCTCTTTGTAGTACTCAGTGAAGTTAGAATGCTCTTTGTAGTACTCCGTTGAGTGTGAATTCTCTTTGTAGTACTCAGTAAAGTTAGAATGCTCTTTGTAGTACTCCATTGAGTGTGAATGTTCTTTGTAGTACTCCATTGAGTGTGAATGCTCTTCGTAGTACTCAGTGAAGTGAGAATGCTCTTGGTAGTATTCAGTGAAGTGAGAATGCTCTTTGTGGTACTCCATTGAGTGTGAATGTTCTTTGTAGTACTCCATTGAGTGTGAATGCTCTCTGTAGTACTCAGTGAAGTTAGAATGCTCTTTGTAGTACTCCGTTGAATGTGATTGCTCTTTGTAGTACTCAGTGAATTTAGAATGCTCTTTGTAGTACTCCATTGAGTGTGAATGCTCTTTGTAGTACTCAGTAAAGTTAGAATGCTCTTTGTAGTACTCCATTGAGTGTGAATGTTCTTTGTAGTACTCCATTGAGTGTGAATGCTCTGTGTAGTACTCAGTGAATTTAGAATGCTCTTTGTAGTACTCCATTGAGTGTGAATTTTCTTTGTAGTACTCAGTGAATTTAGAATGCTCTTTGTAGTACTCCGTTGAGTGTGAATGCTCTTTGTAGTGCTCAGTGAAGTTAGAATGCTCTTTGTAGTACTCCATTGAGTGTGAATGCTCTGTGTAGTACTCAGTGAAGTGAGAATACTCTTTGTAGTACCCCGTTGAATGTGAATGCTCTTTGTAGTACTCAGTGAATTTAGAATGCTCTTTGTAGTTCTCCGTTGAGTGTGAATGCTCTTTGTAGTACTCAGTGAATTTAGAATGCTCTTTGTAGTACCCGGTTGAATGTGAATGCTCTTTGTAGTTCTCCTTTGAGTGTGAATGCTCTTTGTAGTACTCAGTGAATTTAGACTGCTCTTTGTAGTACTCCGTTGAGTGTGAATGCTCTTTGTAGTACTCAGTGAATTTAGAATGCTCTTTGTAGTTCTCCGTTGAGTGTGAATGCTCTTTGTAGTACTCAGTGAATTTAGAATGCTCTTTGTAGTACTCCGTTGAGTGTGAATGCTCTTTGTAGTACTCAGTGAATTTAGAATGCTCTTTGTCGTTCTCCGTTGAGTGTGAATGCTCTGTGTAGTACTCAGTGAAGTTAAAATGCTCTTTGTAGTACTCCGTTGAGTGTGAATGCTCTTTGTAGTACTCAGTGAATTTAGAATGCTCTTTGTAGTTCTCCGTTGAGTGTGAATGCTCTTTGTAGTACTCAGTGAATTTAGAATGCTCTTTGTAGTTCTCCGTTGAGTGTGAATGCTCTTTGTAGTGCTCAGTGAATTTAGAATGCTCGTTGTAGTACCCCGTTGAATGTGAATGCTCTTTGTAGTTCTCCGTTGAGTGTGAATGCTCTTTGTAGTACTCAGTAAAGTTAGAATGCTCTTTGTAGTACTCCATTGAGTGTGAATGCTCTTTGTAGTACTCAGTGAATTTAGAATGCTCTTTGTAGTTCTCCGTTGAGTGTGAATGCTCTTCGTAGTGCTCAGTGAATTTAGAATGCTCGTTGTAGTACCCCGTTGAATGTGAATGCTCTTTGTAGTTCTCCGTTGAGTGTGAATGCTCTTTGTAGTACTCAGTAAAGTTAGAATGCTCTTTGTAGTACTCCATTGAGTGTGAATGCTCTGTGTAGTACTCAGTGAAGTGAGAATACTCTTTGTAGTACTCCATTGAGTGTGAATGCTCTTTGTAGTGCTCAGTGGAGTTAGAATGCTCTTTGTGGGACTCCATTGAGTGTAAGAGCTCTTGGTAGTACTCAGTTGAGTGTAAGAACTGTTTGTAATACTCAGTTGGGTATAAGAGCTATTTGTAGTAGTCAGTTGAGTGTAAGAGGTCTTTGTAGTACTCCATTGAGTGTGGATGCTCTTTGTAGTAGTCAGTTGAGTGTAAGTGCTCTTTGCATCTCTCAGTTGAAAGTGTGTTCTTTTTTGCTCTTGGGTGCGTATGTTGTTTGAAGTATTTGGCTGGGTGTGGCTGTTTTTTTTTCTCCAGTTGCCTGTTATTGCTCTTAGCGTCACTTATGGCATGCAAACTATGTTGAACTCTAGGTTCAGAGTTGCTGCTCGGAGGAGTTCTTTCTTTTGAAGTCTTTATTGAGTGGAAATGCTTCAGTGGATATAAATGTTCACTGGAGCTCTTCGTCGACTATACTTGCTCTTCGTATCTCTAGAATGTACTCTTAGTTCACTGTGAATGCTCCTAGTAACTCTTGGCTGGATGTGAATGTTCTTTGTGGTTCTTTAGAAAACTCGGTTTCATGTTTCTAGTCTTTGTATCTGTTGGTTTTTGGTGAATGCTCAGTGGAACCTTTAGTCCTTTTCAGTTTTTGGTTGTTTGTTATTACTCTTTCTAGCTCCTTCTTGGGCATGAATGCTCTTTTTCACTCTGGATTAAGTGTTGCTCTTTCTTTTACACTCTTGGTTCAGTAGGAATTCTTATCTGTTAAGTGATTTGGGGCTCTTTCTTAGTGATGCGTGGGTTTCTTAGCACCTGGATTAGTGTGAATGCTCTTTGGGAGTTTAGTGTGAGCTTTCTTTGTAGTTCCTGGCTCGGTTTGAATGATCTTTTTTAAAATTTGTTTTTATTTCTGGACATGTATAATCATACAGGCAGCACAATCCCTAAAAGGGACACATGGCGCATAGTGAGTGACATATCAAAGCGAGGGGGGCAAAAAAGGAACCCCGCCATAGAATGCAACAAATAAACGCAATATATCTACTCATCCCCCGACAGGCTATGTTTGGGATACAAAATCAAGTGAAAACATAACTGTTAAGAACTAGGGAGCAATTGACTGGACTGTGCAGTAGATATATTCACAGATTACATAGATTGACAGAATCCAACCACTATGTCCATCCCCGTCCTCTGCCCCGATGGAGCTACAATGTGTAGGATAACAGGTGGACAGGGCCGTATGCGAAGGATCCACTGGCAGAGCAAGGCCGGACAATGACCGGAATGGGAGAAGATATCATTGCGGCTAGCGGCATATTACAGTAACCCCTGCCCTACCGCCGGTTTGAACGGTAGTTGGAAGTTTTCCTTCAATGTAAATCATATGTGCTTGGGCCGTTGGGTAGGTGCAAGTCTTTTGAACTCTTCATTGGGTGTGAATGCCCTACGTCGATTTTGCTCTGTTGTGCAGGATCTTTTCAACTTTTGGTTTTGTGAGAATACTCTGTTTGGCCCCCAGCAGTGTGTGGATAATGTGTTGAGCTCTTCATCACTCTGGCAAACTCTTAGTTGTAAAAGTTGTTTGCAGTTTTTGGATGCGTGTGAGTTCTGTTTGCAGCTCTTTCTTAGGAACTAGCGCTCTTTTGTTTTTGGTTCCGTAATGTGCCTTGTCGAGTTGTTTTTACAACTGTCAGTTGTAAGTACTCTTTAGAAACGATGGTTGGTGCATGTGTTTCTCAACAGAATGTGGACTTGTAGTTGACCACAGTGGTTTATGATGTTTGACTTTACAAAGAGTAGTGCAGAGGTGGTGAGGAATTTGCTCAGGTGTGTATTGATTCATTACATTACCATCAACTGGTGCAGTTTTTACTTCTGAATTCCTGAGCTCGTCAGGCACTATCAGGTGCATGATGGGTGCAGATGAAGTTCCTATCAGTGTCGATGATTTAAGTCGTACTGCACTGAAGAGTGCTGCTTGTGTGGGTCGCTGGGTTGAGCTCAGATAACGTGGGCCAGCCCCTCAGATGTCACACTTCACTGCACTGTTCCAACATCTAAAGACAAGGGTGCATCTTAATATTTTGAAGAAACTTGTTAAGTTTTTTACTTACCTGCTGTAGTTGTAACTGGCTGTTGGGCACAAACTTATTGTGGAGTCCCAATGCCTGCTGTTCTAGTGTTGTGTAGAAATAAGATATATGAGGAGGAAAAAGGCATACTCCGGGCAGAGTGCCCACGAGCTCACCTGCTCTGCCAGTCTCGTGGGCACGGTCATGCCTTAAGAGACACTGCAGACTTTAATTGCCGGGCCCAGTGCTGCAGAAGGTTTTGCCACACCGCTGAGGGCAGAGAGCTGGTGAAGGCCTGTTTTGTTACTGTCCTTGTCCCATCGGTGTGAGATGGCTGCGATAAGGTCCTCCAGCTGTCTAGGCCAGGTGGGGAAGATGAACCTGCTGTCATCGGATGGCAGCTCACTTTTAGGGTTACTCATGTGAGGTTTTCTTAATGTCCACCCATAATATGTCATCCTTGTTTCTCATTCTTTCTTCCTCTTTACTCATTTCAATCCTTGTCTCGCCCTCCATCCTCTTTGGTTGCCATCTCCCTAATTTGTTTTTTGTTGTATTTTCCATCCCCTTTCTTCAAACCTGCTCCATATTTCCTGCTCCTCGCCTGCTTCTCCACACCTTCTTCTTTCCCCACCCGCCTGTCCCTATTTATTTCTTTGCCCTATAGTGGAAGTAACTTCGAGCAGGGCCTTATGGCGTACAGGAACAGCTACAGCCGCTATGGGAACCTGGGCTCCCGAGCAGGATCCCCTGGAGGGGCAGCTGGCCGCACTGCGTGTGCAGGTGAGTGGACAGCAGGCAAATGAGCTGTTTGACCCACAGAGAAATAGAGGGCACACATGGTCAAACAGAGATCATGTGTGATCAAAAAGAGATCAATCATGGTGAAAAGGGGATCATGTGTGGTGAAAAGAGATCATGCATGGTGAAGAAGGGATCATGTGTGGTGAAAAAGATATCATTGATGGTCAAAATGAGATCGTGCATGGTCAAAAAGAGATCACATATGGCCAAAAGGAGAACAAACAAGGTCAAACAGAGATCATGTGTGGTCAAAAAGAGATCATGCATGGTAAAGAAGAGATCATGTGTGATCAAAAAGAGATTATGTATGGTCAGACAGAGATCATGCATGGTAAGAAAGAGATAACACTTTGTCAAAGAGAGAACACGCATGGTCAAAGAGAAATCACGCATGGCAAAAAGAGATCATGCTTGGCCAAAAAGAGCTCATTCATGGCCAAAAAGAGCGAATTCATGGCCAAACAGAAATCACGCATGGCAAAAAGAGATCATGCTTGGCCAAAAAGAGCTCATTCATGGCCAAACAGAAATCACGCATGGCCAAGAGAGATCTTGCTTTTCCAGTTCAAAATAAAAACTCCAACCTTTGTACAATAACCAAAGGAGGCTTCATAAGATGATGTACACATCACAATATTTGACTTTATTTATTAATGAAAGAGTTTGAAATGTATTGTATTTCACAGCACAATTACAAGCCAGCATGTTGCAAGTTTCCTTTTTGTAACTCTTACAAAACAGTTTAGCACTTCTGCTGCTCCCAGAGTCGTTTCTTGTTCTAAACATCTCAGACTTTACAATGTTTGGTACCCGTAGTCTTCAGAGTATTCAAGGATATCTCAAAAGAGAACCTTCAAAGTGTGGCATGGCCGCTGACGAAAGCAATGAATAAATGCCTTAATGAGCACAGGTTTGTTTAATGATGTTTGTGGTTCACCCTGAGAAGGATTGTGATTATTTTTTAAAGTGAGTTCTCATCCCCCTCAACAGATACTCTAGTCTCTTACAGTACGAACACTAAACCTCCCATCGGAGTTTAGATATTCTGCGAGAAGCTTAACGTCCATCCACAAGAGCTTGCTGCTCTTTCATATGGAAGCGTTGAATGCCATTGATCATGCCACCTGCCCTTGAGGGCATTAACATTAAAAAAGTCTTTACCCCAGTACAACAGCGCTTCCCTCCGTGTGAGTTGAATATTATACTATCACGACTTATGGGTAAGGCTTCCCTGTCCGAGATAATTCAGATTCTTGAGCAGATCTCAGAGTAGGACAGGCCTCTTTGAGACATCTCTGTCATTTATTGCCCTTTGCAGAAGGGTACCGGCTTGATGTTGTGTTCAGTGCCCATGATCACCAGTGGAGATCACTTAAAGAGACGGAAAGGTTTCTTATCTGTAGTCCTAGTTCTCCTCCAGCGGAATTGCCATCAAAATCATAAGCAACCTACCCTCCTCATGGCAGAAGGGATCAGGCAATTAATGTTATATATGTATTTCTGTCCCTTACTTGCAGTGTAAAACAGAGCGGAGGTAACTGCCCTCGACAGGCCATGATGGGACACTGTAGGGTTTGCAGCCGTTAAAGGTGCAGTGTCACTTTCCCGTTCAGCAAGTTGCACGGTATATGGCTGCATTGTCCGTATTCCCTTTCTTCCACTTCATTTACAAAATTTTTGTGAAAAAGGTTTCCCAATGTCACCTAGTTTGTGTAGTGACATTCCTATTTTTTAAGTGTATTTTATGGTTTATAATTTAAACTAATGGAACAATAAAGCCTGCTTTTATAGGCTGCTAAATTGTTTTTGTGCCACATGAAAAGTTATGGATCCCTCAAGTAAGACACAGATGAAGAAGTGCACTTGGAAGAAGTGCTGGGGATCGCACACGTGGGAGTGAGTTTTATTTTTTTGATTTCAATGGAAATTCCCTTGAAGGAGAACTAGGACTACAGATAAGAAATCTTTCCCTCGCTCTTTTCTCTAAAGGCCTTTTGTATTTTTCTGACTTCCTCTGGTCCAGTAATGTCCCTCTAGGGGAGAATCCTCAATCAATTAAGGGTTGGTAAAGCGCGCTACTCACCCGTGAGTGTCTCAAGGCGCCGGGGAGGGGGAGAAGGGGAGGGGTGCAGCTCCGGTTCAGTCGAAGAGCTTGGTCTTGAGTTTCTTCCTGAAGGTGTGCAGGGTCGGAGAGCATCTGATGTTAACTGGGAGCTCGTTCCAGGTCTTGGCTGCTATGTAGGAGAAGGCTCTTCCGCCTTCTCTGTTTCTGCGGATGCGGGGGGTCTGCCAGGGCGAGGTCGGCGTAGCGGCGGTTCCTTTTGGGTACGTGGAAGGAGACTCTCTCGTTGAGGTATTTGGGTCCGATGTTGTGGAGGGATTTGTAGGCGTGGGTGAGGAGTTTGAAGGTTATTCTCCTCTCGACGGGGAGCCAGTGGAGGTCTCATAGGTGTTGGGTCATGTGTTCGTGCCGTGGAGTCCCTAGGACGAGTCTGGCTGCGGCGTTCTGGATGGTTTGGAGCTTGTGTAGGAGAGTTCTGTTGATTCCGGCGTAGAGGGCGTTGCCGTAGTCCAGTCTGCTGGTTATGAGAGCGTGGGTGACGGTTTTTCTGCATTCTGGGGGTCTCTATTTGAAGGTCTTTCAGAGGATGCGCAGGCAGTTGAAACTGGTAGAGGCGACGGAGTTGATCTGGCGAGTCATGCTGAGGGTGGAGTTAACGCTGATGCCGAGGTTTCGTGCGTGGTCTGTGGTGGTGGGTGGATTCCCAAGGGCGGAGGGCCACAAGGTGTTATCCCAGGCAGAGTTGGAGGGTCCTAGGATGAGGACCTCGGTCTCCTCCGAGTTGAGTTTCAGGCAGCTATCTTTCAACCAGGCCGCGACGTCCTTCATCCCTTCCTGGAAGCGTAGTCTAGTGTCTTGGGGGTTCTTCGTGAGGGAGAGGATGAGCTGGGTGTCGTCGGCGTAAGATACAATGCTGAGTCCGTGCTGTCTGACGATGGCGGCGAGTGGGGCCATGTAGATGTTGAAGTGCGTGGGGCTGAGCGATGATCCTTTGGGGTACTCCGCAGTTGATCTCTGTGGGTTTGGAGAGGAAGGGAGGGAGACTGACCCTCTGGGTTCTTCCGGAGAGAAAGGATCGGTTCCAGTTGAGGGCGGTTCCTCGTATCCCTGCATCTGAAAGAGACACGTTAGTGACAGATTCCTTACCTTAGAATATCCCCAGGCGTCAGGCTGGATCCGGAAAGTTTTTGCGTAGCAGTACCCTTGCGCGTCGGTAGGCGGCGTCGTGCGGCTCCGCGTCCGTCGCCGGCGTCGGGACCGCCGGGATGACGTCGCGGGCAGTACTTAGACGCCGCCCCTGCGCGCTGACGTCAGTTCTTCTTTTTTCCGCGCCAGTAAGCGCAGATCCGGGAGGAGCAGTGCCCTAGTCAATTTTTGACTACATTTTTGGTGATTTTTTCACTGTTTCTTTTCGAGTCATCTCGACTCCTCGGTTGTCGGTAGGGATGCCCGGCTTCAAGCCATGCGACGCCTGTGGTCGAATGATGTCGATCACAGACCCGCACTTAGAGTGTCTCTACTGTCTCGGCCGAGACCACGACACGAAGTCGTGCTCCGACTGCCGGGCCTTACACCCGAAGGCTTTGCGAGAGCGGTCTCGAAAGCTCCTCGAGGTCAGGCAGTCGGCTCCGCGCCGCACCAAGCCCCGGTCCCGTGAGAGATCGAGGGGCCGGTCGCGGAGCCCTCGCCGGTCGTCAGAGTCCAAGTCTTCGCACTCTCGGGTAAGTCGAAGCACAAAAAGTCTAAGAAGCATCATCGCTCTAAGACTTCGCCTCGCCGGTCTCGCGACTCGGCTGAGGCCCCTGTCGGCACCGTCCCCGCGGCCCCGGACGTGCCTGTGGAGCCGCCCCCGCCCTACCCGTCCTTTCCGGGTTCGGGGGCGACTCCGGCCCAAATACAGGAATTCCTGTCGGCCATGGCCCGCCTCTTCGGGCCTCGAGGTCCCTCCGGTGCGCCTTCGGGCCCTGATGGGGTTGCTCCGGCGTCGCCGACGACTCCGGTCCCGGCGTCGCCCGTCCCGCCAGCCTTGATCCCAGCCCCGGTCCCCAGCCTCGATCCCGGCTCCGGTGGTACCGCAACCCCCATCGACGCCGGTTGACCTAACAACGCCTCCGCCGACGCCGATGTCCCCGGTTCCGTTCCTGACGCCGCCCGGGGCACCGGGCGGCGTCGTTCCCTGGTTCTCTCCGGGTCCGGACATGGAGCCGGACCGACGTCGCTCGACGCCGGCCCCGGCGCCGATGGGACCTTGGGTCCCAAATGTCCCTCCTCCTCCATATTTTGAACCAGAGGAGGACCAGGAGAGCTGGGAGGGGTCGGAAGACCCTCTCACACAGCAGTGTGAGTATGATCAGGACTGGGCAGAGGAACAGTGGTCTGGACACTTCTCCTGACACTGGCATGCTGTCTCCTCCTTCCGTGGCTACGGAGGAGGGAGCAAATTTCGCAACGGTGTTGCGTAGAGAAGCTGGAGCCTTGCACCTCCAATTGTCTACGGTGGCTGTCAGGACTAACCTCCTGACGGAAGTGCTTCAGCCGGCAGCTACCTCCTCGGAGCCATTGCTGCCGTTTAATGATGCACTGTCTGACGTTCTTTTGGGCACCTGGTCCAAGCCCGCCACAGGGGCTCCTGTGGATAGGAACGTGGCCCGACGCCATCGCCCTGCTCCAGGCGACCCCTTGTTTCTCTCTCAACATCCCACCCCCGAGAGCTTGGTTGTCCAAGCCTCTGCCTCCCAAACCGCCTTCTCTACCGCCCCTCCGGATAGGGAATCCAAACGCCTGGACCAATTTGGGGAGAAGGCTTTTTCTTCCTCCAGTGCTGGCTTGCGGTCCGTCAACACCGCTTGCCTTTTGGGCCGATATTCCCACTCTCTGTGGGATTCGGTGGCGGCCGTTTTGCCCCAGTGTTCTGAGGAGGTCCAGACACTGCTTACCCGCACCATTGCGGAAGGTAGGGATGCGGCAAAGTACACCATACGTTGTGGCCTTGATACCGCCGACTCGCTGGGCAGATCGCTTGCAACGACGGTGGCGCTGCGTCGCCACGCCTGGCTGAGAACAACTGGTTTCTCGGGTGATGTCCAGAATACACTCATGGACATGCCCTTTGATGGAGTAGGTCTTTTTGGTTCCAAAGCAGACCATGCGCTGGAGCGTTTTAAGGACTCACGGGCTACTGCCAAGTCCCTTGGCCTTTCTGCTGTGCGCCCTCCGCTAACCTCTGCTTTTCGCCCCTTTCGTGGCCACGGAAGGGGCGCCCAGTCATGTCCGCTGCCCAGCCACCGGCCCGCGCAGCAAGCGTCTTCGCGTGGCCGAGGACGTGGCTTCCGCCGTGGCGGGTCAGGCAACCAGCGTGCGGGTCAGGCCACCAACTCCGCCCCGTCCGCGGCCTCCAAGCCCTCCTAGTCCTTCCTTTCAGGTGCACAGCACGCCAGTCGGGGGCAGGGTCCGCCATCACCTTCACCACTGGCGTGCCATCACCTCGGACAGGTGGGTCTTGGACATTATCCGAAGGGGCTACTCCCTCCCCTTTGAGACCACCCCCCCTCAGCCATGCCACCTCAATTCCACCGCATGTCAGGGGATCACTTGGTGCTTCTGCAGAAGGAAGTCACAACCCTCTTGGCCAAGAGGGCCATCGAGCATGTTCCGACCCCAGAAGTAGGACGTGGTTGCTACTCCCACTACTTTCTGGTGCCCAAAAAGGACAAGGAGGACATGCGTCCTATCTTGGACCTCCGGAACGTCAATCGCTTCCTCCGGAAGGAGAAGTTCAAGATGCTCACCCTAGCTCAGGTCTTGACTGCCCTCGACCCTGGAGACTGGTTGGTAGCGTTGGACTTGCAGGACGCTTATTTCCACATCCCCGTCCTGCCGGCCCACCGGCGTTACCTGCGGTTCACGGTAGGCCTCGAGCATTTTCAGTTCACCATGCTCCCCTTTGGCCTTACCAGTGCCCCTCGGGTGTTCACGAAAGTGATGGCGGTGGTCGCAGCTCATCTGCGCCGGGCAGGGGTTCCAGTCTTCCCCTACCTCGACGACTGGCTGCTGAAGGCGGGCTCGTCCCAGGCAGTCGTCTCCCACCTCCAGACTACGGCCGAACTCCTGCGCTCGCTGGGGTTCTCCATCAATGTGCTGAAGTCGCATCTGATTCCTTCTCCACAGCTCCTTTTCATCGGAGCAGTTCTGGACACGACGCAGTTTCGGGCCTATCCTCCCGAACGGCGAGTCCGGGATATTCAGGCTATGATTCCGATCTTTCAGCCTTTATCCTGGGTTTCGGTACGGATGACCCTGAGGCTGCTGGGCCTCATGGCCTCCTGCATCCTGCTGGTCGATCATGCCAGATGGCATATGCGGGCTCTGCAGTGGGACCTGAAGTTCCAGTGGGCGCAGCACCAGGGCAACCTGTCCGATCACGTCCAGATCTCAGAGGGGACTGCAAAACAGAAGCAGTGGTGGCTCTCGAACCGGCAATGGGTCATGGGCAGATCCCTCTCCCTTCCCCAGCCAGAGCACACAGTTGTGACGGACGCGTCCCTTCTGGGATGGGGCGGTCACATGGGAAAGGCGGAGATCAGAGGCCTCTGGTCTCCGGCGGAGTCCCGGCTCCATATCAACCTTCTGGAGCTCCGGGCGATCCGACTTGCACTCAAGGCATTCCTTCCCTCTGTCAAAGGGAAGGTAGTGCAGGTGTTCACAGACAACACCACTGCCATGTGGTACTGCAACAAACAAGGCGGGGTGGGGTCGTGGACCCTATGTCAGGAGGCTCTGCGCCTCTGGACATGGCTGGAACATCAGGGCATATTCCTGATGGTTCAACACCTGGCCGGTTCCCTGAACGCCAGGGCGGACGAACTCAGCCGCAGGTGCATGATGGATCACGAATGGCGTCTTCACTCGGAAGTGGCGCAAGGACTCTTTCTACAGTGGGGACAGCCTTGGTTAGATCTATTCGCCACCGACGAGAACGCGCAATGTCAGCAGTTCTGCGCGTTGGAATTTCCAAGGCGGCACTCGCTCGGCGACTCTTTTCGTCACGAGTGGAGTTGCGGTCTGTTGTACGCCTTTCCGCCTATACCACTTCTACCCAGAGTGTTGAAGAAGATTCGGCGCGACCGGGCCCAAGTCATCCTTGTGGCTCCGGACTGGGCTCGAAGAGTTTGGTATCCCGAGCTACTCAGTATGAGCGTCGATCCCCCGATCCGTCTGCCTCTTCGGGAGGATCTTCTGTCGCAGCAGCAGGGGACGGTCCTCCACCCGAACCTGTCCAGTCTACACCTGCTTGCGTGGAGATTGAGCGGCGGCAGTTGATTCCTTTCGACTTGCCTCCCGAAGTTTGTGATGTGATTCTGGCAGCCAGGCGTCCCTCCACTAAGGTGGTATACGCCTGCAGGTGGAACAAGTTTGTGGCATGGTGCACAGCAAAGGCTGTGAATCCCCTCTCTGCCCCTCTTTCTGAGGTTCTTCTGTTCCTTCTTTCTCTGGCCCAACAGGGTTCTGCCCTGGGTACCATCAAGGGCTATCTTTGTGCCATTTCGGCCTTCCTCAGGCTTCCTGATCAGCCCTCCCTTTTCAAGTCCCCTGTTGTTAACCGGTTTCTAAAAGGCATTACACACCTCTTCCCTCCTGTTCCGTTTGTGATGCCTCAGTGGGACTTGAACTTGGTTCTTACCTTTCTCATGTGCGTTCCCTTTGAGCCTCTACATAACTGTCCTCTTCGTCTTCTGACTCTGAAGACAGCCTTTCTGGTGGCCATCACCTCCGCTCGGCGGGTGAGTGAGCTCCAGGCTCTATCATGCAAACCTCCCTTTCTGTCTGTCCATCCAGACAAGGTTGTTCTTAGGACGCGTCCGTCCTTCTTGCCAAAGGTGGTTACTGCCTTCCACATTGGGCAGACCATCATTTTGCCCACCTTCTTTCCGCCTCCGCATCCTTCCAGAGAGGAAGAGAGGCTCCACCGTCTGGACCCAAAGCGTGCGCTTTCCTTTTATATGAACCGCACACAACACTTCCGGGTGGATGACCAGCTCTTTGTTGGCTACGTGGGCGCCAAAAAGGTCGGGCGGTGCACAAGAGAACCATCTCCCGCTGGGTAACCTTGTGTATCAAAGCCTGCTATTCTTTGGCTAAGAAGGAGCCTCCTGTTGGGCTGCGTGCCCATTCCACCAGGGCAACGGCTGCTACCACGGCTTTAGGCCGCGGTGTTCCGCTGCAGGATATCTGTCAGGCAGCTACGTGGGCCTCGCTGCACACGTTTACAAAGCATTACTGCCTTGACAGTCAGGTCCGGAGGGACGGCTTCTTTGGCCGTTCTGTCCTCCGGGACTTCCTTGTCTGATCTTTGTTCGCAGACCCACCACCGGGGTTGGTATTGCTGGGGTATCTATTCTAAGGTAAGGAATCTGTCACTAAAGTGTCTCTTTCAGATGCACAAGTTACTAACTTGTGTAACGATATATCTGTAAGAGACAGTAGTTAGTGACCGATTCCTTACCGCCCCACCCATCCTCCCCTTTCTGCGAACTGATTTCTAGGGTTAAGGACATCCCTTTCAGGGCTCTAGTATTTTTCAGACACCTATGTCAGCTTCTTGCATGGCTCTGCATTCCTGGCGCGGAAAGTCGTGTACAGAACTGACGTCAGCGCGCAGGGGCGGTGTTAGAAATGGGATCTCTAGTTGGCAAGGGCTTGCACCTTTGTCCAAGTAGGGACCCTTCTTCCTAGTCAGGGTAAGGGAGTTACACTCCTTAAATAACCCCTGCTCACCCCCTTGGTAGCTTGGCACGAGCAGTCAGGCTTATTCTAGAGGCAGTGTGTAAAGTATTTGCACATAACCAACAGTAATACAGTGTAAGCACTACAAACGGACACCACACCAGTTTAGAAAAATAACCAATTTTTATATACCCAAGACAAGACCAATTACGACAAAAATCCACAACACTATACTTTAAAAATGAATACTTGATAAGGTAATTTCTTCTTTGCAGGAATAACACAAAAGCAAAGTTCGTACGAGTCGGTAGCCCCGTCCGGGTCTACCGTGATGCTGAATTACACAGAGTCCACCAGTTCCAGCCGACCGCGTCGTTACGAGCCAGCAGAGTCGTGAACAGACTCGGTCACAGTACCTTTCTCGTTGTGGCTGGTACGGAGTGTACGAGCCGGTCGGCGTTCGTCGCGGTTGCGGTGCAAGACGGAGCGATGCAAGGTGCGGTGTCCTCGATGCGGTGCAGGCAGCGGCTCGATGAGCGTCGTGCAGACGGAGTCGGTGAGTCCAAGGCGTGCGGTGCAGGGTGAGACGATGCTCGATGCGGTGCTGACAGGTTGCGATGCAGGCGACCAAGCCGGAGTGCGGGAGCTGGCGTCGGACAGCGGTGCGAGTCGGAGCGGTGCGTCGCAAACGTGCGAGCGGTGCCCCCAAATGCGATGCGGTCACGACTGTTGAACCAGTTGCAGCGACCGCGTCGGTCGGGTCCGGCTGGTTCAGTGAAGCGATGCGATGCGAACTGCGGTGCCCACAGGTCACGGTGCAAGCAGCGGCTCGGTGCTGGCTGCGTCGGACGTCGCCCACGGTGAGACCAGGGTTGCGATGCGAAGCGGGGCGATACGGTCTGCGGTGCAAACAGGTCACCGGTCAGGGATGGATTCGGTTGACGGAGTCGGTTGCAGTTCCCTTCCTCTGTGGCAACTGAAACAGCGTTCCAGAAGCGGTACCCAGAGGCTTGTGAAGTCTTTGTAGTCCCTGAGACTTCTTAACAGGAGGACAGCTCGGTTCCAGGCCCTTGGAGATACTCAGCACAAGTTTGTAGAAAGTTCAGTCCTTTCACTGACCAAGGCAGAAGCAGCAGCTGCAGGCCAACCCAACAAAGCAACAACACAGCAAAGGGGCAGTACTCCTCCTGGCAGTTCTTCCAGCTCTTCGTCTTGGCAGGTTCCTTGATTCCAGCGAGATCTAAATTCATGGGGTCAGGGCCCCAATATTTATATCCCACATTCCTTTGTTCTCTGAAGGCAGAGAGGCCTTTGCCTAGTCCAAACCAGTTCTGGAGCACTTTGTTGACAAGTCTCCGTCCCTTCTTTCAGTGAGTAGGCCAGGGACATCAGACGCACCACAGGAGGTGGAGCCAGCATTGTGGAGGGAAGGCACTGTCCTATTCAGGGCCCAGGTGCAACTCCTCCCACCCATCTACATGTAGATCTTGCTATTCAGCCCTGTGCTGACTCACCCTGTCTCCTGGCATCCCCCAGCCCCTGTCACTCACACTCCAGACAAGGAATACACAACCTCGCAGAGGCAGGCTTGGATGGTTAGACAAGAAAATACCCACTTTCTAAAAGTGGTATTTTCAAACACAGAATGTTAAAACCAACTTCACTAAAAGATGCATTTTATCATTCTGAGTCCAGGCATATTAAACTCGAATTTCTACCATGTTCCCGGGGTCAGTTAGGATTATAAGCTGTAATAATCAAAACTGCCCGTTCTGGCCTAGGGGGAACAGGTAGCCTTGCAATAGTGAAAAACTAACTAGGCTGTAATTCACTATCAGGACATGCCACACACACCAGGGCATGTCCTACCTTTCGCATACAACGCACCCTGCCCACAGGGGTACCTTGGCCCTACCTTAGGGATGACTTACATGTAGAAAAGGGAAGGTTTAGGGACTTGCAAGTGTGTGTACTTGCCAAGTCGACATGGCAGCCCCAGGCTGCGCACAGGCTCTGCGATGGCAGGCCCGAGTTACACTTTACGGGCTGTTTGCGTGGGTGGCACAATCCAGTGCTGCAGCCCACCAACAGCATTTGGTCTATAGGCCCTGGCACTCACAGTGCACTTTACAAGGGACTGACACATAAACCAAATAGGCCAATCATGGAAACACCAATCCATAACACATTTTATACATGAGCACTTGCACTTTCCCACTGGACAGCAGTGAGGAAAGTGCGCAGAATCATTACACCAGCAAAAACAGAGTCAAAACCGGGAGGTCAGAAAGCAAAAAGTCAGGGGAAACACGCCAAAAGATGCCAAGTCTAACACATGTCCCCTCCAGCTGAAAGTAGGGAGAACTACCCAACCCCATTGGAGTTCTCTTCACTAAGGCGGAAGAACCTGGACAGACCATCTGCGTTGGCGTGTTCTGTACCAGGACTGTGTTCCACCGTAAAGTCCATTCCCTGTAGGGAGATGGACCACCTCAGCAGTTTTGGATTCTCACCCCTCATTTGCATCAACCATCTGAGGGGCCTGTGGTCTGTCTGAACCCGGAAGTGAGTCCCAAACAGGTATGGTCTCAACTTCTTCTGCGCCCAGACCACAGCAAAAGCTTCCCTTTCTATGGCACTCCACCTCTGTTCCCTGGGAAGTAGTCTCCTGCTAAGGAAGACTACAGGCTGATCCAGGCCCTCTTCGTTCAGTTGTGAGAGCACCGCTCCCACACCATGCTCTGAAGCGTCAGTCTGCACGACGAATTCCTTGGAGAAGTCAGGTGCCTTGAGCACGGGCGCCGTGCACATGGCTGCCTTCAGGGCATCAAAAGCTTTCTGGCAGGACTCAGTCCAGATCTCTTTCCTGGGCTGCCGCTTAGAGGTCAGCTCTGTTAAGGGGGCAACGATGGTGCCATAGCCCTTAACAAATCTCCTATAGTAGCCGGTGAGACCTAAGAAGGCTCTCACCTCTGTCTGGGTCTTGGGGGCTCCCAAGCCAGAATGGTGTCAATCTTGGGTTGTAGGGGCGCCACCTGGCCGCTTCCTACCTGGTGTCCCAAGTACACCACAGAACCCTGCCCGATCTGGCACTTACTGGCCTTGATCGTGAGGCCTGCACCTTGCAGAGCCCTCAACACTTTCTCAAGGTGCTGTAAATGTTCTTCCCAGCTGGAACTGAACACAGCAATGTCATCCAGGTAGGCGGCACTGAAATCCTCCAGCCCAGCCAACACCTGATTAACCAACCTCTGAAAGGTGGCAGGGGCATTCTTCAACCCAAAGGGCATCACCCGGAATTGGTAATGACCTTCTGGGGTTGAGAATGCTGATCTCTCCTTGGCCCCATCGGTTAAGGCAATCTGCCAGTACCCAGACGTCAAATCAAACGTGCTGAGGAACCGGGCAGCTCCCAACCGATCAATGAGCTCATCAGCTCTGGGGATGGGGTGCGCGTCAGTCCTGGTGACGGCATTGAGCCGACGGTAGTCCACACAAAACCGGAGTTCTGGAGTGGCACCGGGCGCCGCAGCCTTTGGGACCAAGACCACTGGGCTGGCCCAAGGACTGTGGGAGGGCTCAATCACCCCTAACGCCAACATCTTAGAGACCTCCTCCTTGATGCTGGCTCTGACCCGGTCAGTCAACCTGTAAATCTTGTGCTTCACAGGAGGGCTGTCACCAGTGTCCACGTCATGGGTACACCAGTGAGTAACACCGGGGGTCAGAGAGAACAGTGGGGCGAACTGTCCCAACAACTGGCGACAGTCCCCCTGCTGCTCCTGAGTCAGAGTAGGGGAGAGGATCACACCCTCTACTGACCCATCATGCTCCTTGGTAGACAGGAGGTCAGGGAGAGGCTCACTCTCCTCTTCCACCCCATCATCTGTCGCCAAGAGCATACTCACTTCGGACCTCTCGAAGTGGGGCTTGAGGCGGTTCACGTGAAGGACCCTCAAAGGGTTCCTTGGAGCCTGCAAATCCACCAGGTAGGTGACGTCACTTTTGCGCTCCTTTACCTCATATGGCCCAGTCCACTTGTCCTGCAAGGCACAAGGTGCCACTGGGGCCATGACCCACACTTTTGCCCAGGTTGAAATTCGACCAGAGTGGCATTCTGGTCATACCATCTCTTCATTTCTTCCTGGCTTGCTTCTAGGTTCGCCTGAGCGAGTTTCCTGAAGCGGGCAGTTTGGTTTCTAAAGGCCAGCATGTAGCTAAATACATCCTGGGGAGTTTTCCTGGGAGCTGCCTCCCAGCCTTCCTTTACCAAACTCAGAGGTCCTCTGACAGGGTGGCCATACAGGAGCTCAAAGGGGCTGTACCCAAGAGACTTCTGAGGCACCTCCCTGTATGCAAAGAGTAGGCATGGCAAGAGGACGTCCCACTTACGCCTCATGGGTTCTGTTAGACCCTTGATCATGCCTTTCAAGGTCTGGTTGAATCTCTCCACCAGACCGTTTCCTTGTGGGTTGTAAGGAGTGGTGAACTTGTAGGTTACACCACACTCCTTCCACAGGGATGTCATATACTTGGATATGAAATTGGTCCCCCTATCAGAAACCACCTCTCTGGGGAATCCCACACGGGAAAAGATCCCCATTAACGCCCGGCCCACCACTGGCGCCGTCGTTGTCCTGAGAGGGATTGCCTCTGGGTACCGGGTGGCATGGTCCACCAAGACCAGGATGTACCTGTTGCCCATGGCTGTCTTGGGGTCCAGTGGTCCCACAATATCCATCCCTACCCTTTCAAAGGGTGTTCCAACAACAGGAAAAGGTTGGAGAGGAGCTTTGACCTTCCTCCCACTCTTACCACTTGCCTGGCAAGTTTGGCAAGACCTACAGTGTGCATCTGACTGCCTTCGCATTTGGGGCCAAAAGAAGTGGGTGACAAGCCTGTCAAAGGTCTTGTCGTGCCCCAAATGTCCTGCCAAAGGCACGTCATGAGCCAGACCCAGTAGGAAGGTCCTGAAGCGCTGGGGTACCACCAGCACACGGGCTGACCCAGGCTCAGCAACCTTAGGCTCACTGTATAGGAGACCACTTTCCCAGTAGATCAGATGTGACCCGGACTGATTACCAGCTGCCTGGTCTGCAGCCTGCCGCCGCAGACCCTCCAGAGTAGGGCACTCGTTCTGCTCCCTGCAGAACTCCTCCCTGGTGGGACCCCCTTCTTTCTGCCAATGGGTCAGCTCAGAGATGTCTCCCAGTTCGGCTACCTGCTCCCCTGTAGGCACCGGGCGTCCCCCTCGAGGTCCGCCTCCTCCCAGTCCGTGGGAACTTCGGGGGCCGGTTTCCCGCGCCCTGCCCTTTCTCTTGGCAGGGACTTGGGCCACTGTTCCAGGCTCCAAGTCCTCTTGATCACCCTTCCTGGCTGCCATTGACCGAGTGGACACGCATGCCCACTCTGGCAACCCAAGCATCTCCAAGTGAGACCTGAGCTCAACCTCCTTCCATAAGGACTGCTCCAGGTCGTTCCCTAGCAGACAATCTACAGGCATGGTAGGGCTCACAACCACCCTCAAGGGACCTGAGACCCCCCCCCCCATTCAAAGGGAACCTGCGCCACCATACACTGGCGCTCAGAGTTGTCTACAGCAACTACTTGGTGGAATGCCCCTGGGACTACCTGCTTCTCAGAGACCAGGTGACACCGGACTGAGGTCACACTGGCTCCAGTATCTCTGAGAGCCTCTACCCTGTTTCCATTAATGGTCACCCAGGTGCTGTATTTCTTTGTGTTAGGGGGCACCGGGTTTCCTGGGAAGATCTCACTGTCCCCTAGTGAGACGAGGGTCATTTCTGCGGGGTCCCACCCTCCTGTGGGTACTCCTCCTCCCCAAGTGCTACACTAGCCAACACCTTGGACTGCCCACCGGTGGGTGGCTGTGCCCCCTTTGGGCACTTGGGGTCCCCCTTAAAGTGACCTACCTGGTCACATGCATAACACTTGCGGGGGCCGGTCTCAACAGGCTTCCCTGTAGAGACCCCTTTCTTCTTATCACCTGGGGGCTGGGAACCTTTACCCTGGGTACTAGTTTGGGGCCCTTTAGAGAACTGTGCTTTACCCTTGTCCCCCCCACTCTTCTGCTGGGGACCCTGCCCACCTTTGGCTGAGTCTCCCCCAAACGCTTTCTTGTGGACCCTGGTACTCACCCAGCGGTCCGCTTCCATAGCAAGCTTCCTGGGGTCAGTTAGCTTACTATCCACTAGGTGCTGGCGCAGATCTGCAAAACATAGACTAGACAAGTGCTCCCATGCAATCAAGTTGTAGAGCCCCTGAAAATCTGTTACACTACTGCCCTTTACCCAACCATCCAGAGACCTGCAGAACACAGCCACACATTCCAACCAAGTGTTGGCATCAGACTTCTTACTGGACCTGAACTGATCCCTGTACTTTTCATGAGTAAGACCATACTTGGTGAGAAGGGCATCCTTCATGTCAGCATAGGTGAGGTGATACCCCTTACCCAAAGCTATCAGAGCATCCCTTGCTTCTTCAGGGAAAAGTGGCCACAATCCTGCTCCCCAATTCTCCTCAGGGACCCCATTCATGTGTATGGCTGCCTCATAACCCTGAAACCACCTTTGTATGTCATCCCCCTTCTTGAACTCCTTGCCTACATTCTTGGGAATGTGCACAATCCTGTCTGCCTTCCTGGACGAATTGCTGCCACCATCTGAGCCTGACTTACTCCTAAGTTCTAGCTCCTTCAGTTCTCTCTCATGCTCTAAGAGCATCTTCTTCTCCTCCATGGCCAATCTCTTCTCCTCCCGCTCACTCTCCAGCCTGAGCTTCTGCAGCTCAAACTGCCTTGCCTCCCGCCTGTCCTCCAGCTCCTCTGGGGACAGACTGCTGCTGCCTGACCTGGCGGGTTCCCCCCCACCCAAAAGCACATCCACCCTGGAAATAGGCTCCTCCACCTCCTCACTGAGATTACCAGGCTGCCCACTGGCATGTCTGGCTGCTATCCAGGCCCTCAGCGCCTTCTGTAGCTCCTCCTTCCTTGTGAGGCCTTTAATTTGGACTTTCAGGTTTTTACAAATCGCTCGTAGCTCCTTTACGGCGTAGGATTCCAACCTATCCTCCTCAAAGATAACTTCCAGAGATGCAACGGATGATGCAATTGATTCCGGCATGACAAAAGTAGTGAGTTAAAAACTGGCAAGATCAAAAATAGGCCAAAAGAAAAAGAACCAGTATGTGGTACGTAATGGTCTGCGATATGGTAGTAGTGCACACCAATCACTGTAAGTCAAGTGCAAACACAAGTCCTATCCTCACCGCTGACAACCAATGTTAGAAATGGGATCTCTAGTTGGCAAGGGCTTGCACCTTTGTCCAAGTAGGGACCCTTCTTCCTAGTCAGGGTAAGGGAGTTACACTCCTTAAATAACCCCTGCTCACCCCCTTGGTAGCTTGGCACGAGCATTCAGGCTTATTCTAGAGGCAGTGTGTAAAGTATTTGCACATAACCAACAGTAATACAGTGTAAGCACTACAAACAGACACCACACCAGTTTAGAAAAATAACCAATTTTTATATACTCAAGACAAGACCAATTACGACAAAAATCCACAATACTATACTTTAAAAATGAATGCTTGATAAGGTAATTTCTTCTTTGCAGGAATAACACAAAAGCAAAGTTCGTACGAGTCGGTAGCCCCGTCCGGGTCTACCGTGATGCTGAATTACACAGAGTCCACCAGTTCCAGCCGACCGCGTTGTTACGGGCCAGCAGAGTCGTGAACAGACTCGGTCACAGTACCTTTCTCGTTGTGGCTGGTACGGAGTGTACGAGCCGGTCGGCGTTCGTCGCGGTTGCGGTGCAAGACGGAGCGATGCAAGGTGCGGTGTCCCTCAATGCGGTGCAAGCAGCGGCTCGATGAGCGTCGTGCAGACGGAGTCGGTGAGTCCAAGGCGTGCGGTGCAGGGTGAGACGATGCTCGATGCGGTGCTGACAGGTTGCGATGCAGGCGACCAAGCCGGAGTGCGGGAGCTGGCGTCGGACAGCGGTGCGAGTCGGAGCGGTGCGTCGCAAACGTGCGAGCGGTGCCCCAAATGTGATGCGGTCACGACTGTTGAACCAGTTGCAGCGACCGCGTCGGTCGGGTCCGGCTGGTTCAGTGAAGCGATGCGAACTGCGGTGCCCACAGGTCACGGTGCAAGCAGCGGCTCGGTGCTGGCAGCGTCGGACGTCGCCCACGGTGAGACCAGGGTTGCGATGCGAAGCGGGGCGATGCGGTCTGCGGTGCAAACAGGTCACCGGTCAGGAATGGATTCGGTTGACGGAGTCGGTTGCAGTTCCCTTCCTCTGTGGCAACTGAAACAGCGTTCCAGAAGCGGTACCCAGAGGCTTGTGAAGTCTTTGTAGTCCCTGAGACTTCTTAACAGGAGGCCAGCTCGGTTCCAGGCCCTTGGAGATACTCAGCACAAGTTTGTAGAAAGTTCAGTCCTTTCACTGCCCAAGGCAGAAGCAGCAGCTGCAGGCCAACCCAACAAAGCAACAACACAGCAAAGGGGCAGTACTCCTCCTGGCAGCTCTTCCAGCTCTTCGTCTTGGCAGGTTCCTTGATTCCAGCGAGATCTAAATTCATGGGGTCAGGGCCCCAATATTTATATCCCACATTCCTTTGTTCTCTGAAGGCAGAGAGGCCTTTGCCTAGTCCAAACCAGTTCTGGAGCACTTTGTTGACAAGTCTCCGTCCCTTCTTTCAGTGAGTAGGCCAGGGACATCAGACGCACCACAGGAGGTGGAGCCAGCATTGTGGAGGGAAGGCACTGTCCTATTCAGGGCCCAGGTGCAACTCCTCCCACCCATCTACATGTAGATCTTGCTATTCAGCCCTGTGCTGACTCACCCTGTCTCCTGGCATCCCCCAGCCCCTGTCACTCACACTCCAGACAAGGAATACACAACCTCGCAGAGGCAGGCTTGGATGGTTAGACAAGAAAATACCCACTTTCTAAAAGTGGTATTTTCAAACACAGAATGTTAAAACCAACTTCACTAAAAGATGCATTTTATCATTCTGAGTCCAGACATATTAAACTCTAATTTCTACCATGTTCCCGGGGTCAGTTAGGATTATAAGCTGTAATAATCAAAACTGCCCGTTCTGGCCTAGGGGGAACAGGTAGCCTTGCAATAGTGAAAAACGAACTAGGCTGTAATTCACTATCAGGACATGCCACACACACCAGGGCATGTCCTACCTTTCGCATACAACGCACCCTGCCCACAGGGGTACCTTGGGCCTACCTTAGGGGTGACTTACATGTAGAAAAGGGAAGGTTTAGGGACTTGCAAGTGTGTGTACTTGCCAAGTCGACATGGCAGCCCCAGGCTGTGCACAGGCTCTGCGATGGCAGGCCCGAGTTACACCTTACGGGCTGTTTGCGTGGGTGGCACAATCCAGTGCTGCAGCCCACCAACAGCATTTGGTCTATAGGCCCTGGCACTCACAGTGCACTTTACAAGGGACTGACACATAAACCAAATAGGCCAATCATGGAAACACCAATCCATAACACATTTTATACAGGAGCACTTGCACTTTCCCACTGGACAGCAGTGAGGAAAGTGCGCAGAATCATTACACCAGCAAAAACAGAGTCAAAACCGGGAGGTCAGAAAGCAAAAAGTCAGGGGAAACACGCCAAAAGATGCCAAATCTAACAGGCGGTGTCTAAGTACTGCCCGCGACGTCATCCCGGCGGTCCCGACGACGGACGCGGAGCCGCACGACGCCGCCTACCGACGCGCAAGGGTACTGCTACGCAAAAACTTTCCGGATCCAGCCTGACGCCTGGGGATATTCTAAGGTAAGGAATCTGTCACTAACTACTGTCTTTTACAGATATATCGTTACACATGTTAGTAACTTGTGCGTCGTGGAGTCTGGCTGCGAGTGTGCGATGTGAGACGGTGTCGAAGGGTGCAGAGAGGTCTAGTAGGATGAGGGCCGCAGTGTGTCCCTGGTCGAGTAGCATGCGGATGTCATCAGTGGCAGCGAGGAGGGCCGTCTCGGTGCTGTGGTTGCTGCGGAATCCGGACTGGGAGGAGTCTAGGATGGAGTTATCTTCGATGAAGGAGGTCAGCTGAGTGTTCACGAGTCTCTCGGTGACTTTGGCTGCGAAGGGAAGGAGAGAGATGGGCCGGTAGTTTTTCAGGTCGGTCGGGTCGGCTGTGGGCTTCTTGAGGAGGGACTTGACTTCCGCCCGCTTTTTTTTTAAAGTTTTAAAACGCTTTATTGCATAGATGCTTTAAAGGGTACACAGCTTCGGCCTACAACCCTGGGGCCGGCCGCGTTGAAACAAAGAAATTATAACACAGCTGAAAGGCCAACATCCCAAGGGGCAGGCAGCGTTATAGTAGGCCAATTCACCAAGCAAAATCTGCAACAAAAACAACATGCCCAAAATCCCCAAAATAAGAAGACAGACAATCACATAACGAAAAGGAAAAAGGTCATCAATACAAATTAACACTCCCACTCCATGTATCCTTGCATTTGGATAAATGTTGTACCAAGCACGGGGGGGCCTCAGCAGCAGACCAGGGTCGCCCTTACGAGGGAGAGAAAGGGGGCCAGAATTTTAGAATGCAACACCCACACCGAGGGCGGTGCAGCTCAGCAGCCTCACGGCAATAGTACGTGCAGAAATTAAGAGCTTCCAATTAAACGAAGCGTTAAGCATCTGAAGTAACATTCCCCGCCATCGAAGTAGCACGGTATTGAGCATAAAGGCCCCAGAAGCTCGAAGGGCGGGCCGATGGTGGCAATAGCTCGTTATACACCTCCGACTGGGTGTTACAGTACAACATGTCAGTGTGCCAGTCCGACACCTTGGGGAGAGGGCCCCTCATCCATCTCATAGCCAGTCTTCGTTTAGCGAGGAGCAAACCCATGGCAACCAACTTGCGGAGTGGCACGGCTAAGGACCTCACATAGCCCAGCAGTGCCATGAGTGGGTCAGGTGGGATAGAGACATCAACTATATTGGATAGAGCCGCAAAGATCTGTACCCAGTAGTCATACACGGGGGGCATTCCCACGCCAAATGATAAAAAGCCGCCCCCGAGACGCTGCAGCGCTTGCAGCAATCCGAATCCCGCAGCCCATACCGGCATAGGCGCTCCGGGGTGTAGTATACCCTGTTTATAAACTTAAAATGGGCCAATCTGTGCCTGCCATTTAGGGAGACCTTGCGGGACATTTCGCAGCAACAGCGCCACACATCGTCTGAAAGTTGTTGCCCAAGATCAGTGTGCCATGCCAATCGAGCTTTAGAATGAGAAGACACCCTGGTGCGCAAGGTGGAGCTGTAAAGCCTAGATACTAACTTGACAGGGGAGGGAGAGGCAAGAAGAATGGAAAAAGGAGGAATGTCCATGGGCTCTTCCAACCCATCCCCTAGGACAGCTCGCAAGGCGTGTCTGAGTCTAAAAAATTGAAATTGAGTAAGAGCAGGAGGTGACTCTTTGCCCGTAGAGACTTCCTCCCAGGTCAACATCGCACCATTGTGAAAAAGATCCCCCATCTCTGAGAGGCCTATCCCACGCAAGGAGCGAGTGACTCCAGGGTCTGAGGTACAGGCAGCCCAGCCACACCAACCGATGCGCATCCGGGGCGAATAGAGCTGCGCACCGTCAAACATACCAAGAAGAGCATGCCACGCATGCACCACAGCATTTACCGAATCCAGAATCCCACAGCGCCTATCCGGATTCTTGGACAGGAGCCGGGTCAAGGGCACCGGGGCAGCAACGCCGCCCTCCATGGCAAGATGGGGTAGTGAATAAGGGCCATGGACCCAAGCGTGAGCATGAGACGCCTGCGCCACCCGGTAATACATCTCAAAATCTGGGGCACCAAGACCACCCGCCGAACAGGGCAACGTTAAAATATTCATAGCAACACGGGGGGACTTCCCAGCCCAGGCCAGCCGCAACAAGAGCCCGCGGAGCTCATTGAACAAGTGCCGCGGGACTACAATAGGGATGTTCAGAAACAAAAAGAGAAACCGAGGTAGCACGATCATCTTTATCAAGTATATTCTCCCCACAAGAGAGATCGGAAGACGGATCCAACGCTCCACATCCTCACTGAGCTTAGCAATCGCCGTACCATAGTTCGCTCGCAGCACCAACTCCGCATCAGAATGGACTCTTATACCCAAGTAGCGGACCGGTTCCTCAGTCCACTGCAACGGATATTCCAATTGTATCGGGGTGGTACACGGAGTCAATGGGAAGACCAAAGACTTGTCCCAATTAATTTTCAAACCTGAGAGCCCACCAAAGCTCAACACTTCTCGGATAATCGGGGATAGGTTGTTGCCCGGATCCCTCACGTACAGGAGCGTGTCATCCGCATAGGCCGACACTATCAACCTGTAAGCAGGGAAATGAAGCCCTCTATGGCTATGATATTCCCGCAGGGCGCGCAAGAGGGGCTCAGCGGCAAGGGCGTATAGGAGCGGGGAGAGGGGGCAACCCTGTCGAGTGCCCCTAGAAATAGCAATCGAAGCCGAAACCGTATTACCAACTCGTACACGTGCCATAGGAGAGTTATAAAGCACTTGGACCAACTGTAAAAAGACCTCACCTACACCGATCCGACGCAGTACGGCATAGAGAAATGGCCATTATATAGAATCGAAAGCCTTTTCGGCGTCTAGAAAAACCGCCACAGCAGGGACATCCGAGCGGGTATGCTGCAGTGTGCCAAATACCGTACGGAGATGGTGCGTAAGCGTGCGGCCCGGGATAAATCCAGCCTGTCCACCCCAACTAACTGGGGAAGCAGTGGAGATAGCCGATTGGCAAGGATTTTAGCGTAGATCTTCGTATCCACATTCAATAGGGATAAAGGCCGATATGAGGAACACCTCTGGGGGTCTTTGTCAGGCTTCAACAAAGTGACGATCAGAGCCTCTCTCATAGATGAGGGCAAGATCCCCTCGACGGCAATAGTCTGAAACAGAGCAGCTAAATGGGGGACCAGAAGGTCGCTGAAGGCCTTATAGAAGCCCACAGTGAGCCCATCCTGGCCCGGAGCGCTACCTTCCCGCATAGTTTTCAAGGCTAGCCTAATCTCCTGGAGCTCCACGGGCCGCATTAAGAATTCCCGGTGCCAGTTCTGAAGCCAAGGCATTTCTAACTCTTCAAGGTAATGTAAAATAGCGTCCTTGCCCGGAGAAATTCGTGAACTATAAAGCTCCTGGTAATAACACCGGAACTGCTCCGCGACTTGAACCGGGTCTGTCCAGGATCTACCGTCGGCATCAGTTAAAATGGGGACTCCTCGTGACTCGGATCGCCGCCTCGCCAGCGTCGCCAGGACCGAGCCCGGGCGGTCTGACTCGCCGTAGCACCGAGCCGTGGCATATTTCCCCATATATTTAACTTCACTATCGGCCTCCTCATTGTATTCCGCCAGCGTGGATTCCAGGAGTTCGCGGAGCTGCGGAGTGGGATCTCGTGCCAACGAGGCCTCCAAGTCCGCAAGACGGGACTCCAAAAGTTGAAGCCTATCTCGAATGGACCGCAGGACCCCCGCATGTTTACTTATTGTTATACCCCTAATATACACCTTGAACGATTCCCGCACAGTGGCGAAGGAGTCCACTGTGCCAATATTAAGCGCAAAGAATTCCACGATCGCCTCCTGCAGGTCCGCTTTAAAGACCGCATCCAATAAAGAGTAGGGCGGGAACCGCCACAAAAATGGAGGAGGTCCACGCGGGGAATGGCTAAGGAAAGCAAAATGGAGGAGTGATCCGAAAAGGTACGGGGCAGAACCTCACAGCTCTGGACCTCCGGCAGCAAAGCCAGCGAGATGAACCAATAATCAATGCGCGTGTACACATCATGCGGCGCCGAGTAGTGCGTGAAGCCGTCGCTGGCCGAGGAGCGGGAGCCCCAAACATCCACCAGCTGCAGTTGCGCTGAGATATCAACAATCGCCCTAGCTGCGGCAGAGGGGGCTCTAGGGGGGCCCCTGGACCGATCCCGGAGGGGATCAAGCACACAATTGAAATCTCCACCCCACACCACAATCGCCGGGGAGTACTGCTTAATTACTTGGAACAGATTCAAGTAAAACTGCGGGTCATCGTAATTCGGGCCATAGGAGTTCACCACCAACAGATTGACATGAGGGCCATAGCAGCGAGTGATAACATAGCGACCAGAGGGGTCTGCAGCGCATTTGTCTAGTTGTAGCTTAGCTTTGGGATTGACCCAGGTGAGGACCCCTCTAGAATGAGATGTGAAGCAGGCCGCATGAAAATCCCCCAACACACGGCTACCCGTCAACAAACGATTGCTAGGGTGCAAATGCGTCTCCTGTAGTAGCGCCACATATACCTCGCGCCGCTTTAAGTGCGCTAGGACCTTACGCACCTTTCTACGGTCATTTAGACCCCGCACATTCCATGTCATAAAATGCAAACAGTTTCTATGACCCATCAGTAGAGGTTAGTAGCATGCATAAAAGGTGAATACCCGGTCGGGGCTCCAGCCGCCGGGGCCCCACACCACCCATCAGTGAAGGTACAAAACAATTAGGCGATGACCTGAAAAGGAAAAAGATAAAAAACACAAACACACCAATATTGAGCCATAGGAACCCCTCCCCCACCCACTCCTTGCTGTCCCCAACTTTGCAAAGAGAAGCACCCGCCCGCACAACCCACCCTATACAGAAAAACAATCCTAAAACAAACCCCCCCCCACCCACCCATCCTCCCCAAAAAAAGAGAACCGCAGTGCATGCAGAGGGGCGGATGTTGCCCAGCGAACCAAACTGAGCAGGGCTACCGCCAAAACACCGCATGTAAAATGCCAATCCACCGCAGCCCCCATCGCCCGCTATGCGGGAAAGTAGGGATCTATAACAATCCGCCCAGCGGGGTGAGCATAGCACAGGACAGCTGAGCCGCCAAGAGGAGACGCCCCAGTCCCGTGGAACAACTGGGGAGCGGTGAGGTACAAAAAACATACTGCCTACTTGAGTAAAGAGAGAGCTCCAGGGGCAACCAGGAACCAGAAGGAGCTCCATGCGTCCAGATGAACAGAAATAGGCCTACAGGCCTCAACATTATTGAACACACCGCTAAGAAAACAGGAGTGGTAGACAGAGAATATCCACCTATTCCAAACTGCCAGATATTCAGTCGTTACCATCTAAAGAGCTGGCAGCAGCGGGCTGAGAGGAAGAGGCGCGCTGATTATTCAGGTGCTGACCAGTTTTTTCCCAGTCACGAAAGGCACGCTGTAAAGACTGGGGGTCGGAATAAATCCTGGGCTTTCCATCGAGGAGGACCTTGAGGCGTGCAGGGTAGAGCATGGCATATTCGATGTTGTGTTCACGCAGCTTACGTTTCAGAGTGCCAAACTGACGACGTGCCTCCTGTACTTTGATGGTAAAATCGGGGAACAGGGAGATATCCGAGCCCTCATACCGCAGAGGACCTAGCTCACGGGCCTTACGTAGAGCAGCATCCCTGTCCCGATAGTTCAACAGCTTGGCAATAATAGGGCGAGGTGGAGCGCCCTGTGGCGGGCGAGGCCTGAGGGAACGGTGGGCCCGCTCCACCACAAAGAGAGGGGAAAAGGTATCAGCGCCAAGGAGGGATGACAGCAAGCGTTCCACAAATTGCTCCATGTTCCCGGTCGCCGTCGTCTCCGCCAGACCAGTAATACGCAGATTACTGCGGCGCGAGCGGGCCTCAAGATCCTCTGCCTTATCCTGCAAGGCGGAAATGGCACGCTCCATCCTCTTCTGAACAGCACCTGTATCAGTGTTGGCCTCCTCAACATCAGTAATGCGACGCTCCGCCATGTCTAGGCGCTCAGAGTGTTTGTCCACCCTCTCAGTAACCCTGTCCATCCGGTAGACCAGAGTATCGATTTTGGAGTCTATTGCTGTGAGGCCCTTTTGCATAGACGCTATGATCTGCTTTATATCCCCACAGGATCATCAGTGGGGGCATCCGGATCGGGGTAGCCCCTCCGCCACATCCTCATTACGGCGGGACTTGCGCTGTTCAAAATGTAACTTGGGCTGAGATTTATCAGGTTTGCCCATGACTAAAATCCGCAGGGAGGGACAATGCAGGGGGCGAGGTACAGGCCGGGAAGAGGGAACCGTCGACCCTCCCGCCCCAGCCCCCACCAGCCGGTGATGATGAGGCAGGGGCCACGCAGATCGAAGGACGCAGGGCAGCAGGCACCCAGTACCCGCCGACAGCAGACGGAAGGGCTCACCTCCAGCGCAGGTCGAGCGGTCCGCAGGCACCCCCCCAGTCCAGGGTCCCCCGCAGCGGCGCCAGGTAGGTAGAGCAGGCAGCAGACGGGAGGCGAGGCTCAGGCCGGGGAGAGGAAGCTATCCACACTCTCACCTAAGCACCCACCAGTCGATGATGATGAGGCAGGGGCCCCGCAGAACCAAGGGCGCAGGGCAACAGGCATCCAGCACCCGCCAACAGCAGAAGGAAGGCCTCACCACTAGGCACTCCAGCGCAGGCCGAGCGGTCCGCAGGCACCCTCCCAGTCCGGGGTCCCACGCAGCAGCGCCAGGTAGGTGGAGCAGGCAGCAAGACGGGGTGAAGAGTGTGCTGAGGGAAGAGGGGGGCCAAGAAACCAGACTCGCAAAAGGCCGCACCTCACCTCTACCCAGTCAAGGGCGCCGAGAAAATGGCCGCCCCAGCAACGCCGACGTCCCCTGGGCCGCGCCGCACCACCACCGCAGCAGCAGCTCTCTCACGTGGATCCGGAGATCGTGCACCGCTCCAGGCAGCGAGGCCTCCGCCGGGCACCCAGAGGAACACTGCGGCAACAGGGCCGGCGGACAAGGTCACTCCCCCAAGGCAAAGCGGCAGGCACAGCGGGACCCACGTCGCACCAGCGTCCCCGGGCCAGGCAGCAGGGGACCCGGCCTCCGTGAAACTCAAGGGCGCGGATCAGTGGCCGAGCCGCACCGCAGCCGACGAGCCCAGCAGCACACCAGCAGAAGGAGGGCGGCGGCGCGTAACCAACACCCCGCCAGGCGGTAAACAATCCAGAGAGCTTAGTAGGGCATTATAGCGGCAATGGACAAAGGATTGATGCAGGATAATGTCAGATTTTGGCGGTGTGCAGCGGAGCGCTACAGACTTGCGGCCATCTTCCTGCCGGGCAAGCTCCGCCCCCGACTTCCGCCCGCTTCCTGAGAATATCCTGAGATATATCCACATGGTACTTTGCTGTTATTTTTATACCTAATGTTTTTGTTTTATTTTGGGGGTCCTGCCAGCCTCACCTATGTCTTTCTCTAAATGGGGCTCCAGTCTCATGTCAGACTTGCCTTGTTCACTCAGCCCTGTCGGGAGGTTTGGGTGGCAACACACACCGGGCACAGCCTAAGGGCCCCAAAGGTGAGGCTGCAGCCCAGTTGCCTACACAGCCACTGATCTGAGCTCCTTCCGACTACTCAGCCTGCGTGGCTCTTCTCGACCTGTTCGCAGATAGTTTGATAAGCCGAGATGCCACTAGGGGGACACCCTCCACCAACATCATCCATCACCTAGGCCGCTCCGGTAAAGCTTCGGGTCAGGTTGTAGGCTCTCAGGCTGTGACCCCATGGGTGACATGCAGGGGTTCATATTATTGATAGATCACCTCACAGCCCCTCCTGTTCAGCAGGGCTCAGCAGCATAGAAGTCATGCACAGTCCTACAGACTTGGTCCTAACTGTTTAAAGGAAAGCAGCCATGCCCACTGCCTCTAGTCCAGTCCTTTGCAGAAAGCTGCAGCGGCTCAAAAAGTTCAAAAGTGGAAGTGGGAGGGGCTCACTTACATTTAGCCCTTCTCCTGGTGATAGGTGTATCTGCAAATACAGAGGCAAATTCACACCTCACCACAAACGTTTGGAGGAAACCATTTCTTGATGACGCATGTCTTCTTACAGGTGACAACATCTGCACATCAGTAGCAGCCTTGTGGTGTGACCCTGCCACATTGGTCCTTTGACCCTGGTAGTCACCGTCAGCTCACACCGGCCCGGCACAGGAAGCAGGGTTGGGGCATCAGCCCAGACCTTTCCATGAAGGGAGTGCTATTGGGCAGAGCACAAGGCTTTTATCTTACTATTGCTGTCTGTCACACTCCTTTGAGGGGGCCACAGAGCAGACAGGAACTACTGGCCACAGCTGTGGGGTTGTTTGCCCCTGCTGCCCCAGGTCCGCCCTGCTTTGGCTTTGCCACCTGGGCAGAATGACTGTTAGTGGTAGAGAGCGCGAGCTGTCACAGCTTCTGAGGGAGGTGTATGTAGGGGCACTCGGACTCAGCAATCAACTCTACACCTTCAGCAGAGTAAGATAACTGTTCAGCCCAGTGCCTCCCTCTTGAGAAGACAAGGACTTTATTTTACAGAGAGGTACAATACTGCCCAGTACATGTATGCACCACGTACCCGATACTCGGGTACGTGTCCTACGAACCAAATGTAGGGCTCCTGCGAGGCACTTTGTACCCCCGCCCTTTCCTCCTTCCCCGCTACGGGCTTGTGGCAGTCTCCAGTTCAGGGGCAACGCTCTATCCTCTCTCGTCGCACTAAGCCACTTTACAGGGCTAATGAGCCCGCATAGTCTCTCCAGTTCCTTCACTTTGGTGGTGTAGAACCACGAGGGGCCTCCTGTTGCCAGGTGGGTTCACCAATGGACCAAGCACGTGGCTCATGTCAGTCCTGCTTAGATGAGTGGGGCTTTAGATGGTGATGGCGGGAGCGGCGGCTCTGGCATCGGCACTCTTCTGGGCTCTGGAGGTCTCTCAGCAGTGACGGGTCTCACAGGCTCGGCATCCCAAGTCCTCCAGTGAGTAAACAGTCAGTCTCACTGACCCCCCTCCTGAGTGGAGGTGGTTCAGCAGTTCTCTTCTCCGGAAGTGGGGCTCCTGCGACAACGCAGCATTTCAATGCACTGTTTGGAGCACAATAGCATCAGTCTGATTGGGAGCTTGGGTCTTCATAGCTTCGGCTGTCAGACACTAGTTCGGCGTGTACCTCAAGGCGTTGGCCTCGATCTTTAGTGCAGCATAGGCGGCTTGATGCCCTTGGGGTTCAGTGCTAAACTAGCCACTTATTCAGGGGCGGCTCCTCGCGGAGGGGCATCGCCCCACTGCCTTTCAGCGTGGCAAAAAAGGAAAAATAAAATGATAATAATGGAATGGTATTATCATTTTATTTTTCAGTGCTGGGGCAGTTTTGTGGGGCGAGGCTAGGCTGCGCAGGGGGGAGGAGTGGTGGCACCCTCCTAAGTGTGAACGTTCATGCGCACTTTGCATGTTCTCCACCCAGGCTGTATTTCAGCCTGAGAACATGCCCAGGCTCCCATTCCCCATCTGAGCGCCGAACCCCGGCACTCAGACCAATTACAACGCGGAATTGCAGCCTTAAGATTGGCTTAGGGGAGCCTGTCCTGCTTCCTGTTCGAACAGAAGCCAGGAAGAGGATGGAGAGGAGGGAAGAGAGACGGTGGCCAGCCAGTCGACCGGCAGGTAAGTGATCTTTTTTTTTTCTCCCCACCTTCCCCGCCCCACTACTGCTTTGCGGGAGCAGCCGCGACTACACTTACTGTGAAGTACCCTGGGTAGGGACTCTGAGTTTTACAGTCATCACTATCCGGGTAGCCGGTACCGCAAGGCACAGAGTTGGCAGTGCTGCGGTCTTGCTGTCCGTGGTTGCAGACATGTAGCAGCTGCCACAGGACAAACGCCGATCCCAGCTCCAGTCAGACCTACCGATCCAGCACACTTGCTCAAGTGTCATGGCGGCATTGATGGGGGTGACACGGCTACTTCAGCATGTTTCACAAGCGTCGTGGTGCTCCAATGATTGTTGAGACGAGTCTGAAACGTCGATCCTGCCAGTCAGACGGTGAGTGAGTTTCTGGTGGATGGACCCTTTGCACCGGTGTCAACTGCTTCCAGACCCCCTTTCGACTGTCAGCGCCTTCTGCACTGTGGGCTTGCTTCCTTCTCTTCACTCAGACAGGACTCCTTGGATTCTGGGAGAAGTCAGGTAGTTCTCCAGGTGATATCCGTGCACCTGAGTTGATGCCTGTCAAGCAGACACGAGCCCTGGTTGCATAGTAGTTGTCTGTGTACTCTGGAGCACTTTGGGCAGAGAAAACTTGCAGCAGGAACAATAAGTGGGTGAGCAGCTCCCACTGTTATAAAGAGTTAGCAGGCAGGGGACTTGAATTCTCTGCCTACATTTGCAGAACCGGTTTGAGTAAGCTCCCTCTTCATGAGTCATTTCCAAGCTGTCCTCCAGCCTCAGTCTTTGTCTTGAGTGATGCTCTGCACAGCAGGGTCATTGCAGGTTGATGCACGCATATCAGTCACAAAAGGTTGTGTGCGGTCTGCACCTGACTATCAACAGCCTCACATGATAGTGATCAGGAAGATAGAGGGCAGCTCCCCTTGTAAAGGACCCACCACACCCTCAGACCGAACCTGCAGCCCCTCACCTCACCTCTGCCATACACTGGCAGTGCCAGTAAGACCGATCAGCAGCCATCTGTATTAGAAAAGACCTAATCACATTTCTTAGGAGAAACTTGTCTCTTCTTTCCCCACCTCAGTGTCTGGTTTCCTCCCTCCAGTCTGAGGAACGTCAGCAGTACACTTTCACTGTCTGGGAAAGCCTCCTCACCTCCATCATGTGTGCAGACACAGACCAGGGGCTTCCACAATAGAACCAGCAATGCATATCAAACTTCACCAGCGTACATGAACACATCCAGGCGTACGGGATCGCGACACTAGGACACAGGTTCACCATCAGCAGCGGAACCTCAGATGCATGCGCCACTAGTCTCCCATTCACATGACACGAGTAACAAGATGTTGTCAGACTATAATCACTATATAACACTTGGTATGCTGCCTCCACAGCACTGCATACAAGAACCCTGCCAGGGACAGAAGTCCTCCTGCCACTACACACGGTTTGCTTGGTGCATCCCTCTAGGTGCAGGACACGTCCAGGACATTCATGTGACATGGGTAACAAGGTGTGTTTAGACTATAATCACTATATAACATGGTACGCTGCCACCACAGCCCTGCATACATGAACTCTGCCAGGGACAGAAGTCCTCCTGCCACTACACAGGGTTCGCTTGGTGCATCCCTCTAGGTGCAGGACACTCATTTGTCTAGAGCAGGCCTAGGCCTTCATGTGCTTAATGGATTAGCTTGAGGCTGAGGCCAAACATTTGAAAACAAACCATGATTTCAGACGTCTGCAGTTGGGCATGCAGGGCAGGGTGTCCCGAATGTACGCCGTGCAGCAGAGTCCACATCCCAACACCGACTCCCAGATCACCCCTTGACGTTCTGGAACTGGTTCCTAGATTAGCCCTGAGCACAAGAGAGCCTTCCTGGGAATCCATATTGGAATCCAGACAGTGCATGTAGGCATGCAGCAGATTCCAAAGGGAGTGAAGAGATTCTGAAGGAGCTGCCACACCTGATATTACAAAACGGGAGTCCGCAAAACTTTGACTAATACTACCGTAACAAAACACAACTCTACAGGCTTCATATATGGGGGTCCCAGAGAAGGCCAGTAGGCGGTCAGCCCATATTGAGTTTTAGGTAAAGAAAGGTGTGTCCACCCTACTAGAATCAGCTATTACCAGCAGCTGGTAGGTCCAGAGCTTGAACATGGGGACAGTAGTCGTGCACGCTAAAGGATTGCCACTTTGTGTGACCTCTAACCTTCACAAAGCCTAGCGCACACTGATAGTGAGCAACAAACCATTACCATGTCGAGCACTAGCCTGGAGGCTCTTGACACTGGTTTCTTGCACCAGAAAACACATCTGGTCTGCCAGAAGGGCAGGGTGCCACATGGCAATGGCTTTTGTCCCTGCATACCTTACACAGATATTCCTTTGTTCCCTTTGGACTCAGTTTTATAGGAAAACCCATTCTGGGCCTTCCACGCTTCCGTTGCTGGTCTTGATACGAACCTGAACGCTGGCCAGTAGAGTTCGTCTCTACAAGTTTCTATGTGGCTTTCCAGTATCGACTCTTAGAACGGCCTTTCTTCCCCCTGCTGGACTGGATATGACTTCAGTCTATATCTCTTACTGAAGGAGTGTCTGAGACACCACATCTCACACTTTACATAGGCATGAGGTGCCACATCTCCCACTGACTTTGAGCCTGGAGACCCACCTCAGTCACTAACTGTGCCTGGGGACCCAATTCTGTCATGGAAGGTGATCCTAATCTCTCATTCAATCTGGTCCTGAGGTCCTTCATTTCTCTTTGGGAATGGGATAAAGGTCTAGCATCTCTCAGTAAAGCAGTGCCTTAGACCCCACATTTCTCTCCTAAGGTGGCCATGAGGCACCGTATCTCTTCCTGAAGCAGGATTTAGTGTCCGATATCTGCCACTGACACTAGTCCTTAGGTCCTACATTTGCGACTGAAGCTGCTACTGCCTTAAACATCTCTCACCGAAGCTGGTTCAGGAATTCCACATCTATTGCATAAGCTGTCCGGGGCTTCCCCATGTGTGTCTCTGAATGTGGACATGGGACACCAGATCTCTCCCTGAAGCTGGGCCGGAGGTTCCACTTCTCTTGCTGAAGCTGGACCCAAAGTCCCATCCCACACATCTGAATAGAGCTGGTTCTAGGGTCCATATCTCTCTCTCTCTGAAGTTGAGCCTGAGGTCCCAAATTTCTCTCTTAAGATGGATTTAGGGTCCCACATCTCTCACTGAAGTGCGCCTGGGACACCACTTGTATCACTGAAGCTGGACCTGGGTCCCACATCTCACTGAATCTGAGCCTGAGGTCCCTCATCTCTCAGTGAAACTGGGCTTGGGGTCCCATATTTATCACTAAAGCTGGGCCTGATCTCTCACTGAAATGGGCCTGAGCTCCCACATGTCTCACTTAGTCTGGGCTTAGGGTTCTACATCTCTAACCAAAGTTATACTTAGGGCCCTTCATCTCTCACTGATGGGGTTTAACTCGAGATTTCAGGAGCACTCAAGGGATCCTAAACTATTGTTTCCGGATGGAACAGTAGAGCATTGAACAGGACCTAAGCTGCCAGACTCTTAAAAGGAGAGCTGAGTAGATGGCCACCTGTAGTGCTGTCAAGTGATGTTGAGATAAGTTGGCCATCTGGTAGTGCTATTGAAACCAGATGGCCATCTATAATGCTTTCAAGACCAGGTGGCCATCTTTAGCGATGGTGAGACTAAATGGCCATCTCTATTGCTGTCTGGACTAGATGGCCATCTGTAGTGCTCTCTAGACCAGATGGCCATCTTAGCGCTCAGCTGAAGAGACCCCCTGTAGTGCTGCCAAGACCATCTGGCCATCTGTAGCTTCTCTAGACCAGATGGCCATCTGTAGCTTCTCTAGACCATATGGCCATCTGTAACTTCTCTAGACCAGATGGCCATCTGTAGCTTCTCTAGACCATCTGTAGCTTCTCTAGACCACCTGGCCATCTGTAGCTTCACTAGACCAGATGGCCATCTGTAGCTTCTCTAGACCAGATGGCCATCTGTAGCTTCTCTAGACCAGATGGCCATCTGTAACTTCTCTAGACCAGATGGCCACCTGTAGCTTCTCTAGACCAGATGGCCATCTGTAGCTTCTCTAGACCAAATGGCCATCTGTAGCTTCTCTAGACCAAATGGCCATCTGTAGCTTTTCTAAACCATATGGTTCTCTGTAGCTTCTCTAGACCATCTGACTATGCGCAGCTTCTCTAGACCAGATGGTCATCTGTAGCTTCTCTAGACCAGATGGCCATCTGTAGCTTCTCTAGACCATCTGTCCATCTGTAGCTTCTCTAGACCAGATGGCCATCTGTAGCCTCTCTAGACCAGATGGCCATCTGTAGCTTCTCTAGACCATATGGCCATCTGTAGCTTCTCTAGACCATATGGCCATCTGTAGCTTCTCTAGACCATCTGTAGCTTCTCTAGACCATCTGTAGCTTCGCTAGACCACCTGGCCATCTGTAGCTTCTCTAGACCAGATGGCCATCTGTAGCTTCTCTAGACCAGATGGCCATCTGTAGCTTCTCTAGACCAGATGGCCATCTGTAGCTTCTCTAGACCAGATGGCCATCTGTAGCTTCTCTAGACCAGATGGCCATCTGTAGCTTCTCTAGACCAGATGGCCATCTGTAGCTTCTCTAGACCAGATGGCCATCTGTAACTTCTCTAGACCAGGTGGCCATCTGTAGCTTCTCTAAACCAGATGGCCATCTTAGCTCTTAACTGAAGAGACCATCTGTAGTACTGCCAAGACCATATGGCTATCTCTAGCTTCTCTAGACCAAATGGCCATCTGTAGCTTTTCTAAACCATATGGTCCTCTGTAGCTTCTCTAGACCATCTGACTATGCGCAGCTTCTCTAGACCAGTTGGTCATCTGTAGCTTCTCTAGACCAGATGGCCATTTTTAGCTTCTCTAGACCATCTGGCCATCTGTAGCGTCTCTAGACCAGATGGTCATCTTTAGCGATGCTGAGACTAAATGGCCATCTCTAATGCTGTTGGGACTAGATGGCCATCTGTAGTGCTCTCTAGATGGCAATCTTAGCTCTCAGATGAAGAGACCCTCTGTAGTGCTGCCAAGACCATCTGTAGCTTCTCTAGACCAGATGGCCATCTGTAGCTTCTCTAGACCAGATGGCCATCTGTAACTTCTCTAGACCAGATGGCCATCTGTAGCTTCTCTAGACCAGATGGCCATCTGTAGCTTCTCTAGACCAGATGGCCATCTGAAGCTTCTCTAGACCATCTGTAGCTTCTCTAGACCACCTGGCCATCTGTAGCTTCTCTAGACCAGATGGCCATCTGTAGTGCTCTCTAGATGGCAATCTTAGCTCTCAGCTGAAGAGACCCTCTGTAGTGCTGCCAAGACCATCTGGCCATCTGTAGCTTCTCTAGACCAGATGGCCATCTGTAGCTTCTCTAGACCAGATGGCCATCTGTAGCTTCTCTAGACCAGATGGCCATCTGTAGCTTCTCTAGACCAGATGGCCATCTGTAGCTTCTCTAGACCAGATAGCCTTCTGTAGCTTCTCTAGACCAGATGGCCATCTGTAGCTTCTCTAGACCATCTGCAGCTTCTCTAGACCACCTGGCCATCTGTAGCTTCTCTAGACCAGATGGCCATCTGTAGCTTCTCTAGACCATCTGGCCATCTGTAGCTTCTCTAGACCATCTGGCCATCTGTAGCTTCTCTAGACCAGATGGCCACCTGTAGTTTCTCTTGACCAGATGGCCATCTGTAGCTTCTCTAGACCAGATGGCCATCTGTAGCTTCTCTAGACCAGATGGCCACCTGTAGCTTCTCTTGACCAGATGGCCACCTGTAGCTTCTCTAGACCAGATGGCCACCTGTAGCTTCTCTAGACCAGATGGCCACCTGTAGCTTCTCTAGACCAGATGGCCATCTATAGTACTGCTGGCTGAAGGGACTTTTCCAAATCTTTTTGTGCAGTTTTTTTCTCTATTGTCTTCTTTCTTCAGCTTGGATAGGTTATGCAGCAGTTCCTTGATTTTCACTCTGATGTTCACTAAGTCATTGACCATTTGCGCCAGGTGACCATATATCCTCTGCATATCGTATTTGGAGAAAAGTCTTCTGCTGCTCACTTGTGCTCTTTGTGCTACCATCGGTACAAGGTTCTCTCTGCTGCTCACTTGTGCTCTTTGTGCTACCATCTGTACGAGGTTCTCTCTACTGTTCACTTGTGCACTTTGTGCTACCATCGGTACGAGGTTCTCTCTGCTGCTCACGTGTGCTCTTTATGCTACCATCGGTACGAGGTTCTCTCTGCTGCTCACTTGTGCACTTTGTGCTACCATCGGAACGAGGTTCTCTCTGCTGCTCACTTGTGCACTTTGTGCTACCATCGGTACAAGGTTCTCTCTGCTGCTCACTTGTGCTCTTTGTGCTACCATCGGTACGAGGTTCTCTCTACTGTTCACTTGTGCACTTTGTGCTACCATCGGTACAAGGTTCTCTCTACTGTTCACTTGTGCACTTTGTGCTACCATCGGTACAAGGTTCTCTCTGCTGCACACTTGTGCTCTTTGTGCTACCATCGGTACAAGGTTCTCTCTGCTGCTCACTTGTGCTCTTTGTGCTACCATCGGTACGAGGTTCTCTCTGCTGCTCACTTGTGCACTTTGTGCTACCATCGGAACGAGGTTCTCTCTGCTGCTCACTTGTGCACTTTGTGCTACCATCGGTACAAGGTTCTCTCTGCTGCTCACTTGTGCTCTTTGTGCTACCATCGGTACGAGGTTCTCTCTGCTGCTCACTTGTGCACTTTGTGCTACCATCGGAACGAGGTTCTCTCTGCTGCTCACTTGTGCACTTTGTGCTACCATCGGTACAAGGTTCTCTCTGCTGCTCACTTGTGCTCTTTGTGCTACCATCGGTACGAGGTTCTCTCTGCTGCTCACTTGTGCACTTTGTGCTACCATCGGTACAAGGTTCTCTCTGCTGCTTACTTGTGCTCTTTGTGCTACCATCGGTACGAGGTTCTCTCTGCTGCTCACATGTGCACTTTGTGCTACCATTGTTACGAGATTCTCTCTGCTGCTCACTTGTGCACTTTTTGCTACCATCGGTACGAGGTTCTCTCTGCTGCTAACTTGTGCTGTTTGTGCTACCATCGGTACGAGGTTCTCTCTGCTGCTCACTTGTATTTGGAGAAAAGTCTTCTGCTGCTCACTTGTGCTCTTTGTGGTACCATCTACGAGGTTCTCTCTGCTGCTCACATGTGCACTTTGTGCTACCATTGTTACGAGATTCTCTCTGCTGCTCACTTGTGCACTTTTTGCTACCATCGGTACGAGGTTCTCTCTGCTGCTAACTTGTGCTGTTTGTGCTACCATCGGTACGAGGTTCTCTCTGCTGCTCACTTGTATTTGGAGAAAAGTCTTCTGCTGCTCACTTGTGCTCTTTGTGGTACCATCTACGAGGTTCTCTCTGCTGCTCACTTGTGCTCTTTGTGCTACCATCGGTACGAGGTTCTCTCTGCTGCTCACTTGTGCTCTTTGTGCTATCATCGGTACGAGGTTCTCTGCTGCTCACTTGTATTTGGAGAAAAGTCTTCTGCTGCTCACTTGTGCTCTTTGTGGTACCATCTACGAGGTTCTCTCTGCTGCTCACTTGTGCTCTTTGTGCTACCATCGGTACGAGGTTCTCTCTGCTGCTCACTTGTGCTCTTTGTGCTATCATCGGTACAAGGTTCTCTCTGCTGCTCACTTGTGCTCTTTGTGCTACCATCGGTACGAGGTTCTCTCTACTGTTCACTTGTGCACTTTGTGCTACCATCGGTACAAGGTTCTCTCTACTGTTCACTTGTGCACTTTGTGCTACCATCGGTACAAGGTTCTCTCTGCTGCACACTTGTGCTCTTTGTGCTACCATCGGTACAAGGTTCTCTCTGCTGCTCACTTGTGCTCTTTGTGCTACCATCGGTACGAGGTTCTCTCTGCTGCTCACTTGTGCACTTTGTGCTACCATCGGAACGAGGTTCTCTCTGCTGCTCACTTGTGCACTTTGTGCTACCATCGGTACAAGGTTCTCTCTGCTGCTCACTTGTGCTCTTTGTGCTACCATCGGTACGAGGTTCTCTCTGCTGCTCACTTGTGCACTTTGTGCTACCATCGGAACGAGGTTCTCTCTGCTGCTCACTTGTGCACTTTGTGCTACCATCGGTACAAGGTTCACTCTGCTGCTCACTTGTGCTCTTTGTGCTACCATCGGTACGAGGTTCTCTCTGCTGCTCACTTGTGCACTTTGTGCTACCATCGGTACAAGGTTCTCTCTGCTGCTCACTTGTGCTCTTTGTGCTACCATCGGTACGAGGTTCTCTCTGCTGCTCACATGTGCACTTTGTGCTACCATTGTTACGAGATTCTCTCTGCTGCTCACTTGTGCACTTTTTGCTACCATCGGTACGAGGTTCTCTCTGCTGCTAACTTGTGCTGTTTGTGCTACCATCGGTACGAGGTTCTCTCTGCTGCTCACTTGTATTTGGAGAAAAGTCTTCTGCTGCTCACTTGTGCTCTTTGTGGTACCATCTACGAGGTTCTCTCTGCTGCTCACATGTGCACTTTGTGCTACCATTGTTACGAGATTCTCTCTGCTGCTCACTTGTGCACTTTTTGCTACCATCGGTACGAGGTTCTCTCTGCTGCTAACTTGTGCTGTTTGTGCTACCATCGGTACGAGGTTCTCTCTGCTGCTCACTTGTATTTGGAGAAAAGTCTTCTGCTGCTCACTTGTGCTCTTTGTGGTACCATCTACGAGGTTCTCTCTGCTGCTCACTTGTGCTCTTTGTGCTACCATCGGTACGAGGTTCTCTCTGCTGCTCACTTGTGCTCTTTGTGCTATCATCGGTACGAGGTTCTCTGCTGCTCACTTGTATTTGGAGAAAAGTCTTCTGCTGCTCACTTGTGCTCTTTGTGGTACCATCTACGAGGTTCTCTCTGCTGCTCACTTGTGCTCTTTGTGCTATCATCGGTACGAGGTTCTCTGCTGCTCACTTGTGCTCTTTGTGCTACCATCGGTACGAGGTTCTCTCTGCTGCTCACTTGTGCTCTTTGTGCTACCATCGGTACGAGGTTCTCTCTGCTGCTCACTTGTGCTCTTTGTGCTACCATTGGTACAAAGTTCTCTCTGCTGCTCACTAGCGCTCTTTGTGCTACCTGAATGAATGAGGGTATTTGTAAAGCGCAACCTTCACTCCAAGGAGCATCTTGGCGCTAGCGAGACAGTATCTGATACTCTGTAAGAGGGGAGAAGCCAAGTTAAAATACTGAAATCAAGGAATTAAATGAGAGATAAAACTGTGTCATCTGGTAAGGTAAAAATCCAGGTCTTTAAAAGCTTCTTAAAAGTGGGTTCCATGTGTGTATGTCTAAGCTGGGTGGGCATGGAATTCCATGCTTGTGTTCCTAACACCACCATTGTCTTTCCCCCTCTCGTTTTCAATTTAAAGGAGGGGGGTGCTAACAGATTCTCCGCGGATGACCGCAGGACTCGATTAGTAGTATATGGTGTAATTCTTGATCTTAGGTATCCTGGTCCTGTGGCTCTTATGGCTCTATAAATAATAGTCAGGATTTTGAAGAGAATCCTCTTATGAATAGGCAGCCAGTGAAGAGTTCTCAGTGCTGCTGCTGAAGGGGAGCCTTTTGGCAATTTCAGGACCAACCTCGCTGCAGCATTCTGGACAATCTGCAATCGTTTCAAGACCGTCTTTTTCGTTCCTGCGTACAGACTATTACAATAGTCCAAACGAGATAGAATTAAAGCAGCTGTAACCGTTTTCCTAGTGGGTAACGGAAGAAGATCAAAATACTTTCTCAGAGTTTTTATCGTTTGGAAGCAGGTACCCGCCACCTCAAGTGCTTGCTTGTGGAAAGATAAAGTGGAATCAAACTTGATCCCTAAGTTTCTCACCGTATCCACTGTATTGGGAGGCGGTGCTGGATTAAAAGGCCACCACTGAATTGGGGAAAATGAATTAGATTTCCCAAACAGCATTATTTCTGTTTTTGAACTGTTGCATTTTAGATGATTCAGTTTCATCCAGTCCATCGCTGCTGTTAAGCAGTGATGAAATTTCTCTTCCGCTACTGAAGAGTTTTTGTCAAGAGTAAAAATCAACTGTGTATCATCGGCATAGGCTATGGATTCAACATCAAATGTGGATAGCAGGGTGAGGAGTGGTGCCATATAGATATTAAAAAGAGTTGGACTCAGGAATGAACCCTGATGTACCCCTGAAGACACCCGTTTTTCCTCAGATTTATAACTACCCAGTGTTATTATCTGGTGCCTGTTTTCCAAAAAAGATGTGATCCAGGCCAATGCCTTGTTTGTAATTCCGCTATGTGCGAGCCTATCTCTCAAAATATCATGAGAGACGGTATGGAACGCAGCCGACAAGTCCAACAGAACCAGCACTGCATCCTTGCCCTGATCAAGGGCCAATTTCAGAGTTTCAGATGTATGGAGCAGTACTGACTCTGTTGAATGGCCCGGTCTGAAGCCCGATTGCTTGGGGTGTAATATATTGGTATTTTGCAAGAAATCATTTATTTGTGTATTTACTAATTTCTCAGTGATTTTAGTCCGGCAGGGCAGTAAGTAGTGAGATTGGTCTGAGATTAGAAAGAGTGGTAGGGTCAGGGATTTTCTTTTTTTGAAGAGGCTTCACAGCTGCAATTTTCCAATTTACAGGAACTTTCGCTAGCCTGTAAGTTGAATTAATTATCTGATTGACAGTTGGATTTATGATATCTACCAGTGCGTGTAGAACTTTTGGGGGACAGGGGACTTACAGGAAAGAATAGCTTGTCTAGATTGTTCCAAATTAATCTCTTTAAAGCAGGTGAGTTCGCTATTATTTTCCCGAAGTTGATTGTCATTAGGAGGAGAAATACCGTCCGTAAAATCTTTCCTACCTTGGGTACAAGATTCTGTCTGGTGCTCACTTGCACACTTTGTGCTACCATCGGTACGCGGTTCTCTCGGGTGATCACTTGGGCTTTTTGTGCTACCATGAGTACGAGGTTCTCTCTGGTGCTCACTTGTGCACTTTGTGCTACCATCGGTATGAGGTTCTCTCTGCTGCTCACTTGTGCACTTGGTGCTATCATCGGTACGAGGTTCTCTCTGCTGCTCACTTGTGCACTTGGTGCTATCATCGGTACGAGGTTCTCTCTGCTGCTCACTTGTGCACTTGGTGCTATCATCGGTATGAGGTTCTCTCTGCTGCTCACTTGTGCACTTGGTGCTATCATCGGTACGAGGTTCTCTGCTGCTCACTTGTGCTCTTTGTGCTACCATTGGTACGAGGTTCTCTCTGCTGCTCACTTGTGCACTTTGTGCTACCATCGGTACGAGGTTCTCTCTGCTGCTCACTTGTGCACTTTGTGCTACCATCGGTACGAGGTTCTCTCTGCTGCTCACTTGTGTTCTTTGTGCTACCATCGGTACGAGGTTCTCTCTGCGGCTCACTTGTGTTCTTTGTGCTACCATCGGTACGAGGTACTCTCTGCTGCTCACTTGTACTCTTTGTGCTACCATCGGTACGAGGTTCTCTCTGCTGCTCACTTGTACTCTTTGTGCTACCATCGGTACGAGGTTCTCTGCTGCTCACTTGTGCTCTTTGTGCTACCATCAGTACGAGGTTCTCTCTGCTGCTCACTTGTGCTCTTTGTGCTACCATCAGTACGAGGTTCTCTGCTGCTCACTTGTGCTCTTTGTGCTACCATCGGTACGAGGTTCTCTCTGCTGCTCACTTGTGCTCTTTGTGCTATCATCGGTATGAGGTTCTCTCTGCTGCTCACTTGTGCTCTTTGTGCTATCATCGGTACGAGGTTCTCTGCTGCACACTTGTGCTCTTTGTGCTACCATCGGTACAAGGTTCTCTCTGCTGCTCACTTGTGCTCTTTGTGCTACCATCGGTACGAGGTTCTCTCTGCTGCTCACTTGTGCTCTTTGTGCTATCATCGGTACGAGGTTCTCTGCTGCTCACTTGTGCTCTTTGTGCTACCATCGGTACAAGGTTCTCTCTGCTGCTCACTTGTGCTCTTTGTGCTACCATCGGTGCAAGGTTCTCTCTGCTGCTCACTTGCGCACTTTGTGCTATCATCGGTAGGAGGTTCTCTCTGGTGCTCACTTGTACCCTTAGTGCTATCATCGGTACGAAGTTCTCTCTGCTTCTCACTTGCACACTTTGTGCTACCATCGGTACGAGGTTCTCTCTGGTGCTCACTTGTGCTGTTTGTGCTACCATCGGTATGAGATTCTCTCTTCTGCTCACTTGTGGTCTTTGTGCTACCATCGGTACGAGGTTCTCGCTGGTACTCACTTGTGCTGTTTGTTCTACCCTTGGTACAAGGTTCTGTCTGGCGCTCACTCGCACTCTTGATGCTACCTTCGGTGCGAGGTTTGATCTGGTTCTCATTTGCTCTCTTGCTGCCTTTTGTACGAGGGTTCATCTTGAGCTCACTCGCTCTCTTTGTGTTACCATCGGTACAAGGTTCTCTCTGCTGCTCACTTGTGCTCTTTGTGCTACCATCTGTACGAGGTTCTCTCTACTGTTCACTTGTGCACTTTGTGCTACCATCGGTACGAGGTTCCCTCTGCTGCTCACTTGCGCACTTTGTGCTATCATCGGTTGGAGGTTCTCTCTGGTGCTCACTTGTGCCCTTAGTGCTATCATCGGTACGAGGTTCTCTCTGCTTCTCACTTGCACACTTTGTGCTACCATCGGTACGAGGTTCTCTCTGGTGCTCACTTGTGCTGTTTGTGCTACCGTTCTCATTTGCTCTCTTGCTGCCTTTGGTACGAGGGTTCATCTTGAGCTCACTCGCTCTCTTTGTGTTACCATCAGTACAAGGTTTGATCGCGTGCTCACTCGCTCTTGTTGTGCTAAAATTGGTACAAGGTTTCATTTATCTGGTGGTCAATCAATCAATCAGGATTTGTAAAGCGCGGTTACTCACCCGTGAGGGTCTCAGGGCGCTGAGGGGGGATCCGTCTGGGTGCTGGGGTTCAGTTCACGATGTTTGTGCTACCGTCGCTATGCCACCTGGAGTGGCGGGTGAAGGGAGGTGGCTGGGAGGGGGATGGAGAAGCGACCACACCTTCATGGGTAGGAAGAGCCCATGCTTGAAGTTATGGGCCATGATTAGAGGACAGGGATTATACTTGGACGGTGGCGGGCAAAGGGACATGCCCTAGGAGCTGCAGGGAAAGGGACAACAGCTAGACAAGGGTAAGGAGGGAAGGGAGTACATCTGATGGTGAGAATGGGAGAGTATGGAGGATCTGATTACTAACAGTTGGCTCCTTTCTCTAGGTGCCGGTGACACCCTCTCGGAGAAACCTGGAAAGAGCAAAGCCTCGGCACGGTGAGTGTTGGCATCCGAAGCCTTCAAATGTGTAGCAAGTTTCATTACTGCAGCAAAGACAAACCCAACTATCAGCTGTAACACGTGCAGCAGATAGCAGCCTTGCAGGCTACCCTCATACGTTAAATACATGCAGAAGCGGTTGTAGCCGGGCAAGCTACCCCCATACTTTAAATACATGCAGGAGCGATTGTAGCCAGGCAAGCTACCCTCATACTTAAAACACATGCAGCAGCGATAGCATCCCTGCAAGTTACCCTCATACTGAGAACACGTGCAGCATCAGCAGTGATAGCAGCCAAGCAAGCTACCCTCATACTTACAACACATGTAGCAGCGATAGTAGCTGGGCAAGCTACCCTCATACTTAGAATACATGCAGCAGCGATAAAAGCTGACAAGCTATCTTCATACTTGGAACACATGCCGCTGCGGTAGTAGCCAGGCAAGCTACCCTCATACTTAAAATACATGCAGCAGCGATAGTAGCTGGGCAAGCTACCCTCATACTTGGAACACATGCGGCAGCGATATTAGCCAGGCAAGCTACCGTCATACTTAAAACACATGCAACAGTGATAGTAGCCAGGCAAGCTACCCTCATACTTAGAGAACACATGCAGCAGAGATAGTAGCCGGGCAAGCTACCCTTGTACTTAGAACACATGCAGCAGCATTAGTAGCTGGGCAAGCTACCCTCATACTTAGAACACATGCAACCGCGATAGTAGCCAGGCAAGCTACCCTCATACTCAGAACACATGCAGTAGAGATAGTAGCCGGGCAAGCTACCATCATACTTAGAGAACACCTGCAGCAGCGATAGTAGACAGGCAAGCTACCCTCATACTTAGAGAACACATGCTGCAGCAATAGTAGCCGGGCAAGCTACCCTCATACTTAGAGAACACATGCAGCAGTGATAGTAGCCGGGCAAGCTACCCTCATACTTAGAGAACACCTGCAGCAGCGATAGTAGACAGGCAAGCTACCCTCATACTTAGAGAACACATGCTGCAGCAATAGTAGCCGGGCAAGCTACCCTCATACTTAGAGAACACATGCAGCAGTGATAGTATCCGGGCAAGCTACCCTCATACTCAGAACACATGCAGCAGTGATAGTAGCCAGGTAAACTACCCTTATACTTAGAACACATCCAGCAGAGATAGTAGCCGGGCAAGCTACCATCATACTTAGAGAACACCTGCAGCAGCGATAGTAGCCGGGCAAGCTACCCTCATACTTAGAGAACACATGCAGCAGTGATAGTATCCGGGCAAGCTACCCTCATACTCAGAACACATGCAGTAGAGATAGTAGCCGGGCAAGATGCCCTCATACTTAGAGAACACATGCAGCAGCGATAGTAGACAGGCAAGCTACCCTCATACTTAGAGAACACATGCTGCAGCAATAGTAGCCGGGCAAGCTACCCTCATACTTAGAGAACACATGCAGCAGTGATAGTATCCGGGCAAGCTACCCTCATACTCAGAACACATGCAGTAGAGATAGTAGACAGGCAAGCTACCCTCATACTTAGAACACATGCAGAATAAGCAGCAATAGCAGCCATGCAAGCTACCCTCATACTTAAAACACATGCAGCAGCGATAGCATCCCTGCAAGTTACCCTCATACTGAGAACACATGCAGCATCAGCAGTGATAGCAGCCAAGCAAGCTACCCTCATACTTACAACACATGTAGCAGCGATAGTAGCTGGGCAAGCTACCCTCATACTTAGAATACATGCAGCAGCGATAAAAGCTGACAAGCTATCTTCATACTTGGAACACATGCCGCTGCGGTAGTAGCCAGGCAAGCTACCCTCATACTTAAAATACATGCAGCAGCGATAGTAGCTGGGCAAGCTACCCTCATACTTGGAACACATGCGGCAGCGATATTAGCCAGGCAAGCTACCGTCATACTTAAAGCACATGCAACAGTGATAGTAGCCAGGCAAGCTACCCTCATACTTAGAGAACACATGCAGCAGAGATAGTAGCCGGGCAAGCTACCCTTGTACTTAAAATACATGCAGCAGCGATAGTAGCTGGGCAAGCTACCCTCATACTTAGAACACATGCAGCAGAGATAGTAGCCGGGCAAGCTACCCTTGTACTTAGAACACATGCAGCAGCATTAGTAGCTGGGCAAGCTCCCATCATACTTAGAACACATGCAACCGCGATAGTAGCCAGGCAAGCTACCCTCATACTCAGAACACATGCAGTAGAGATAGTAGCCGGGCAAGCTACCATCATACTTAGAGAACACCTGCAGCAGCGATAGTAGCCGGGCAAGCTACCCTCATACTTAGAGAACACATGCAGCAGTGATAGTAGCCGGGCAAGCTACCCTCATACTTAGAGAACACCTGCAGCAGCGATAGTAGACAGGCAAGCTACCCTCATACTTAGAGAACACATGCTGCAGCAATAGTAGCCGGGCAAACTACCCTCATACTTAAAGAACACATGCAGCAGTGATAGTAGCCGGGCAAGCTACCCTCATACTTAGAGAACACCTGCAGCAGCGATAGTAGACAGGCAAGCTACCCTCATACTTAGAGAACACATGCTGCAGCAATAGTAGCCGGGCAAGCTACCCTCATACTTAGAGAACACATGCAGCAGTGGTAGTATCCGGGCAAGCTACCCTCATACTCAGAACACATGCAGCAGTGATAGTAGCCAGGTAAACTACCCTTATACTTAGAACACATCCAGCAGAGATAGTAGCCGGGCAAGCTACCCTCATTCTTAGAGAACACGTGCAGTAGAGATAGTAGCCGGGCAAGCTACCATCATACTTAGAGAACACCTGCAGCAGCGATAGTAGACAGGCAAGCTACCCTCATACTTAGAGAACACATGCTGCAGCAATAGTAGCCGGGCAAGCTACCCTCATACTTAGAGAACACATGCAGCAGTGATAGTATCCGGGCAAGCTACCCTCATACTCAGAACACATGCAGTAGAGATAGTAGCCGGGCAAGATGCCCTCATACTTAGAGAACACATGCAGCAGCGATAGTAGACAGGCAAGCTACCCTCATACTTAGAACACATGCAGAATAAGCAGCAATAGCAGCCATGCAAGCTACACTCATACTTAGAACATATGCAGCAATGATAGTAGCTGGGCAAGTTACCCTCATACTTAAAACACATGCAGCAGCTGTAGTAGCCGGGCAAGCTACCCTCATACTTGGAGAACAAATGTAGCAGTGATAGTAGCAGGGCAAGCTACCCTCATACTTAGAACACATGCAACAGCGATAGTTGCCAGGCAAGCTACCCTTATACTTAGAACACATCCAGCAGAGATAGTAGCCGGGCAAACTACCCTCATTCTTAGAACACAAGCAGCAGTGGTAGTAGCCGGGCAAGCTACCCTCATACGTAGAGAACACATGCAGCAGTGATAGTAGCCGTGCAAGCTACCCTCATACGTAGAGAACACATGCAGCAGTGATAGCAGCTGGGCAAGCTACCCTCATACTTAGTACACATCCAGCAGAGATAGTAGCCGGGCAAGCTACCCTCATTCTTAGAACACATGCAGCAGTGGTAGTAGCCGTGCAAGCTACCCTCATACGTAGAGAACACATGCAGCAGTGATAGAAGCTGGGCAAGCTACCCTCATACTTAGTACACATGCAGCAGAGATAGTAGCCGGACAAGCTACCCCCATACTTTAAATACATGCAGAAGCGGTTGTAGCTGGGCAAGCTACCACCATACTTTAAATACATGCAGGAGCGATTGTAGCCGGGCAAGCTACCCTCATACTTAAAACACATGCAGCAGTGATAGCATCCATGCAAGTTACCCTCATACTGAGAACACATGCAGAAGCGATAGCATCCATGCAAGCTACCCTCATACTATGAACACATGCAGCATCAGCAGTGATAGCAGCCATGCAAGCTACCCTCATACTTAGAACACATGCAGCCTCAGCAGTAATAGCAGCCAAGCAAGCTACCCTCATACTTTGAACACATGCAGCTTCAGCAGTGATAGCAGCCAAGCAAGCTACCCTCATACTTACAACACATGTGGCAGCGATAGTAGCTGGGCAAGCTACCCTCATACTTAGAATACATGCAGCAGCGATAAAAGCTGACAAGCTATCTTCATACTTAGAACACATGCAGCTGCGGTAGTAGCCAGGCAAGCTACCCTCATACTTAAAATACATGCAGCAGCGATAGTAGCTGGGCAAGCTACCCTCATACTTAGAACACATGCGGCAGCGATATTAGCCAGGCAAGCTACCCTCATACTTAAAACGCATGCAGCAGCGATAGTAGCTGGGCAAGCTACCCTCATACTTAAAACACATGCAATAGTGATAGTAGCCTGGCAAGCTACCCTCATACTTAGAGAACACGTGCAGCAGAGATAGTAGCCTGGCAAGCTACCCTCATACTTAGAGAACACATGCAGCCGCGATAGTAGCCAGGCAAGCTACCCTCATACTTGGAGAACACATGCAGCCGTGATAGTAGCTGGGCAAGCTAACCTCATACTCAGAACACATGCAGTAGAGATAGTAGCCGGGCAAGCTACCATCATACTTAGAGAACACCTGCAGCAGTGATAGCATCCATGCAAGTTACCCTCATACTGAGAACACATGCAGCAGCGATAGCATCCATGCAAGCTACCCTCATACTATGAACACATGCAGCATCAGCAGTGATAGCAGCCATGCAAGCTACCCTCATACTTAGAACACATGCAGCCTCAGCAGTAATAGCAGCCAAGCAAGCTACCCTCATACTTTGAACACATGCAGCTTCAGCAGTGATAGCAGCCAAGCAAGCTACCCTCATACTTACAACACATGTGGCAGCGATAGTAGCTGGGCAAGCTACCCTCATACTTAGAATACATGCAGCAGCGATAAAAGCTGACAAGCTGTCTTCATACTTAGAACACATGCAGCTGCGGTAGTAGCCAGGCAAGCTACCCTCATACTTAAAATACATGCAGCAGCGATAGTAGCTGGGCAAGCTACCCTCATACTTAGAACACATGCGGCAGCGATATTAGCCAGGCAAGCTACCCTCATACTTAAAACACATGCAGCAGCGATAGTAGCTGGGCAAGCTACCCTCATACTTAAAACACATGCAACAGTGATAGTAGCCTGGCAAGCTACCCTCATACTTAGAGAACACGTGCAGCAGAGATAGTAGCCTGGCAAGCTACCCTCATACTTAGAGAACACATGCAGCCGCGATAGTAGCCAGGCAAGCTACCCTCATACTTGGAGAACACATGCAGCCGTGATAGTAGCTGGGCAAGCTAACCTCATACTCAGAACACATGCAGTAGAGATAGTAGCCGGGCAAGCTACCATCATACTTAGAGAACACCTGCAGCAGTGAAAGTAGCTGGGCAAGCTACCCTCATACTTAGAACACTTGCAGCAGCGATAGTAGCCAGGCAAGCTACCCCCATACTTAGAGAACACATGCTGCAGCAATAGTAGCCGGGCAAGTTACCCTCATACTTAGAAAACACATGCAGCAGTGATAGTCTCCGGGCAAGCTACCCTCATACTCAGAACACATGCAGTAGAGATAGTAGCCGGGAAAGCTACCCTCATACTTAGAGAACACGTTCAGCAGCTATAGTAGACAGGCAAGCTACCCTCATACTTAGAACACATGCAGAATCAGCAGCAATAGCAGCCATGCAAGCTACACTCATACTTAGAAAATATGCAGCAATGATAGTAGCTGGGCAAGCTACCCTCATACTTAGAACACATGCAGCAGCGGTAGTAGCCGGGCAAGCTACCCTCATACTTAGAGAACAAATGTAGCAGTGATAGTAGCAGGGCAAGCTACCCTCATACTTAGAACACATGCAACAGCGATAGTTGCCAGGCAAGCTACCCTTATACTTAGAACACATCCAGCAGAGATAGTAGCCGGGCAAGCTACCCTCATTCTTAGAACACAAGCAGCAGTGGTAGTAGCCGGGCAAGCTACCCTCATACGTAGAGAACACATGCAGCAGTGATAGCAGCTGGGCAAGCTACCCTCATACTTAGAACACATGCAGCAGAGATAGTAGCCGGGCAAGCTCCCATCATACTTAGAGAACAAATGTAGCAGTGATAGTAGCAGGGCAAGCTACCCTCATATGTACAGAACACATGCAGCAGAGATAGTAGCCGGACAAGCTACCCCCATACTTAGAACACATGCAGCATCAGCAGCAAAGCAAGTTACCCCCATACTTAGAACACATGAAGCATCAGCAGCAATGCAAGCTACCCTCATACTTAGAACACATTCAGCAAGGCCATAACTAGTGCAAGCTATCCTCATACACAGCAAAAGCACAGATAGCAGCCGTGCAAGCTGTCCCCATACACAGAACACATTCAGGATAGCTAGCAGCTGTGCAAGCTTTCCTCATTCACAGCACAACTGCAGTACAGACAGCAGCAGGACAAGTCCAGGACAGATCCAGTACATGCAGCAGCAGCGCAAGCTTCCCTCGCACACAGCACAAGGGTAAAGAAAGTAACCACAGATCAGCTGCAGACTAGCAGTGCCTGTAGAATAGCACCCCCAGGCACACAGACACATAATAAGAGCAGGCATGGAACTGTCCAGGAAGAAGTAACATGGAAGAGGATTGCGGCCAAACGATGGTACCACAGGAATTGTAATTAAAACAGGGACCAGCAACAATCCTGTGGACCTCAAGGGTGAAAAGTGGCTGAGAGTTCACAGGACTTCCATCAACAAGATAAATATTAGGAAGTGATACGGTTGTGTTCTGCGCTGAGTCTTAGGAGGAGCCTGACCATAGTGATGGAGGCGTGAGGAATCAGCCTCGAGGTCCATCAATCCAAGAGCTCGTCACATAAGAGGTAGATACAGAGGAAGATAGTCCAGCAGAAGCCAGTATGAACCACTCAGTATGGGCAGGACACCAAGAGAGGCAAGGGTATTCACACTAAGGGGCCGACTATGATCGTTCGGAAACTTTTCCGACCGACTCTGTTTCACAATCAGTTCCGACAAACTCAAGTTAGGTGAGTCCGACCGACCGATTACGATGTTTCTGAACACCGTTCTGTCGGACTCCCATTGACTCCAATGGGAGTCTGTGTTCTGAACGAGAACACAGGCATTAAAAAGCGGTGGTTGCGGTAAACCTTGCACCCTGCCGCAAGCACCCCATGGTGCATGCCACACCGTGCATGGTTTTAAAGGGGGGTCCCTTGGTTACCCCACGGACCCCAACTGGGGGCCTCAGGATGAAGGGGGGCCTTCAACGGGCCCCCAAAGTCTATTTCCGAGAGCCGTTTTGTGTCGGGCAGGCAGACTCGGAACGGCTTTCAGACTCTGACATCGTAATCGCTCGGTCATAAACAGTGTCCATAGAGCTGTACGAATCGGCTCCGACCGACTTCGGGGACTCCGAGTGCTGATTGGAACCGATTCGGGCAGTCCGAATGGTTAACTTCTATTGTAATCGGTCGGCCGGAAAGGTTTCTGAGTCAGTCAGAAACATAGGTTCCGAAACGGTTTAGGAGAATCCGAATGCCGTTCGGAGCCTTTCCGACCGACATCATAATTGGCCCCTAAGTGTCTTTCCCTCTGAGGTCGAGAACCAGGACAGGGGAAGAACAGCATACACAGGCTAACATCTACTACAGCTCCAGCTGACAAGAGGCAGGTCTGTCGACGGTGCCATTGGAACTGTCACATAGTTTATTCTGTCTGTTCTTTGACTAGTCCTTGAACTCTTAGTCCAATGACCTCAGGTTCCAATGTCCATCTGACGCCGGACATGTCACATAGAATCAACTCCTTGCTTCTGAATTCCTTGTGCAGTTTTATGAGTTCAATATAAGAGTGAGGCTTCAGTTTTGCAGGGGGTCAGTTGACGTCGGGGGGGGTTAATCTATGTTTATTCACTTGCAGTCCACGAGTGGCAGTGGTTTATATCTCTTCTAAGTCATGTCTGGGTGTTGTCTGCACATGTGAAATAGAGGAATCCAAAGGACTAGATATTGTCATTCACAGGCGGGGGTTGCAGTGTAGCACTGGCAAGGTTGGACCTTACTGCATGCTGTGGATGATGGGTAGGAAGCAGCGGAAATGGACGAGCTGAAGCCTTTGAGATCATTTTTAGGTTGCGCTGTGCAACTTGCACTGTGCTTGTGAAATCTGTTGTATTCAATATAGCTTAAAAGGGGCTTATTCACTTCTTATTGGTCCGTGTTCTGGCCACTTTATTTTCCCTCCGTTTCTATTGATTGTAGCCTGTTCTCCCTTCTATGCTTCTCTTAACAGTTTACTACTGCGGAGCGAAAACTGGAAACACACAGGGGCCCCCTGTAGACAGGATAAATACGCCCTGACAGGGAAAAGAGCAAACAGGTAAATACTAACCGGGGCGGGGGTTAATAATGAAAAGGTACAGACAGATTAATCTCAGTCAACAGGATAGTCAGAAAAACCAACTGAGCTTTATACAAAAATATTTATTTAATGATTATAAACATATCAATAATAAAAAACACAACACAAGACAATTGATTAATTAATAAGTAAGTAGACTTGATTAACAAAAAACAAGATATTGCATCTGTTCAATTATTTATGTAAACAATTCTGACTGATCATCATCATTTTAAATCAAGGGGAGAATAAGACAAAACAATTTTATCTTAAGCAACCAAAAGATTTGGTGTGATATTCAGAAACTGGCGGAAAGTTGTAGAGCTACGCGCGTTTCGGCCATGCCTTCGTCAGGTTTCCGTCACATGCGGTCACTGACAACTTGAGACCTAAATCTTTATTTCTGGTTTTCCACTGAAGACAAAACTAATGTTGGATATTGGGTAGTTGCTTGATACTGTAAAACCGATATTGCCAAAATAGGGGAAAATACCTGATAGGAATGGCAAAGTGCTCGTCTCTGTAGTGTAGATGATATCTATGAGAGAGGCGGGGACGTGGCCAGGTATTATGGCTTTCTATGCGCAACCTTAATTAACGATTCCTAGATGTATAAATGTTGTAGTCCCATGCAGTACATCCTTAATGTCACAGACTTGATAGTAAGACTTGTAGCCATTCGTGCCGCTTCACCAATGTGCTCTGAGCTACAAGTCTTACTACAGAGACGAGCACTTTGCCATCACATGCACTAACAGTACAACCCGCTCCACTGTAATCGGGTGTTGCAGCATTCGGCTACTCACCTGGGACCCGATGATGAAGCATGACACCAACCAGGTTGGTGTGTGAGGGTTTTCTAGATAAACTTTTAAGGTGCCAGACACTTCTGTGTCAGATAGCTATATAGCTTGGCCATAATCGATACATACCAGTGAATATCGCTTTGCCTAATTTAAACAATTCCAACTGTGCCCTTTCAACACGCCGTGTTAAGAGGGAGAATGACCCGTAAGCCGTGAAAAGTAAAAGAGACCCGAAGTGAAAAGACACACAAAGTGAAAAAACGCAAGTGCTCGTGCTCGCAGAACCCGCATACCTGTTAGCTGTAAAAGAAACGGGAAACCCGCCGTTATCGCTTCTCGCGGTGGTGTCCATATGTTTTCGAAAGAAGTGAACCCAGGAAGTAAATACACGGCCACGCCGGAAGTGAACCCGCAGAGCTTCAAAAAGCTAAAAGAAAGACTGTGTTTACCAGTGTTTTTCCGCCTAGAACAATATTGCGTCGAAAACGTAAACCCCGATGATTAATCAAAAAACACCTCCGTGTGTTTTAAAAATGCCGTACTCTGAAAATATAATTTAGCGAGTAAACGGGATCATAAGTCTGTCACTACAACAAGGAACGTGCATTTGTGTGTCATACTGAACAGTTGACATAAACAAAACCATTACGCAAGTATACAGGTTCATACATCACTATAAAAGAGAAGCGTGCATACATATATTTCATACTCAACAAAATAAAAACATAATATCATAGAAATAATACAGTACTTAGCCAATCTGCACGTTAGTAAATTTAACATCCATTTATATGGTTCATAGGGCATGAATACTAAACAAAATCTAAAAAAAGAGAAAATATACTCAATCCATCGTGTCACAAAAAACAGCGAAACTCAAGACGTTCGTTGAGTCCCTTCGGATGAATGGAATTCAAACGGTTGATCCAGTACATTTCACGCTGTAGTAGATGTCTCTTCCATTTGTAACTTGTATCTGTTCAAGCACCAAATATCGTAATTGGCTGATATTACGATTCATGCTGGTGAAATGCGCAGCCACGTTTGATTTAAGATTTTTTGTCCTTATTTGACTTTTGTGTTCGATAAGACGTGTCTTTATTTTGCGCTCTGTCTTTCCAACATAAGGTAACCCACGCGGGCATTTCAGTAAATAAATCACATTATTAGTGTCACATGTTGCTGTAACCCTCAACTTAATTGGAGTGCCTTGGGTAGGATGCATGATAGAAGTACCTTTAATAATGTTATTGCAGCTCCCACAATTGTGACGTGGTAGAGTTCCTCTGTGTATACTCTCAGTTTGACTTGTTTCTTTGTTCAATAATTGTGAGTGCGTTGGTATGCAAACATGGGTTGTTCTTGAAATATTCCCTTAAATTCACTTTCTGTTTGGAGTAATGGCCAGTATTTTCGGATAACTTATTTGATCTTAGTACTTTTAGTAGAAAATTTAGAAACGAACACAGATCTTTCCTCCTGTGTAATATTCTTTTCTTTGGGTTTCAATAATTGAAGGCGATCCTTTTGTTTAGCTCTGTCTTTAGCATCTTGTAGAATAGAAGTGGGGTATGCTCTTTGTTTGAATTTTCTCAAAACGTTTTGACAATTTTCATCATATATTTCCTCAGATGAAGAAATTATTTTTATCCTGAGAAGTTGTGAGTACGGGAGGTGTTTTTTTAAAACTATTTGGTGAAAACTGGAAAAATGCAAAAAAAATTGTTCCGGTCAGTGGATTTGGTAAACACTGAAGTGATTAATTCTTTGTTCTGCATCGTAATGTCTACATCCAAGAAGGAAATTCTTTCTGTGCTTGTGTAGAAAGTGAATTCAATCCTTTCATCCACCGAATTTAATTAAGTCACAGCTTGAATATGGTCAGACTGTGCACCTTTCCAAATAGGAAAAATTTCATCAATGTACCTATAGAAGGTAATCAAATTGTCGCTCCACTCCTTCTTGTCTAAAATATGATCCAATTCAAACCGGTGCATAAAAAGATTTGCATATGCTGCGGCGGCACATTTTCCCATGGAAGTCCCTGATAATTGAGTATAGTATTCCGTCGCTCCATGTAAAATAGCTGTGGTACAAAATGAAATGGATCTACTCAAGTAAGAAAACTTTAAGCCCTTCTTCCATGTCAGTGTTGATCAGAAAAGACTCAATAGCCAGTAACCCCAAATCATGGGGAATGGAGGTATACAACGATTTTACGTCGATGGTACATAATATCGGTTGGATATGATCTTCAATCACAACATTATTGATTTTTTATCAGAAAATCAGTAGTGTCTCTTAGATACGTAGACATACTTTGAACGCAAGGTTGTAAGTGGCTATCAATATATTTGTCGATGGGCTCATGAATAGAATTCCTTGTAGAAACAATAGGTCTGAATGGTGGTTTTTCCATGCACTTATGAATTTTGGGGATCATGTATAGGTATGGTGTGCTTGAATTATCTTTTATCAGAAATCTTTTGTCTTGGTCATTAATGGTTCCCAAACTTAGTGCTTTATTGATTATCACAGATAGTACTCGACTGAATTCTCTGGTAGGATTAGAGACTAATTTCATGTAAATCGTGGTATCCATGACATATGATTCAACGCTTTTATGATAATATCCTCTGTCCAAAATTACTAGAGCACCTCCTTTATCTGCTTTACAACAGATGATTTTGTTGTTGGAAGCGATTTGTGAAAAGGTATTCCGTTCTTTTCCTGAAAGGTTTAATCTTTTCTGTTCCTTCTCTTTAAATACTTTGTGTAATTCTCTTTGAACCACAGTTTCAAAAGAGTCTAATACTTTATGACTTAAAGGTGCAACAAATGGACTTTTAGGTTTCAATCCTAGTAAGGCTCCTTTGTCACTGTTTGGATTAGGTTCCACAATGTTTTTAAAGAAATGTTTCAATCGCAGTGTTCTCATAAATTTGAAAAAGCAGATTTGAATCTCCAACTCATTTGAGTGGTATGTGGGATCGAAAGACATTCCTCTTTGTAAAGTTTTTACCTCGAACGGAGATAACTTGCATTTTGAGATGTTAACCACTAAACTTTCTGGATCCTGGTAGACTTCGCGATTGGTAAATCCCTTTCCCTTATGTTTCTCCCTCCTGGTTCGGCGAGTGTCCCCTCGCCTCTTCCTAAAAAAGAAGCGGACATTTCTGTATTTGAAGTGGATGGTCTACTATCTTTATTGGATTGCATATTCATGTTTCCGGGCGGTGGGCCCCTTTGCTGAGAATCATCTGATGATGATGTTTCTCCGTCGGTAGGTCTACTTGTAAATGATCTTTGTTGTCTCCGGTTGTCATAAACCTCAGCCCAGCTGTAGACCTCTCCCAATTTGTAGTCTGTGGTGTCTCTTTTGAATTTCCATGTCTTTCTCTCATTGATTTCCTTGGTGTATTTGTCTAATTGGTTGTTAATGTCCTCAAGAGTTTTTGACCATTCATCTCCTGTCATTTTTTGTGTCGGTTCTTGTTTAAGTTGAGCCACCTCCTTATTAAGGTCTTCCAACAATTTAGATAATTCTTCCACTATTAGCAAGATTAAATCTAGCGAACATTTGTTTAAAATCGCATACCAGCGTTCGGTGAGTCTTGTATTGTTTTTGCACAATGTAGATTTTAAAGGTATTCCTCTTGGGATTCGCTGAACTTTATGATATCGTATAAGGGTACTCGCGTGCAGTCGTTGATTTATTTCGCGCTTCATATTGGTATAGTGTCTTATCAGTTTACCATGGCCCGAGCACTCATTCCCATTAGCTTTGGTGGGTGGAACTTTTTTCTTTTGGTTAAGGCTGCACAGCGCTTACTGTTTACAGTTTGTTTTACTGTTTAGCTTTACTTATCTTCCCCTGGTAGCACTTATTTAAGCATTTTATAGGTTCAGTGATTTGTAAGGGGAATTTAACTGCTGCATATCACATGTGCCACAGCTTCATTACACAGTGGGCTTCTCCTGGGGATCTTGCGGTCCGTTGCACCAACTGTTCTCCGTTGCATGGTGGTATTTGACTTTTGTGGACATCTCCACTTGAGCTGGCTGTGTTGTGTTTTTTAATAGCGCTCTGCACTTTAGCACGCAGGCAGGCCTCTCCGCTCTACCACGTTTCATAACCCGTCTTGCAGTGGGAAGACGAGGCTGCCGATCAGCCCAGCAGTTGCTGGGAAAGTTGGACTTTCAGAGACAGGGTTGCAGCCTTGCCTGTTTTAGTAAGGAGTCCGTCTGCCATCTCTTTTGCTTCCCCTGTTTATGAAATATGTATGCACCAGTTTCAGCATTTGGACTAACTGGCAGAGGCGAGCATCTGCACAGACCCGCCTTGTGCATACACCTAAACACTTCACTGAGAAATCTGTCATCATATCAGCAACACATGTTTTGTAAAAAGATTCCAGTCTGAGTCATTACACAGGGCACTGCAGGGGCCTTGATCCACACCAGGAAGGGGAGAAAATCTCTGTGGGGAGATTTTCATCCCCTTCATTTGAGAGTCAAAGAGAAGTATTTGCCAAAGGACAGAATTGACTGTGTTTGAGATTCGTTCATTCATTCCTCCTCTGAGCACACCGCAGTGAAAATTCTGTTAGAGGGAGAAGAATACAACTTCTCTATATTTTTAAGTGGCGCTTTGATATTCTCTGGGCTGGAGCACGGCGCCTACACACACAGACAAATGCGACTGCGTATTAGTGTTTGCATCTTCGTATAATTTTTAAAAAGCATTTTCTTCCTAAATGCTTTTATTCATTAAATAACGTACAAATGCTCCTGCATGCTCAGCTTTCTTAATTTTAAGCAACATTGACCCTGTCTCGCACCCCTCAGCCCATCTGCCTGTATTTTGTTAAGTACCCTCACCCCACATTCCAGTCTGCAGTTCAGCAGCCCCTGCTGGTGTTCTGTTCATCACCCCCAGTCTGTCAGGCTCTAGGAAAGAACCCATGTGTCTCAGAAGATACTGAACGGCAGACCATGTGCTTGGTTTTGTTCTCAATGAGCAGATGGTGCATTAGTCTTGTATCCTTGTATCCTTCTCGGGTTTATATCATTGTCACCATTGAAGTGGGTCATAACACAATTACTTTTGAGCTGCAAGGCAACATAACTGAGCCATCAAGCACTAGATAAACCAGGTGTCAAATTGCTTTTATAACGTGTAAAATGTCCGGAAAGTGAAGCTTAGTGCACAGCCGCATTTTTAAAAAGCTTCCCTTGCATTCAGAAACAAAATATAACTCATGGTTGCATTGTTCAAATCCTTGGTGCACGGATTTGCTCTTAAATTTGATAAATTAGTATTATAAATGCTTTGCTGTGCATAAAAAGGTTTTTGTAAATATTCAGCTATTTTTTTTGCATGATTTATTGTAAAATAATTTTAAGGGGCCTCCTGTCTTTGTAGCATGTATTTGTCCAGAATATTTTTTGACATTGAGTGGGAAGATCCTCTGGAATTGTACGGGCCGCTCCAGTGCTGCTGTGTGGCTCCATGTCGCACTTTCACATCCAGATACGCACACACAGACCCACATACATCTCTGTCTTTCACACATACATGTCAAGCCGTCACGTGTGCTCCCAGCCAAACGCCATCCCACGATATATGCAGTGACAGGCTCACCCGTCATAAGGCACCCTTGCGCACCATCATGTTAACACACTCACCATTACACACACATCAAACAGCCACACAAACATGGGGGCACATGTTCTGTCCCACCAACACATGCCATAACTAAGCAAAGCACAAATAACAACGTCACATACAAACCATCCCCAGACCCTTAAGCTATCTCTCTCTCACACACATGGGCAATCCCACAGATATTAAACAAAGCTTGCACTGCTTCTGTACCGTTGTATGTACACACAGGATCTTACGTCACTAATTTTCTGTGCTTTTCTCGCAGCTGGTTTCTGCTTGAAAGAATGTTGGTCTTCAGTAAAACTGTTTTGAAATACCTTGGGTTAGTATACCCATCCTCTGCTTACACTGTCTTGGTACCACGTCATAGGCAAGTTCCACAGTTACTGCACAATAGATTGACTTTCTCAATAAACAAGTCATAACACTTTTATGGAGTTTCAGTAACTTATATTGCACAACTGCTCACTAAGCTAAAACTTACAACAACAACAAGCATGCATTGGCATAGCCAATAGGTCTCGCCTTTGGGACCTTATAAGTTTTTAGTTATGTTTTACATTATCGTGGGTGGAAGCTTTAACATATGTATTAGGCATATTATAGAACTGCATTGAGAAGTACTTATTTAAATAGTTTTTTTGTACAACTAAACTGCAGGGTACATATGAACAATATTAATAATAGGGTACCAAATTAAACTGGCAGAGAATTTAACAGAAGGATTGGGATGGTATAAACACATGGCAACAGCAGCTGGTATAACATGGTTAAGAAGTAAGTTCTTCTGTATACATATATTAGAAATATGTGAATACATTCGTATATGAGCGGAATGTTTTTTCAAATTAAATTGCATACTAAAAACATATTTCTTCACTAATAAAGCAAATGTATGCACTTTAAGCAACAACTAAACTCCAGTCTTGGTAACCCGCTCGCATCAGGGTTATTTTTGGTTCCACCTCACAGGCTTAGTTTCTTCGCGAACCCAATTTATGTTCCCTGAAGCCAGTGTGCGTTTTGTGTGCGTATATATAAGGGTCGCGGTGCCTGCCACGAATTAAATACGGTAGAGTGTATAAAAAAAAATAAAAAAAAATCGCAAAACGCATTTTCTTACCTTTCTGCACACTTTGCTGCAGAGCGAAAAGCTAACCTTTGGCCTGTTTCTGCTACTGTTTAAATACCACCACAAACAACAACTTTTTAAAAGAAGCCTAAGTCAGAATTTCGGTCTTTTTTTAAGTCCACAAACGGGAAACACGTGTACTGAAGAAATCTGTGTGCACCCAGCAGCCACAGGTACAAATAAAAGCAGGGCTGACTCTGACTTTCATCCTTCCCACTGTTCAAAAAGCATTAGCGCATTACCATTATTTTAGGTAATAATAACAGCACGTAATGTTATAGTACAAAAAACTAACAGCTTGTAAAAAGTGGTATGTAAATAGAACATTTTATTATTAAGAGTGATTCCCAAACAGAGGCTGCGGGCCACGCCTCTGCTTGGCGCCAACTTTACCTTAGCATAGGCTTACACAAGAACACTTAGCAACATTTATTTCATCTTGCACCTATAAATAAACTTCACTTGCAGAAAACAGGGTTTCATTCCAAACTATTGCAATAAAATCACTATATAAAAAAAAGAGGGATTTACATGCGTATCCGGAGGGTTGTTTATGCTCTCAACATTGCACACAGAAAGAAATGGAAAGGGAAAAACGTACGAACAAGCAAACACAAATGAGCAACATAAATAGTTGTGTATACAAACAGAGAGAGCAAGACACAGACAGTGCGAGAGATAGATACGCAAGCATACACAGGGATAGACAGAGATAAAGCAAAACAAGGGCAATGAGAAAGGCTATACAAATAACTGAACAGAGACAGTAAAAGACGGACATATATACAGAAACGAAGAAACAGAGGCACGTTGCATTATCGTCACGGTTACCACTGTCTTTATAACGTAGCCAAAAAGACACTTGGGGGCACCCGCTGCGCAAGACAACAGTTCCATACACAAGGGTTCAATAGTATACATAACAAACCATTCAAACATATATACAAAAAAATTCACTGTCAGCCAATGCAGTGCGACATGTTTTAATGCAAGGATTTTTAAGCTCACAAAAACACAATTTTAAGTCACTCGAAACAGAGTACGTCAAAGTTTCCAAAAAATAACTTTACCGATCTGTTACATATACTGTATGCCTCTGCTCTGTTAGCGGTAAGAAATAGAAAGAAAAACGTGAACGCGCGGCAGCGAAACTGAAAGACACCGCGCTAATTAAAAGCGGATGGCGCCCTGCGCGCCGCTGCTCGCTCCCGCAAGGTGGATGCCGTGGGAGGAAACATTTGCTTAAAAAGGTGGGACATGTACCTGCCTTTGGCCAATTGCATGCTTTCTTTTTGGAAAGACGCACGCAAAGGCCAATACAATTACTGCAAAAAAAAAAAAAGCCACACGCACGAGTTTCAGAAAAGTCCTGAGTGATTCCAAGAGGTCATCTCCTAGCGCAGCGCATGCGCGCTGCGCTAGGCTCGACCTAAAAATGATTATCAAACACATAGGCGCAACCTATTGCATTTACCAATGCTTGTTAGTAGCCTCATAAATTGTGGTTCATTACACAACAACAAGTGTTTAGGGAGATATGTCATCAGGCAACCAGATTGCTTGCAGCCCAGTTTATTTGTGCTAAGTTGGTCAGTTCAGCTTCAGACTAGTCCTAAACCCTGCTGCGTTCAGTACATTTTCTGTTCTTTGTTTTGTAGGTTGAAGACTCCAGGGAAACGGATAGACAGGGAGCAGACAGCCGCTCCTTTGCCACCTCTTTGCTTGAGAGGTTCAAGCACAAAGGAAGATTCTTGTCCTTCCAGCAAGGTGCATGTAGAGCCCCCGGACCCCTTGAGAATGGACAAGCCCCAGATTGGTGAACACGTGGAGAGAGCCCTTGGGGTGTTCAGTCGGGCAGCGACACCGCAGAACAACAGCAGGCCCATGTCGTCTGAGCTGGCACGACTGGATGGTGGGAAACTGTCTCTTTCTCCCAGGGTGGAAACTCATTTCCCATCCGTGGGGCATATCTCAACTCCTGTGCGTGAAGCTGAGCCAAAACATCTCCACTTTCACCATGAAGATGTGACGAAGCTTCGGAGCAGGGACCTGCAGGAGCAACGCGTACAAGAACAGCCACTGTCATCTGATGACTTAAGGACTGAGCAGTCAACTCCCATGAAACGCTTGTGGAGTGACCAGTCCTCCTGGACCGTACTTGGGACCCCCTTCAATGCCCAATGGGTGCGCCAAAAACAGGAATACCGGGGTACGCGGCCATGGTGAGCAGTAACCAACAGCAAAGTGTCTGGCTACAAATAAAATGCATGTTTACATGTTTTTTTAGAAGAAAAAAACTTAAATATACAATCACAAATGCACTTTACTTTTTATAACCTTATTCATCTTTGACATTAAAAAGAGATATTTTAATAGGACTAATGTTTGGCTCTTGTTTGGGGTCCTAATTTTTAGGCGGTAGCTACCTGGAACACAGCCGCAAGACTATCAGCTGATCCAGAAGATGTTAGTTTGTGTTGTCTTTGCCTTTGAAGCATAATTCCATCACTTTTGTTCCAGAAAATACAAGGTGGTTTAGGAACGTTGAGGTGAAGCAGGGGCAGTTGTGAGGCCACGGATAGTAGTATTCTTTTTTTTTTTTTTAAATCATTTTATTTGGGCAGATGAATGTGTCAGCTACAAAAATCTCACTGCCATAGAATATAAAATTTCCTAGCTTTCATACCGGAAAGTTTCAGTTCTATTTCAGGCGAGGATTATGCTTTCTTTCTTCACATTTATTACAAATATTTTAAAAAGCAGCAATTTAGAAACATATTCAGAAAAACTAATTTTCCCAAAAACACCTGGAAAGCATACATATAGCATCATCCAATCAAGTAACAGATGTCCATATAAAGTCTTATGCCTCTTTCTATGCACCTGCCCCTTTCTTCGCACGAATCACGCTCTGGTAAGCTTCTTGTTTCAGGCTCGGAACCATCCGTCCCTATGGAGGAAGAGAGTCAAAGATATAGCTACTGATATGGACTCATCAATGCATCTGAACAGCATACACTAGCAAGACAGATGCAGTTCATTAACATCTTAGGGGGCAGGATATTGCATGAAGCATCAGCACCTTTGTCAAAAGCTCCAGAAAACACATAAGGCAACAAGCAGTTCCCAGACCTTAATATCAAGAAGAAAGTACTTACTGTTAAAGGGAGGGGTAAAGACTGTCTCCACCGGTGGGAATCCTCACCTCCGTATCCTTAATATAATTGAAAATTTCCGTTACAAAAACTAGGACATTTTATATCAGTACGGGAGGTGAGAATTACACTTGGCACCAACTGAGCTAAATCCAGCACCGGCTTGAAGTAAAATCTCTTGAACTTAGAGTAGGAGGAGCAATCCGCCACGTTCATGATATCCTCCAAGCGAGCACCCAAGCAGAAGGCCTTTGATGCCATTGCACCTCCTAGTTGAATGTGCCCCAAAGCTCTTTGTGTTGATGCCAGCTTCCTGCATTACTCATCTCACCCAATGGGCTATAGTGGAGGACACCGCTTTGTACGGCTTGCTTATTGCAATGAGGACTTGCCGTTTCCCCGGGGGCGTATCTCCTCCGTTATGGCTTCATATGCCTTCAGTAGGTCTAAAATAAACTCCCTTTGTGATACTTTAATTGCATACCATAAAACTAACACACCACATACAACACTCAATTGTCACCGAATCAATATCACAGTAGCCAGAAAGTCAAATATGTAAGTAATGTTTATTAGGTTGGTTTAAAAGATTACTTCCTTCTTTAAGTTTTTTTTAGTAATCACTAAAATACATAAAATACAATATCCACATGAATATCAAACATTAAAATCACATAAACAGTGCAAATCGATCAGTGCAAATTCAGAAACAGTCATAGGTGATAGTTCAACATTAAGTTTCTTTATCCTTTTCATGTAATGCACAACAATCCATAAAATTCACGAAACTTTTTATTAACAAGTAGACCAAAAAGCGATGCGTTTCGGAGACATACACAGGTCCAACCTCCTTCTTCAGGCTTTGCTACTAATTTCTCCCAACACTGTTATCTACGTAAAAATATAAAGAACAATCAAAATATTAAAACATAATGTTGAATTTTTGTTAAGAAAACCAACCTCTTTATTCACATTTTAGTCTCAATCTCAAGATGGCAAACATTTAAAAAGAATTCTGTCCCCTTTTTTTGAAAACATATTGATTTAATGGCTCTGTACGGTGATTCTCAATCAACCCAAAACACAACACATTCAATTATATCATAATAATTATCTTATTAAGCAAGCAAGTTAATATTCCAAAAGGACAATTGTTCCATAAAGGCTAGGGCTGGATCAGCTCTTTTCTCTGTGGGCAATACTCCACTCCACCCAATTATACTAAGGGCCACAAAATCCCTCTCTTTTTAGTGCTGATAATATGTAAATAGGCTGAGTACCCACCAAGGTATACACAGGTTGGTTACCATCATAGGAAATCTCTTTTTCTGACCATGTTCTTCATAAGTGTTTAACTACAACAATTATATCTAGAGGAGACAAGTCTCCGCTCCTATATGATCTAGAAAAACAAAGCCATCATGAGCTAATTAAGGCTCCATTTTGAAGAGTAACTGATAGTTCTCAGAAAATCAAAAGGATATATATTACATACCATATACGGTGACAATTGATTAATGTCACGAAATGTTCCTAAACTTCCCTTAGCTTCTTAATTTCTGCAGGATAATTCCTCCATTGATGGCAAACAGGAAGTCAATAAAAAGACAACCTACCCGGTCTATTATAAAAGCAACATAGCACCTAGTTAGCTTCTCAATAAATCAAAACTCATATGCCTTCAAACATTTCACCAAACACTGCTTGGGAGATTTTGCAAGGACCCGACATGAGATTAGTCTGGAATCGGATTTAGTATGTCTAGCGATAGTAAAGGAAACCCCATCTAGGGCAAATATTCTACCCGTAATGTTGAGGGCTTGCACATCCGAGACCAGGCATAAAAACATGGACAACGTTGCTGAAAGCTTGTTCCATGACAAGAACATGTTGGGTTGTCAGGATAAAAAAAAGATTAAGGACCTTGCTAACATCCCAAAGAGTAGAGTACCTCAGTTCCTGGGCAGCGATAGGCGAATTCCTCATAGCAACCTTCTCACGAGGGGATGTTCCCCCACCAGTGCACGGTCAATTTGGACATGCCCCACTAATATAGGTGAACAGAATTAATTTACCGACCTGTAAGCCATTCCATTTGCTGCCAGGTTGTACAAAAAAATAAGGACATGAACTATCCATGGGATCCACACCCCGTTGCTGGCACCAACCGCTCCATCACGCCCAAGTCGGCTTGTACTACTTGACCGTACTGTCTGCCCAGGCCTCAGAGAGGAGGACCTCAGCGTGTCTCGAAAGGCCTGGGATTTTTCAGCATTCCCTGTAATCCGCCAGGCCATGAGGTGTAGCAAGCTGTCAAGGGCTAGCCGGTGTGGGTACTGGGCTGGATCCATAAGAGGAGTTTGAAACAAGGGGTGATAGATTGGAGAACCCTAAGGAGGTTTCATCAGAAACTAAAACCACTCTTGCAATCTCCACAGCAGGGTCACCATGACCACATCTGCTAGTTGTCTCCTCACCTGAGGCGATACCCTCGTAATCATTGAGAACGGGGGGGAAAGTGTAGCCCCTCTCCGTGTTCCAATCCTGAAGGAAGGCAACCCTAGCCACCGCTAATGGATCCAATGTCCAGCCGAAGAACTTGTCCACTTGATGATCCAGACGTGAGGCAAACTAATCCACATAGAATGGCCCCCACTTGTTCAAGATCAATGTGAAGACCCAGCCGTCCAGTCGCCCCAAGCTCGAGTCCAGGAAGTGGTGAGAGTACCAGTCTGCTGCTTGATTTGCCTGCCTGGGAAGGTATTCCGCTGTGACCGAGATGTGATGGTCCAGGCAGTATTGCCAAAAGGTCTGGGCCTCATCCGAGATGGATTTGGATCTTGTGCCCCTGAGGTGGTTGATGTATCGGACTGCGAAGACATTGTCAGTTTTCTTAACTAAAACAGTATTGAACTCTGTCCTTGGTCCAGCATTGAAACGCGAATGATCCGGCAAGAAGTTCCAAGCAATTGATGTGTAGTCTCTGTTCTAGTTTGGACCATTTTCCGCCTGTGGGAGTTCTCCTCAACAGCCACCCCAACCTAACTTTCTGGCGTCTGACTCGATGATCAGATCCGGGCTGGAACCAAAGATTGCTCTGCCATCAATGCCTCCATATGGGAAAGTCATCCACTGATTTCTTCCTCGCTTCATCTGCCAGGGGAACTAGCTGGGAATAGGCCAATCCCTTGCAGAGGTAGTGCGCCTTTAGGCATTGCAGCGCTCGATTATGGAGTGTCCCTGGAAAGATTGCTTGGATGGAGGAGGGCAGAAGGCCTACTAGGCAATCGGTTTGGCACAAGGAGGATTGCTGAGAAAATTCCTCCCGCCATGCACAGTCTTGTCATCAAAGAGGTCATTTCAGATGTTTCAGTGATGTTATAAATGATGTCATAAAACATGTCATGAGTGATGAAGTCTGGGAGGTCATTAGCAGTGCATGGCGAGGGTGCGAGTTATAGTTACCTTAGGGCACGAGTTATAGCTACGTGATAACTGCATCTTGTGAATTTAAGTGGTTTTGTACGTTTAAAACGCTTCGTTGTCACTAAACTTTCCACCTAACTGTAACGTTACTTTGACCTTTAGGTTCTTCAGTGATATTCTAGGATTTTTTTAACTACAAATGAAGATGCTGGGATGCAGCACAATATTTTTGGGAATGTTTGCATTTATGACTACAATGAAGATTCGTATGATGTAGAAACAAGTAATTAACCTTTTCATTTGTCTCAGCTGGGCAAGACCTTCTCAGTGTAGCTGCACAACTCGCATTCTAAGGTGAGCGGCTAGTTGTGTACCTTACCTTACACACAATTCCTCTCTCCTAAAAAAACTTCTTAATTTCCCTAGAGGTAAATTGCACTCCATTATCTGTAAGAATGCAACGAGGATTACCTTCTCTCGGAAACACCCCAGCCAAAAATCTACGCACAGAAAGAGTGGAGATGTCATGCGCAACCTTATCTTCGGGCTACTTGGACAACATGTCCATTAGCACAAGCACGTACTTACTCGAGTTTCCTTTTGTTTCCAAGGGACCAACAATGTCCAGAGCTATCCCCTCCCAAATCTCAGCAGGAATCTCACAACAAACCACGAGCGCCGTTCTAACCTTATGAGACTTGTGACCGTTTGCACTCACAGCATTCCCTGACTACTATTTCAATTTGCAGATCCATGCCCAGTCACCAATATGCAACTCTCAAACATTCTTTTGATTTACAAATACCCTTGTGTTCCTCATGAGCTAAACTCATCAAACAGTCTCTCACACCCAGGGGAGGCTCCAGTCTATCGCCCCGCAGGAAAGGTTTGTTACGTACAAAGTCCTCACTTATGACCTTTTCAAAACCTCCCATTTTTTGGCCATGTCAGGTTTCCTTCTCTACTACAATTTCAATAACTTTTTTGATTACATCATCTTTCTCAGTCTCCTCCAACCATTCACTCTCAAAAAGGCAACCTCTAGTAACCATACCAACGTTACATTCGTCTTCCTTCCACCAGCAACACACATCTTTATCTGAACCTTGAGAATCACCTACTATTCTAGAAAGGCAATCTGGAGCCTTATTCTCAACTCCTGGAATGCACACAACTGAGAAATTGTAATCATTCAACGCAATCAACCATTATGTGATCCAGAGTGAAATGCAATCCATAAACGTCCTGCAATGGCTTGTGGTCTGTCCATACCACAAACTTAACTTCCCTCAGAAACTGTCTAAATTTCTTAACACCCCAAAACACTGCTAACACCTCATTTTCAATCGTGGAGGACTTACTTTTTGGCCCCTTCAAAGACTTGGAAGCAAAGGCTGTTGTGACCTCCCCTCTCTCCTGTGTCTGCTTCAACACTGCACCAAGTCCTTTCTCACTGGCATCAGTACAACACAACATGGCAACCTAGAAACAAAACTCTTCAAATGGTGTACCCCAGACAAACCTTCTTTGATATCTGAAAATTCCTTTTGACAAGCTTCATCCCATTCAAATTGTACACCCTTTTTTTGCAGTCTCCGTATAGCACAAGGGTGACTGGCAAAATTAGGAACATACCTGCTATAAAATGTGGCCATCCCCAAAAACGTTTGCACATCCACTTTCTTCTCTGGATGAGGTAAACCAGAAATGGTCTTCACAAGATCATCTTTAGGTTTAACTCCTTCCTCTGAAATCACGTGTCCTAAATAAGTTATCTCAACAGACAGAATTTGCTTTTGCTGTCTTTCAGTGTAATACTCTTCAAACTGAAAATTCTCTGCTCTTCCCTAATTTTGTTCAGGTGAGCAGTCAAATTGTTGCTGAATATCAAGACATTATCCTGGAAGAATTTAAACACTGAAAGTTTCCCTAGAATATCATTCATAGGTCTTTGGAAAACCGAGGCGTCTGAACAAAGTCCAAAGGGCATCCCATTGAAACGAAATGCTCCGAAAGGTGTTATGAAGGCAGTGAAATCCTTTGAGTCTTCACTTAGATGAGCCTGTTGCTAGACTGAGGTGAGATCCAGAGTGGAGAAAAATGTAGCTCCTCCCAGTATACCCACCATCTCCAATTTATTAGGAAGAGGAAACCTATACTCTACTACCTCATTGTTGAGATGTCTGAGATCCCCTCACAACCTGATCTCTCGTGAGCCTTTAGTTGCGACCACAACATGGACAATTCATTCAAAGGCTTCCAATGTTTTAATTATACCCTCTGCACACAAACGCTCCAAATCCAACTTCCCTGCCCCTTGCAAGTTTATAGGAACATTTCTAACTTTACACACAACAGTAGCTCCACCCTCTTTCAATTAGATGGGGTGTACATAGCCCTTAACACATCCCACCTTGCTTGAAAAAACATTAGGGAATTGTTGAATAAAGTTGTCAGTATGATTATCAGATTTTATAGTAAAGTGGTAATCTTCCTGACCCGAACTTGGGGTTCTGAATTGAGGTCCAGATAGATCCTGTTGCAAGGTGGAAGTATTATATGATATCGCTGGGAGGCCTTATCATGTAATACTAACACAATACACAGAGATGACGTTGGTTTCGCCCCTAGCAGCCTTAGCTCGGTCCTGGTAGTGTGGCACAGAGCAGTCAGGCATACTCAGACGAACGTGTGTTAAGCATTTCACAATACCAAGACTGACAATAAGTAAGTGACACGACTCGAAAGAAACCTTGACAGCAATATAAAAAATGGAGTGTATTTTTGTATAAATATAGACACCAAAACAAACTTTGTATCATACATGCAACCGAGTTGTGGATTTTTGAACTTTGTTACCTTGCCCAGGGAGTCCAGGTGCAGCGGTGACATGGCTGTCCCTGGTACTGATCGATATCCGTGGGAGCTGTCAGACTTGCAGCACTTGACAAAATGAGAGAATGGGGCCTAATGGCTAGGGCGGTCGACCTTGGACCTGGGGAACCGGGTTTGAGTCTCGGCAGGGACGCTCAACATCCTGTGATTCTGGGCAAATCACGTAATCTCCCCGTGCCTAACAAAAATGAATGTGTCTGTCTGTAACGTAACTGGTGCTCATGTAAAGCGCTCTGATACCTTCGGGTCTAGTTCGCGCTACATAAAACTCCACAAAACAAAAACACACTTGGAGATGGAGTTCCACTCTACCCACGGAGACTACAGGCCTTTGGGGTCCTAGGACCCGGGTTCAGCAGCTGGATTTCTTCTACCTTGCTCGGTTGCTCCGGATGCAGAGGTAGCCGGCAGCTGTCAATCACCGGGACAGGTTGCGCCAAAGATGCTTCACCACGCAGTCGATGACTCCAACTTCAGGATGCAGGGACACAGCAGCAGGATCATTGACAACGTGAGTTGCTGTCACTGTGAGTTGCTCTCGGGCTGGAGAAGTCACCCAAGGGGTCAATCACCTGACTGGCGATCACCAAGCCTTAACTGCTGCAAATGTAGTCCATGGTTACTTCGGCAGCTGGAGGGTGTCAGGATGGAGTAGAGGCTTGAAACATGGTATAAGCTTGGCTAGTACTCTGGACTTGCAGGAAACCACTTCTCTTCGGACTCACGCTTGACAAGCCCAGAAGGTCGCAATTCTTGTCACTCAGAATGTCGATTTTCCAGCAGCTTGCAGGGGACTGGTCCTACCAATCCAAGGGAGTCTGCTTCGGTTTGTGGCATCCACTGGAGTCCCTCTTACTGGGAACAATGAGCTTTTGCCACGGACACAAGGTTCCAGTATATGGCCTCTTCAGGAAACTTAAGTGTCCTCTCTTTGTGCTGCGGCAGAGTCCAAAGTTCTTTTTTGTGCCTATTCTTGGATTCAAAGTCTGAACTGAGGTTCTGGTGCCAGGGGAGCCCCTTAGCATCATTAAGGGTATGAGGGACAGTGGCCAATGGGCTACTGGTCTCTGCGGCTAACCTGCCCCTGGGGTGACAACATCCTGTGGGTTTACGTTACCTTTATACCCAGAGTCCTCTATTTCAGTGTCTCCCAAAATGGCAGAACACGGCTGTACAAACCTCCTAGCCCATCCTAGTGGTGTGGCTAGCCTTTTGGAGGTGTCGCCTCCTGACCCACTAATTTTCCCACCTGTCGGCTTGGATAGGGCGGGGGGGCTTTTTCCTTGAGAGGGGGACAAGAGATTACATATCAAGGGCATTGAAAGCCTTTGAGGCTCACCGCCTTGATTACTGTAAACACTAGCCATCCTGGGAGGGAGGAGGTGTGACCTCCTTCCTGCCCAGGCAGGTAGTGTTAGCACATCCCACTAGGAGGGCAGACTCTTGTGCACCCCTGTGCATGCCAGCTCACCCTAATTGTGCTGGGGTGAAAAAGCACTGTGTTTGACACCAAAACACGACACATTTCAGTCGTTCCATAATGGAGCTGACTATCTCGAGTTTCCTCTGTAGCCAACCCATGGACTGCAGGTCACTTGCAGTAAAACCTTGCTTTACATGGTGACTTTATGGATATATATGTATAAACATATATATCCATGCCTTTAATATAATGCACTCTACCTCCTGGGCTTATTAGGACAATATTTAAGAGTCTTATATTAAGGCAGTGGTGTGGCTCTGCAGCACCTTGTGTGCAGACTCACTCTCGAGCAGACAGGCTGCTCGTGCAGGGCTGCAATGGCAGATCTGCAGACATCCTTTTACTTGGGTTACCCAGGGTGGCACAATATAGTGCTGCAGCCCTGGTGACCCCCTTTACCACCCTTTCCCTGGGTGCCACTGGCACCATCTACTAGGGACTTATAAGGGGGCAAAGTACCTTGCAATTGGGTGTACCAATTCGCATCACTTTTTAAGGGAAAGAGCACGGGTGCTGGGTCCCAGTGAACTATCAGAGTCAAGAACCAGCATCTAGCTGTTGTAATGGGGGTGGTCAAAAAGTGGGGGTGGGGGCATCTGCAAAGAAGCCCAGTTTCTAACAGATTCCCAGCAATTTCTGATGTGACCATCTTAACACAGTATCTCCCTTAACAGGCACATACATTGTTACCTTCTACCATGTTGCCTTGAAATTCAGTACGTACTTCAAAATAGCCTATCAACTCAATGGATTTACCTCCCATAACTATAGGGTGTGACGTCTGGATCCCGCAACTCAACTTTCCCTTGAAAACATCTGGCAAAATCCCTATCTCAAATTAAAGACCGTTTCGCTCCTGAGTCCATCATCATAGCGACTGTGATGCCCTTAAGGGATACTTGGTCCTACGGATACTCACAAGCAACGCCAGGCACACAACTGACATCATTTACAAGTCGCAAGAGTACCCCAGGAGCCTCATACCTGGGGCTCCTTCTCTCTGGGAACATTAGATTTACAGCATTCCACAAAACGCTCTTTTACCACAATGCTTACAAATGACTTTCATGGCTGGACAGTCATTAAAATTAGCAAAGTGATTGGGACTCCCATACCTGAAACAACATGTTTTCCCTCTTACCACAGTGGGCGAAGGTTTCTTCTGATTGGATGGCACGGTATGTACGGTAGAAGCAGCCTCTTTGTGTTCCTGTAGTTCCTGAATAAACAGCAAAGAATGCCCCACTCTCTTAGCAATAACCAGCACCGCATTCCGACTTGGATCGCTTTTTCACCATAGTTCATGAATTTGATCACATTTGCATTCATATATGAATTGGTTTCTTATTCTTTCTTCTGTGCTGTCCCCAAAATTGCAGGACGAAGTAAATTTTCGCAGGGCAGTGATAAAGTCCTCAACTGATTCATCACAACACAGCTTTCGCTTTCCAAAATAATAACGTTCCAAAATGACAGAGAGACTCTGGGTACAAAATGGTCATCTTACCTTTTGATAGATCTCTCAAACTCATTAAGCAGCTGTGATGCGTCGCCATCAGATTCTATGTAAGGCACATTTTCAAAAATGTCTTGCCCTTCAACCCCTGGACAGTGGACTAAAATAGATGCTTTTTTGTCAGGAGACAAATTTGGGCCACACACTTTCAAGTAATTTATAAATGTTTTTTCTATTTGGCCGAAGGGTTTACTATGGGAGGGAAACAAAAAGAGATGGAGAAATGTTTTGCATGATGGGGGAAAAAATGTGAAAGACAGTAAGAAGAGGAGAAACGTAGAGAAAAATAAAGAAAATCAGAGTAAAAGAATGAGAATGTAGAGCAAACGAAACTCCGACACACGAAAATATGCCCAAACTACCCCTAAAGTAAAAAAACATGGATTAACAACATACACCGGTGCAACTTAAATACGTACTACTCAACTGCAGGTCAGCCAGCAAACACGCCTCTGACATATTCGACCTCATCCAACACAATGAGATAGACATCATCCTCCTCACTGAAACTTGGCTCAATCCCGCTTCCACTCCCTTCCTAGACCTCTTAGTGCCTCCTACCCATGACATAATCAGTCTAGACAGTGCTTTGAAGCAGGGTGGTGGCCTAGCTTGTATACATCGGAGCACACTATCGGTCTCCCACTCGGAGTCCTCTACGCCATCCTCATGCGAATACCTTTGTCTCAATATCTTTAGTCACAACCTTCCGGTGTGCAAACTACACACATTTTATCACCCCCCTGGGGACAACCTCCCCTTCATCGAGCAATTCATGGAAATCATCTCTGGCAATGTTGATTCCGCTATGGCCTAAATCTTCCTCAGTGATTTCAACCTTCACTGGTCCAACCTCAATGACCAAGCTGTAACATGCCTCAAATCCTTCTTAAATGATCAAGAACTGATTCAACACTGTGACCAGCCAACCCATAATAAAGGAGAAATTCTGGACCTCATCCTCACCAAAGGTCACACCATCACACTGGACACCATTTCCCCGTGCGATTGGTCCGATCATCACAGCATCTTCTTTATCAACATGAAAGTCTCTCTGAGGAAGGCTCAACCAACGAAATCGAAGATTTGGAAAAGGGACCTCAGAAATATCAATACAGCCGATCTAGCAACCCACTGTATATTTGCCCTCTCTCCACAAGTTGACATGACTGAGGTACATGCACTTACTAACTTCTACAACTCTACTATCACTAGCATCATGGATTCCATTGCTCCACTCCAACAAAAAAATGCCCCAACTAAAATTTCCAAACCGTGGTTCAGCGACAACTTAAACACGGAGCGCCGCAACCTTAGGGCAATCGAACGATCCTGGAAATCGAATCCATCCTCGGACCAACTAATAATCCTTTGAACGATAAGGAGCTCTTATAACAAACAAATCAAGATCACTAAGGCAGACTACTTCAGATCCCAACTTAATCAAGCCGCTAATCGCCCCAAGAAACTTTTTGAGCTGGTGAAACAACAATCGGTGGAAACACCAAACCGCTCGGTCTCTGGAGTCAGCCCACCATCATGCGATGAACTGGCTGCCTTCTTTACTGAGAAATCCAAACTCATCAATATTGATCTTGACTCCAGGAAGGCGCTATTGCTATCCAGGGGGTCTGCGCCCCCCCGGCCTTATCAGAGAAGATCAAACCGACCAGCCTGAGCACCAAGAACAATGCCTCATGGGACATCTTCACTCCCCTCAGTGAAAGAGACACTAACAAGATTCTTCAGAGTATCAACCCATCTAATCATTTTAGCGACCCATTACCACCGTCCATCTTCAAAGAACTGAAGGAGGTCGTCACCCCCATCTGGACAAAGATTGTCAATGCGTCTCTCTCACAAGGTAAAAGCTGCTCAGGTAACACCTATCCTAAAAAAGCCTACAGCAGATAGTACGGAACTTAACAACTTCCGCCCTATCTTTAACATCCCCACCCTTGCCAAACACCTAGAAAAATTTGTCCAATCTCAACTCTGTGCCCACATTGAGAATTTCCATCTCCTGGACCAACACCAATCTGGCTTCCGGAGTGGGCACAGCACCGAATCGGCTCTCACTCACGTTATGGATGACATTTTAAAAATGCTCGACCAAAATGAATCCTGCCTCCTTATCCTTTCCTCAGCGTTTGACACTGTTAATCACGACAACCACCTATCCATTTTGAAGCACAGGATGGGCCTTTCTGGTTCGGTGCTGCAATGGTTCTCGTCCTTCCTCCACCACAGATCCCAAAGAGTTAAGGCAAACCACTCTCTCTCCAGCCATCACCAGTACCCATGGGGGTCCCCCAAGAGTCCGCCCTATCCCCCATACTCTTCAATTTCTTCTTGGAACCTTTAGCCAATGCACTAAATTCCGCAGACATTCTCTTCCATATGTTTGCGGATGATACGTAACTCTATCTGAAAGTCTCCTCCCCGAATAACCTCATATCACTCAGCTCTACCCTAATAAATACTCAAAACTGGTTAACTGAGAACCACCTCTTGCTCAACACCTCCAAAACAGAAGTCCTTCTCATTTCTCCCCCGAATCACATCCCCAAGTTAGACCTTTGGATGAACCACCTCACTGCCTTCAACTGCTCCCCCCTCATTGTTGACTCAGCCAAATCTCTCGGAATCACCCTGGACAAGCATCTGAACATGAAGAATCATATCAGCAATGGAGCTAATCACCTGATGAGGATACTCAGGAATCTCAAACCTTTCCTCCCACAAGCTGACTTCAAGCAAGTGGTCCAAGCGCTTGTTTTGCCGAGGCTAGACTATGGCAGTGCTACGCTCTGCGGCCTCCCCAACTATACCTTGGCCCCTCTAAGGGCTTCACTGAATGCTGCGGGCAGATTGGTCACGGGTACCAAAAGAAACGAGCACATCTCCCCAGTCTTAAAATCCCTAAATTGGTTGCCCTATGAAGCAAGAATTCAGCTACAGATTGCCTGTCTGTCTCACAAAGCCCTCCATTTCAAAACCCCCAGTTATCTAGCTCCAAAGCTAGAATTATCCGGAGGGGGTAGACCTTCTCGGAGTGCTAACTCTCTCCTCCTGAAACCACAGATCTTTCGCAAAAAGAGAATGTGTCACTGAGCTTTCTCCGGCTCTGCACCGAAGATCTGTAACTCTCTCCCACCGGAAATACTCAGAATCTCCTCCAAGGTTGCCTTCAAATTGGAAGTAAAAAGATTCCTCATGAACAAGTTCCTACCTTAAAAGGGTCTCGGATCGTCTGCTCTAATGCTTTGGACTTACACCCTAAGTCCTGCGTTTGGTATTATTCTGCTTTACTGGTCACTTGCTCCCCTCCCAGTTCGCTATGTTCCAGTTATTATCTTACCCTTTGTTGTCCCTTTCGATTGTAACCTTTTTGTTTGATATGCATATTTGATTTGTTTGGGTTGGTATTCCTTTTGATGATTGTACTGCAACTATTACCTTCCTCTCCCTCAAATTGTAAAGCGCTCTGATATCCTTCGGGATCATGTTCAAGCTATATAAAACTTTATAAATAAAAAATAAATAAATTATGTACACTTTCTTCAGACAATCAAGGAAGTAGTCTGTCCTTAGTTTCTGTGAAAGAGAAGTGTGGAGCCAGTTCAACTGCAGTGTGGTTTGAGCAGGAACAATACAGGAAATTCATGTAAAAGCAGTGTACAAATACATAAGACTAAAGCAATTGTTAACACACTATTCATAGTAAGACAAATTTAAAAGAAGCTTACCATAGATCCCGGCGACAACGGAGTTAATTAGCGTTGTGTTCACGTAGTAGCAGCAAAGGGAGGACCTGGCCAATGGGGTTCAAGATGGAAATGGAAGTGAGAAACAAAAAAAAGGTACGCTTCTACCTCATTTCCGTCGATTCTGCCAACTCAAAGTAGGAGGTATCTCGGCCACAGTTTCCTCGGCGGAAAGGCACATGGTGATTTGCCCAGCGGCAATCTTGGCTGGACTTCCCGCGACAGCAGCTTCTGCTTATGGTGCTGTAGACGCGGGTGAAAATTCCTTGCAGAGTTGGCATTATGGTGGCCTTTCGTCTCTGGACCCGCTAACATCTAAATAGAGCAGGCAGACCGCCAAGTAGGTGGAGCTCTGAAGAAAATTCCGAAGGTAGGTGAAAGATTACCAACAGAGAGCGCGCACACCAAACAAGCACAATCTGTAGAAATGTACCGTAAAGCGGTAGTAAATTGGCCTCCCACAATGATAATTGACTGCCGCAGGCGTGAGACAATGCTTGAACACAACATAGTCAGCGGATCCAGCACGTTACGGCAAAGCCGAGCTGCGTTCAAGAGGCAGAGCAGCAGTACCCACTTCCAGGAGGCGGCCCCCGTGAGCAAGACAAGAGGAAAGGCAGAGAGCCGCGGGCGTGAGTGTCTGCACAGAGAGTGTAGGAAGTGTGAGCAAAGCACTAACTGAAAGGGCTCCTTAGGGAGTCCAACAATAATTAACAGAAATTAAAATGGGAAATCCAGTGAAAACACAGTACCTTAAGAGCCACTGATCCCTTTAAGGGATTGTTAGTAACCCAAAAACAATACCTTAAGAGCCACTGATCCCTTTAAGGGATTGTTAGTAACCCAAAAACAATACCTTAAGAGCCACTGATCCCTTTAAGGGATTGTCAGTAACCCAAACACAATACTTCTATTTCAATTACATATTGAACAGTGTACTGCGGGGCTACAATAACACGTTGATCACATTCATTGCTGGTGCATTGAACCAGGTTCACCCGTGGGTGGGAAAGCACATCTTGTAGAGCTATGCCGAAGTCGTAGCTTACGCAGCAAGAGGTGAACCCAGCACAGATGTAGTCAAGTCCCTGCGTACATAGCGCTAAACCCTGCACAGACAGAGGCTAGCCCAGCACGGATATAGTCAAGTCCCTGCATACATAGTGCTAAACCCTGCACAGACAGAGGCTAGCCCAGCACGGATATAGTCAAGTCCCTGCATACATAGCGCTGAACCCTGCACAGACAGAGCTGAACCCAGCACAGATGTAGTCAAGTCCCTGCATACATAGCGCTAAACCCTGCACAGACAGAGGCTAGCCCAGCACTGATATAGTCAAGTCCCTGCATACATAGCGCTGAACCCCTGAAACCCTGCACAGACAGAGCTGAACCCAGCACAGATGTAGTCAAGTCCCTGCATACATAGCGCTAAACCCTGCACAGACAGAGGCTAGCCCAGCACGGATATAGTCAAGTCCCTGCATACATAGCACTGAACCCTGCACAAACAGAACTGAGCCCAGCACAGATGTAGTCAAGTCCCTGCATACATAGCGCTAAACCCTGCACAGACAGAGGCGAGCCCAGCACTGATATAGTCAAGTCCCTGCATACATAGCGCTGAACCCTGCACAGAGGCGAGCCCAGCACAGATATAGTCAAGTCCCTGCATACATAGCGCTGAACCCTGCACAGAGGCGAGCCCAGCACAGATATAGTCAAGTCCCTGCATACATAGCGCTAAACCCTGCACAGACAGAGGCGAGCCCAGCACTGATATAGTCAAGTCCCTGCATACATAGCGCTAAACCCTGCACAGACAGAGGCGAGCCCAGCACTGATATAGTCAAGTCCCTGCATACATAGCACTGAACCCTGCACAAACAAAACTGAGCCCAGCACAGATGTAGTCAAGTCCCTGCATACATAGCGCTGAACCCTGCACAAACAGAACTGAGCCCAGCACAGATGTAGTCAAGTCCCTGCATACATAGCGCTAAACCCTGCACAAACAGAACTGAGCCCAGCACAGATGTAGTCAAGTCCCTGCATACATAGCGCTAAACCCTGCACAGACAGAGGCTAGCCCAGCACGGATATAGTCAAGTCCCTGCATACATAGCGCTGAACCCTGCACAGACAGAGGCGAGCCCAGCACTGATATAGTCAAGTCCCTGCATACATAGCGCTGAACCCCTGAAACCCTGCACAGACAGAGCTGAACCCAGCACAGATGTAGTCAAGTCCCTGCATACATAGCGCTAAACCCTGCACAGACAGAGGCTAGCCCAGCACGGATATAGTCAAGTCCCTGCATACATAGCACTGAACCCTGCACAAACAGAACTGAGCCCAGCACAGATGTAGTCAAGTCCCTGCATACATAGCGCTGAACCCTGCACAAACAGAACTGAGCCCAGCACAGATGTAGTCAAGTCCCTGCATACATAGCGCTGAACCCTGCATAGACAGAGCTGAACCCAGCACAGATGTAGTCAAGTCCCGGCATACATAGCGCTGAACCCTGCACAGAGGCGAGCCCAGCACAGATATAGTCAAGTCCCTGCATACATAGCACTGAACCCTGCACAGAGGCGAGCCCAGCACAGATATAGTCAAGTCCCTGCATACATAGCGCTGAACCCTGCACAGACAGAGCTGAGCCCAGCACAGCTGTTGTCAAATCCCTGCATACATAGCGCTGAACCCCTGCACAGACAGAGCTGAACCCAGCACAGATGTAGTCAAGTCCCTGCATACATAGCACTGAACCCTGCACAGAGGCGAGCCCAGCACAGATATAGTCAAGTCCCTGCATACATAGCGCTGAACCCCTGAAACCCTGCACAGACAGAGCTGAACCCAGCACAGATGTAGTCAAGTCCCGGCATACATAGCGCTGAACCCTGCACAGAGGCGAGCCCAGCACAGATATAGTCAAGTCCCTGCATACATAGCGCTGAACCCTGCACAGAGGCGAGCCCAGCACAGATATAGTCAAGTCCCTGCATACATAGCGCTGAACCCTGCACAGAGGCGAGCCCAGCACAGATATAGTCAAGTCCCTGCATACATAGCGCTGAACCCTGCACAAACAGAACTGAGCCCAGCACAGATGTAGTCAAGTCCCTGCATACATAGCGCTGAACCCCTGCACAGACAGAGCTGAACCCAGCACAGATGTAGTCAAGTCCCGGCATACATAGCACTGAACCCTGCACAAACAGAACTGAGCCCAGCACAGATGTAGTCAAGTCCCTGCATACATAGCGCTGAACCCCTGAAACCCTGCACAGACAGAGCTGAACCCAGCACAGATGTAGTCAAGTCCCGGCATACATAGCGCTGAACCCTGCACAGAGGCGAGCCCAGCACAGATATAGTCAAGTCCCTGCATACATAGCGCTGAACCCTGCACAGAGGCGAGCCCAGCACAGATATAGTCAAGTCCCTGCATACATAGCGCTGAACCCTGCACAGACAGAGCTGAGCCCAGCACAGCTGTTGTCAAATCCCTGCATACGAAGTGCTGAACCCCTGCACAGATAGACCTGAGGCCGTTCACACACAAGGCATTTCTTTTGCATCATCCAGAGCCGAGTTCCTGCATACACAGAGCTGTGGCCCTGGACAGACAGAGCCGAGGTCCTGCATATACGGAGCTGTGGCCCTGGACAGACAGCGCCGAGGTCCGGCATACACTGATCTGCGGCCCTGGACAGACAGAGCTGAAGTCCTTCATACACGGAGCGGAGGCCCTGGACAGACAGAGCTGAAGTCCTGCATACACAGAGCTGAGACCCTGGGCAGACAGATCTGAAGTCCTGCATACACGGAGCTGTGGCCCTGGACAGGCAGAGCTGAGTTCCTGCATATACAGAGCGGCGGCCCAGGACAGACAGAGCTGAGGTCCTGCATACACAGAGCGGCGGCCCAGGACAGACAGAGCTGAGGTCCTGCATACACAGAGCTGCAGCCCCGGACAGACAGAGCTGAGGTCCTGCATACACAGAGCTGAGGTCCTGCATACACAGAGCTGCAGCCCTGGGCAGACAGATCTGAAGTCCTGCATACATGGAGCTGTGGCCCTGGACAGGCAGAGCTGAGGTCCTGCATACACAAAGCTGTGGCCCTGGACAGACGGAGCTGAGGTCCTGCATACACAGAGCTGAGGCCCTGGGCAGACAGAGCTGAGGTCCTGCATACACAGAGCTGAGGTCCTGCATACACAGAGCTGAGGTCCTGCATACACAGAGCTGAGGCCCTGGGCAGACAGAGCTGAGGTCCTGCATACACAGAGCTGAGGTCCTGCATACACAGAGCTGAGGTCCTGCATACAGACCTGAGGTCCTGCATACACAGAGCTGAGGTCCTGCATACAGAGTTGAGGTCCTGCATACACAGAGCTGAGGTCCTGCATACACAGAGCTGAGGTCCTGCATACAGAGCTGAGGTCCTGCATACATGGAGCTGTGGCCCTGGACAGTGCTGAGGTCCTGTATACACAGAGCTGAGGTCCTGCATACACAGAGCTGAGGTCCTGCATACACAGAGCTGAGGTCCTGCATACACAGAGCTGAGGTTCTGCATACACAGAGCTGAGGTCCTGCATACAGAGCTGAGGTCCTGCATACACAGAGCAGAGGTCCTGCATACACAGAGCAGAGGTCCTGCATACACAGAGCAGAGGTCCTGCATACACAGAGCAGAGGTCCTGCATACACAGAGCTGCGGCCCTGGACAGACAGAGCTGAGATCCTGCATACACAGAGCTGAGGTCCTGCATACACGGAGCTGTGGCCCTGGACAGACAAAGTTGAGGTCCTGCATACACTGAGCTGCGGCCCAGGACAGACAGAGCTGAAGTCCTGCATAAACAGAGCTGCGGCCCAGGACAGAGCTGAGGTCCTGCATACACAGAGCTGCGGCCCTGGATAGACAGAGCTGAGGTCCTGCATACAGAGCTGAGGTCCTGCATACACAGAGCTGAGGTCCTGCATACATGGTGCTCGGCCCTGGACAGACAGCGCTGAGGTCCTGCATAATCGGAGCTGCAGCCCTGGACAGACAGAGCTGAGGTCCTGCATACACGGAGCTGCAGCCCTGGACAGACAGAGCTGAGGTCCTGCATACACAGAGCTGCGGCCCTGGATAGACAGAGCTGAGGTCCTGCATACAGAGCTGAGGTCCTGCATACACAGAGCTGAGGTCCTGCATACACAGAGCTGAGGTCCTGCATACACAGAGCTGAGGTCCTGCATATACAGAGCTGAGGTCCTGCATACATAGAACTGAGGTCCTGCATACAGAGCTGAGGTCCTGCATACAGAGCTGAGGTCCTGCATACAGAGCTGAGGTCCTGCATACACAGAGCTGAGGTTCTGCATACACAGAGCTGAGGTCCTGCATACACAGAGCTGAGGTCCTGCACACAGAGCTGAGGTCCTGCATACACAGAGCTGAGGCCCTGCGCAGACAGAGCTGAGGTCCTGCATACACAGAGCTGAGGTCCTGCATACAGAGCTGAGGTCCTGCATACATGGAGCTGTGGCCCTGGACAGACAGTGCTGAGGTCCTGCATACACAGAGCGGAGGTCCTGCATACACAGAGCTGAGGTCCTGCATACACAGAGCTGAGGCCCTGGGCAGACAGAGCTGAGGTCCTGCATACACAGAGCTGAGGTTCTGCATACACAGAGCTGAGGTCCTGCATACAGAGCTGAGGTCCTGCATACAGAGCTGAGGTCCTCCATACACAGAGCTGAGGTCCTGCGTACACAGAGCTGCGGCCCTGGACAGACAGACCTGAGGTCCTGCATACAGAGCTGAGGTCCTGCATACAGAGCTGAGGTCCTGCATACACAGAGCTGAGGTCCTGCATACACAGAGCTGAGGTCCTGCATACACAGAGCTGAGGTCCTGGACAGACAGAGCAGCTAAGGTCCTGCATACACAGAGCTGTGGCCCTGGACAGACAGAGCTGAGGTCCTGCATATGCAGAGCTGTGGCCCTGGACAGGCAGAGCTGAGTTCCTGCATACACAGAGCTGAGGTCCTGCACACAGAGCTGAGGTCCTGCATACAGAGCTGAGGTCCTGCATACACAGAGCGGAGGTCCTGCATACACAGAGCGGAGGTCCTGCATACACAGAGCGGAGGTCCTGCATACACAGAGCAGAGGTCCTGCATACACAGAGCTGCGGCCCTGGACAGACAGAGCTGAGATCCTGCATACACAGAGCTGAGGTCCTGCATACACGGAGCTGTGGCCCTGGACAGACAAAGTTGAGGTCCTGCATACACTGAGCTGCGGCCCAGGACAGACAGAGCTGAAGTCCTGCATAAACAGAGCTGCGGCCCAGGACAGAGCTGAGGTCCTGCATACACAGAGCTGCGGCCCTGGATAGACAGAGCTGAGGTCCTGCATACAGAGCTGAGGTCCTGCATACACAGAGCTGAGGTCCTGCATACACGGTGCTCGGCCCTGGACAGACAGCGCTGAGGTCCTGCATACACGGAGCTGCAGCCCTGGACAGACAGAGCTGAGGTCCTGCATACATGGAGCTGCAGCCCTGGACAGACAGAGCTGAGGTCCTGCATACACAGAGCTGTGGCCAAGGACGGACAGAGCTGAGGTCCTGAATACACAGAGCTGCTGCCCAGGACAGACAGCGCTGAGGTCCGGCATACACAGAGCTGCAGACCTGGACAGACAGAGCTGAAGTTCTGCATACACATAGCTGAGGTCCTGCATACACAGCTGAGGTCCTGCATACACAGAGCTGAGGTCCTGCATACACGGTGCTCGGCCCTGGACAGACAGCGCTGAGGTCCTGCATACACGGAGCTGCGCCCTGGACAGACAGAGCTGAGGTCCTGCATACACAGAGCTGTGGCCAAGGACAGACAGAGCTGAGGTCCTGCATACACAGAGCTGCGGCTCAGGACAGACAGAGCTGAGGTCCTGCGTACACAGAGCTGAGGTCCTGCATACACAGAGCTGAGGTCCTGCATACACAGAGCTGCGGCCCTGGACAGACAGAGCTGAGTTCCTGCATACACAGAGCTGAGGTCCTGCATACACAAAGCTGAGGTCCTGCATACACAGAGCAGAGGTCCTGCATACACAGAGCAGAGGTCCTGCATACACAGAGCAGAGGTCCTGCATACAAAGCTGAGGGCCTGCATACACAGAGCTGAGGGCCTGCATACACAGAGCTGAGGGCCTGCAAACAGAGCTGAGGGCCTGCATACACAGAGCTGAGGTCCTGCATACACAGAGCTGAGGGCCTGGACAGACAGAGCTGAGGTCCTGCATACAGAGCAGAGGTCCTGCATACAGAGCAGAGGTCCTGCATACAGAGCAGAGGTCCTGCATACAGAGCAGAGGTCCTGCATACAGAGCAGAGGTACTGCATACAGAGCAGAGGTCCTGCATACACAGAGCTGAGGTCCTGCATACACAGAGCTGAGGTCCTGCATACAAAGCTGAGGGCCTGCATACACAGAGCTGAGGGCCTGCATACACAGAGCTGAGGTCCTGCATACACAGAGCTGAGGTCCTGCATACACAGAGCTGCGGCCCTGGACAGACAGATCTGAGGTCCTGCATACTCAGAGCTGAGGTCCTGCATACAGAGCTGAGGTCCTGCATACAGAGCTGAGGTCCTGCATACAGAGCTGAGGTCCTGCATACAGAGCTGAGGCCCCGGACAGACAGGCCTGAGGTCCTGCATACACAGAGCTGAGGTCCCGCATACACAGAGCTGAGGTCCTGCATACATAGAACTGAGGTCCTGCATACATAGAACTGAGGTCCTGCATACATAGAACTGAGGTCCTGCATACACAGAGCTGAGGTCCTGCATACACAGAGCTGAGGTCCTGCATACACAGAGCTGTGGCTCAGGACAGACAGTGCTGACGTTCAGCACACAGAGCTGAGGGCCTGCATACACAGAGCTGAGGGCCTGCATACACAGAGCTGAGGTCCTGCATGCACAGAGCTGAGGTCCTGCATGCACAGAGCTGAGGTCCTGCATGCACAGAGCTGAGGTCCTGCATGCACAGAGCTGAGGTCCTGCATGCACAGAGCTGAGGTCCTGCATGCACAGAGCTGAGGTCCTGCAAACACAGAGCTGAGGTCCTGCATACACAGAGCTGCGGCCCAGGACAGACAGTGCTGACGTTCAGCACACAGAGCTGAGGTCCTGCATACACAGAGCTGAGGTCCTCTATACACAGAGCTGCGTCCCTGGACAGACAGAGCTGAGGTCCTGCATGCTCAGAGCTGAGGTGCTGCATACACAGAGCTGAGGTCCTGCATACACAGAGCTGAGGTCCTGCATACACAGAGCTGAGGTCCTGCATACACAGAGCTGAGGTCCTGCATACTCAGAGCTGAGGTGCTGCATACTCAGAGCTGAGGTGCTGCATACTCAGAGCTGAGGCCGCGGACAGACAGAGCTGAGGCCGCGGACAGACAGAGCTGAGGTCCTGCATACACAGAGCTGAGGTCCTGCACACACAGAGCTGAGGTCCTGCACACACAGAGCTGAGGTCCTGCACACAGAGAGCTGAGGTCCTGCACACACAGAGCTGAGGTCCTGCACACACAGAGCTGAGGTCCTGCACACACAGAGCTGCGGCCCAGGACAGACAGAGCTGAGGTCCTGCATACACAGAGCTGCGGCCCAGGACAGACAGAGCTGAGGTCCTGCATACACAGAGCTGAGGTCCTGCATACACAGAGCTGAGGTCCTGCATACACAGAGCTGCGGCCCTGGACAGACAGAGCTGAGGTCCTGCATACAGAGCAGAGGTCCTGCATACACAGAGCTGAGGTCCTGCATACAAAGCTGAGGTCCTGCATACAGAGCTGAGGGCCTGCATACACAGAGCTGAGGGCCTGCATACACAGAGCTGAGGTCCTGCATACACAGAGCTGAGGTCCTGCATACACAGAGCTGCGGCCCTGGACAGACAGATCTGAGGTCCTGCATACTCAGAGCTGAGGTCCTGCATACAGAGCTGAGGTCCTGCATACAGAGCTGAGGTCCTGCATACAGAGCTGAGGCCCCCGGACAGACAGGCCTGAGGTCCTGCATACACAGAGCTGAGGTCCCGCATACACAGAGCTGAGGTCCCGCATACATAGAACTGAGGTCCTGCATACATAGAACTGAGGTCCTGCATACACAGAGCTGAGGTCCTGCATACACAGAGCTGTGGCCCAGGACAGACAGTGCTGACGTTCAGCACACAGAGCTGAGGTCCTGCATGCACAGAGCTGAGGTCCTGCATGCACAGAACTGAGGTCCTGCATGCACAGAACTGAGGTCCTGCATGCACAGAACTGAGGTCCTGCATGCACAGAACTGAGGTCCTGCATACACAGAGCTGAGGTCCTGCATACACAGAGCTGAGGTCCTGCATACACAGAGCTGCGGCCCAGGACAGACAGTGCTGACGTTCAGCACACAGAGCTGAGGTCCTGCATACACAGAGCTGAGGTCCTCTATACACAGAGCTGCGTCCCTGGACAGACAGAGCTGAGGTCCTGCATGCTCAGAGCTGAGGTGCTGCATACTCAGAGCTGAGGTCCTGCATACTCAGAGCTGAGGTGCTGCATACTCAGAGCTGAGGTGCTGCATACTCAGAGCTGAGGTGCTGCATACTCAGAGCTGCGGCCCAGGACAGACAGAGTTGAGGTCCTGCATACACAGAGCTGCGGCCCAGGACAGACAGAGCTGAGGTCCTGCATACACAGAGCTGAGGTCCTGCATACACAGAGCTGAGGTCCTGCATACATAGAACTGAGGTCCTGCATACATAGAACTGAGGTCCTGCATACATAGAACTGAGGTCCTGCATACACAGAGCTGAGGTCCTGCATACACAGAGCTGAGGTCCCGCATACACAGAGCTGAGGTCCTGCATACATAGAACTGAGGTCCTGCATACATAGAACTGAGGTCCTGCATACATAGAACTGAGGTCCTGCATACACAGAGCTGAGGTCCTGCATACACAGAGCTGAGGTCCTGCATACACAGAGCTGTGGCTCAGGACAGACAGTGCTGACGTTCAGCACACAGAGCTGAGGGCCTGCATACACAGAGCTGAGGGCCTGCATACACAGAGCTGAGGTCCTGCATGCACAGAGCTGAGGTCCTGCATGCACAGAGCTGAGGTCCTGCATGCACAGAGCTGAGGTCCTGCATGCACAGAGCTGAGGTCCTGCATGCACAGAGCTGAGGTCCTGCATGCACAGAGCTGAGGTCCTGCATACACAGAGCTGAGGTCCTGCATACACAGAGCTGCGGCCCAGGACAGACAGTGCTGACGTTCAGCACACAGAGCTGAGGTCCTGCATACACAGAGCTGAGGTCCTCTATACACAGAGCTGCGTCCCTGGACAGACAGAGCTGAGGTCCTGCATGCTCAGAGCTGAGGTGCTGCATACACAGAGCTGAGGTCCTGCATACACAGAGCTGAGGTCCTGCATACACAGAGCTGAGGTCCTGCATACACAGAGCTGAGGTCCTGCATACTCAGAGCTGAGGTGCTGCATACTCAGAGCTGAGGTGCTGCATACTCAGAGCTGAGGCCGCGGACAGACAGAGCTGAGGCCGCGGACAGACAGAGCTGAGGTCCTGCATACACAGAGCTGAGGTCCTGCACACACAGAGCTGAGGTCCTGCACACACAGAGCTGAGGTCCTGCACACAGAGAGCTGAGGTCCTGCACACACAGAGCTGAGGTCCTGCACACACAGAGCTGAGGTCCTGCACACACAGAGCTGCGGCCCAGGACAGACAGAGCTGAGGTCCTGCATACACAGAGCTGCGGCCCAGGACAGACAGAGCTGAGGTCCTGCATACACACAGAGCTGAGGTCCTGCATACACAGAGCTGAGGTCCTGCATACACAGAGCTGCGGCCCTGGACAGACAGAGCTGAGGTCCTGCATACAGAGCAGAGGTCCTGCATACACAGAGCTGAGGTCCTGCATACAAAGCTGAGGTCCTGCATACAGAGCTGAGGGCCTGCATACACAGAGCTGAGGGCCTGCATACACAGAGCTGAGGTCCTGCATACACAGAGCTGAGGTCCTGCATACACAGAGCTGCGGCCCTGGACAGACAGATCTGAGGTCCTGCATACTCAGAGCTGAGGTCCTGCATACAGAGCTGAGGTCCTGCATACAGAGCTGAGGTCCTGCATACAGAGCTGAGGCCCCGGACAGACAGGCCTGAGGTCCTGCATACACAGAGCTGAGGTCCCGCATACACAGAGCTGAGGTCCCGCATACATAGAACTGAGGTCCTGCATACATAGAACTGAGGTCCTGCATACACAGAGCTGAGGTCCTGCATACACAGAGCTGTGGCCCAGGACAGACAGTGCTGACGTTCAGCACACAGAGCTGAGGTCCTGCATGCACAGAGCTGAGGTCCTGCATGCACAGAGCTGAGGTCCTGCATGCACAGAACTGAGGTCCTGCATGCACAGAACTGAGGTCCTGCATGCACAGAACTGAGGTCCTGCATGCACAGAACTGAGGTCCTGCATACACAGAGCTGAGGTCCTGCATACACAGAGCTGCGGCCCAGGACAGACAGTGCTGACGTTCAGCACACAGAGCTGAGGTCCTGCATACACAGAGCTGAGGTCCTCTATACACAGAGCTGCGTCCCTGGACAGACAGAGCTGAGGTCCTGCATGCTCAGAGCTGAGGTGCTGCATACTCAGAGCTGAGGTCCTGCATACTCAGAGCTGAGGTGCTGCATACTCAGAGCTGAGGTGCTGCATACTCAGAGCTGAGGTGCTGCATACTCAGAGCTGCGGCCCAGGACAGACAGAGTTGAGGTCCTGCATACACAGAGCTGCGGCCCAGGACAGACAGAGCTGAGGTCCTGCATACACAGAGCTGAGGTCCTGCATACACAGAGCTGAGGTCCTGCACACACAGAGCTGAGGTCCTGCATACACAGAGCTGAGTTCCTGCATACACAGAGCTGCGGCCCAGGACAGACAGAGCTGAGGTCCTGCATACACAGAGCTGCGGCCCAGGACAGACAGAGCTGACGTTCAGCACACATAGCTGAGGTCCTGCATACACAGAGCTGAGGTCCTGCATACACAGAGCTGCGGCCCTGGGCAGACAGAGCTGAGGTCCTGCACACAGAGCTGAGGTCCTGCATACGCAGAGCTGCGGTCCTGCATACGCAGAGCTGCGGTCCTGCATACACAGAGCTGCGGTCCTGCATACACAGAGCTGCGGTCCTGCATACACAGAGCTGCGATCCGGCATACACAGAGCTGTGGCCCAGGACAGACAGAGCTGAGGTCCTGCATACACGGAGCTGCGAACCTGGACAGACAGAGCTGAGGTCCTGCATACACGGAGCTGCGAACCTGGACAGACAGAGCTGAGGTCCTGCATACACAGAGCTGCGGACCTGGACAGACAGAGCTGAGGTCCTGCATACACAGAGCTGCGGCCCTGGACAGACAGCGCTGAGGTCCTGCATACACAGAGATTCGGCTCTGGACAGACAGAGCTGACGTCCTGCATACACAGAGCTGCGGACCTGGACAGACAGCGCTGAGGTCCTGCTTACACGGAGCTGTGGCCCTGGACAGACAGAGCTGAGGTCAATCAATCAGGGGGTTTATAGAGCACGCTACTCACCCGTGAGGGTCTCAAGGCGCTGATGGGGAGAGGGGGTGGTGCAGCTCCGGTTCAGTCGAAGAGCCAGGTCTTGAGGTTCTTTCTGAAGGTGTGCAGGGTGGGGGATCGTCTGATGTTGACTGGGAGCTCGTTCCAGGCCTTGGCTGCGACGTAGGAGAAAGCTCTTCCGCCTGCTCTGGTTCTTCGGATGCGGGGGGTCTCTGCGAGGGTATTTGGGTACGATGTTGTGGAGGGATTTGTAGGTGTGGGTGAGCAGTTTGAAAGTTACTCTCTTCTCGACGGGGAGCCAGTGGAGGTCTCTCAGGTGTTGGGCCATGTGTTCATGCCGCAGGGTTCCAAGGACGAGCCTGGCTGCAGTGTAGTTTGGAGCTTGTGTAGGAGGGTTCTGTTGATTCCGGCGTAGAGGGCGTTGCCGTAGTCCAGTCTGCTGGTTATGAGGGCGTGGGTGACGGTTTTTCTACATTCGGTGGGTATCCATTTGAAGGTCTTGCGGAGGATCCGAAGGCAGTTGAAGCTGGTGGAGGCGACGGCGTTGATCTAGCGGGTCATGGTGAGGGAGGAGTCGAGGATGATGCCGAGGTTCCGCACGTGGTCTGTCGGGGTGGGCGGGCTCCCGAGGGCGGAGGGCCACCAGGTGTTGTCCAAGGTGGAGGTGGAGGGTCCGAGGACTTCGGTCTTCTCAGAGTTGAGCTTTAGGCAGCTGCTTGTCATCCAGCCGGCGACGTCCTTCATTCCTTGCTGGAAACAGAGTCTGGTATCTTCGGGGTTCTTTGTGAGGGAGAGGATGAGCTGGGTGTCGTTGGCGTATGATACTATGCTGAGCCCGTGCTGTCTGACGATGGCGGCGAGGGGGGCCATGTAGATGTTAAAAAGCGTGGGGCTGAGCGATGATCCTTGGGGTGCTCCGCAGTTGATCTTTGTGGGTTCAGAGAGGAAAGGAGGGAGTCTGATCCTCTGGGTTCTGCCGGAGAGAAAGGAACGGATCCAGGAGAGGGCGGTTCCTCGTATCCCGGCATCATGGAGTCTGTCGGCGAGAGTGCGATGTGAGACTGTGTCGAAGGCTGCGGAGAGGTCTAGTAGGATGAGGGCCACAGTGTGTCCCTGGTCAAGTAGCATGCGGATGTCATCGGTAGCGGCAAGGAGGGCGATCTTGGTGCTGTGGTTGCTGCGGAATCCTGACTGGGATGAGTCTAGGATGGAGTTCTCTTTGATGAAGGCGGTCAGCTGAGTGTTTACGAGTCTCTCTGTGACTTTGGCAGCAAAGGGGAGGAGAGAGATAGGCCGGTAGTTTTTCAGGTTCGTCGGGTCGGCCGTGGGCTTCTTGAGGAGGAGTTTGACCTCCGCCCGCTTCCAGTCGCCTGGGAAGATGCCGGATTCGAAAGAGGCGTTGATGGTTCATTCTAGTTCGGGTGCGATGGCGGCGGCTCTGTGGTAGATGTGCGGTGGGGAGGGGTCCGTGGGGGCTCCTGAGTGGGTGTTTTTCATGGTCACGGTGGTGAGCTCGAGGGTGGCAGGTTTCCAGGTTGTGATGGTCGGATCCATGTTGGTGGCGGCGGCGGCGGGGGGGGGAGGGGTGGTATTCGGCGTCAGTTCGCTGAAGTTGTCGTAGAGGGCCTTGATTTTCAGGTGGAAGTAGGAGCTTAGCTTGTTGCAGAGTTCCTGGGATAGTGTGTCGTCCGTGGCTTCGCTGGGGGGTTTGGTGAATTGCTGGATGACGTTGAAGAGTTCTTTGGCGTTGGTGTGGATTTTGTTCTTGATGAAAGTCAGTTTAGTGTCTCTTATGCGCTGGTGGTATTCCTTCAGGGTGCTCTGGTAGCTGTTCAGGTCTTCCGGTTTTGCCAGGTTCTCTCGAGGCGTCTGCAGGAGTGCCTTTCTTGGAGTTCTGTGGTGAACCAGGCGGCTTTCAGGGGGGGCGTTGTTTGCCGGGGTGGCGGAGGGGTGTGAGCTTGTTGGCGCAGCTGGAGATCCATCGGTGAAATTCCTTGGCTGCGGAGTTGGCATCGGTCTTGGCGTAGGGAGGGTCTAGGAGGAGGGTGGTGTTAAGGTGCTCCTCTAATCTTGCTCCAGTTCCTTCGTGGCGGACGAGGGTGGGGTTTGAATCAGGTGGTGGTGTTGAAGGTGAAGTGTACGCAGTGGTGGTCCGTCCAGAGGGGTTGCGTGGTGTGACTGAAGCAGACGTTATTCCCTCCTGCGAAGATGGGGTCGAGGGTGTGTCCTGCTCTGTGCGTGGGGGTGGTGACGAGCTGCTGCAGTCCGAGGTTGGAGAGGTTCTCAAGGAGGGTTTTGGAGTCGGGGTCGCTGCGGTTGTCGAGGTGGAAGTTAAGGTCTCCGAGTAAGATGTAGTCGGTAGAGGTGATGGCGTGGGGTGCGATGAGGTCGGCAATGGTAGTTGCGGCCTGGGTGCGAGGTCAGGGGGTCTGTAGTCGAGGGTGCCACGTAGCGTGGTCCTGGGGTTCGTCTGGATCTGGAAGTTGAGGTGTTCTGTGTTGGAGTGGGGGTCTCTCATGTTGGAGGTGGAGAGTCGAAGGGAGGACCTGCATACACAGAGCTGCAGACCTGGACAGACAGAGCTGAGGTCCTGCATACACAGAGCTGTGGCCCTAGACAGACAGAGATGAGGTCCTGCATACACGGGGCTGCGGCCCAGGACAGACAGCGCCGAGGTCTTCCAAGTTTGCAGCTGAGCTCCACTACAGACAGAGCTGAGCCCATGAACAGAGATAGATTGGTGTGGGGGGGCAGTCCAAAGGTAGAGTTGAGCTCAATTGTCGTTCGTTCCTATAAAATACAAGCATTTGCAATGCAATCGGCCTCGCATTTACGCGAGTTCAAGCTATTGGCATTGTAAATGACAATGCCTGTTATTTATGTTTTAAAAACAAAAACAAAAATAAAAGGCATTGTTATTTGCAATGTCGATAGTTCAAACTCACGTAAATGCGAGACCTATTGCATTGCAAATCATATAAGTATGTGTTTAAAAGAGTGCGGCGTGAGATGAGACGTGCGCGCAGGACAGAGTTTGTAAGCACAGTAGATCACATGACCCGTGGGTGTCCGGAGACCAAGGTGTGTGTGAGGGACCCGGCGTGTCAGTGGTAGGGTGACCAACCATCCGTAAATTTCACGGACAGTCCGTAATTTTCACCCTCTGTCCGTTGTCCGTGACAACATCTTTAACTGACGCCATTTGTCCGTAATTCTGCTGATTTTGGGTGACAGCCAATAATTTTGTGGCTTTCACTCTTCAATGATTGCCCAAGACGTTGTGTGGAGAACCTAGGATTGGCTTGAAAGCCTTCAGCCAATCCTAGTGCTCCAGGCTCCACTGCAGGACTGTTTATTGGCACCGATGCTTCAGGGCCAATGAGAACAGCTTTAGGGCACCAGCCTTACATTACTTTAGTACGTGCAGAAGCAAGCTTTCGGTTTTGTGTTTGTAGGGTCCGACTCCTGCATTTTTGGAAGAGTGACATCGTTTCCCAGGCCTGCAGACTCTCTCAGCCCCAGTTTCTGGACCACAGAGTCAGCCATGGACTTCGTTACCCTTTGCAAAGAACTTCTCAAACGGTCGGTAAATTTAATAAATGTGCTTTTTACCGTTCTTTTACGTGTGTGTGCGTTTATTTCCAGTTCATCGATGTTTGTGTGCTGTTTTCACAGTTTCCCCTAGTGTACTCGTTCCTAGGCTCTCTCTAGCTTTCTCTGCCCTTTTCCCCTTCAAACTACGCCTCACTCTTTAGATAAGAGGAATGATTGTTAACGAGGTGAGGGGATACTGGGCCGAAGTTAATGACTTCAGTCACTGTCTTCCCCAATTACAAGGAGTCATGAGTTATTGGGTCCAAAATCGGGGAAATCATGCTTGATATGGAATTACCAAGTTCAATTTTACATGTGTGTCCCGATTCGAGGCCTTGTGCTTGCACATTCGACAGAAACACATTTGTTTTTACTGCACCCAGTAAAGCTGAAATCTGGAGAACAATATCCCATCTAACATGAAATGGGCCCCTTAGTCTTCCTGAGAGCAGGAGCAAAATATCATATCAAGATCACAGCGTGTTATTCTGTACATGATGTTTATGATTCAAGAAACCTCATCAATGGTTTTGTCTCTAAAGGTGAAGATGTTCAGCCTAGCTGTGAATAAATGTTGCATGCTCATCCTGTCTCAGTTTGTCATTTATCAGCTATTGAGCAGATGATAGTTTGTCTGGATTTAAAAACAATATTGTGGGAGTGAGCCTTTTCAGGGGTCCACTGGTGCAGGGGTTCACCCTTCTTTGTCCTTAAGTCCTTAGACTAACAAAATAGGGATTGGCACGGAAGCTGTAATATCAAAGAAAATAGATTTATTAACCTCTCATGAGGGAGACTACGTCAATACAGTACCCTCGGGGCACTGTAGGAGGTAGTCCAAGGAGTACAGAAACCATGGGCCTTTATGGCCAGTTTATAGCTGAGTAAGCATGAAGACTCAAAAGAGGCGGTACAAGTATACACAAGAATAGCGATTCACATATATGGACAACTGGAAACTACTTAGTCAACAGAGTGGGAGGAGTAACAAAAACCCTTACATCAGTTGAAATAGTCTGACAGTTATACACTAAGACAGATGCATTCTGGCAGCTACAGGCCTTTCTGAGCATGCGCAAGGCTCTGGCTCAGTGCTGAAAGAGTTAATTATAGTTGATGACTCAAGCGAAATACAAGGGCAGGCAACAGTGAAGACGGGAGAAGCACATGGCGAGCACATGGCTAACTAAAATGGCTGCCATAACCAAAATGGCTTCAGCTCATGCTAACAGCAATTTCTGCTAGTTTCTACAGATGACCCTTTTAGCATTCGCTGAAGACATCTCCATGATCTCGAAGGAATATAGGAAATATCTTACACATCTATTCTTATCATATTGCTAACTTCTTGGTCTAATACATATTGGGCATTCACATTCTTGATGTTGCGCTTGGTAGGTATACAAGTCGAGACACAAAGGGAACAAAGCATCGGGCCACATTGTATGCATAGACAGTAGGATCGCAAAGAATATACATAGAATTGTCAACAGTTTCCAGTCCCCAAGTAACAAACAATGTCCCTAACCAGCCAATTAAAGTCCAAGTTCCTATATCGGGATGAATTTCAGTGGTTGTTTTAGGCAGATTGGAAATAGCCAACAGCACATTTTGGATGTAATGTCCACATAAAATCATTTTTAATAAACCTTCCTCTTTATGAGTGCTAAGGTACCAATGATATGTTCAGGAGGAGGGCAGAGTAGTATTGATCAAAGTGTGCACAAAACGTTTCTCTTGCAGAATAAACAGCACTCCAAATACTAGTATTAAAGAAAATATACAGATTATCTCAAAAACAATTTTCGCTTCAGGGGACCAGGAGGACCAAACGGGGCCATGGGAATTAGGACGAGGAGCCGCAAAGGGCTGCTCCTCCTCAAAAATCGGACGACCAAAGGGGTACATTGCTAAAAAGTACTTGAAGAATAGAAGCCGCTGTACAACCAGCCAGAGGGGAGTCTTCTCCCTGTGTCCGTCTGAGCCTCACAGGCAGGCTCTTATTATTCATGAAGTGTTCACTTTTCCCACGGTGGAGCTGCACAACTTGCAACTCAAGAAAAACAATCACGGCCCAGGTTGAAGAAGAAAACTTACTTCTTTCAGGATAGGGCAATCACCTTCCAGGGCAAACACCCTCAACGATCCAGTGTCTCAGGCAGTGCACCAGTATTCTTCACTTTAATCTAACAGGCACCAAAGGCACAGCACCTGTACCCTGAACTCAAGTCCTTCCCTAACTCCTGTGTTGCTCCGCTGGCGCACTGCTCTTTCGTCGGGGCCACAGATTGTACCCAGTGTGCTCAGGCACCTCTTGATCAACAAACAGAGGTGCAGACTTGCATTCACTCGGGGACCAGGACTCAGAGGCCTGATGCTGGAGCATCTGAAGCAACCCTCGTTTCAAAAGGGGGTCACCTCAAGCAAAGCCTCCTTGCCATCCTTGTCGGTCTGTGACTCTCTCAGCTGGGCATCAAAAACTGGATTAACACAAAGAATTCTCCGTCCTGATTTGTGACCCCGTCTTTCGTCCAAGACAGTGGCAGGAGTACACACTTCACCGTTTTTATGGGCCCAGTGCTTCCGGCCTTCTACCTTCACTGCGGTCCTAGTTGCCAGCAACGTCTGTGCTGGTTCCCTTTACCTCGGCTCCAAGCTGGTCGGCGCTGACTCCCCAGGCTGGATCTGATGTCTGGGCCCCTCTGGCAATGGTTATAGGGCAGCAGATATCTATTGGTGGTCAGGACAAAAGATCTTTAGACAAGGCATACAAATAATCTATCAACAGAGAGGATACTCTATTTCAGAAAACTTCTTTTGTCTCGGGGCGCCCCATACATTAGCAGAACACCCAAGAACCACTTCATCTATCTGAGAGTAAAAAACACTCTGGACCTATTGGCGAGTATAAAAGGAATTTTTGGTGAACTGACAAGGGTAAAACGTATAGTTCACTACACTTCTACTTATGAACTTTCCACTACTTGTACAGGACTGCAGACACTTCTAAAAAAAAAATTTGCGTAAAAACACCTACATTTTACGCTTAGGACCATGCTCTCATGTTATAGGCGCAGCGGGAAAATCTAAGAAACTGCTCATTTAACAGGGATCTTTATTACATAAATAACTAACAAAACCTCAACATAGTGGGTACATGAATTTCTCCAGCAGAACCTGTTGTGGCAAACAACTCCTATAAAGCAATATTTTCCTTCAGAATGTTTGCTGAGGATCACACGGGCGTCTTACCTAACATTGTGAACCTTGTGCATTCTACTTTTCACAATGTGGACTATGTAACATTTTCAGAGAGAAAAAAAAAAACCTATTCACCAGCTCTAATGAGGGCTGTCAGCTCAATTACACAGACTAACTAATAAGAGACTAGTGATGCCTTTGCAAAACTGTATATAGCATGAGAATAACAAATAATAATGGTGTTATCACCTGAGAATTTTAGAACAAAAACTACCCACATATAGTTCCCCTTAAAGGTCAAATAAGGGAACATCAGTCTATTCTACCCATCTTTTCATAATTTCATCAGATAGGATGGGCAGTAACATGGCATATTTATTTATTCATTTTATTAATCTTAACAATTTTAAAACAGTATTACTTAATAGCCAATTAGACGTGCACTGGTGAGGTGCTTTGTCTCTATTGATTCAACATATTCACAGCATCCTGTGGAATGAATGAGTAAAGCAAGCCCAACCAATTGTCTCATGGCCGTTCCTAGACAGCTTAAACAGGCTCAAGAGAGAGTGAGAAAAAGAGAGAGTGAGAAAAAGAGAGCACATAAAATCAAGAAAAAGGACAATTTTACTTACCCTTAATTTGCCCAGGAACTAATCTCCTTTCCCACTTTCGACAGTAGGTAACCTAAACAGGTGACCTCCCTGTCGACAATATTTACCCCCTTTTTGGCAGCTGGGCACAAACAGACTTGTAGGAGGTAAATAGCACATTGAGCTAACTAGAAAACATTAATAATCAACTACCAATTCCTTTAGCTTATTGAGCTGTGGAACATAGCACATTAATGCAAACTTTATTTCATGGCCTTTTATCTGGCCCTATCCCCATCTGCTCCTAACAGAATATGCAATATTTCCTTTAGCTAATGTTACCTAAAACAGATCTGTGGTGTCCAATCTTGTTCCAGGAAGGCTTAATCAAGGCTATAAGTTTATTGAAACAACTTAGTAAATTCTTCCATTTCTTAAATGTAGTTAAATTACTAATGACGATATCCAAAATATTATTAACATGAATTGAGAAGTAATTTGACCCTAATTTTCCTAGGCACATTATAGCCTCAGACATCATTAGAGCAAAATTTACATTACCTGTAGTGTTTTACCCTACAATGTTAGAATCAGGAAATTTAATTAATAGAAAGAAATTAGTTCATTAAACTACTCTTCAACATTACAAGCTTTCATAGTGCAATGTAGAAATCACACACTGTCACAGTGGCTCCCTGCGTGGACATTTTGCGTTCAGTAGTGCTGGTCAATTCTAAATACAGAACTTGGCCTCTGACCCTTAAACCTGTTGTCCCCTGTCTGAGCAAGGCTATTCCCATGCGGTCTTCACAATTCAAAGTAACTCTCAAGAAGCACAGTTGAAGGGCATTCCTGCTCCATGCCTGTGTGCTGATAATTTAAAGGTAGGATGCACTTTTGCTGTCTTATTTCTGCTTTTATTCATGTGAAATGTGCGTTGTAGCACCTAAAAAATTGGCTCAAAATTTCAGTTTTCAGAATGCCATAATTCGCTCAGAACTATTGTGCATTAAGGCGCGCAATGTAATTCTCATGTCTGTACAGCTACTCTTTGCATAACTTTGTAAGTGCATTTCAGACTGCAGCCAGTAGGCCATACTAGAAATCATATTTTAAGTTTGTCCCTAAGATTCAGTAATATGGTCATTGCTAGAGAAACTAATATTCACCTTTTTAATTTTGATGCACAGTATATTTTAACCATTTAGACATTGAAATCTTGACACACTTTGCACAGGGTAATTTTTTGTAGTGCTAAATATTATTGAATTTTCACAATAGTGGTATTAGACATTATGAAAATCCTAATAGTGCAAAAACGATTTTAATACAATGACTTTTAACAATTTTTTTCATGTAGTCATTTTTTTTTTTTGAATAATGATCACTAACCCTTTTGATGTTTCCACATATGAAAAGCAAGCCTTATTCCTTTCGCCTTTAAATGCATTTATTTATAACACTAAGCACAGAAGCTTTACTGAAACATAAAAAGTTTGTATCACTTTTTAGAGAGCAGTAATTATTTACCATCAAATCCAATGCTTTATTAGGAAAGCAACAAGAAAGAAAGTCCTTACTTTTAATCCTTTCTCTTCTATCCAAAATAATGAAGCTGTATTTCTAACTTTGCAAAATCAGTGGTCTTTAAAGCATGTGCCTTCATACCATGCTGTACTAACTTAAAACCTAGTTCCTACAGCTTGATCTGTAGCTTGTGAGCCATGTGTTATTTACTCAGCTGTGTTTTACGACCAGCAGGCGTTAGCTTCCACGCTTTTTCAGGAGAAAAAGGCCTTGCTGTATTCTAATGTCCGCACAGAAACCCCAAAAAGTTTGCAAACCATTGATTACCTCCGTCTGTTCTGACAGACAGCTTCCTTCGTACAGACAGCTTTGAACAGCTGCTAAAAGGTCTCTTTCTGGTGCCGGGAATTGAGCACAGTTCAGTCTATTTAAAACCCAGGCATTCCAAGCCAGTCAAAATCTATCGTTTTGCAATGTGGTAAAAGAGGCGCTTTTATTTTAGCAGCAACTAATTACTCAAATAATGTGAATGCCTTTTAATATTTAATATAATGTATTTAAGGATAATGCTGTAACATTTTGTATTGAGTCCTAGCTGTGCAAAGCCCACAAATCCGTTTTTTTTCTCCTTTCTCTTTCTGTGAGGCCTATTTTTTCCCTATTGAGTGTTAATTCTAATTTTATGTTTTACCACTGGGGCGATATAATAATTGAAGTTTCAGACATCTATACTTTGTTACTGCTTTACTTTTAATAGTAGCGTGCAACAATTTAGCATATGTTATATAATTTATCCTTTGAATTTTAAAGTGTAATTCTTCCACTGACATCTGCAGAACACAATGACGACAACAAACCAAATTGAGCTCATTCCAGACATTTTCAAGAAGGGGGCTACACACTCAGAACACACAACACTGCGTGCTAAGACAAGCCATTCTCACACAAAAAACACAGTCGCTACTCACTCAAACAAGTACTTCACACACATCACCACCGGTGTTAGTCCACAAACCACATAGACACTCAAACACATAATCAACCCACAAATCAACATTTAGGACAAAAGCAAGAGGCAGCCCACAGACTGTACTCAAACCAAACCAATTGTAAATACCAATTGTAAATCATATTTACAAAAAGAGCTCTCAAAAATGGTACAAAGACTGACAGGCTCTAGCCCCAGACCTTTTCCAAAATACACCGAATTACCAATGGAGCTGGCGGAACACTCAAAAGCGCTCAGTATCACCATTTACGAATTTTACTAAGTGCGTAGATCAGGATCCTTTTTTTAAATATATTTGTTCCACAGTGTACTATACATTATGAAAGAAATACCGTATTTAACATACATATGTCTGTTGGGTGTCCCCCCTGGGGGAGCCGGCTGATTTTGTTTTTAAATCCATTGTGGTACCACCCAGACAGCGACACATCCTACGAAGTGCGCTACTAGCAGGCATGCTAAAAAATATTATAATAAATATAATATTATCAGTTAAATAGTACTATCCACAAATATAGTACCGATCCAAATATACCAAAAATAGAGAAAAATCTCCTCATTACCTGCCCCTTTTTATTGCAATAAAAAGAACCAAACCAAAATCTTGGCCAAGAAAATCCAAAAAGTGTTGCATCAGCGACCTTACCAAACAAAAGTCTTCAGTTTCCAACTGCCAAGCTCTGAATCGACCTAATGGTCACTGTGAGACGAACGCCAAAGGGATCTCAGTCGGGGACCGGTCACCACCTGGAGGGTCAAATCGGGAAAATCGGAAAAGCACTTTGGTCTGCAAAGACAAGGGTCTCATCATGCAGTGTACATCCTCAGCGAGATTCCAAACCTCCGTCGAGACCACTCTTTCGGGCGACCACGTCTCCGATGAGCCCCACGTGACGGGCGCCAATTTGTGGGAGTGAGCCTTTTCAGGGGCCCACTGGTGCAGGGGTACGCTCTTCTTTGTCCTTAAGTGCTTAGACTAACAAAATAGAGATTGGCACGGAAGCTGTAATATCAAAGAAAATAGATTTATTAACCTCTCATGAGGGAGACTACGTCAATACAGTACCCTCGGGCCACTGTAGGAGGTAGTTCAAGGAGTACAGAAACCATGGGCCTTTTATGGCCAGTTTATAGCTGAGTAAGCATGAAGACTCAAAAAGAGGCGGTACAAGTATACACAAGAATAGCGATTCACATATATGGACAACTGGAAACTACTTAGTCAACAGAGTGGGAGGAGTAACAAAAACCCTTACATCAGTTGAAATAGTCTGACAGTTATACACTAAGAGATGCATTCTGGCAGCTACAGGCCTTTCTGAGCATGCGCAAGGCTCTGGCTCAGTGCTGAAAGAGTTAACTATAACTGATGACTCAAACGAAATACAAGGGCAGGCAACAGTGAAGACGGGAGAAGCACATGGCGAGCACATGGCTAACTAAATTGGCTGCCATAACCAAAATGGCTTCAGCTCATGCGAACAGCGATTTCTGGGCACCACTCGGCTCTAGTAGAATTCCCTGCCACTTAGATGTGGTTTGGCGAAAATATTTGATGCCGTTTTGCAGATCTGTAACTGAAGGAGTCTCAACTGACTTTCTTGCCTGTTCTATCACTTTTTAACCTATTTCACCTGTCCTCCACCTCTCTTATAACCCCTTGTCTGTCTCTTTCGCAGCAGTCTTATATCGGGTCCATACCCCTCACCTTTCCTCTTTCCTGCCTCTCCCCCAGCTGTTTTTTCTAACCTGTGTCTTCTTATCACCAGTTTCTCTTTCTCTCTCACTATAAACGACATAACCTGTCTGTTACTTTATCACCCCACTCTCAATTGTCACCCTTCTTTCATCTCTACTTTCTCACCTGTCTACCACCCTACCCTTTCAGCAGTCTTTATAACCTCTCTTTATCGCACCGCTCTAAAATCTGTCTCTCCTCTCTTCCTGTCTCTCTTTGGCATCTGCCTCCATCACAACTCTCATACTGTCATCCCATATCGCCACTTTTCCTCTCTCTCTGAATCTTGGCTGTCTCCTTGTCACCTGTCTATGTGCATATAACCTACCGCTGTCACCTGCCTCATTATTTTTGTATTTAATCCCTCTCTCTATCACACCCCTACCTTTCAGTCTCTCACCTGTCTCTCTTTAGGGTCCTCTTCATGCTCTTCCTTCCGTATTTTTCCCCTCATAATTTTTCTCTTTTACCCATTTCTCCCCCTCTGCTGTACTTCTTATTTCTTGCTCCCTTCACGCGCTCAGGGGGTGGAGGAGTGACAGACTACCTTTTACTAGGGTTGGTTCCACTTTCAGAAATAAATAATTGTTTTGCAAGTGTGTAGCTTAGCTTACAACCTGCTACTGGTTAGAACTTTCATGACTTTACTTTCAAATGATGTAGGTGAGAGGTACAGAAAGTAAACAAGGCTCATTAGAGCTTTGTATCACTCCCGTTTCTGACACCACCCTTACTCCGCTGAGACCAATGGGTCACCGTTGCACCCATAAATGATGCCCCTGGCAAAATCTTGAAAGTTCAAGAACACTTCTGAGGGAAATTCAATGTCAAGGGATTTGCGCTCCAAGTTTCCAAGTACTGTGGGTGGGAGTGCTGCTCTCATGGCTATTTCCTTCAACAACATCACAGTTTTATCAATTAGGGCGGATGCAAGTCAAATAAGTTTGTGTTTCTGGTTGAGAACTGTGGGCAAAGACCGTCAGAACTCTCTTGGGGGTGGCTACCCACAGAAAAATGACAGTCCCACAGAACTTTTGATGAATACTTATTCTCCGTTCTCTACTATCTGATCTCATCAAGTACAGAGATGTGGAAACCAGAGTACAGTAGAGCTAGACAACAGTTCTTAAGAATGGAGAGTCTTTTGAGCTTGCACAAGCGAGACACTTCAGGGCTGTGTGGTCGGGATTCATGCCCCTTTGGTGCCCTGCCTGTAATATACCATTGCGCGACCTCCTTCGTAGTGTCTGTAGAACGTACCTTTGTCCCGAATTTTTATCCTGAATTTTGACCTTCCGTCCTGAATTTTTGTCCTGAATTTTGACCCTTTGACCTGAATTTTTACACTCACTGTCCTGAATTTACAACCATGCCAGTTGGTCACCCTAGTAACTGGGTGCCTGAGAAACTCAGTTTCATGAGGAATGGGACGAGTGTGCCCCCGGGCTCCATCGCACAGGTGTACTAACCCCCCCCACCCCCCAGTTCAGCTCACCCCACCTCTAGCCGCAGCACCCGCATATTCCTCTCCCACGACCCCCTTTACCCCTCTCAAGACGGGGGAGAGCTGAAACCCGGCAGCACCTCTGACCCGAGTACCCATGCGCCCCCACTTACCTGCGGGGGGCCATCCCGAGATAGAGACACGACCCCTCCTTCAGCAGTGGCGCCACCCATCTTACAACGTCAATGCATTCTGGGAGTTGTTGTTTTACACCGCAGACTTTAAGGCAGGGATTTCCTGCCGGAGACAGTGGCCAATGGGAAGGTTGCGTGCCTCCGGGTCACCCGATAAAGGCTCGCTCCTGCCCGCCGCAGAGTTTTCTGGGAGGTGTAGTCCTTGGGGCTCCTAGCGGTAGCAGAGGACTTCAAACCTCACATTGCAGCCATGCCGAAATACCAGAACTAACAATTGGATTTTAAACACGACTTCCTGCCAGCGTCATATTTCTTCACAGCGCTGTACTATCGACCTCGGAAAGCTGAACTGCTGTGTTTGAAGCTAACATCCATAACTCGGAAGCAGGTTCACTCACCTTCTGAAGTGTCTTAATGGAAATGGAACATGTTGCGAGTTACATGCCACGTGTATCATTTCCAATGACTGCTGAATCTTACAAAATAAGGGAGGCAGGAGCAGTTCGGGTCTGGTGAATTAGAACATTTGCATGATTGCACAGGCTCGTCAGTACGATACAGCACAGAGTAGACAAGCCACAGCACTTAGCTGCCATACAAAAGGCATATAGGCGCTATACCTCACCGATTAACACACCATTCTAGAACCAGGCGCGATATATGTGTTATTGTATTGTTTAAAAGTCTTTGAATATGTGATGTTACAACGCGATCAAAATGATCGCGGTATGTAACATCGCAGTTTTTACAACGCAAGTCGTTACAACGACTTGCGCTGGAGTGCGCTGGACTTAGGAGTAGTAAGATTTACTATTCCAACACCAGTCTACGTACAGTAGGGAAGGTGTTGGAATAGTAAATCTTACTATTCCTTAGGTTATAGCGCCCTCCAGTGCAAGTCGATGTAACGCTTGCGTTGTAATGGCAGCGTTCTAAATGCATCGCGGTGTAAAGGATGTTTCCCAAAGTCTTTGAGAGGTTTTTGAATGGCAAAGACATGTGGAAAGCAAGTCTGCTATTAGAATATAAAACGATTTCGATTTTCACTTCATACCGTACATTTCGTTTTACCAATCCAATAAAACATCCTAACCCCATCTCACCTTTAAAAATGCCCACAACAAAACCATTTAGTGACAATCATCTTGTTAAAGAATAGAAACATGCGTTTCCAAGTGCAACTATGTCTGATTCTTAGAATAAGCCTTCATTCAACACTCAGACGTCTACCACGCTAGAGATATTCCTCTGCTGACAGAGACAACACTGGTATATATAAGGGATTAATGCCCCCCTCCCTCCCCCCCCAGGTTTCTGGTTCCCGGCGTCGCTGCACCAAGGGTAGCTACTCCCTGGTCCAAATGGTAAAGTGAAGCCAAAAATGAGTGCGTCGGGCGTACATCTTTTTATCACAAAATATCTGTCGCTTTTTCAAATTAAATTTGAACAAGGTCCTTCAATTGCTGGTTGTGAAAGGCAGCCTTGTCACATAAGTACCTCACAGGCCTGAGTCTCCGTCAAGTGACGTCTCATCTGATGATGTAATTGTGATGTCAGGAAGTTTCACGGCACGGGCTGAAACATTTCAACTCTGTCAAAAAGCAAGGCACATTAAAAACAGAGATTTCCCCAAAACAACAGACCAAAAAAAAGTGGACTCAGAAGTAAAGGGGCCAATAGCCATAGGCGTGCACAACAGGAAAAAAGGAGAGACTTGGAACACTATTAGCCAATAGCAAGTAGTAAATTTTGAAAGACACACTCAATAAGAAATAGACAAAAGGAGGCGGGGTCTCACCTAGTAAAGCATATACTGCATGTATCAACGAGACAGCGCATGCGCTGCCTAGGCGAGACCTAAAAAGCTGGAGTTCTGTGAAGAATGAGAAACCGGAAGCAGTTAATATTCTGTGGGAGTCACACGCCTCTCACTCAAGCTAGTCTCACACACGACCTGTTTCTGAAAGGGAGTGAGGAAGAGGAGGTGGGGGGAGAATGACAGAGAGGGAAGGGGTTTAGAGAAAAGATTGAAGAAAGAGACAAGGTAGATAGTAGTGAGAGAATATGGCGAGAAGGGTGAGAGGAGAACATACTGAGAGGTGAGTGTGAGCAAGATGTGAAAGAACAGAGAATGAGGTGAAACAGGGGAAGGCGTGGTGAGAGACATGTGAACAAGCAGCACAGGAGTCATGCACTCGAGGACATTACACAAATTCCTTTTCCTCCCCAGACCGTCAGTCTGACAGTCGCCTCGTCAGTGGCAGATGCCGCTGCTGGCCGGGATATTGCAGGCACCAATCTCCAAAGAAACATTTTGGTCACCAGCTCATTTGTGTTTTTTAAAGAAGGTAAGCACTGGGTGGCAGTGAAGGTGTTGCACATGTGACAGAGTCTCTTGGCCTCTGTGTTTAGAATTGTACGAGGTGGTGCAGTGACTCGTCCATGTTGAAATGGCGTTTGCTGGTTTATATATTCAGCTCCCAGGGCTTGGCAGGAGCAGGTGAGCCCCTGTGTGAGAGATTGGGGGGTAAAGGATACAGTCTGGGAGAGATCAAGTCAAGGTTACAATACGGAGGGATTTTCTGCAGGAGCTTCGGATGGTGCATGTGTGATCATCGTGAGTGTGTGGGTTGGTGGCACCACAAGTCCTGGTGGCCACAGTGGACAAAGGTCGAGCGCTCTCCCCTTTACTGCTGCCTGCACCTTCCATCTTCCTGTGAGAGCACCAGGCATCTGTTCAGATGAAGGAACATGAGCTCCGCACGGGCTGGGGGTGGAGGGGCCTCGGTTGGTGCATGTGTGACCATCGTGAGTGTGTGGGTTGGTGGCACCACAAGTCTTGGCCACAGTGGACAAAGGTCGTGCGCACTCCCCTTTACTGCTGCCGGCACCTTCCATCTTCCTGTGAGAGCACCAGGCATCTGTTCAGATGAAGGAACATGAGCTCCGCTCGGGCTGGGGGTGGAGGGGCCTCGGTTGGTGCATGTGTGATCATCGCGAGTGTGTGGGTTGGTGGCACCACAAGCCGTGGTGCCCACAGTGGACAAAGGTTGTGCGCTCTCCCCTGTACTGCTGCCTGCACCTTCCATCTTACGGCGAGGCAGCACCAGGCGTGAGTTCATGTCTGTGGGAGCACTTACCTGAGCTCGTTGTGAGATTCCCTCCCCAGACATCTTCCTGTACGTTATGCATCTTGTGCTAGTTTTAGTTAAAAAAAACACACCTTTCCAGAGACTGCTTGTTCGGTTTAAAAAATGCATTAGGCTGTTCACAGTATAGGACAGGCCAGGCCCGGCTCCAGGAATTTTTATTTGGGTGGGCCAAGGGTGCATGTGGGTGGGCCACTGCGGGCTCGATTTGTCGCATATATGTCTAGGCAGGCCTGCTTCAGGGCCCTCCTTTATCTCTTCTTAGTCTTACAAGGCCCAGTAAAACGCACTCTTTTCCAAGTCTCTTTCTAAATGTTATCACTCTCAAAAAGTGTTTTTTCCATGTAATGTTCCTTTGATGGGAAGAGGAAGTTTCTGAGGTGGGAGTATCAGGCAAGTGACACTTCTCGGGCTCCCTCTGTGCGAGTCTTCAGGGAGAATCCCTCTCCATTACTACCTCCACCTGACCCCTGACTCTGCAACACACCCCCTTACAGTCTTGATTATCCACTTCTCCTCTCCAGTGCACCTTCTCACAGCTGACCTTGGGCCCCAGACCCCATATCAGGCACCATCGGGCTCCACTTTCATTTTTCCAGGTAAAAACATTAGTAAAATCCCCTTCAAACTTGAAACATTGAATATAGCAGTTAATGTAATTAGCCCTTTAAAGTATGCTCCACAGTCGCCCTTATGACCCGACTGCTAATCAAATAAACAAAAACAGAAAGGCCATGACAGGGCCGGCTGCAGCGCTGATGCGAGTCTTTAGGCGCCGCACCAATAACCTCTTTCTCCGTAAATATCTTTACTACCACCTTCCACCAGTGCCCCTCATCTCTCCATAGCCCCTCCCCCTCATGACCTCCTCCTCAGACTCCCTCACTACCACCCTCCACCAGTGCCCCATATCTCTCCCTAGCTCCCCCCTCCGGCCCATGACCTCCTTCTCGGATTCCCTCACTACCACCCTCCAACAGTGCCCCTCATCTCTCCGTAGCCCCTCTGCCTCATGACCTCTTCCTCGGATTCCCTCACTGCCACCCTCCAACAGTGCCCCTCATCTCTCCCTAGCTCCCCCCTCCGGCCCATGACCTCTTCCTCGGATTCCCTCACTGCCACCCTCCAACAGTGCCCCTCATCGCTCCATAGCCCCTCCCACTATCTCCTCCTCGGATTCCCTCACTGCCACCCTCCACCAGCACCCTTCATCTCTGCGTAGCCCCTCTCCCTCATGACCTCCTCCTCAGACTCCCTCACAACCATCCTCCACCAGTGCCCCTCATCTTTACGTAGCCCCTCTCTCATATGCATTTCATTTGCTGTATAGCGCTACTCATATCAGTGTAGGGTGTCACAGTACTTTACATCATGCACACATTATACAGAGACAATGAATCATACAAGTATGTAAATCAGTCTACAGGGAATGTCACATAAGCCAATGAGGATTACAAGGTGTAGGAATCACGTCATCCATACTGGTGGGCAGTATATTTTAAGAGGGTTTGGTCTGGAGAAGCACAAACTCAGGATTTAAAGAGTACTCCAGTGGTTAGGGGTTGGCTTTACTGATAAAAATGTATATCGGCCCAAACTCTTTTTAGCAACATTAGAATAATGAAAGACTGAGGAAGTTCTAACTATATCGCAAAAAAGCGAAGTTCTAACTATACCGTTCATGTTTGTATGCAGCTCTTTGACAGTTCATTGGTCACTGTCCTATGTTAGGATTGTAACTTCTGAACTGCAAGTAGCACAAGGATCTCTGTGACAAAGGCAGTAACCCACTGAGCTTCCACATAAAATACAGTTCATCTGCATTTAAAAACTACTAACAGACAAATGATTGATCATTAATCACCAGCGTTATCTGGGCATTTTGTATCGTCTTATTGTTGTCCTGCATCGGCCATGATAATGATAAAAACTGTTTAAATGAAGCACTCACGAAGTATGTGTCCTGCTGGGCCTGTGCAGATCTTAAAAAGAAAAACAAATACTAACACATTCTCTTACCTACTCCATTAGTCAAACTTTGTGTCCGATGTGATAAGGAGCTGCAGGGGTCAGGAAAGGTGAATAGGAATAAACAAACTTATTTTCTCCTGGCTGCATAGAAAAGAAATATCAACGCAGCAGAACAGCAGGCAAAGGTTACCGGTGCCAAAGAAAGGGTGTGTCGCCTTCGTGAAAAACAACAAAGCCTCATTAACATGCAAATGGTCTTGTAAAGACCTGTGAAGTACTCGGGTGCGATAATCTCGAAAAGTGTGTGTGTGTGTGTGTGCGTGCGTGCGTGCGTGCGTGTGTCCGTCCGTCCGAAGCTGTCTCAGTAGGGCTGACTCACACGAGGGGGGGAGGAGTTGAAGCCCTTTGAGCGCAATGGCGTTACGTGCCCGATTCAAGCCCTCACTGCGAGGGCCAAGGCTCATGTTTGGGTGGGCCTGGCCCACCCGGCCCACCCGCTAGAACCGGGCCTGGGACAGGCTGCCACGGAATGTGAAAAGACTTAGGAGGAAATGTACTAACACTTTACACTAGGTTTACTTCACAAACGTGACACAAGCCAGGGAAAGTGCTGTGTTGGGATTTACTTTCCAACACTGACTGTGACTTGCTTTGGAAGGTGGCCCAAGGTAACGCCGAGTAGAGCTCCGCCCTACTTGGGGCGAGGAGGTCCTTAGGTTGTGAGTGGGCATCCCACGCAACCACCCCGGTGCTGATGCAAAGCCGCATCTACAAAGAAAGGAAGGTAGGACTCTATGTCAACAATCTACGCTTCCTCGAGGCAGCTGTAAAGTTTGTGAAAGTGTTAAAGGTACTCTTCCAATCCAACACCTACGCTTGACGTCACAGTCCACCCAGTGGCGTAATGAACCTTGAGGGGCCCCCTCGCTGGCCCACCACCAAGCACTTTTGCTGAGGGCCCCCCGCAGCGCGGGGGCTTATGTTACGCCAGTGAGTCCCACCTCACATTATTGCAGAATGTAAATATCAATAAAGCATCCTTGCAGACTGCGCCTGCGCCTGCCTTTCTATTTCACTTCAGAGCTATGCGATTGTATCCGTTTACAGGAGCCTGCTGGCGACAACAGGCACTTTGTGTAGGGTCAATGGAAAGTCCCCAAGCCTGCCTGTGTCCCCCCACCCCAGACATGTACTGTCTCCTACACCCCTGGTTTGGTGCTCTGTGTTCTGTGTGAGACATGCACAGGGCTCGCTCGTAGTAACCACGGTGCAGACACCAGCAGTTGAAGTTCATTTAGAAAAGTATGGGAACTGTGATGCTGCAGGCAAGGGGGGAGGGGTAAGTAAGCATGGGGCGGGGTGAAAGGCGTGGCTAACAGACAAACATGTTCTGTAACTTTTTTCGTTCTTTCTACTTCAGGTAAATGAAAAATAAATGCAAGTTAAGTTAATCGTTGAATCCTGGTTGATGCAGTGGAGAATAGTGACTTGGGTATTTTAAGTGCTACGAGGTCCCATTCTGTGACAGGAAGCGCTGTGAATACGTGGGCCATCTTGCATTACACTCAGTAGAAGGTAGGCTGCTAGAAAATGTACAAAACTGTTTAAGATAAAAAACAACAACAAAAAGGTGCCTTGAGACGCTCACAGATGAGTAGCCGCACTTCACAAACCCTGATTGAATGTAGCGCATAAAAAGCAGACTTCGCAGCCCAGCTGGTAGCGCCGGTACTCAAGTACTGAAAAGAATAACTATGTGTCATCAGTTAGAGCCATTACTGACTGTTCCTGAGCACCAACCCATTTCCAGATGAACCGGTTGAACGTGTACATGTTGAATCTAAAGCATCTCCCTGGTATGGGAATGTTTCTTTCACCTTCTGCCCCTCCCTCCCTCTGGTCTGAAAGCACAGGACTCACCCTTACTCTCAGCTGAAACATCTCCGGTCCTGGAATGAGCCCTCCGGGGGGTTGTGTTTACTGGTCTCAGGGGCAGGTTGTCTCCGTTGTGGCCCCGGAAGGGCGGGCTGAGGGCCGAGCCCCAAAGCCTCCACCACTCAGGGCACTCTCCGTCCTGTGGGCGGAGTCTGTCAGTCTGTCTGCTGTGTGAGGGCCCAGCCCCAAAGCATGCACCTGCCAGGGCACGTCCGTCCTGAGAACTAGGTCTGTCAGTCTGTCTGTCCTGTGCGAGGGCTCTGAGCAGAGCGCAAAGGAGACTCCTCTCCCCTGCCCCGAAGGTGGAGTGACGCCGGCCCAGCACCGCCGACATGAACCTCCGGAGCTGCCTTCCGCTGCTCTCCTGCCTCGGACTCCTGCGGGGAGAGGAGCCCCGGGGGCCCCAGGGTGAGTGTCAGGGGACCCGACCCTTGGAGGAATGGAGACCTCCAGCACTGGGGGAGCACTGACACTGCCCCAGCCCCGCTGACATGAGCTTCCTGCGCTGCCTCCCACTGCTCACCTGCCTCAGGCTCCTGCGGGGAGAGGGGCCCCGGGGGGCCCCAGGGTGAGTGTCAGGGGACTCGACCCTGGGAGGGATGGAGACCTCCAGCACTGGGGGAGCACTGCCACTGCCCCAGCCCCGCTGACATGAGCTTCCTGCGCTGCATCCCACTGCTCACCTGCCTCGGGCTCCTGCGGGGAGAGGGGTCCCGGGAGCCCCAGGGTGAGTGTCAGGGGACCCGACCCTGGGAGGGATGGAGACCTCCAGCACTGGGGGAGCACTGACACTGCCCCAGCCCTGCTGACATGAGCCTCCTGCGCCGCCTCCTCCCGCTGCTCTGCTGCCTCAGGCTCCTGCGGGGGGGCCCCAGGGTGAGTATCAGGGACCATGGGAGGGATGGAGACCTCCAGCACTGGGGGAGCACTGACACTGCCCCAGCCCAGTTGACATGAGCCTCCTGCGCCGCCTCCTCCCGCTGCTCTGCTGCCTCGGGCTCCTGCGGGGGGGCCCCAGGGTGAGTGTCAGGGACCATGGGAGGGATGGAGACCTCCAGCACTGGGGGAGCACTGACACTGCCCCAGCCCCGCTGACATGAGCCTCCTGCGCCGCCTCCCGCTGCTCTGCTGCCTCGGGCTCCTGCGGGGGGGCCCCAGGGTGAGTGTCAGGGACCATGGGAGGGATGGAGACCTCCAGCACTGGGGGAGCACTGACACTGCCCCAGCCCAGTTGACATGAGCCTCCTGCGCCGCCTCCTCCCGCTGCTCTGCTGCCTCGGGCTCCTGCGGGGGGGCCCCCAGGGTGAGTGTCGGGGACCCTGGGAGGGATGGAGACCCCCAGCACTGACACTGCCCCAGCCCCGCAGACATGAGCCTCCTGAGCTGCCTCGGGCTCCTGCGGGGGAAGCCCCTGGGGCCCCAGGGTGAGTGTCAGGGACCCTGGGAGGGATGGAGACCTCCAGCACTGGGGGAGCACTGACACTGCCCCAGCCCCGTTGACATGAGCCTCCTGCGCTGCCTCCCGCTGCTCTGCTGCCGCTGCTCTGCTTCCTCGGGCTCCTGCGGGGGGGGGGGGGGGAGCCCCGGGGGCCACAGGGTGAGTGTCAAGGACCCTAGAGGGACCCTGGGTGGGAGGGAGACTCCCCGTCTCTCGTGCGCTCCGTGTGAGGTGAGACCCTCACATAGCGCCTCAGAGCACCGCTCACCTCATGAAGCGCTCCGAGGGTGCCTTGGGTGCGGTGAGGCGCTTTATGGGTTGCACAGGGGTAGGACCGCCCCCAGCCCCTCCTGCTCCTGGCGGGATAAATCCTTGGGGGGCAGCGGTGTGCGACAAACATTAGAGCAGAGTTCTTCAATCTGTGGGGCACCTCCCTAAGATCTTACCTTTGTTATAATCTTTTTCCTCTACTGTCCCACGTCGCAAGTCTTCACCCATTTCAAAGGGGGATTTTTGATTCGCTGCTGCTCCGGCTTTCTCCAATCAGCATGTTAAACGTCACCAGTGACGTTCTACCAATGAAGGGGGCAGCAGCTGAGATTGCAGGAAGTGCCGCGAAATTTGCGGCATAAAGCTCCTGCATCCACTACTTGCTGCCTTGGGAGGATTAGCTTTTCCCAGAACGGAAACAAAGTTTCTTTTAGAATTATCAGGCAGTAAAGTATGTATTAGCTTCCTAACTGTATTGCTCTGGCAATGATACAGTGCTTTTTTTTGCTTACTGTGAGGGCTGGAGTACTTTTGGGGGTTATGAGATACTAGTCTTTTGTCCTCAGAGGTACCTTTATGGCAGCAGCCCCTGGGTCTGCACAGAGAAGCTAAATTGCACCATTTCAAACCTGTTTGTAAATATTTATAGAATGTTTAACTTTCTCTAAAATATTTCCGGACTGGAGCTCAACTATTACATAAGCCTCCGAGGCAATTGTGTGGAATGTTGCACTTGGGCTGCATTTAGAAGAGCAAAGCAGCCAAGCGGGAAAGTTAGTAGTTTCATTTAGAATTATACAGGCGGCGGCAACACCCACAGGGCTAGAAGGGCTTCAAGTTGCCAAAAGAAAAATGCCAGCCATGTGTTGCATAAACAGCCTGCAAATTGCTTGTTTTGGCACTAAATGCAGTTTATAAATAAAGAAGTAAGTATTCATTTGTAATGTGACTTTTCTGTCTTTGTTCTCTTTAATTATCAGTCATGGATTTTTCAGGCCGCCCTAGAACACAATTTAAAGTGCTTTCTATTTATATTTGCTGTTCAAAGTAGGCACAGATAAGTACTGAAAATACAGCTTTAGGTGACTGCTCATTTTTGTACCGCCTGGGACATCAAAATAATGAGCTGGCAACCCTAATCATAAAACTGGAAGTTTGTTGCATCAGCACGTTATTTATTTCCTCCACCCTCGATCCCTGGTTAATGCCATAATAGCAACAGTTTAACTTGTATGTGAAACCCTACGCTACCGTCAATAACATGCTGACATACTTTAAGTGTCTGGGAATGCACCCTGCATTCAGACAACACACTCCTCGTTTTCGCCCTTCACTTTCACACTCACCCTTCAATCACAATGCGCTCACACTGTTCCCCATGCACTCACACCATTCACCCCCCACCCTGCACTCACAGTGATCACTCTGCACTCACAATGCACTTGCGCTGTTCACCCTGTACCTCACCCTGCAGTCACACGAGCACAATACTCACCCTGCACTCATGTGACACTTCACTCACCTGTCCCCCTCACTGCTCACTCTGCAATCTCACTCCAATAAGCCCATCACTAACCATACATTCATTTGTCCCACTCTGCACTTACATCCGCACCCAAATCCATACGGTCACCTCACTCATCCTACAGTCACTACTCTTACCCTACTCTCTTACCCTAATCAAAGAGACAAACAGTAAAATGGTACATCAAGGAATTCTGGTGTGATCAAAAAGACGGATATGGAATTCAAAATAATAGGCTGAAATTAAGGAACAGTTCATAGCAATGCCCAATCATCAATTGAAAAAATTCAATTGTGACAAGAGTTATTTAAACAAGTTAATGCAGTCAATATTATATACTGTAACTCAACATTTCATCCCAATGGGAAAATTGACAAGGGCCGTCATCAGGACAGTTTGTCAAAAGTACATTTAGAAGAAAGGAACCTGAAAAAAGAGAGAATTCAAGGGTGAATCGCCAAAATTGTGCGTGCGAGGGAAACCAGCATTTGCAATGCAATAGGTCGCGCAATTGCGAGATTTTGAGCGATTGGCATTGTAAATGACAATGCCTTTTATTGATGTGTTTAAAAAACCTGGAATAATAAAAGGCATTGTCATTTACAATACCAATACGTCAAAGTTTGGAAAATGCGAGACCTATTTCACTACAGAGAGCACGGTGTCCCTGAAGTGGGTGCCCCGCACAGCATTAAAGTAAAAAAAAGAAAAAAGCTGAAGGAGCGCGGTGTCCTTGAAGTGGGCGCCGCGCTCAGCATTAAAGTTTTTTTTAAAAAGCTGAAACAGAGCGCGGTGTCCCTGAAGTAATTTCCACATGCGTAATCCCCATCACTTGCAACATCACATCTCCTCTCAGTTTCCAAACATACTCTGATAATGTCCTGCTTTTCACTGGATGGTTTATGCCTTTGATATTTAGAGAGAAGATATTAAGTCTACCCATCATGCAAACATAAAATAATACTGCCACTTGCACTTGACCCACTAAACAATGCAGCATTGACTTCCTTAAACTACTGACCACAAAAGGCTAAGATAAATAATACTCGTCGCCCTCTACCCGCCACTGAGTACCACCTAGCCTCACAGACTTGAACATTGAGGGAATAAAAGGAAAACATTAGAAAAGGGAGACATGAAAGAGCAGGTACACAGCAGAAAGATTCTGTAAATCGCCATACATGGATAGAATCACAAAGACCACCCTCCCAGACTCCACCACCCATTGACATGGCATTACAGAACAAAGCAGCAGCCTCCCAGAGAGCCTTACCCTGTGGGATGACTAACAGTGAAAGCACTGTTCATCAGAGGTGCTCTGCAGACTAGAACGAGTCTTTGTATCGATTTGAATATGGGGAGAATAGTTTTAGGGACAATCTACATATCGTCCAAATCCATTGGTCTCAGGAGTGCTGCCAGGCATGATACCAGGAGACTACTTTATGGTCAAAACTGGAACAAGCAAAGCCCTCCCACAAAGCCTGTAAACCGCTGCACACCAGTGTGTAAAATACATATCTATGTATGTAAATATCTATATATCCAAAGGAACAGATAGGAATGACCCGTTGGTAGTGCAAGGTGTTCTGGAGTCAAGACACACTCAGCGCCTTGAGACCCTCACGGGTGAGTAGCGCGCTTACAATTCCCTAAGTGATTGATTGAGAGTGGGAGGCGCAAACCCGAAATTCATTTGCCTCCGTTACTGCTCACGGGCGGGCCTGGTAAATTCGTTTTCGCCACTGATGACATGGAGCACTCCCTGAATATTCACCACAAACAGTGGTGTTTTTCTTTGTGTGGTTGCACCGAAGGAAGATGGCTGCTGTACACATTGTGAGCAAGGGGGTATCCAATATTCTCATAGGTAAGAGTATGTGCTAACCCTACGGCAATTTTAATACGCCCCTCAAGAGATGACGATTTTTTGTTGTTCGCCCTGTGTTTTAGATTTTTTTTAACCGGAACCGGAAATTATGTTTCTCTTTTTAAATTACTCTGGCTGCTCCTAGAAAATACCTCCTTTTTTTTTCTCCCCGTTTTGTTTTAAATTGGTTACTTATTTGCAGTTTATAATTGGTGTCAGCTTGTGGCGCAGCAGCAGCTCACAAGTCAAAGTAGAGCGGAGTTATGTGTGATGTCTGCTGTTGCATCGCTTGTGCCACTCGCGAGTTGTAAACGAAACCACACAGCTAGTTGTAACAATGTGTTTTCTTATTTGACTGAGAGGTGCAGATACGAAAGTGAGCATCGGGGCCGGAAAGATACACAATAAAGGAATGGAACATGAGGCTCTCAAATGTAACGACAGTTCCAGAGGTTTGCATCCATCTGTGTACTGTTTAAGTGTTTATGCCATATCACTGGGAGTAATGTACGCTTCCTCGACCACTCTCGCAGCAAGCCGCGTCCCGCCAGTGGTGCAAGGAAAGCGGCGCCGTTGCAGGAAAGCATGTCGTGCCTGCAGAAGGAGAAACTCATTGAACAAAATAGTGGTCACAGACTAAAAAAGACAGACCGTGTAACAACCGAAGTAAAAGGTCCAGTCGTATGGGAGGTAACAAATGCAGACAAGGCGGTACCAAGGAGGGACTAACAAGCCTACTAAGGACTCGGAAGCCAGCGTTTCCGAAGGACAATATGGGCAGAGAGTGGGCGATGCTTCAAAGCCCTACTCCAATACTGCATGCCTCGCAGCAGCACATGCGCCGCCCAGGCTCGACCTAAGAAGGACTAGTTCGCTCCTACTGATCACTACACAGTACACTGCCACCACCGCGCTCGTGGAGAGGGCAGTGTCCTTCCACCACTATGAGGGCAGCATTTTGGGCACGCCTCCCAGTCCAACAAGACCCCAATGTGTGAGACAGGCCTATGTTATGGCACAGAAGTAGGATCAGTGTTTTCCTATGACAACAAAAATCAGCATTAGGGATTCAGACATCGGTACAGTTGGCACTCAGGGCAGGGGTGCATCTCCATTACCACGCAGAGGACATTTCCGTCCCAACACTGGCTCTCTTGCTTCTCCTGGTCCTAGTACTTCTGCCCCCTGCGCCCTGGTGGGTATAGTCCTGTTGGTGATCCTTGTCCTCCTCAATCGCCACGAGTCCTTCACCCCCAGGTCACACAGAAACCACCTCCAAGCGGATTTTTAAGCTGGGACTGGAAAGCCATGACGGATAGAAAGAGAGCCCAGTAGGGACTTCTCTCGGCACCACTTTTTTACGGTGTGGGTTCTGTCAGCTCACCTCTCAAAAGAGACGAACTACCAACAATATACACAGGGTGGGCTTAAGGTTCGCCCCTTTCTACCATTGGCTTTCATCAACCAGCCTCTCCCAGACACTGGCTTCAGAGCTCATGAATGTCTTGGCCACGCCCAGTAGAGGATTGGTTTCTCACCTCATACTACTGGCTGCTTGGGTGTATCCTTCCACTTCCACATGAGAGCTTGCATTGAGCTGGGGGAGGGACTCCTTTCCTGCTCTATCCTTTTCTATCTGTTCCTGCTGCTTCCGGGCCGTGTGTATCTCTCTAATGTGTTAACGTTGCGTGTTTTAGAACTTCAAACCCGGAGCTGCTGTCATTGCCAATGTGGTCTTTCCTTTACGAGTGCTGAAGACTGGCAACACCCGTCCACAGGAACACTGGGGTTAAGGCGCCTGCTGCAGAGATCTCTGTTTATATAGCAAGTTTCCAGGTGTGTAATGGAAGTTAGCTCTGGCAGTTCATGCACTTGCAGGAGAGGAGCGCCCCTTATTCGGTCACAGGTTTGAAATATGATTTAGCAAAGATACTTAATGTGCTTGTTTCTGTGCAATAAGTATTGATAACAGATTTGTACTTTATGAAGTATAGCTCAGTGGGTTCATGCTCTTGTTACAAAGGTTCGCGTGCTCCCTGTGGTTCATGAGGTACAATCAGTGACCTTTGTACCCACATCAACGAGCTGCATGTGACCTGCAAAGCTTACGTTTAGAAACGTGCAGATTTTTTCTTCAATCCGTTTTTTTTTCCAATGGTGTTAAAATTATTTCATTTGAGTGGGTGCAGACATTACTAGGAGCAACATTAATGGTTGTTAGCATAATGACACCGGCAGACGCAGCACACATTCTCACATGGCATGAAAGACACACAGAGCTCGACAGTTACAAACACCCTCATCCAAATGTGAGTCTGCCTCTTAGCTCCGGAGTGACAGTGTGCGCTCCTTTCTTCCCATCACGGTGTTAAGTTCTAGCTGTTAAACGTGACATACACCAGTGCCCAGCCTGGTCAGATCATGAGCGCGGAGGAGTGCCATGAAGTGAAGGAGAGCTGGCCCTGCAGGCACAGCCAAGGGTCCTGGTGTTCGCACACTGCACAAGGAAACAACATTTCCTGTAATGTTTGAAATATCATACCAAGGTCTGGGGGAGGTGGGATCCTCTGTAGTCACACATTCCTCCAGAGTGATACTGGCTTGACAAGCTACCTGTCCTCAATTCACCAGCCCTGTCTGATTTCTGACCCTTACTTTTGTCTCTTGTTAAGGTAGGAATGACGACCTTTATGGCAAATGTGCACTTGGTCTCTTATGCAATTTTCACAATGATAAATGCCCCGGATCGGTATCAACACAGTACATCAGGTACAGTGGCACCGGGGCCCACTGGTGTGAGAGGCCCAATCACTCCGATTATAGCAGTGTTTTTATATCCAAATGAGCGCAAAGGGGCCTATTTCCCTTGCTTGCATTGGTGCCCCTGACACCCTGCTGGGCAATAGAGCTGCTAATCCGCCCGCAGCCAGGCTTTTCCATTGTCTCCGGCTCCTCCCACTATCTGTTTGCCATGAAAAACCTGTGACCAATAAAATAAATTGATATAACTCAGTCTCCTCTGCCCCCTACAGCCATTGAGGGCATGTTATGTAGTTATTAACATCACAGTCCAGGAATAGCAGCTTCTGTGGGTCAGGAACGGGGTGCACTGACTAAGGTGTCCGCATGCCCCGTTCAATGGCGTAAGGAAACTTTTTAAGTTTAAAAGTAAAAGTTTATTAAAAGAATTTGCAATGATGACATGTGAAAAAATAACAGAAATCATTGAACCTAAAATTCATACAGTCTAAAAAGGGAAATACAAAGAGCACCAGCAGAAAAACATAAAAGATAACAATAATATAGCAAATACGAAAATATGCAGTGATAACTTCCGAGGAAAGTAAACATAACTTAATACATAAAATAGAAACTTTTTAACATAACTACGTCATGGAGGTTTAGGTACTTCTTCAATTCGAGGTTTATGAGAACATGCAATATGAGCAGATTTATCTAAGAAAGAAGTGACTGGGAGCCATAGGAGATCTCTTTTTATAGCTAACAAAACAGGATGTATGTAAGCCCTATCAAGTCTATGGTGATAACACACACCATACCACCATGCTTGAAAGGATACTTGAGAAGAGTCCTTCCAAGATCTAGTAATCTGCTGGTAAGCTACCGCTAAAAGTAAATCAATTATAGAAAAATCACCAGATTGGGATGACCTATAATCAGAAACACTACCTAGAAACAGATTAATAAAATTGAAAGGGGATTGGGAATTAAAAATTGAATTAATCTGTTTCCAGACTTTTACCCAGAAGTCATAAATAAGGGGGCATTCAAATAACATATGTTTAAGATCTGCTAAAGGGTGAGCACAAGACCAACATTTGGAGGATAGTGTGGGATCTAATTTATGAAGTTTAACAGGAGTAATGAATAATCTATTATATATAAAAAATAGTGATTGAGTTGTGTTAGCCGCTCTAGAAGACCTTCTTATTTTAGACCAAATCTTATTCCAATAGGAAATGGGAAAAGTAGATTGAAAATCTATCTCCCAACAAAGTTCAACATCAGTTTTATCTCTATCTTCCGGAATTAAAGTTATATGTTTATATATTTGGGAAGCAGAAGGTAAGGAGTCTATTAACTTGCAAAGGGTAGAAGAGGAAAATGACTGTTTGTTCAGAGGAGAGATTATGGTAGGCCTTTTGTATTGCTAAGGTAAGTAAGTTATATTTATTTCCATAAGAGGCTGGAAATGAAAAAAGAATTTGAGCTTCAGAAAAAGGAAGACTAGATCTATCTTGACATACTTGAGATATCCGTTTCAGTCCCTTAGAGTGCCACTCTTTCCAAAATAAAACTCTGTTTTTGATCTTAATCAAAACATTATACCAGATAGAGGAAGCTAAAAAATTCTCTCTTGATGACTTGAAGGACATAAAAATGGGAGAAAGGATCTTGCATGTATTCTTGAAAATTGGATGAGACAAGAATCCAGGTTTAGAAGAAAAAGATAAACACTCTAACAAGGAAAAAGGATGGCAATAAGATTACTCCAGTATTGGAGCTTTCATAGATTCCCATGCTTGGAATCATTCCCCGTCGTCGAGATGGGAGCCTCGGTAAAATATATATATATATATATATATATATATATATATATATATATATATATTCACTGAAAAAACCATAGGTTTTAGGGACAGTTATAGTTAGTTGGACATTGCACTCGTACAAAACCCGTGAAATTCCCCTGTTATAGTTAGTTCAGCTAACTATAACTCGCGCCCCGCAATGCACTGCTGATGACGTCACATATTACATCACTCATGACATGGTCAGTGACATCACTGATGACATCACTGATGACATCTCAAATGACATCACCTATGACATCACTGATGACATCATCCAGTGACTGTGTGTTTCTCTAAAGTTTAAATATGTTTAATATATATAGGGAAAGGCGTATTGAAGAATGAGTGGGTGTATAAGTGTCTGAATGGATGATTTAGTACGTGAGTGACTGACTCTGCAAGTGAGTGATTAAACGTATCTTACTGAATGCATGGGTTAGTGACTAAACTGTGTGAATGTCTGTATCAGTCTGTTTGTTGGTGTGTAAGTGGATGCATGGATTTGCGAATAGCTACATGAGTGTCTATATGGGTTATTGATTGGTTCTCTGAGTATCTGTATGGCTGCCTGAGTGTTTGTGTGGGTGGGGTGGGTGTGACTCTATACATAGATGTGTGAGTGGGTGATTCACTGGGTGCATGATTTCAAGAGTGCATCTGTGATGGACTGCTTGGGTGGGTGAGTGTGTGTATGGGTGTGTTAGTGAGTGAATGTATATCTCAGTGGTACATGTGCGAGTAACTACATATGTAAAAGGCAGTATATATGTGTGTTAGAGTATTTAAATGGCTATAAGTGAGAGTGTGTTATTGTGAGAGTGGCTGTATGGATGCGTGTGTGCTTGTATCAGTTATTGTATAAGAGCGTAAGAATGTGCTAGTATTTGTATGAGTAAGTGAGCTGGTGTGTGTATAACTGTATAGGTGAGTAAATAGGTGTGTGATTAATTTTTTGCATGACTGACTAGGTGTGTGAGTACCTCTATGGATGAGTGGCAGTGTGTGAGTGTTTATATAGGTGTATGAGTGCATATGATAGTCCTGTACTGAGTGACTGTAAGTATGAGTGAATGTACAGGTGAGTGAGTGGATGTGTGTGTAGACCTAAGAATCAGTGAGTGGGTATGTAGTTTTTGGTGTTGGAGTGTCTATGGTTTTGAGAATGGCAGTCTGTAATTTAGAGTGGGTGTATCAAAAGTTATATTAGGGTGTGAGAAGATGCATGAAATTATCACATGGATGATGTCATCAGTGATGTCATTTGAGATGTCATCAGTGATGTCACTGACCATGTCATGAGTGATGTAATATGTGACGTCATCAGCAGTGCATTGCGGGGCGCGAGTTATAGTTAGCTGAACTAACTATAACAGGGGAATTTCACGGGTTTTGTACGAGTGCAATGTCCAACTAACTATAACTGTCCCTAAAACCTATGGTTTTTTCAGTGAATTTCAAAGGTTTTTTAAATGCTAATTTCTAACTATAACGTGTCTGAAACCTATGGTTTTTTCAGTGAATTTCAAAGGTTTTTTAAATGCTAATTTCTAACTATAACGTGCCTGAAAACTATGATTTTTAAGTGAATTTCAAAGGTTTTTTAAATGCTAGTTTCTAACTATGCCAACAGAGGTAGGACATGTGAAGAAAGAAGAAAAAACGCACAGAAAGAAGCAAAAGATGTGCAGAAAGAACCAACAGAGGAGCAGAAAGAGGCCTTGTTGCAAAATCATCCTGTGCCCACAACTGTTTCAGACGGGTACTGGTGGTAACTGACTCTGACTAACCAGAGCCAGTGCGTGTTTGCACAGTGGTGAAGGGAGGGGGGGCCTAAGGTGACATGTGTGCAAACGCGCCCCGTGGCGCATTTTAAGTTGCGGGATTAAGTCCCCTTGAATCCTAAGGGTCCCTGGGGCCCAACTAGCCCCCAAGGTACCTACAGTTAGGACCACAGAGCTGAGTTGCAGAGAGGCGTTCCGAGGCCACGCACCTTTTTTCACCTCTCTGCAACGCAACTCTGTTGTGCTTACTGAAGGTACCTGGTGGGCTAGTTGGCCCCCAGGATTCAAAGGGAATTAACTCCCCAACTTAAAATGCACCACAAGGCATGTTTGCGCACATGTCACCTGAGGCCCCGCCCCCTCCCTTCACCACTGTGCAAACGCGCCCCGTGGCGCGTTTTAAGTTGGGGGATTAGGTCACCTTGAATCCTGAGAGTCCCTGGGGCCCAACTAGCCCACCAGGTACTTCCAGTAAGCACCACAGGCCTGTGTTGCAACGCCTGTAACAAATTGTGCAGTTGTGTTTAGGTAGTGAAGAGGGTCGTGCTGGGGGTAGTGTTTTAGGGTTTAGGATAGTGCAGTGGTGTTTGTGTAGTGTAGGGGGTCATGCTGGGGGTAGATTTAGGGTTTAGGGTAGTGCAGTGGTGTTTGGGTAGTGTAGGGAGTCGTGCTGGGGGGAGTGTTTTAGGGTTTAGGGTAGTACAGTGGTGTTTGGGTAGTGTAGGGGGTACTGCTGGGGGTAGTGTTTTAAGGTTTAGGGTAGTGCAGTGGTGTTTGGGTAGTGTAGGGGATACTGCTAGGGGTAGTGTTTTAGGGTTTAGGGTAGTGCAATGGTGTTTGGGTAGTGTAGGGGGTACTGCTGGGGGTAGTGTTTTAAGGTTTAGGGTAGTGCAGTGGTGTTTGGGTCGCGTAGGGGGTACTGCTGGGGGTAGTGTTTTATGGTTTAGGGTAGTGCAGTGGTGTTTGGGTAGTGTAGGGGTTCGTGCTGGGGGTAGTTTTTTAGGGTTTAGGGTAGTGCAGTGGTGTTTGTGTAGTGTAGGAGGTCGTGTTTTAGGGTTTAGGGTAGTGCAGTGGCCTTTGGGTAGTGTAGGGAGTCGTGCGGGGGTATTGTTTTAGGGATTAGGGTAGTGCATTGGTATTTGGGTAGTGTAGGGGGTCATGCGGGGGGTAGTGTTTTAGGGTTTAGTGCAGTGCAGTGGTGTTTAGGTAGTGTAGGGGGTCGTGCTGGGGGAGTGTTTTAGGGTTTAGGGCAGTGCAGTGGTGTTCGGGTAGTGTAGGGGGTCGTGCTGGGGGAGTGTTTTAGGGTTTAGGGCAGTGCAGTAGTGTTCGGGTAGTGTAGGGGGTCGTGCTGGGGGAGTATTTTAGGGTTTAGGGTAGTGCAGTGGTGTTCGGGTAGTGTAGGGGGTTATGCTGGGGGTAGTGTTCTAGGGTTTAGGGCAGTGCAGTGGTGTTCGGGCAGTGTAGGGCGTCGTGCTGGGGGTGGTGTTTTAGGGTTTAGGGCAGTGCAGTGGTGTTCAGGCAGTGTAGGGGGTCGTGCTGGGGGTGGTGTTTCAGGGTTTAGGGCAGTGCAGTGGTGTTCGGGCAGTGTAGGGGGTCGTGCAGGGGGTGGTGTTTCAGGGTTTAGGGCAGTGCAGTGGTGTTCGGGCAGTGTAGGGGGTCGTGCAGGGGTGGTGTTTCAGGGTTTAGGGCAGTGGTGTTCGGGCAGTGTAGGGGGTCATGCTGGGGGTGGTGTTTCAGGGTTTGGGGCAGTGCAGTGGTGTTCGAGAAGTAAAGGGGGTCATGCTGGGGGTGGTGTTTCAGGGTTTAGGGCAGTGCAGTGGTGTTCGGGCAGTGTAGGGGGCGGTGCAGGGGGTGGTGTTTCAGGGTTTAGGGCAGTGCAGTGGTGTTCGGGCAGTGTAGGGGGTGGTGCAGGGGGTGGTGTTTCAGGGTTTAGGGCAGTGCAGTGGTGTTCAGGCAGTGTAGGGGGTCATGCAGGGGGTGGTGTTTCAGGGTTTAGGGCAGTGTAGTGGTGTTCGGGCAGTGTAGGGGGCGGTGCAGGGGGTGGTGTTTCAGGGTTTAGGGCAGTACAGTGGTGTTCGGGCATTGTAGGGGTGGTGCTGGGGCTGGTGTTTCAGGGTTTAGGGCAGTGCAGTGGTGTTCGGGCAGTGTAGGGGGTCGTGCTGGGGCTGGTGTTTCAGGGTTTAGGGCACTGCAGTGGTGTTCGGGCAGTGTAGGGGGTCGTGCTGGGGCTGGTGTTTCAGGGTTTAGTGCAGTGCAGTGATGTTCGGGCAGTGTAGGGGGTCATGCTGGGGCTGGTGTTTCAGGGTTTAGGGCAGTGGTGTTCGGGCAGTGTAGGGGGTCTTGCTGGGGCTGGTGTTTCAGAGTCTAGGGCAATGCAGTGGTGTTCGGGCAGTGTAGGGGGTCTTGCTGGGGCTGGTGTTTCAGGGTTTAGGGCAGTGCAGTGGTGTTCAGGCAGTGTAGGGGGTCATGCTGGGGGTGGTGTTTCAGGGTTTAGGGCAGTGCAGTGGTGTTCGGGCAGTGTAGGGGGTCGTGCTGGGGCTAGTGTTTCAGGGTTTAGGGCAGAGCAAAGGTGCTCAGGCAGTGTAGGGGGTTGTGCTGGGGGTGATGTTTCAGGGTTTAGGGCAGTGCAGTGATGTTAGGGCAGTGTAGGGTGTCGTGCTGGGGGTGGTATTTCAGGGTTTAGGGCAGTGCAGTGGTGTTCCGGCAGTGTAGGGGGTCGTGCAGGGGGTGGTGTTTCAGGGTTCAGTGCAGTGGTGTTCGGGCAGTGTAGGGGGTCGTGCTGGGGTGGTGTTTCAGGGTTTAGGGCAGTGCAGTGGTGTTCGGGCAGTGTAGGGTGTCATGCTGAGGGGTGGTGTTTCAGGGTTTAGGGCAGTGCAGTAGTGTTTGGGCAGTGTAGGGGGTCGTGCAGGGGGTGGTGTTTCAGGGTTTAGGGCAGTGCAGTGGTTTTCGGCCAGTGTAGGTAGTCTTGCTGGGTGTGGTGTTTCAGGGTTTAGGGCAGTGCAGTAGTTTTCGGGCAGTGTAGGCGGTCGTGCTGGGGCTGGTGTTTCAGGGTTTAGGGCAGTGCAGTGGTGTGCGGGCAGTGTACGGGGTTGTGCTGGGGATGGTGTTTCAGGGTTTAGGGCAGTGCAGTGGTGTTTGGGCAGTGTAGGGGGTCGTGCTGGGGGTGGTGTTTCAGGGTTTAGGGCAGTGCAGTGGTGTTCGGGCAGTGTAGGGGGTCGTGCTGGGGCTGGTGTTTCAGGGTTTAGGGCAGTGCAGTGGTGTTCGGGCAGTATAGGGGGTCTTGCTGGGGGTGGTGTTTCAGGGTTTAGGGCAGTGGTGTTCGGGCAGTGTAGGGGGTCTTGCTGGGGTTGATGTTTCAGGGTTTAGGGCAGTGCAGTGGTGTTCGGGCAGTGTAGGGGGTCGTGCTAGGGGTGGTGTTTCAGGGTTTAGGGCAGTGCAGTGGTGTTCGGGCAGTGTAGGGGGTCATGCAGGGGCTGGTGTTTCAGGGTTTAGGGCAGTGCAGTGGTGTTCGGGCAGTGTAGGGGGTCGTGCTGGGGGTAGTGTTTTAGGGTTTAGGGTAGTGCAGTGGTGCTTGTGTGGTGTAGGGGGTCGTGCTGGGGGTAGTGTTTTAGGGTTTAGGGTAGTGCAGTGGTGTTTGTGTAGTGTAGGGGGTCATGTTTTAGGGTAGTGCAGTGGTGTTTGGGTAGTGTAGGGGGTCGTGCTGGGGTTAGTGTTTTAGGATTTAGGTTAGTGCAGTGGTGTTTGGGTAGTGTAGGGGGTCGTGCTGGGGGTAATGTTTTAGGGTTTAGGGTAGTGCAGTGGTGTTTGTATAGTGTAGGGGGTCGTGCTGGGGGTAGTGTTTTAGGGTTTAGGGTAGTGCAGTGGTGCTTGTGTAGTGTAGGGGGTCGTGCTGGGAGTAGTGTTTTAGGGTTTAGGGTAGTGCAGTGGTGTTTGTGTAGTGTAGGGGGTCATGTTTTAGGGTAGTGCAGTGGTGTTTGGGTAGTGTAGGGGGTCGTGCTGGTGGTAGTGTTTTAGGATTTAGGTTAGTGCAGTGGTGTTTGGGTAGTGTAGGGGGTCGTGCTGGGGGTAGTGTTTTAGGGTTTAGGATAGTGCAGTGGTGCTTGTGTAGTGTAGAGGGTCGTGCTGGGGGTAGTGTTTTAGGGTTTAAGGTAGTGCAGTGGTGTTTTTGTAGTGTAGGGGGGTCATGTTTTAAGATGCAATGCTCCAATACCTGACCAGTCTGCACTACATAAAACTGCAAAAAAACTAAAAATAAAAAGTGTTTTGCACACTTTTGTCATTGGGCTATATGTGGGCTACATCTTGGTAATATTTGTGCTACATTTGGGCTCTTTTTTCACTGGTGGCCATCTTGGAAGACTTCTTTGTTATGAAGTTTCCTAATTTCTTCATTTACTGCAGTCTCCTCAGTAGGAAATGCTTTCAGTTTTTTACTTTGATTCCATCAAGAAGGCATTCAGATGTGTCTCACATCTGCCATAAATTCAGAATGTTAGCACTCTAGTTGCTCATTAGATCACTGGAGTAAAGCTACTGCTCACCAGGGAGTTAACTGGTAGTCTGCTGCTGGTATTGAAAGTGATTGTTTCAGTCTGCATGTCAGAATTTTCTAATGAAATAGAAGAGGATTTGAGATCTCACTTAAAACATGCCCTAATTTTTCTTTCTGCAGCACTAACCATAATTTCTATTTCAAAAAGAACCCCTCATTTTGTTCCTTTTTAAATTAAATGTTTTAAGTGTTACCGGTTTATTCCAATCAAGATGGCTTCAGGTGTGCCATACTTTTGTCATAAGTAAGGCTGTTAGCGCTCTAGTTGTTCTTTAGAACACTCTGGGAAGCTGCAGTAGAACACAAAGGCATCAACTGGCAGGCTGCTCCTGTTGAAATATAACAGGAAGATATTTGAGATCACACTTGAAATATGTCCTAATTTTTCTTTCTACAGCACTAACCATAATTTCTATGACAAAATGAACCCCATCATTTTGTTCCTTTTTAAATTAAATGTTTTAAGTGTTACCAGTTTATTCCAATTAAGATGGCTTCAGGTGTGCCATACTTTTGTAATAAGTAAGGCTGTTAGCACTCTAGTTGTTCTTTAGAACACTCTGGGAAGCTGCAGTAGAACACAAAGGCATCAACTGGCAGGCTGCTCCTGTTGAAATATAACAGGAAGAGATTTGAGATCACACTTGAAACATGTCCTAATTTTTCTTTCTATAGCACTAACCATAATTTCTATGACAAAATGAACCCCATCATTTTGTTCCTTTTTAAATTAAATTGTTTTAAGTGTTACCAGTTTATTCCAATCAAGATGGCTTCAGGTGTGCCATACTTTTGTCATAAGTAAGGCTGTTAGCACTCTAGTTGTTCTTTAGAACACTCTGGGATGCTGCAGTAGAACACAAAGGAATCAACTGACAGTCTCTGCCCTTGTTGGATGTACATGTTTTACTGAGAATGTCAGACTTCATTCTCACATGAGTGAGAAAGATAATGTGAATTTACAGAAAATATGCTCTCATTTTAGCTTCTGGAGCACCTTCCAAACCTCCATGGGACAAGCATGAGAAAATAGTTTTCTCTCAAACATGATTCATGATATCCCAGCAGAAGGTTTTTCACATGGTAAAATCACCTTAGAATACACCACAATTCCTAAAATTAGTATGGTACCATCAACAAATAAATTCTAATGTAACTAAAGCCTGTTATCACCCTTTATAGTTCTCCTTTTGGTGACCCTCAAAATCTTCTATTCACTACAATGCATTTCAATGGGGTACTATCATTTATATTGGTCCCAAGATGGCTGCCAGCAATTCCAGGATGAAGTGCTGACAGCCAATCAGATCTCACGATGACATGTGTGGTTAGGCTCCGCCCAGATATATATGTGACTTTACTTTTGATTTTCTCAGGAACTACTGAACGGATTTACACCATTTAAGCAAAAGGCACGACACTGAACCAAGGGCTACCTCTTTGCCAAATTTGGTGTAATTCCGTTCAGCAGTTCGGGCTGTAGCTGCGACTAAAGGTTCCTATGGAAAAATGAATGGGGAAAACGCGTTTTGGGACCCCCCTTTTTTCTCGGCCCCCACTTGACGTATCACCCCGAGACTTTCAGGATAGGAGCGGACCGGAGCGCCCCAACAAGTTGGAAACTTTCGCGAAGATTCGTCAACCGGCGCCAACGTTATTTCAAATAGAATGTCGCGGATTTCCTATGGATAATAGGTTTTAACTATAACTATCTACTGGCGACCGCCAGTAGATAATATACAACAGTAGTAAATAACATTACAAAAGAGAAACAGGCCTAGGCCTAATCCCATTTTGTAGTCGGACCATGTCTTTTTGTAAAAGAGACCAAAAAGAATCATTAGCCAATCAGAGCAGCCTCACCCTCTAAACCTTGGTGAAAGAACCTCAGCTCCTCAGATTTTCTACCGCACGTTGTGCAGAAGGGAGTCTCCTTGAGCTCTGCTCTATTTCGACTATTTCTCATATTTTTCAGCTGTTTTCTTCAGTTTTTTCTTGGGGAGATGTCTGAAAAAGAAAAGAAAGCGTTATTCAAGGCCTGTGCCACTTGTGGAAAAAAGAGGCTTTATGTGGAGGACAGGCATAAGGACTGTATATATTGCCTGTACCCGGACCACAAGGTTACGGAGTGCAAGATTTGCCGCACCTTCTCGACTAAGACTCTCCGGGATCGTGAGGGTCGTTTACATACCTGGCTTCACAAGTTAAAGTCAAGGAAAGAGTCGGTGTCCAGTGACAGTGAGGACGCTTCTTCCGCTGTCTCATCAAGATGGTCAGTCAAGAGGGGTAGGGGTTCCCCTTCATCATCTCTGGGTCACCCCTCTAAGGCCTCAAAAAAGACCCCAAAGGAGTCAGAGGACCAAGGTTCTATCAAATCTCCTCACTGCGGTGTAAAGGAGAGGGAAGAACCATTATCTTCATCTACCACTATCCCAGGCAAAGAGAAGTAATTGAAGAAGCTTTCTTCACAATCTTCGGATAAGAGTTCTCATTCGTCGTCGATGCGTAAACCCTCGTCGACGAAAACATCAAAATCACAGGCTAAAGATGCTCCTGTGTCGACGCCGTCTCTTTTCCCAGTGTCGACGGGCTCGTCGACGAGCACTTGTACAACAACGTCGACGACGGTGTCGACGAAGATTGCGACTACAGTTCCGTCTACCACTGTGGCGTCGACGACGAGAGTGTCGACGATGACGGCCACGACAGTGACGACGACGTCAGCAGGGGTACTGCTTATTTCGTCGACGACAGGTTCGACGACGCCCATCGTCTCGTCGACGATCAGCTCGTCGTCGAGGGTTTCGTCGCTGGTTCCATCTACTTTCTCGTCGATGGTGCCCCCGTCGACGATGACTGCTTCGACGACGGTTTTCACCTCCACGTCGACGAGACCGTCGACTACGTCGTCGACGGGGAAAATTTCGATTTCCTTTAAAAGAAAAGGGGTTGCGCCGGAGAGGCTTTCACCCAAGATAGTGGATCCCTTACCACCTGCATTATTATTGGAGGAGGAAGAGGGCTCTGATGGTGAGGACAGCCAATTTGGCTATGCTAACAGTCCCTCTCAGCTTCTGGTAAAATGTCAAGAAACTGATTCTGAGGGTGATTACTATCAGGAACAGGCTACTCAGCATGAACAATATCCACAACAGGGGAACGGTCAGCAACAGATGGTATCTGTCCCCACCTCTCTGTTATCGGACTTACAGGGGATGCTTCTAGACTATCGTCAAAGGTTGTCTTCGCATCCTCCGCAACCTATTCTCCTACCACAGACTGTGCATACTCCTCAACCCATGGTGATAGTTTCACCACCTCCATTGGCTCGCCCACAAATTCCAACGGAGGCAGTTCCTCAACTTCAGGATGTTTCCTCTGATGAGGAGGAAGGTGAACTTGTGCAGACGGATCAGGGAGAGGAGTGGGATGATTACGTGATTCCTGATCCCGCTTCTCCAACTCCTGCCCCTGTGGATTCCCCTCCTGCTGACATAGGGGGTTTTCACAAGCTGATGGAAAGGGCTTCGCTACGTTTTGAACTTCCTATGCCATCTGTTCAAACGGAGTGTTTTCTATATGATTTTAAGGAGCCGAGTAAGAGGATGATACGTTCCATTCCCATAGTATCTCATGTATGGGAAGAAGGGATAAGGGCCATGAAGAATCCAGCTACAGTGGTCCCAGTCTTACCACGGCTAGACAAAAAATATAAAGCCTCTGAGGACAGCCCAGCCTCTTTGACTGGTCAACCAAAGCCAGATTCAGTCATTTCCCAGGCAGCGCAGAGGAAATCTAAGAATCCTTCAGCACCTCTGACCACACCACCGGACAAAGAAGGCAGGCGCCTAGACAATGCAGGGAAACGATTTTCCTCTATGGCAAGTCTGGTGATTAGGGCTGCTAATGCATTAGCGATACTTGGCCGATACGACCGCCAATTGTGTTGCGACCTTTCGCCTTACCTTAATCAGTTGCCTGATACAGCTAAGTCTGAAGCAAAAAAGATCCTACTTGAAGGAGAACTAACTTCAGCAGAGATCATCGATTGTGCGATGGACATCGCTACGACATCTTTCCGCTCCTTGGCAGGGGCAGCGGTGCTTCGTCGACAGGGTTGGCTCAAAGCGACGTGGTTCCGGCCAGAGGTTCAGAATAAGATCCTGGACCTCCCATTTGATGGTGAAGCTTTGTTCGGCAAGCACATAGATGATGCTCTCCAAGACATTAAAAAAGACACTGAGACGGCTAGATCATTGGGGACCCTTCAGTACCGGAAAGTCCCCTTTCGGGGTGCTAGGGGCAGGGGTGCTCCTTCATACAGAGGATCCTATCAACAACAGCGATATTCCTCTTATGCTCCCGCATCCCAATCTTACCGGCCTTCTTACAACCAGAAACAAGGCCAGACGTCATCTTTCTCCAGATCCAACTTTAGGGGAAAACAGAATCGTCAGGGACGAGACGCCGCTAAGAGGCAATACGGCGAACTGGCTCTTTGCGCTGTGCCCTCCTCCTCCTCCAAGACATCTGTAGGAGGCAGGGTATATCTTTACCTTAAAACTGGCAACGGATTACATCAGACCGTTGGGTTCTAAACATCATTCAGAGTGGCCACATGTGAGAAGTTGGCCTGGCATATGCTGTCCACTAATTATAGTGGGCACCTTGCACCAGTCCAAATCGACTCTTATGGTAGGTAGGTTAAAGACAACCTTATTGAAAGCTATCCTAGTGGTAGCTGTGGAGAGCAGCCTTCAGGCTAAGTCTTGAAGGAATGTAAAGCAGCTTGTTTTACCAGTCTATAATCTCTTGAGTGACCAAATGAAAGAGCACCACACCAGGTATATATTCAAAATATATGTATTTATTACTAAACACACCCCTCTAGTCTCTTTATGAGGCTAGAGTTCGAAGTACATAGGTTATAAGATCTTAAATCACAGTAATAGCACAAATACACGTTTGGGCCCTAGGGGCGTACCAAACCATATACCAATAAAGTGGTATGCGAACCACGACTGAACTAGACACTAGGCCTAGAGCCTCTAGAAGTGCTTGGACCACAAGGAACCACCCAAGGTAGTGACACAGGGGACCCACGGGAGACGCGTGCAGTGTAAATACACAACCGCGATACGCCGTTAACTTCTATGGAGAAAGTCGGGATCGGGAAAATAGAGGAAAGGGACACTTAAAAGAGGACTAGGACAAAACCCTTTGAGATCTAGGACTTTGAAGAGTCTCTACCCACGGGAGCACCGGAGTACTCGTGTTACCTCACCCAGGGAAGCCGGGTGCATAGGTGCCTTTCGGGGTCGGGTTTCGTCGTCGGTTCTTATGGCGATCTGCTGCAAAGTGCTGCTGGCGACCAGGAGAAAAGTGTCCGGGTGGATCCAAGAGTGGATCGGAGTTCTGACGAACCTGAAAGCAGAGGGGACAGAGTCTGGGTCACTAGCCAGTGACCAGGAGGGCGATGGACAGATGCCCACCGATGTCGAGTGCTTCAAGTTCGTTGACAGTCGTCTTGACTCTTCAGCCACGAGGTCCGGGAGGCGTTGTCGGCGACCAGGAGCAGGATTCGGGCTGTTGCTCGATGTCTGTCGAGTGCAGAGGTGTCGGCGACCAGATTGGACCCAACAAGCCTTGGCAACGGCAAGTCTCGAGTAAGATGTAGATCGTCGATGATGCAGACCAGCAAGGTCTGGGGAACTCACCCAGCAAGGGTAAGTGAGGGCAGGCCTGGAGCAACCAGACTGCCAAGTAAAGAAAAGATTGGCCTTCGGTAAGGGCTACTAGCCAACGGGCTAGCGACCGCGAAGGAGCCTCGTGACGCCGCACGTGGAGCTGGCTTACAGGACACTCGTGGAGTGGGGGCCAGTGATCTTCGGTGCAGGTGGTGCTGGAGGCTAGGGCTACTCGGAGCCCAAAGCACGACTTCTTGGGAGACCCAGAAGATGGTGCACTTGCAAGTGTGCTCGGTGTCCAGGGGTCACGGTCTCAAGTCACCCACGATAGCCACGGGCCTCAGCTTTGCTGGGGACTCAGGGTAGCCTCGGGGAAGTCTGAGAATCCACCTCTGGTGATGCGATGACTTCGGCGTCCGACGGGAGCTTCAGTTATGCGAACCGGACAGATGCTTCTTTGGTGCCTGCCAAGCAGGGGAGTCACTCCTTGACCCCAAGGGAGATTCTTCAGTCCTCTAATCTTGTCGTAGAGCGTCGAAGGTCCAGGATTTCGTTTCAGAGTTTCGTCCAGGTATAATCTTGCTGTGGCAAGGGTTCCCCATTTTATCCAGTAAAACAGGGAGGGACTAACTCTATGGCCCCACCTATGGGAGGGTCAAGGGAGGGGGTGGCTACACCCACTTCCCTTTGTCCAGTTTCGTTCCAGAGCAGGGGCAGGTAGCCCCTGAGCCGGTTTGAACTGGCATATGCACAGAGGAGCCTTTTGCTCCCCCAGTGCAGGACTTCAAAGCACTCTAAGAGTGCACCCACCCAGCCCCAATACACATTATCCTGTCTGGGGAGGTGGTCACACCTCCCTGTGACAGGAAACCTATTGTCCAGGCCTCCCCTGCCAGAGTTTCGTCCAGCAGCAGGAGGCCAGACTTGTGTCTGTGGCAGCAGCATCCATTTTGTGATGCCAGGGCTTCAGAAAGAAGTTACCGGGTAAGCCAGAGTTAACATGTCTTTCCTCTAGAAGGGTGGAATGCTACTCCCCGCCGCCAGGATTGGCGGGGGGGTAGTATTCCAAGATGTTTGACACCAAACACGACATGTTTAGGTGCAGCCATTCCAAAGTTAGCATTTTACCGCGAGGATATAATGCGCTTAAGAGTATATGGTCAGGCTGCACTACAAACAGCATCAGAGATGGTCTCCGAACGCTGCAGAGGGGCCCTGCTCATGCAGGGGCACCCTCTCACATAGGAACCATGCACTCTGCCTTTAGGATTGATAAGGCCTGCTTTAGGAGTGACTTATAGGTTTATGTGTGTATGTATTTAGTGATATAGGTAACCTTATATCACAGTAAGGGGGGCATGCACCACCTTACCCAGGCTGCAGTAGCAGACCTGTGGTGTCAGTTTGGATGGCCTTCCAGGGGTGGCATAATACATGCTGCAGTCCCTGGCAGGCCTCTGAGGTACCTATGCCCTTGGTACATAGTATACCATATACTAGGGACTTATAAGGGCACTCCAGATTCCAATCAGAGATGTGCCTAAGGCACATGGAAACCTTTTTACAGAGAAAGCAGATAGACTGGGGCCCTGAATAGCAGGATCCCAGTCCAACTAAGTCATAAACCAGCAAAACACCATAAAAAAAAGTGGGGGCAACCATATAGTCAGATTCCACCTTCCTACACCACACCCTGGAGTTCATTCATCTACCACCATCCAGAGCCCCTTCCGCCATCTCCGTGAAACATCTGCGTCTTCTTCGGCTCGAAGTTCATCAACTGCTGATCAAGGGGGCAGTAGAACCAGTTCCTTTATCCCAGAGGAACAAGGGTTTCTATTCCAGGTTCTTCCTGGTAAAAAGACGTTGGACAAATGGCGGCCTATTCTCGACCTCAGGGAGCTCAACACTTATCTCACAAAACAATCCTTTCGGATGGTGTCTCTCCAGGACATTCTGCGTCTTTTCAACACTGGGGATTTTATGGCCACTCTCGATCTCGAGGATGCGTATTTCCACATACCCATCCATCCGGCCCACAGGAGGTTTCTTCGGTTTACAGTCGCCAAGAGCCATTTCCAGTTCAAAGTGCTTCCATTTGGCCTTCGCTCAGCTCCGAGAGTCTTCTCCAAGGTGCTGGCACCGGTAGCGGCATTTCTCAGGAAGCATCATTTCCAAGTGTTTCCCTACCTGGACGACTGGTTGCTAAAGGCCCCGTCCAGGGGGCAGCAGCGGAGGCGGTCACCTCTTGCACCTGCCTCTTCTCCAATCTGGGCTTGACTCTCAACACCACCAAGTCTTCTCTTCGCCCTTCCAGAAGGGTTCAGTTTCTTGGAGCGATTTTAAACACATCTCTCAGCAAGGTTTTTCCTCTCTAGAGCGACAAAGAAATCTAATCTCCATGGCCCACCTAGTGCGAAGAAAAAAGTATCTTTCTGTTCGCCTCTACAAATCCCTGCTGGGGATGATGTCCTCCTGCATTCCCTTGATACCTCACTGCAGATTGCGAATGCGTCCCCTGCAAGAGCTCCTGGATTTGCAGTGGAGGCAAGTGAGCGGATCCTTCAACGACAAGCTTCTGATCACTCAGGACATGCGCCAGGCCATTCTATGGTGGACAAAACAAGAGCATTTGTCCCGAGGTCTATCCTTCGTAACCGCTCCAACACCTCAAGTGGTAACTATGGATGCGTCACTGGAGGGCTGGGGCGCAGTCTTGCAGGATCTGCAAGTCAGTGGGCACTGGCTTCCAGAACATCGCCTCCTTCACATCAACCTCTTGGAGTTGACAGCGATTCGTCTAGCTCTTCAAGCTTTCCTTCCAAGGTTGCAGGGTCTGTCGGTTCTTGTCCGGACGGACAACACCATAGCCATGCACTACATCAACAAGGAGGGCGGCACCAGGTCACTGCCCTTGTCACTAGAAGCCCAAATGATCTGGGAGTGGGCTATCTTTCATGGAATTTCTCTGAAAGCAGAACATTTGCCAGGAGTGCTAAACGACAAGGCGGACAGGCTCAGCAGGCTGAAGTCTGTTACACACGAGTGGGAACTGGATCAGACAACGCTGGAGAGGGTGTTTCGCCGGTGGGGCAGACCTTCCATAGACCTGTTTGCCACACCAGAGAACAGGAAATGCCAGTGTTACGCCAGCAAGCTACACCATCGAGGGTCACTGGGGAATGCGCTTTCGATAGCCTGGTCAGGCGCATTTGTCTACGCCTTTCCCCCATTCCGCTAATTCCCAGATTACTCAGGAAGATGAAAGCGGAGCGGTGCAAGATGATCCTGATAGCTCCTGCCTGGCCGAGGCAGTTTTGGTTCACCGAACTTCACCTTCTCTCCTTGGACCATCCTCTTCAACTGCGACCAATTCCGCATCTTCTTACAATGTCTCAGGGTCAGATACTGCACCCAGATCCTCGCTCGTTACAGCTCTCAGCATGGCTCCTGAGCAGCGGGAATTTCTTCACCAAAATCTTCCAGAAGAAATTAAGGATGTCCTTTCGCAGGCGAGAGCTCCTTCCACGAACAGGACCTACCACTTGAAATGGAAGCGTTTTAGTATATGGTGTCTAAGCAATAGTTTGGATCCTTTCTTATCAGAACCACACCAGGTCCTTCCTTATTTCCTGTCCTTGGCTAAGGCAGGTTTGGCTCTTTCATCCATTAAGGTGCACTTAGCAGCAGTTTCTCGTTTTCGACGCACGTCCTCTGGGCCTTCTCTTTGGTCAAGCAGAATTGTCAAACAGTTTCTTAAGGGCCTCTTCAGGGTGTTTCCGCCAGTGAAGCCTCCACCGCCTTCGTGGCAATTAAATTTGGTTCTTTCTCAACTTATGAGACATCCATTCGAACCGATTCATCGGACGGATCTCAAGTTCCTCTCCTGGAAGGTGGCTCTGTTGTTGGCCCTCACTTCAGCCAGGAGAATAGGAGAATTACAAGCTCTTACAATTCAGGAACCCTTCCTTCAGTTCAAGGGAAATACTGTCATCTTGAGAACTAATCCTAAGTTTATTCCTAAAGTACCTTCTTCTTTTCATCTCAACGAACCAGTGATCCTTAAAGCCTTTTTTCCTCAGCCTACGTCGCCGGCTGAGAGAGCTCTTCACTCTCTGGATCTAAAAAGATGTTTGAAATTTTACCTGGACCGAACTAAGTCTTTCCGCAAGTCTTCACAACTTTTTGTATCATATAGCGCTCCCCGCAAGGGATTTCCCATTTCCAAACAGGGGATATCTCGCTGGGTTGTGAGCGCTATTCGATACTGTCACACAGCAGCGGGCAAACCCCTGGAGGGTATTGTCCGAGCACATTCGACAAGATCTATGGCATCTTCAGCTGCCTTGTTTGCTGGTGTCCAGATCAAGGACATTTGTAGGGCTGCAACTTGGAGCAGCACTCACACCTTTACGAAGCATTACTGCCTGGAGTCATCACTCCAAGACGACGCGGCGGTGGGACAGGCAGTTCTGAGGAACCTCTTCCAATGAGTGGTGAGCTTTCCCTTGCTACCCTCCTTCCTTCTTTTATCTGCTTTATACACATTTTCTCTTGTTTATAAATGCACTAACTTATCTATGCCTTCGGCTAGTTGTAAAGCATGTATTTAGATAATGTGTTTTCGGACAAACAATGTCTTATGGAAAATGTGTATCCTTACTGCTAGCTACTCTGATTCCAAGCATGGGAATCTATGAAAGCTCCAATACTGGAGTAAGAAAACAAGTTACTTACCTGTAACTTTGGTTCTCCAGTATTGGAAGCTTTCATAGATTCCCATGCGACCCACCCTCCTCCCCTGGGAAAGCTCAGCCTCTATCTGTGTATGTTTTCACAACGTATACGAAAATCTGAGGAGCTGAGGTTCTTTCACCAAGGTTCTAGAGGGTGAGGCTGCTCTGATTGGCTAATGATTCTTTTTGGTCTCTTTTACAAAAAGACATGGTCTGACTACAAAATGGGATTAGGCCTAGGCCTGTTTCTCTTTTGTAATGTTATTTACTACTGTTGTGTGTGTATATATATATATATATATATATATATATATATATATATATATATATATATATATTCACTGAAAAAACCATAGGTTTTAGGGACAGTTATAGTTACTTGGACATTGCACTCGTACAAAACCCGTGAAATTCCCCGTTATAGTTAGTTCAGCTAACTATAACTCGCGCCCCGCAATGCACTGCTGATGACGTCACATATTACATCACTCATGACATGGTCAGTGACATCACTGATGACATCACTGATGACATCATCCAGTGACTGTGTGTTTCTGTAAAGTTTAAATATTTTTAAAATATATAGGAAAAGACGTATTGAAGAATGAGTGGGTGTCTAAGTGTCTGTATGGATGATTTAGTAGGTGCGTGACTGACTCTATAAGTGAGTGATTTAACGTATCTTACTGAATGCATGGGTTAGTGACTAAACTGGGTGTATGTCTGTATCCGTCTGTCTGTTGCTGTGTAAGTGGCTGCATGTGTTTGTGAATAGCTAAATGATTTTCTATATGAGTTATTGAATGCTTGTCTGAGTATCTGTATGGGTGCCTGAGTGTTTGTGTGGATGGGGTGTGTGCGACTGTGCATAGATGTGTGAGTGGGTGATTCACTGGGTGGATGGTTTCAAGAGTGCATCTGTGATAGACTGTATGGGTGGGTAAGTGTGTGTAAGAGTGTGTTAGTGAGTGAATGTATGTCCCAGTGGTACATGTGTGAGTAACTACATATGTGAAAGGCAGTATATATGTGTGTTGGAGTATATAAATAGCTATAAGCGAGAGTGAGTGATTGTGATAGTGGCTGTATGGATGAGTGTGTGCTTGTATCAGTGATTGTATAAGAGCGTAACAATGTGCTACTATTTGTATGAGTAAGTGAGCTGGTGTGTGTATAACTGTATAGGTGAGTAAATGGCAGTGTGTTTAATTATTTGCATGACTGACTAGGTGTCTGAGTACCTCTATGGATGAGTGGCGGTGTTTGAGTGTCTATATAGGAGTAAGAGTGCATATGATAGTCCTGTACTGAGTGACCGTAAGTATGAGTGACTGTACGGGTGAGTGAGTGGATGTGTGTGTGTAGACCTAAGAATCAGTGAGTGGGTATGTAGTTATTGGTGTTGGAGTGTCTATGGTTTTGCGAATGGCAGTCTGTAATTTAGAGTAGGTGTATCAAAGGTTATATTAGGGTGTGAGGAGGTGCATCAGATTATCACGTGGATGATGTCATCAGTGATGTCATTTGAGTTGTCATCAGTGATGTCATCAGTGATGTCACTGACCATGTCATGAGTGATGTAATATGTGACGTCATCAGCAGTGCATTGCGGGGGCGAGAGTTATAGTTAGCTGAACTAACTATAACGGGGGAATTTCACGGGTTTTGTACGAGTGCAATGTCCAACTAACTATAACTGTCCCTAAAACCTATGGTTTTTTCAGTGAATTTCAAAGGTTTTTTAAATGCTAATTTGTAACTATAACGTGTCTGAAACCTATGGTTTTTTCAGTGAATTTCAAAGGTTTTTTAAATGCTAATTTCTAACTATAACGTGCCTGAAACCTACGGTTTTTTCAGTGAATTTCAAAGGTTTTGTAAATGACAATTTTTAAAAGTATTAATTGTTATATTAATTTTTTTCATACTGATTTACTACATTTTTAGAAACAATTTTTTTTTACATATTTTATTTGTCAAATTACATTGTAATTACATTATACATTACATTACAAAAAATACTTTCTCAGAATGAATTACTTTAGTTTAAATACTTTGCAGATAGGCAATAGACTTTTAAGTACAGTAGTTACAGTTGTTGCAATGGGCAACACATTTTCAAACACAATGCAACATTCAGCTCAATGTGAATTTCTAGTTAAATGCAATTAGTTACTTTATGGATTACTTTTGTAACCACAGGACTGGATCCTAGATTCAGTCCTGGTACATCTCCTGTAAACAGTTGAGTAAAAGCGTTTTGGTTACAGTCGTGATTTTTAAGGAATATTATTGTATTTTAAAAGTTGACACTTTGAAACTTTTTCTCATAGAATCACCAATGTTATCCTATGGAAGGAAATTCACTTAGCAGGTAAAAACTGTTATCGTTACTTTTTCTTACTCCGTGTTGGATCCTGGATCCAGCACTGGTGCATCTCCTGTAAACAGTTGAAAGAATGCGTTTAAGTCATACAGGCGATTTTTAAGGAATATTTGTAGTTTGTGAAAATCAACACTTTGAAACTTTTTTGCTGAAAACCAGTCAATGTTAGCCTATGAAGGAAATTCAAGTTACCGGTAAGTACGGTTAAAATTACTTTTGAGGATCAGTACTGGGCTGAAACATGCAGCACTGAGGTCTCTCCTGATAACAGGTGAGTAAATCGGAATTCGTATTTCGGCTGATTTTAGAGGAATATTTTAAAGTTCCAAAACTCCACACTTAGAAGAATTTCCAAGTGAAACCAGTCAATGTTAGCCTATGGAAGGAAATTCAAGTTACTGGTAAGTACGGTTAAAATTACTTTTCAGGACCAGTACTGGGCTGAAAGATGCAGCACTGAGGTCTCTCCTGATAACAGGTGAGTAAATCAGAATTCGGATTTCGGCTGATTTTAGAGGAATATTTGTATGTTTCAAAAATCAACACTTAGAAGAATTTCCAAGTGAAACCAGTCAATGTTAGCCTATGAAGGAAATTCAAGTTACCGGTAAGTACGGTTAAAATTACTTTTCAGGATCAGTACTGGGCTGAAAGATGCAGCACTGAGGTCTCTCCTGATAACAGGTGAGTAAATCGGAATTCGTATTTCGGCTGATTTTAGAGGAATATTTTAAAGTTCCAAAACTCCACACTTAGAAGAATTTCCAAGTGAAACCAGTCAATGTTAGCCTATGAAGGAAATTCAAGTTACCGGTAAGTACGGTTAAAATTACTTTTCAGGATCAGTACTGGGCTGAAAGATGCAGCACTGAGGTCTCTCCTGATAACAGGTGAGTAAATCGGAATTCGTATTTCGGCTGATTTTAGAGGAATATTTTAAAGTTCCAAAACTCCACACTTAGAAGAATTTCCAAGTGAAACCAGTCAATGTTAGCCTATGAAGGAAATTCAAGTTACCGGTAAGTACGGTTAAAATTACTTTTCAGGATCAGTACTGGGCTGAAAGATGCAGCACTGAGGTCTCTCCTGATAACAGGTGAGTAAATCGGAATTCGTATTTCGGCTGATTTTAGAGGAATATTTTAAAGTTCCAAAACTCCACACTTGAATTTCCAAGTGAAACCAGTCAATGTTAGCCTATGGAAGGAAATTCAAATTACCGGTAAGTACGGTTAAAATTACTTTTGAGGATCAGTACTGGGCTGAAAGATGCAGCACTGAGGTCTCTCCTGATAACAGGTGAGTAAATCGGAATTCGTATTTCGGCTGATTTTAGAGGAATATTTTAAAGTTCCAAAACTCCACACTTAGAAGAATTTCCAAGTGAAACCAGTCAATGTTAGCCTATGAAGGAAATTCAAATTACCGGTAAGTACGGTTAAAATTACTTTTGAGGATCAGTACTGGGCTGAAAGATGCAGCACTGAGGTCTCTCCTGATAACAGGTGAGTAAATCGGAATTCGTATTTCGGCTGATTTTAGAGGAATATTTTAAAGTTCCAAAACTCCACACTTAGAAGAATTTCCAAGTGAAACCAGTCAATGTTAGCCTATGAAGGAAATTCAAGTTACCGGTAAGTACGGTTAAAATTACTTTTCAGGACCAGTACTGGGCTGAAAGATACAGCACTGAGGTCTCTCCTTATAACAGGTGAGTAAATCGGAATTCCTATTTCGGCTGATTTTAGAGGAATATTTGCACAATGGTGAAGGGAGGGGGCGGGGCCTGAGGTGACATCTTGCAAACGCGCCCGTGGCGCGTTTTAAGTTGGGGGATTAAGTTCCCTTGAATCCTGAGGGTCCCTAGGGGCCAACTAGACCACCAGGAACCTCCAATATGCGCTAGGGGCTGCGTTGCAGAGACGTGTAGAGAGGCCACACCCCTTTACACCTCTCTGCAACGCAGCTCTGTGGCGCTTTCTGGATGTACCTGTTGGGCTAGTTGGCCCCCAGGGACCCTCAGGATTGAAGGGGATTTAATTCCCCATCTTAAAACGCGCCACGGGGCCTGTTTGCACACATGTCACCTCAAGCCCCGCCCCTCCCTTCACCACTGTGCAAACGCGCCCCGTGGCGCGTTTTAAGTTGGGGGATTAAGTCCCCTTGAATCCTGAGGGTCCCCGGAGTCCAACTAGCCCACCATATACCTCCAAAAGCGCCATAGAGCTGCGTTGCAGAGAGGTGTAAAAAGGGGCGTGGCCTCTGTACACCTCTCTGCAAGGCAGCTCCCTGGCGCATACTGGAGGTTCCTGGTGGGCTAGTTGGCCCCCAGGGACCCCCAGTATTCAAGGGGAATTGTTCCCTCTGCAAACGCGCCAGGGGCGCGTTTGCAGAGTGGTGAAGGAAGGGGCGGGGCCTGCGGGCCCGATCGTTTTTTTTAATTTTATTTTTTTGGGGAGGGGGCCGCGTGGCCCCCTCCCGGGCCACTACTTGCCCCGGGGACCCCATCCCCCGGGGCTGGCCCTCTCGTTGGGGACTGTGGGGGTCCCCAATCCCCCCACAGTCCCGCCGGCTCCCCGTGTCCTAGGGGAGCCGGCATTAGCTGACACATGGGGAGCTGCTAAGATGCAGCTCCCCATGTGGAAAAGCAATCGGCTTTGGATATTGGAAGAGAGAGCAGGTTTCCTGCCTCTCTTCCAATATCCAAGCAAGTTTGCAATGACAGGACGGGAGCCGCGAGGCTCCCGTCCTGTCATTGCAAACAGCAGTGTCCCGGGGTAGGCACCCCGGGACACTGCAGGAGCCGGCCCTGGGGGTGGTGGTCCCCAGGGCCATCAAGGGCTCCAGGAGGGGGGCCGCGCGGCCCCCTCCCATTCAGTGCACAGCCCCGGGGAGGTGGTGGTCCCCGGGCTCTGGGGGTCCAAAACGGACCCCCATTGTAATTTTTCTTAGTGCCCCGGGGAGGTGGTGGTCTCGGGGCGTGTGGGGGCTGGAGCCCCCCACACAGGTTTTTAATTAAAAAAAAGAAGCCCCGGGGAGGTGGTGGTCCTCGGGCTGCGGGAGGGCTCAGAGCCCTCCCGCACCATTGTTCATAAAGCCCCGGGGGTGGTGGTCCCCGGGCTTGGGGGCCCTTAGAGGCCCCCCACACATAAAATTAACCCCCTCCAGCATGCCCCCGGGACTTGGGCCACCCGGGGGCCAATTAACATCGAAGCGCGGAGACCGCGCTCGATTTTTTTTTTCGGCAGGGTTCGCGCTCCCTGAGCGCATCCTGCCGATTTTTAAAAAAAAAAAAATTTTTTTTTTGCCCAGGGGGTCCTTGTGGGACCCCTGAGCAAACCTAGGGGGTCAGGGTGTTTCTACCTCCCCTTTGTGCGCTTTGCGCACTTGTTTCTGTCCCTCGGTTCTACCGAGGGACAAAATGGCTGCCAACATTTCCTGAATTGGAATGTTGACAGCCAGCTGACAGCCAATTAACATGCAGCTCGTGATCGGGAGGGTGCGCGAATCCTCCGTGCCCATAGATATATATGTACTTTTACTTTTTGATTTTCTCAGCAACTACTGAACGGATTTACACCATTTAACAAAAGGGTTCTTTCTGAACCAAGAACTACCTCTTTGCCAAATTTGGTGTAATTCCGTTCAGCAGTTCGGGCTGTAGCCGTGTCTAAAGTTTCCTATGGGAAAATGCATGGGGAAAACGCGTTTTGGGACCCCCCTTTTTCTCGGCCCCCGCTTGACGTATCACCCCGAGACTTTCAGGGTAGGAGCGGACCGGAGCGCCCCACAAAGTTTGAAAATTTCGCGAAGATACGTCAACCGGCAAGAGAGTTATTTCAAATAGAATGTCGCGGATTTCCTATGGATAATAGGTTGTAACTATAACTATCTACTGGCGACCGCCAGTAGATATATATATATATATATATATATATATATATATATATATATATATATATATATATATATATATTTACCGAGGCTCCCATCTCGACGACGGGAAATGATTCCAAGCATGGGAATCTATGAAAGCTTCCAATACTGGAGAACCAAAGTTACAGGTAAGTAACTTGTTTTCTTTCTCCAAGTCAGCCCATAAAGGTATGGGCACAACATCATTGTCTTGTAATAAAAGGGCTGACTGTTTAAGACAGAATGCCTGATGATATTTGATGAAATCTGGAAAATTAACACCTCCCAAAAGAGTTTTGGTTTCTTAAGTTTACACAGAGACATCCTAGATTTTTTCCCATTCAATAAAAATTTGGATAGAATTGAGTAGATTTAAAAAAAAAAAATTGTTTAGGGATATTAACCGGCATGTTAGAGATATAGAATAATACTACGGGATCAAGCATCATCTTGATGGAATCAAGACGTCCCCACCAGGATAAGAATAGGGGGTTCCAGCGAGATGTAAGATCAAGTAGGGTTTTAGATAAAGAGTTCAAATTCAAAGTTATAGAGTTCTTAACCGAATCTGAAAACAATAAGCCAAGATATTTAATTTGAGATGGATTCCAATGAAAGGAAGACGCACTGAAATCAGCGTGGAAACATAATTTATTTAAAGGGAGAATTTCACATTTATCTGTGTTCAATTTGTACCCTGAAACCTTTACAAAATTGTCTACTTCTAATAAAAAAGCAGGTAAAGATGTTTGGGGGTGAGACATAAATAAAAGAATATCATCAGCATAAGCTGAAATTTTAAGTTGGGAATTACCATAAGAAAAACCAGTAATGTGGGGATTAGAGCGAATCTTTATTAAAAAGGGTTCTAAAGCTAGGATAAATGACAAAGGGGATAGAGGGCAACCCTGTCGTACACCTCTATTGAGAGGAAAATACGAAGACAAGAGGCCATTAGCTAGAATAGAAGATTTGGGAGAGGAATAAAGTAAAGATACATATTGAATGAACTTAGGACCGAAACCGAACCAGGAGAGCGTAGCAAAGATAAAAGACCAATTAACCCTATCAAATGCTTTTTCTGCGTCTAAAGCAATCGCTGCTAGGGAGGATTTATAGGATTTGGACTTACTAATAACATTAAAAAATAAGCGTATATTGTCTGAAAGAAGTCTACCTTTAATAAACCCACATTGTTCTTTCCCAATTAAATGTGGTAAAAAGTTCTCCAGGCGAAGGGCTAACATTTTTGCTAAAATCTTATAATCTAAATTAATCAATGAGATTGGACAGTAGTTTTACAAAATTTATGATCTTTTCCATCTTTTGGAAGAAGGCAAATCAATGCTTCCTGAAAAGAACCGCTGGATGATTTAGATGAAATAAAATAAAGAAAGAGTTGATATAATTTAGGAATAAGGAAAGAGGAGAAATGTGAGTAAAATTCAATGGTGAAACCATCAGGGCCTGGAGCTTTACCTTGTTTAATGGAGCGAATAGCAGTTGAAATGTCTTGAATCTGAATGTCCTGTTCTAATGAGTAAAAATCTAAATCAGGATGTGAAGGAGCTGAAATGGAGGATAAATAACTAGAGATATCATGTGTTTCTGGTAGAACTTCTGAGGAATAAAGAGTTTGATAAACTTTTGTAAATTCTAAAAGAATATCTTCACTTTTATGAAGAGTTTGGTTAGAAGAAGATAGGATAGAATCAATAACAGTACGTTCTTTCTTGATTTTCAGATAATTCTCAAGAAGTTTTCCTGATTTATTCTGACCACCATAATATTTCGCACTAGCCTTGAGTAGGAAAGAATTAGCATTGTCAGTAGATATTCGATTGAATTCAAATTTGGCTTGTATTAAATCATTCAAGGTAGTCGCAGATTGGGATTTATAGTAAGAATGTTCTAGTGTCTTAATCTTTAAGGTGAGATTTTTTAATTTATTAGAAGCTAATTTCCGTTTTTGAGAAACAAAATTAATAATAAAGTCTCTAGATGCGGCTTTAAAAGTGTCCCAAACAATTTGAGGTGTAATCCCGGAAGTTTCATTTTCTTTAAAAAAAGTATGGGCAAAATGTTCAAAGGAGCATGTGAATTGTGAGTCTGATAGAAGGGCGTTATTAAACCTCCAACGTCGGATTCCCTGAAGAGGAGGAAGGAGTTCTAAAACTAAAGTGACTGGGGCATGGTCAGAGATCAAAATAGATCCTATATCAGAACTAATAACTCTCTGAGTAAGCTTATTAGAAATAAAAATATAATCCAACCTAGATTGAGAAAAGTGGGCAGGAGAAAAGAAGGTATATTCTTGGAGACTAGGATTACATAATCTCCATGCATCTACAAGAGATCTATGGGAAAGGGTTGATGTAAATTGAGAGTGCATGTGAGAAGGTATAAATTTGGTTTTAGAGTGTCTATCAAGGATAGGGTCAAAAACCATATTGCAATCACCACCCACGATCAAATAATCATCAGAGTATGTCATCAACTTAGATAATACTCCTGGCCAGAAAGATTTATCAGGAGCGGTATGTGCGTACAAATTAACAATAGTTACTGGAATCTTATCAATCAGTAAAGAGACAGAAACCCATCTGCCATCACAATCTACATCTTGAGTAAGCATTTGTATATTAAGACATTTGTGACATAAGATAGCCACCCCATTACGTTTTCCTGATCCCGGAGAAGCAAAGACCTGACCCACCCATTGACGCTTTAGCTTAGCAATTTCTTTAGCAACAATATGAATTTCTTGTAACAAAACAATGTCTCCTTTTAAAGAGGAAAGATGAGACCGAACCCTTTGACGTTTTATAGGGGAACCTAAACCTTCAACATTCCATGAAATTAATCTTAGTCATTTATTACATAATATTAACTTAATAACTTTAGTGAATAAGAAAATAACAGTAACTGGTGCATTATCAGAATAATAGGAAAAACAAAATATGAGATAGCTTTGAAACAGTAGAAATTAAATGAAGAAACTTGCAAATTGGAAAAAGAAAAGAAAAAGAAGGCAAGGATAGAAAAAAGATGAGAAAATGAATGATATGAACATCTGGATTTAAAAAGCAATAGACCAAGTAAAAGATATAGGAAGAGTATAAGGATAGTTGATAAATACCATTGTAAGAAAAAAGAAAGAGAAGGAAAACATACAGGAAGGAGGATCATAGAAACAAAAAGATACCAAAACCATGTATGGGATACAAAAAATGACATACCAAGAACACACAAAAAAGGTCGAGGGTAGTGGAGCCACAGGAAGGGATGGTGCATCAACCGGAACTCCAACGACGGGAACGAGAGGAGGACGAAATACCATCAGACGAACGGATAATCACATGACTAAAAATGAGGGAATTGAGACCTAATGAAGAGAAATAAAATAAAATTATATATATAGTAACAAATACATTATACAAAACAACAATCAAAACATTTTAACAAGAAGAAGAAACATAGCAACATTAAACAGCGAATCTGGAAACGTCCATGTCTTCTTGTCTGCAATTTTCCAAGAATCTTTGAAGAAGGTGAGGATCCTCATATGTTGTAGTCTTATTTTTATACGTGACTTTGAAGAGACAGGGATGGATAAGGCCAAATCTGGCATTAATATCACGTATTGCTGGTCTCATGTCCAAAAATTGCTTCCTTCTATCTGCTGTGGCTTTGGCATAATCTTGTGAGAAGAAAAGATTGGAACCCTGCCACGAGATTCTACCTTTAGCTTTGGCGACTTGTAAAACTTTCAGCAGATCCGTATACTCCAAAAAGTACAGTATCACTCCTCGCGGTTTAGTTGATGAATTTGTCGAGTGAGAGATATGTCCCAAGCGATGAGCACGTTGAACATTCAGAGGTGGAGAGATGGGAATGTCTAACAGTTCTGGAAGAAAAGATTGAAAAAAGGAGATCGGATTTGTACCTTCAAGACCCTCTATCAAGCCATAAATGCGAAGGTTATTGCGTCTATTGCGATTTTCAAGGTTTTCAACCTGCTTCTGAAGATTTGAGATCTGCGACTGCAATGAGGGAACTTGAACCACAGTAGCTTGAAATGATTCCACTTTATTCTCCAAATGAACCACTCTACTCTCCATATGAGACCATTTATCATCTAATTGCTGCAGACGTGTATTAGTCTCCTCCATATAAGGCTTAAGGGCTTGAATTTCGTCGAGAAGTAACTCCATTGATATAGGGGAGGAGAAACTGTTGGTGAGGGAGGATCTTGCTTGACCCTTTTCACAGGTGTCTGCGTTGATGAGACAGGGAGTTTTGATAAAACTTTAGAGGCAGACAGTGAAACATTAGATACAGATGAGTTTGATGATAACTGGTCTGATTCTGCCATATTATCCTGAAGAACACTGAAAGGGTTATAGTCCACCACTGAAGCAGAAGACATTGCCTTGGAGCGCTGAGCCGTTTTTGTTCTCCCCATACATGAAAGTCACAAAGAAGCAATAATAACAAATTTGAGGAGAAAAGCTGCAATATGAGAGATAATCATACAAAAAATGTCAAAGTTGGGGAGAGAATTTGCCATATATTCGATTTCCATGTGAAAAACATCCAAGGAAGGCAAAAATAGAAAATGAACTAAACATGCCTCAAAAATTCTTCAAGAGGAGTATCATAAATGAAGAAGAAAGAACTCGCCTTAAGAAATATAAATAGAGGGCAGTAAATTAAGATGTTAGAAAGTCATGGAGTTGAGAAAAAACAGCTGCCTCATTCTGTGAGGAAAAATTCACCGCTCGCGGCAAAACAAAATTGCGGCCGCGAGTCTCAATTCACTCGCGCTGGCCCGTTAATGATAAAATATGTATGCCGCTTACCGCGGGAACCCTGCAGAGTAGCTTAAGCTGTTCCTACCATCTTCCGCGAAGCAGCGGCTGTCTTCCGCGCCGTTCGCTATGATGGAAAGCGTCGAAATCAGGAAAAAAGCTCCCGCTCCGTCACAGAGCTCACGGGAGTGCGGCCATCACCGACGGCGTCCAAGCCACGCCCCCCGACGGAAGGAAACTTGACCCTCCCCACCACCCCTCCCCAGCAAGGTACGTGGAGGGGCCCCTCCGGACTAAATCGGGAGCCCTCCGGCCACAGTACTGTGCTGAGGGCCCCCCCGGAGCTCCCCCCCTCACTGCGGGGCTCTGTGTTAGGCCACTGGCCCCGTTACTGCAATATCCTGAGTCGGCAGGTCCGGACTGAGGGACATTGGAGGGCTGTGTGCGAGACTCAGTACTGGAATGGTACGGGGGATGTATCAATGTGAGAACTGAGGCTCCCTGCAGAGCTGTGTGTTCTGGCCCAATACAGTTCAGAGCATGTCCTCGTGGGTCAGGTAAGTCAGCGGCCCATTGTGGAGCGATCGTGGAATGCATTCGCCTAAAGACCAGTCTCCCCCCTTCTTGCACTTACAATGACCCCCTTGGCAGTACACCCCAGTCCTGCCTTTTACTTCTGAGGAAACACCCAAGAGAAATACAAGACATTGACAAACTAACAAAGTTTGAATGCAGCATAGCTCTATTATTTTACCATTCGTAGATAAACAATCTCGTCCATACGCGTTCTCGTAGCATTTACTATACATTTAAATACCTATGCGAAAAAAAACGTTCATTGATTCCCGAGGACCCAATCAACTTGGCCAACTAAATCGAAGCAACTTTCTGAACAATTTGTGCAAAGGAACTTGTGACGTGCAAGGTTTCTATTTTCTCTTGTCTGTATGAATTGACGTCTTGGCAGCCCTCAGTCAGTCTTTCACGGCTGGCTTCAGTCCGGTCTTCGGAGATCTTATTAACATGAGCAGAAAGCTTTCTAGTCCCTCGATAACCCAAGAAAGCTAAAGTGAATAACTGGATTACTCACCAATATTGTATAATGTTTTTTTCAAACATATTTGTCAGTGTCCATTGCTCTTTCATATAGTTGATGAAATAAATGGACAGATTCCACATATAACACAGTGGAATGAACACAAAAATGTAAGGGACAGACCTAGCTTTGCACTCTCAGAGCACCGCTCCCCCGCCCTCGCTGCTCCCGGGCTCCGAGCCCCCGCCGCGCCTGGCCACTTCTCAGACCAACAACAGGCGAGGGCGGGGATGCATATCCCGGATGGACATGGGGAACCACTGGACACGCCGCTGCTGGGAAGATATCCAGTCCCAGGGTTGGAGGGGGGGGGACCGACGAGAACAAAAATATTTACAATGCTATAGGTCTCATATTTAAATGCGAGACCTATGGCATTGCAAACAAGCAGCAGCCATTGTCCCTGCTTCGAAAGTGCAAGCGGGCATGGCACGCGTCGTGCTCGTGCCTAAGGTAGGAGAAAGTCAATCAACAAAATAAAACACTTAGGGTGTAACAACCAAGTAAAGGGGCCAGTAGCCATGGGAGGGTACAGATGACGACATGGCTGTACTAAGGAGGGACTAACAAGCCTCATAATCAATCAGAAGACAGCATTTAGAAGGACAAACACACAAGCCAATGAAAAATATGGGCGGGGGAGTGGGCGGGGCTTCTCTCCCGTACTGAACTACCCCAGATCAACCCCAAAGCAGCGCTTGCGCGCTGGCTCAGGGCTTGACCTAAAAAATGTGAAAACCAATGTCACCAAAAGGCGGCTTACATAAAGAGTTCCACTGAAAAATGTAAAGGAATTTATAGTGGTGCCCCAAAAAATGGTCCTAGAAGAGTTGTAAATAAAAAAAATATATGTCAAAGACAGGAACAGCCAGGCCGAATCACCCAATATTAAATCGAAAATATTAAAAAGGTACCTGAAAAAAGGGCAAGAAGTCTTGCACTGGGGAGCGTCCATCCAATGCAGTTAATCCAATCAATCTAAATAAACCCTAATATAAAAAGGAGGATTAGAACAAACAATGAAATAATTAAATTAAAACAGTATAACTTGATGAGCAAAGCAACTTACTAGAGGGAGCGAGGAGGTGTCCATAAAGGCCCCAACCAGCTACTGCTCAGAATCACAGACCGATGTAGCCAAACCCACTAGGCCTGTGGAGGCACGAAGGGCCAAGCTTGCATCCTCTGTCTAACAGAGCCGGGATTGGTAAGAATTAAAAAAGGGGGGTCTCACAACCATTCATGAGTGAAGCCTGATGGTCCAGATAGTCCAGCGTGTATCCGGGAAAAGATATTGGCACATCTGACGTCGGATGCCATAGAATAGATTGGCAAAAGTAGTCCAATGACATCAGACGCCACGAGGTGCATTGGGAATTGTAGTCCACTTCCTTGCCCATGAACAAAGGCTCAGAGTAATTTAATATTATGTACGGCAGGACAGCAAAAATGTTATTTTTGAAACCACCAACTGTTCCATACTTAAATAGCCCACAGACAAAACCGAAGTCCTCATCCTGGGAACCACCCCCGCCGCCTGGGATATCTCCTGGTGGCCCGCAGCGCTCGGAGCTCCCCCAACCCATCGACCACGCACATGACCTCGGCATGGGGTAGTATTAGTCGTCTTGCTGAAAACTAGTCTGAATCAACCTGTCGGCAAACTAGCCGATGATGTTGACTTATTGTGGTCTTCTAAATCTGTTTACAGTCACTGCATGGATCTGTTGCATTTTTAAACTAATGGCTATTTATGTTTTATTGTCTGACAAATTGTTTTGCAAGGGTTTTAAGTAACCCAGCAATTAAATATATAAACTTGAATCTTGACACTATTCTGCTCACAATTGTACATCTGCTTCCCTGGACTCTCAAGTATTAATATTATGTGTAGAGTTTAACTGCCAGATCCGCACTCAGAGTTATCTAACCCAAAGCAATATTCTTTTATCACAGGATTTCCGGTGCCAGTTCTCAAGTCTCGTCTCTTCGGGTAAGTGTTCTCTCGGACAATGTTGTTCTATTCAAAGTCAAATGCTCTGCGCCTTTGAAGTTCAAACACTCAGGCGTCTTCAAATGAAAGTTGTAAGATTCAAGGCTCTAAGGTTGTTCGAGCTGAGCGTTACCACCTCAGGACTCAAGTACGTCGAATTGTTGTCGAGTTTGTATTTATTGTTAACTGTACAATTAATTAAAATCATTACAGTAAAAACAGTCATCATGTTGCAGCTAAAACAGTGAGTAAAAAAAACATTTAATTTTTATTTTTATAAAAGAAGTTTGCCGCCCCTCCTCAGTTCCACCACAATCAGCCTTCCCCAGGGTTTGTGGATGCGGAGGTAGGGCTTTATGGCAATCGGAAAGCCCACATTGTTCTATGGGGATGGATGACATTGTGCAACTGTGGCAGATGTCCATTGACCATGGGTACGTATTCCTGTATGGCTCTGTCCTGGGGGGGATGCTAGAAGTACGGAGAAGCATCAATGCAGTTTCTAGGCCACCTCGCCGTCGTTCCTTGGGTTTGTAATACATTGCTCCAGAGTTTTGTTTCGTTCATTTGCCTTTTTTAAGGCGAGCCTGATGCTGTAGATCAATTTCCCCAGATGCTGTAGATCAATTTCCCCAGAGCTGTAGATCAATTTGTCGAGTTGTTTAACTCAAGTGGTCTTTTACTCAGCGCCTTGAGACGCTTATAGGTGAGCAGTCGCTCTTTATAACAAGCATTTGCAATGCAATGGGTCTCGCATTTACGAGAGTTTGAGCTATTGGCATTGTAAATGACAATGCCTTTTATTTATGTGTTTTAAAACAGATAAATAAAAGGCATTGTCATTTACAATGCCAATAGCATAAACTCTCGCAAATGCGTTCAGCGCCGGTGCTATAAATTGTTTTAGAAAAAGCATTAGGAGAGAGTGTTTTCTGCCTGCAACAGCAGGGAGGACAAAGCTATTTGAGAAAATAGTGCTCGGAGGCTGTAATGAAAGCCTACTGAGTAACAACACTCTTAACAGGGGGTAAAGCCAAGGGGGGTTACAAAATGAGACCAGGCGGTACTAAAGAGGGACTACTAAGCCTATTGACCAATGAACAGCCACAGTTTACAGTGGACAATGGCACAAGCTAATGAAAAATATGGGCGGAGAGTGGACGGAGCTTCACAGAGCAACGCATGCGCTGCCCAGGCTAGACCTAAAGAAAATTAAACAGACTGCAGCCTCCCTGAAGCGTGCGCTGCGCTCAGCATTCAAGTAAACTAAAGTGGACGCCGCGTTCAGCTTAACATTTTTAAAAACAAAAAGCGCCTGCCATTGTCCCGCGAATGCTGTGGGGGTAGGGGTAGCCACTTGTGGGCCCGCTGCAAATACAAGAGGCAGCCGCCAGTGTCCCCATTGTTAACAAAATACTGCATACCGACTTATAACGCAGACCGTCTAACTAGACAAGCAAAAGGTCCAGTCGTTATGGAAGGTAACAAATGCAGACAAGGTGGTTCCAAGAAGGGACTAACAAGCCTCATAACAAATTGGAACCCAGTGTTTACGAAGGACAATGACACAAGCCAATAAAAAATATGGGCGGAGAGTGGGCGGGGCTTCAAGTCCATACTCCAATACTGCATGCCTCGCAGCAGCGCATGCCCTGCACAGGTTCGACCTAAAAATTGTGACCTGCCCTAACACTCAAAGGAATGTGTAGCTCGCCTGCGATAAATTAATAGGTTTGTCCCAGCAGAGCATCTTAACTCCCAAAACAGTTACTGATTTGAAAGATAAACCGCTGGAAGTCTAGCAAGAAAACTTACTTCAGATGGCAACCCTTTACCCCCAAATTAATATTTTAGCTGCCATTGTTTCTGGGGTAGGTAGTTTTCTGACATCAGGTATGCTGGGTGATAAAGAGGGGACACGTAGACCCCTTCATATTAGATGTGCTTTTCTAAGAAAAACATGTTTCCTCTGACGGAATGATTTTTTAAAGTGTCGAGGGAAAGGTGAGCCCCGGGAACCAAACTGAGGTACACAGTTTGCCTTACTCTGGTGGTTAAGGAGTGTGTGACCTCGGAAAGACGAGACCCGCAGTATATCACACCGCCCTTTGAAACGTCGCCTATGAGGTATAAAAGGCTGCTTTCATAATGTCGGGAATACCAATTACTTGTGAGGCAATGGCGCAGACCCGCCACTCTGCGCAGACAGTGTTTTTCTGTTGTATTCCCCGGAGATGAAAGCAGGCAATCTGTGCAGAGCTGGGAGAACATTTATTTGTTGAAACGACTTCCCTTTACTAGATTTGATATCAATCAAATCACGGTAGTTACTGCAGAAGCCGATCCTTGCGTTTGCTGCACAGACATAAAAATATTTGTTGAAAATATAAAGGTACCCTGCCATGTGACGCGTTCAGGTGCGAGGCTAATGATTTCTTTGCGTTCAATATCCCTAAAAAATATCAAACAATTAGATAGGCGGTCTACTGCCTTAAACTGGAGGTACGAGTTTCTGTGAAGAAGCAAATTACATAATTTACAGATGTCTATTAGTTTTTTTGGGCAGTTGTATATAGCGCGAACTCAACCCATAGGTGTTCGGAGCGCTTTACATGAACACCAGTTACTTTAGTCATTTTTTCTTTTTATGTCAAGAGATTTGCCCATAATCACAGGATGTTGATCCGACTCTGAAACTCGAACTTGCTTCTCCAGTTCCAAAGTTGGCAGCTGCCCTTACACCAAAATGTTTTCTTCTCTGTGCAAAGCTTCTTTTTTTTTTAAACAGAGCGCGGCATCCCTGAAGCGGGCGTCACGTTCACCATTAAAGTAAAAATAAAAAATGAAAAAATGAAACAGAGCGCGGTGTCACTGAAGCGGACGCCGCGGTCAGATTAACATTTTTAAAAGCAAAAAGTGGCTGCCATTGTCCCGTGAATGCTGTGGAGGTTGGGGGCAGCCACTTGTGGGTGCGCTGCAAATACAAGAAGCAGCCACCATTGTCCCCATTATTAACAAAATAGTGCTCACCGCCTTATAACGCAGACCATGTAACTAGACAAGTAAAAGGTCCAGTCGTTATGGGAGGTAACAAATGCAGACAAGGCGGTACCAATGAGGGACTAACAAGCCTCATAACGAATTGGAAGCCAGTGTTTACGAAGGACAATGACACAAGCCAATCAAAAATGTGGGCGGAGAGTGGGAGGGGCTTCCAGTGCATATTTCAATACAGCATGCCTCGCAGAGCGAGCAGCGCATGCGCTCTGCTGCTAGGCTCGACCTAAAAACTGATAGATTGATTCACTTTGCAGATTCCACAAAGTAAGAGAGTTTGTCGCGTCTGCGAGGAGAGAGATTCAGGAGTCACCGAGCTCGACCCCCGCACTGCCTTCAGGTGAGAATCCTTCATAATCCTAATGAGGACTGCAGACGCTCTTGCGAGATTACTGGATCTTGCATGCACCAGTTTAACCACAGTCACAATGCTTTGGAGTGCACTGGCCACATACATTCTAATCCCTGAACGGGGGCTAAAATAATACTGAATACTTGGCCTTTAATATTTGTCGAGGGGGTTGTACTACGTTACAATGTATGCATTTACCACACATGCCTATACCATCCATGCACTTATTACAACTCGTGCATTTACCATGCCTCTGCCTCTACTACCCATATGCCTTTACCAAGCAGGTAAGTATAAATAAGGTAACTGAAATATATATATATAGAGAGGGCGACCTCAGTTACTTTATCCTGGATGTGGTCCCTAACAGTGTCTGAGGAGGAAACAGGGAGCAATGCCGATGACAGCTGGAGTCCAGGTACATTCTCAGATTGAACACGAAGACGCCTGCAGGACTGAACATTGAAGAAGACCTTTGTACATTTGTAGGCACAGTACTATGCTAGCATTTTCCACAGACTAGCTCTCTCATCCTCTCCCTCTTCCAAAGTTAGGTCATGTAGACATCTTGTGTAGTCATGCCAGTTCAGATGGGGACTAGTGTCTCTTTAGAAGTATGTCTGTAGGCATACATCACATTGATTGTATTTTTAATTCCATCCCGTTCACACAGACTTTTTTGGGTGAATGTATATATCTGTTTGATTTCGAAAGCAGCATTGGCTCGAAAATCTTTTGGTTTGCTGTCTATTTGACCTGTTTTGCAGTGTGAATGACTGAGTTGCAAGGTCCTGCAGCAAGCGCAGGTGTACCCTAAAAGTGTTTAATGAGATACAACAGGACAGGTAGTTACTCCACTTGAGCTTAATCCTGTGAATAGGCAGAGTTGTTAAACTGCCCCATTTCCTCTTGTTATGAATTTTCTCATATATAGGAGTTCGTTTGTAGGAGAGTAGGATCTGCCTCTTATGGTTACCCCCACTTTTTGCTGATATATCACTGTTTTCGACTTAGACTGGGGTCCTGAATATCAGGATCCCAGTCAGTCTATCTGCTTTCTCCACTAAATTGATTGCATGTACTTTAGGTACACTCCAGATTGGATTCTGGGGTACCCTTATCAGTCCCTAGTGTATGGTACACCATGTACCCAGGGCATAGGTACCCCAGAGGCCTCCCAGGGGCTGAAGCATGTATTGTGCCACCCCTGAGAGGCCATTCAAAATGACACCACAGGTCTGCTACTGCAGCCTGTGTAAGATGGTGCATGTACCCCTTACTGAGATATAGGTTCACTATATCTCACCCTATCACTGCACATATAAACCTATCAGTCACCCCTATGGCAGGCCTTATCAATCCTGAAGGCAGGATGCTGGGTTTTGTGTGGGAGGGTGCCCCTGCATGAGCAGAGCCCCTCTGCAGCCTTCGGAACCTATTTTCCGGGGTTGTCTGTGATGCAGCCAACCATATATATTTAAGTGCATTATAACCTCGCGGTAAATGCAAACTTTAAAACGGCTGCTTAGAAACATGTTGTGTTTGGTGTCAAACACCTTGGAATCGTACCTCCCTGCCAGTAACTGGCGGGGAGGCATGATTCCACCCTGCTAGAGGGACTTATGTGAAACACCGGTACACCCGGTACCAGCTTTCTCGACCTGGGCAGCACAAAATGGATGCTGCCAGCCACAGACACAAGTCTGCCTTCCTGCTGCTGAGTCAAGCTCGAGCAGAGGAAGGCCTGACAATAGGTTTCCTGTCACAGGGAGGTGTGACCACCTCCCAGACAGGCTTTAGTGTATTGGGGCTGGGTGGGTGCACTCTTAGAGTGCCAGAAAGTTTGCACTGGGGGCACATTTGGTGTCCCATGCATAGTCTAGCTCAAACCAGTTGCAGGAGCAATTTGCTCCTGCTCTGGCAAAAAACCGGACAAAGGACATGGGTGTAGCCACCCCTCTGTCCTAAACCTCCCCTAGGAGGGTCCCCAGAGTTAGTCCAACCCCTTCCCTGGGTATATAAAGTGGGAAACCTGACTACAGGATTTTGGATTTTACCTGGACTAAACTCTGCAAGCAGAAACCAAGTACTTTGATGGTCTACACTTCGCTGGACGACAGAAGAATCTCTCTTGGAGTAAAGGAGTTACTCCCCTGCAGCAGCAGGCACCTAAATGCATCTGACCGGTTTGCATCTCCCGAGCTCCTGAGGACTCCGAAGATTTCTGCAACACAGGAGGTGGGTTTCCGAGCGTCTCTGAGGTTGATCTGCCCTCTCACAATCCTGAGACCAGTATCCCTCGTGGGGACCGTGCAACCCGAACCCCTGTACACTGTGTACTTTTGCAGCAGCATATGCTTTTTGGCGATCCCTGAGGCTGTGCTTTGGACTTCATGTAGTCCCGACCCGGAGCAGTATTTCCACCAAAGATCTCTGGCCTCCACTCCACGAGTGCTCTGTGGGCTGGTGCTTTGTGATTCCGCTTGAGGTCCCTTTGCGATCCCTGGTCCATTGGCCTGTGGGTCCTAGCGAGGGTCACTTTGATTTTACTTGGACTTCCCTGGTTGCTCCATACGTGCCCTGACTCCCCAAAGCTTGGAGAGTCTCCTGGACCTTGCTGGTCCTCACCGTAACCTGTTTCCTCTGCCCACATGAGTTGCCTTTGCCAAGGCTTGTTGGTGTTCAATCCGGACACTGACCCCTCAGCACTCGACATGCTTTGTGGGACAGCTCACCTCCAGACTTTGGTTGTCGTCGACATCTCCTGGTCCCCGTGGCTGCAGAGTCAAGCATCCTATCTTCACACCTGAAGCACCCGACATCGGTGGGCATTCGTCTATCGAGCCTCTGGTCACCCTGAAGTGACCCAGACTCTGTTCCCTCTGCTTTCAGGTTCTTCTCACCTCGGATCCAGGCTTGGATTCCACTGGACACTTCATCTTCCCGGCAGCAGCACTTCTTCGCATCACGCCATTGAAAACGACGAGGGTTTCTGACACCACTTGACCCCTATGCACCCGGCTCCTCTGGGATAGGTAACATGGGTACCTCGGTACTCACAAGGGTGCTGGCCTTAGAACCTTCTATGTTCCAAAGGGTTTGCTTGAAGTCCTCTCCGAAGTGTCCTTAAACTGTAATTTTCCAACCGCGACTTTCCCATAGAGTTGTACAAAGCTCGCGTCTGTGTTTCTACACTGCACCCGTCCTCCGTAGGCTCCCTTTGTCACTCCTTTGGGTGGTTCCTTGGGGTCCCAGAGATTCTACGTGCTCTAGGCACTGTGTCTAGTGAAGTCGTTGTTGTTATACCATTTTTTTAGTATATGGTTCGGTCTGCCCCTGGAGCAGCTGTGTATTGTGCTATTTACTGTTCTATTGATTAAGAATTGTGTGCTTTGTGCTCTAATCTCGTATAGAGGTTAGTAGAGAGTGTTTAGTAATAAACACATATATTTGATATAACACTTGTGTGGTTCTCCTTTCATTTGGTTGCTCAGGAGGTTCTGATCTGGTAAAACAAGCTGCTTTACATTCCTTCAAGACTCTGCCTGAAGGCTGCTCTCCATAGCTACCACAAGGATAGCTTTCAATAAAGGTTGTCTTTAACCTAATCACCATAAGGGGTTGTTTGGACTGGTGCAAGGTGCCCACTTTAACTAGTGGACAGCATATACCGGGCCAACTTCTTACATTGCTAAATTTGAGTAATGCTGCATGTGGGATGACATGTTTTATGAGGATTGAAAACTGTGCTGTACATCACAAATCCTTCACACTTATGGATTGCATTGAGTTTTAAATGCAGTGACTTATTGTTTATTATAATGTTTTCAGTTTCTTAACTTTTAATCAGACATCATTGCATATGCCAGTTTGACAGAAATCAATCATTTGTTCTCCCTGTAATGATTTGAGGAGCAATGTTTGATTGCAATTGTAGTTCAGGACACAAGTGTTATCTTAGTACACTTGTGAATTATTTACTTCTGTGAGGCTTTTTATTGTTTTCATACACACTTCTCTTTAGGATTTAAAAAAAAAAAAACGATGTATAAAAATCACAAGATGGCGACTGTTTGGTGTTGTGAAAAGGGTTCATTCAAAGCCGAAACACGTTGCCTTTGAAAGCCAAACGTTGCAACAATAAAACCCAACATATTGTTCATCTGAGCCAAGTTGGAGCCTGTTCTTGACTGGAGTACTGGCAATAGGAATATATATATACCCATATATATATATATATATATACATATATATATATATATTACCTACTGGCGGTTGTAGTAAGTAGTTATAGTTAGGATCATGTTTCCATAGGAATAGCATTTTTTGACTTGCCTATATCTTTAGCGCCAGTTGACGAATCTTCACGAAATATTCCAGAAAATGTGTGCCATTGATTCTAGTTGTGCATAGAAAGTTTCAGGGCGATTCATCAAGTGGGGGACGAGAAAAAGGGGGGTCAAGAAAAGTGCATTTCCAGTGTTAATTCCCATAAAGATTTTAGACACGGCTACAGCCCAAACCGCTGGACACAATTACACCAAATGTGGACAAAAGCTAACCTTTGGTTCAGAAAGTGTGCTATTTGTTATTTGGTATAAATCCGTCCAGTAGTTTCGGACATATTAAAGAAAATCCAAATGTGTATAGATAGGGACGCAGATCCTTCGAGGATCCGACAGTCCCCGTTCTGAAATCTAATTGGCTGCTAACACTCTAACCAGTAGGTATAAATAACAAAAAAATAGAAGAAACTTGACTGACACTTTGTTCACAAACATTTGACTTTCTTTTAAAACTGTAACTGTTCCTAAAAGCTGGGGCGATGTTGATCTTGGCACACCAAACCTTTTGTTGATGCCATTGGGCTCTGGTCAGCTGAGTACTGTGAGGAAAAGGTCTATTGCAGCTTGCAGCCTCCCTATAGCCACGCAGGAGGTCAGCCAACTGACCCTTGGAGTCAACGTCTTTGTCCTGGCTACAAGAGGTCTAGATCCACGTTTCCACAAGACATTTGTCCTCTCTTGGAATCATGTTCCCTTAAAAATGACTTATCTATTCTTGGTGATATTAATTATCACTTACAAAACACAGCAGATAAAGATTCTGATGTTCGAATTGACATTATGACTGGCTTTGGCCTATCGCAAATCACTGGGGGCCCGAATCACTCTACGGGTCATATCCTGGGGAGGGGGTCTTTACCACGAATCGGAATGTGAAATTTACAGAGGCTAGTAATTTAATTTGGTCTGACCACAAAGCAGTGATCTTTACATTGAATGTCCTCGCTAATAGTATCTGTACATCTAATTCAAACAATATTAAAATTGTTCTTCTGTGGCACAAACTACCAGACTCGGACTTTAGAGACGCTTTATCTAAATTGAAGCCAGTAGATCCTGACATCAAAGGGAATATGAAAGCTGGACTCTTTCTAAATTTACAAAAAGGTTGATGTCCATGTTTCAGACTGTGCAAAACTCAGCAGCCAGAATGCTCTAAAACCCACTCAACAAAAACATAGGAAAATATGGTCTAGATGGGCGAGCTATCGAGGAATCGATCTACCGCCTCCGCCAGACATAGACCCAGTATAGAATGGTTCCCCTACGTGATGCAAGTCCCTAAACAACTTAGGAAATTTACAAATGTGTTAATTGTCGAACATGTGCTAATTTATTTAATTTTCTGGGGTTTTAAATGCTCTGTGTCATGTTTCTGTTGTATTGCCTGCAGGTTATGCAGGTGTTCCAGTGTGTTCACCAATGCAGGTACTTTGGTTGTATCAGATGCGTCAACTGTTTACTGTGAGCACCAGCTCGTTATGTACCTTGATAAGCCAATAAAATATGTTTAAAAGAAAAAACACTCAACTTTCATTCTGCAGCCCGGAGGCCCTGGATGAGCTTCATTGGCTCCCCATAAAGAAGCCACTTCTAAAGCACTCAAAACCTGACTCTTTATTCAGTAACACAGCTTGGTCCAATTCTGTTGCCTTCCTGGTTCCTTTCTCTCAGTGTGTGTAGCACCTAAACACCTCCGGGCATTAGTTTGCGCTCTACAAATATACCTCACTTCATGTCATATCACATAGCAATCAAAGCTCTGAATGGCGTAGGCCCTGATTATTTGGAAAATAATTTTAGATGTTATACCCCAAGCATATCCCTTCAGATCAGCTCTGCAAAAAAGTTTGTTGTTCCCCCATAAGCCAGTCTTTTGGGGAAGTGGAAGTTTTGTTAGAAGCACTGCTCTACAATGGAATGATCTGCCCCATGATATAAAATACGCCCCACCCTTTTGGCCTTAAGAAAAAACTTTAAAACTTGGCTTTACTGTAAGTAAGTGTGCTCCACTTGATCACAGGCTAGCGCCAAGAAGCCTTAGGGCATAAAAACGCTCAATAAGACCCAAAATCAAATCAAATCAAGAGGGAGCAGGTCAAGTCCATCAGGGCTCCTTTCAGGTCGGAGACAGCAGGTCCAGTCCTTCAGGGCTTCTCTCAGGTTGCAGACGGCAGATCCAGTCCCTTAGGGTTCCTCTTAGGTAACAGATGACAGGTCCAGTCCTTCAGGTCTCCTCTCAGGTCACAAACAGCCGGTCCAGTCCTTTTGCACTCTTCTCAGGTCACAGACGGCAGGTCCAGTCCTTCAGAGCTCCTCTCAGGTCACAGACGGCAGGTCCAGTCCTTCAGGGCTCGTCTCTGGTCACAGATGGCAGGTCCAGTCCTTCAGAGCTCCTCTCAGGTCACAGACGGCAGGTCCAGTCCTTCAGGACTCCTCTCAGGTTCAGATGGCAGGTCCAGTCCTTCAGAGCTCCTCTCAGGTCACAGATGGCAGGTCCATTCCTCTTCAGATCTTCTGCAGGTTTAGAAAGTGTCCTGAGGAAGGCTGGTTGAGGGTCCAGTTTTGTAGGGCTCACCAGCCTGTGAGTGGGAAACACCCTAAGACACTCTTAGTTTATCTTTGACCAAGGAGGTAAAGGCTGCCAGACCCTGACCTATCTACCTTTGGAGTAGTTCCTGTTTGCCTTACTGCAAATAGGTCCTAAATGGAATGTGTCTGGGCAACTCCAAGATCGTAAAGTTCTTCAGCCACACTAAACTTAGGCTGTGAGGCTGGGGGTGTGAGTGTACTATGGTAATCCTAGTATCCTCCTACATCTAACAATGAACTCCAGTTTGAAGCAGACACTGTACCCTCAGCAAACCCAGAGACAGAAGTCTGGTAGGACACAAGCAGGGTCCTTCAGCAACCAGAAGCAGGGTCCTTCAGCAACCAGACAGGTGATATAAAAGAATTGTTTTGGCCTCCTGTTCTCTCCCTTTAAAGTGCATACCATGTGTTACATGATGCTCAACAGACCTCTCAAGCAGGATTTGACACTGTGCTGTCAAAAAGGGACTCAAGTCCCCACCCAGCATATTTTGTTGAATTCAGAGGAGTCCTCTCTGTCCACTCAAGTCAGCCTGCTTGCTCCTGAGAGGCAATGCACACTTATTCAAGGCTAATTTTGGAAAAATCTAGAGCTCCCACTCCAGCGACTGCTCAGCGAAAGTACACACCAGCAACCTCAAGCTTGCGTAGGGCAGCTCATCGCCGGGTGTATGAGTGTGGCAGCGCCATCCGGCCCCGCATAGACTCGATGTCGCGCTTTCTGGCTGCCACTTCCCATACTGGGTAAGATTGATGGGGCATAGATGGTCTCTGATGCTTCCTGACATGCTGAGACCTCCTCGGGATGCCGGTCTCAGCGGAGCTCTATAGCAGAGCTGGCATCTTTCTGGGCATATAGCTCTGCCCCAATCCTGTTTTGTATCTAGTTTTATGACTCGTTACTTTTGCCTTGGCAATTTTTTGTTCAATATCTATGTTCATGCAAACACTCTCAAACAATCATGCAAGAACCATTTTGGTACCAGGTAGGGTACCTTTCAAGGGCACAAAGGTAGCCAAATGTGTACCACTGTTAGGTGTAATACATTAAGACCATAACATCTCAAGTATAGCATCTTCAACATGCTTACCCATAATGCCGCCAACTGAGTGCATTCTTTGGCTATTCTGTTCACTCTCGCAACAATGCAATTAGCTCTTGGACAGAATAGAGCTGTTCTGAAATGTTCCACTGACCAGTGGCAAAGGAAATTCCACATCAACTTTGAAGTAAACTGTACTCCATTGTCAGTTATGAAGGTCTTGGGTTTGCCCTACCTCAAGAATAAAAGCTTCTAAGCAATCTATGATATCACTGGTGGTGATGTGGCAAATCTTCTTTACATTTGGAATATTAGTCTACTAATGCAATTGCATATATTCCCTTGAAATGTGTTTGCTGAATGGAGCCAATAATATCCATAGCTAACTTCATCCATGTCTTGTTGGGAACTTCTACTTGTGATAATGGAGCATTTCTGATACATCGGGACTTGTCCCTAGCTGCATATCTAGGCAGTCTCTAACTCCACGATGTTGTCAATGAGGGCTCCACATTTGTAATCAGGCTTTGTTTTTTGATAAACTCCTGCCCTTCTGTCCCTCGTGAGCTAGGTCAACTATTTTCTTTTGCAGAGATCTTGGGTGTGGGGACAATATTCTTGCCTCTCTGTAGCTTGTTATCCACTAGGCGTAACTCTTTTCTGACATTTTAAAATCCTCTTACTGGATCAGGCACATCTTTAAGACATTCAGACAACCTGATCTTGATTAATTCTTCCACTATATTAAGTTACTCATCTTTTTCAGAATTGTCCAACCAATCACTTTTGATGAGAGCATCCATTGTTAGTGTCCGAACATTACCATCCAATTGCTTCTCAACACTATCTCTACCTTCGATGAGCAGCTGAGAAAGGCAGTCTGCTACCATATGCCATAAACCAGGAAGGTACTCCATTTTAAGATTGTATGCTTCTAATCCTAAAAGCCATCTAGAAATCCTGGGATTGGTATGTTCTATTCCCTTGTAAGGGAAGCAAACATACAAGTTTTATGATCCTTTCTTGCAGTGAAAGGAGTAGTGCACAAAAAAATTAAATGGTTAATCACCCCAAAACAGGCCAAGGTTTCCCTTTGATAGTGGAGCAATTAGTCTTTGTTAGAAATTGAGTTGCTGGTTGACTGGGGCTGTAACCCTAAATTGACCTTTGCTCACCCGCTGGTAACTTGGCACACAGCATGCGGTCAGGATTAACCTAGAGGCAATGTGTAAAGAATTTGTGCAACATTTCAAACAGTAAAACAGTGAAAACATCAAAAACAAATTCCACACCAGTTTAGAAATATAGAACTTAATAAAAAAAAAAAAAACAGGCCAAATTTACAAAAATCCAATAAGTAGAAGTCAAGATATGAATTTTTAAAGAATAAATGTGAAAATAGCACTCAGAAGCAACAAGGGTTTAAATGGGCTATCGGGTCGCTTCGGACCAGAACAAAGTCAAGAGTTTAGGCTGACCGCGATGGAGCATGGGCGAGATACCGGGACCCAGACATGCCAGCTGACCAAAACTACCTTAATCCTAGATGGCCAAGCCTCTTCATACCGCCTATTCCTAAAGCAGATATCTAGGCACTAGTGTGACATGAGTGGAGCCCACATCTACCACCAGGAGGATAGAGGACGAGCTGCTTCTTAGCGCATATTCCCAAAGCAGATATCTAGGCACTTGTGTGAGATGAGTGCAGCCCTCACCTGCAGTTAGAAGGATAGAGGCGAGCTGCTTTCTAGTGCCTATTCCCAAAGCAGATATCTAGGCACTAGTGTGAGATGAGTGCAGCCCTCACCTGCAGTTAGAAGGATAGAGGACGAGCTGCTTTATAGCTCCTATTCCCAAAGCAGATATCCAGGCACTAGTGTGAGATCGATGGCATCAGTTCCCAGGGGATCTGAGGCTTAGGAGGCCTAGCTACGCTATAGCGCCTACTCCCAATGCAGAGATCTGGGCAGTACTACAAGATGGCAGCCCTTGTTAACTCTCATGAGGACAGAGGCCGAGCTGCTCTATAGCGCCTACTCCCAATGCGGATGTGAAATTAATATCACTTTCTAAGCCTACTCGAAGTCTGGGTCATGTTAATGAACAAGTGAAGAAGTTAGTACTCGCTCACAATGTTATAGAGCAGCTGATGCGATTCAACCACATAGACAGTAGAAGGAGGCACGTGAGAGAGAGTGAAACTACTGATGACAGGCGCTGGAGCAGGCGCCCCTTGTGCACTTGAGAAACAGTGGAAAGACCTTAAAGAAGAGATTCATGTCAGACGTGTCTCTGCTGAGCGGAGAGGAATTTTAACTCTCTCTCGCTTACGAGTGCCAAGGTGAGACCGAGGCCCGGGCTCTCGCAGGCGAGGGGACCTGAACATCCTGGTGTAACATAGGAGTACAGTGTACATGTGATTGAAAAACAACATGCCTTTTGCAAAGAAGCATTCTAATTAATGTAGTGCTATTCATATGTTCTGAGATATATCTAGGCACTAGTGTGAGAGCTGAGCCCTCGCCAACTCCCAGGGTAGAGGTCCAGCTGCTCCACAGTGCTTTACTCTCAGTGATTGATTGATTTATTTATTGTTAACCATTCGATTATTTAAAATCATTACAGTACAAACACTAAAATTGATGCCCATCCATGCCGCCCTCCTCCCCAGCCGTCCCTTCAGCTTTAAAACCCCATTTCCGATAGTCAATCTTGTGATGCAAAGTCCATTTTGCCTTTCATCCGGGGATTTAATTCATATTGCGGCAATGTTCGAATCAAAGCTCATGGAGTGGCGGGCTGACTCTTCTTTGCCCATGGATGTTGTGCCGGCTCCTTATTGGCGCATTAATCAGTCTCTGAAGTTCAAGAGCTTGTGGAAAGTCATTTATACACTTGCATCTAAGGCCTGGCTGATCTGATGAATAAATGTTGCCGCTCTTGCGAGATGGTGGGTTTTTGTTTCCGAAAGGCACCAGTCTGATGCCTCCTTGCACATTCTGATGCCAAGGTCTCTTAAAATGGGGCGGAGCAGCCTTTGTCGTTCACTGGTCAGTTTTGGGCAGCAACATAATCGATTGAGCCAGGATTCCCTTTGGTAGTTGCATAGACGACAAGAAATGGCTCCGTCTGCTCGCGCCCATGCTGGATTAAAGTCCGCAGTTCTAATGGCCATTAGCCTCATACAGAGGAGTTTCCTGCGCGCCTGGGCCCCTAGTGCTTCCCGTAAGTATTGTTGAGCTTTCCCCATAATATAAGATTCGTCCAGTGCCATCGTGACAAAGTGCGGTTAGATCCTTTTCATGAGAAATAGAGCGGACTTGCCGTTTGATGATATTTGACCAGGCCTTATGCGGGATGTCTGGTAGAGACAGACTGTTGGATTCGATGTTTAAGGTCCCTATTGCTTTGTCTAACTTGATATGCCAGGGGGAGTCCTCTTCTCTGAATATTGTTACCAATTGATGTTTGAGAGAGTTATGCGGGGCTTTAATGACTCTGATATAATACTTAATTAGGTCCCCCTGGAGGGCCAGTTCAGGTCTACATAGCCCTAATTCCAAGCGTAACCTGGTGTTCCTTGCGTGCCTGGGTACTTGCAGCACAAACTTGTGGGCTTTGACCTGCGCTGCTGCTATAAGTTTGTCTAAGGCTCCTGGAAATGCCAAATGGCTGTAATTAATGGCCGGGATTAATTTTGCCTTAAGGACCCTCAACATGGGGTCGGCTGTTGGGCTGGACAAGCGTTGGCTTAAGCGTCTCATTGTTAAAATTACACTATTGGTTTTGGCAATTAAGTGTTTTATGAGTTGCCAGTGTTGCCCTCTCGTGTAGCCAAACCCCAAGGTAATTATAGGCTGAGGTGGTCCCAATTTGGTGATCTCCCAGATTCCAGCCTGCTTGTTTTTTGTGGGGATATCTGCCGAATATCATTATCTTTGTTTTACTCTGGTTGACTGTCAGGTGATTTTCCTTATTATACTTCCCCAGCTCTTTTAATGCTCTTTGGAGGCCCACCCTTGTGTGATCCATCACTACAGTATCGTCTGCGCACTGAAGAGTTGCCAATCTCACCGTGCCCAGTCTCGGTGGAACTAGACTTGCCTCTTTCAGAGCTCCCCCCAAGTCTGCTGTATAGAGGTTGAATAAAAGGGGGGCCAAGACACAGCCCTGCTTCAGACCGTTGTTAGTTTCGACTCTTTCTGATAACGCTGTGGGGCTTATCTTGACTTGTACCCAGGTCCCCTCATGAAGGGATATGATGGCTTTCAGGAGTTTCCCCCAGAGTTTACCCCTATCAACTCTATCAAAAGCCGTGCTGTAGTCGATAAAACAGCGAAACAGCGGCAGGTGCTTGTCTTTCACAGCTCGTTTTGAGAGGTCGGCCAGGGCCATGATGTTATCCGTTGTTGAACTGTTTGCCCTGAAGCCGGTCTGGTAGAATGGGAGAATCTCGTTGTTAATAGCCCAAACCTCTAGTTCTCTCAATAATAGTTTAGAGTATGCTTTGGCTTCTACATCGAGCAGGGCCACAAGCCTATAGTTTGCGGGGTTGGAGTGATCGCCTTTCTTATGAATGGGAAAGAGGACCGATCCTTTCCAAGATTGGGGTATTATTGCCGTTGAATAAGCAAAATTGAATAAAGGGGTGAGGATTGCGGCAAAGAAGGGTTGGACAGATTTGAATGCCAGGGCTGGAATGCCGTTAGGGCCTGGCGCCCCATCGTTCCTCATTTTCCTAATCTCCCTTGTTATTGCTGCTTCTGTGGAGCCATTACCCTCGATCTTGGTCCTTCCTGTATCCATGCTTCCTGTGCCCGGTCCTGGCCCCTTTCTTCAGTCAGCAGACGGCTCCCTTCCCCAAGCGGGGAACTTTTGCTGTGGGGTAGCTCAATGTGTGCCTGGCCGGGCCCCGTTGTTTGGGAGTTGTTCATTGTGGTCTCATCGGCCCCTCCGGGGGACATACCCGGGGGTGGCGGGCTGCCCGGTGCCTGAAAATAATGAGTGATAAGCCCTTGTTGGGGGGGCTCTAAGAGGGGGCTCGCTGGGTTTGACTCCTGTCTTGAATTCTGAGCCGTGCTTCTTGTGACCCTTGTTGTGTGTTGTTTATCAGGGTCCATCCTCTTTAGTTTAGTCGGGTTTCCCTTGAGCATTTTCCTTCTGCGCAAAGGAGAGGGGTGTTTGGGAATTTAACGAATTGGGGAATTGACTCCCCTTGCTTTTTAGTCTGTCCCTGTGCACTCTCTTCTGAGTGCTGCCTTGGCCGTGCTCCTCACCCCACAGTGCTATGCCGAGTAGCGATGTGCCTTGGACCGCTCCCCTGCAGCCGCCCTCCATTGTCTCACTGCGCTCACGCTGAACTCACCTGGGAAGCCTGATATCCTATAGCGGGCGTCCCCAGCTGAACTCAGCCTTTTTCAGCCCAGCTGGCTGCTGGCTGCTGCCGGAGCTGACTCTCCTTCTGCCAGAAACTACTTGAAATCACAATCTCAGTAGTTGCTGCCTCCTTGTGCTCCTTACGCTCCTTGCGCTCCTTGCGTGTCTTGTGGCTCTTTTAGAAGTATTTAGATGCTGGTTGGCGAGCTGGGCCGCTGGGCAGGCGCAGGCTGCACCCGGGACTAACCGGGCCGCCTCTGCGTCGCACCGGGCACTCTCTTAGCAGCTGCCGTCTGACGGCCGCTGCACTCGGGAGCACACAAACTCTTTAACTCGCTTGTTTGGCCCCCCCGCCGGCGTACTGGAATTCGCCGGCGGGTTCTGCTGCCGGTGCTTCTCAGTGTCCCTCTGTGTCTCTGCTGAGGCTGCCGTACGACGGCACCGCGGTACGACAGGGTACAGCGAGGTGCAGCGCAGAGCTCCTGCTCCGATTTCGCCCCGCCCTCTGCTCTCAACGTGTTACAGCGTTACGCAAAGCAAAGTCCCAGTCAACGAGCCAGTGCACACAGTAGTGTGAGATCAGTGTCTGTCCAAGAATAAAATCCATTTGAAGAATGGATATTAAAGCGCCCTCGAAGCCAGGACCTCCAGCACCGATGCACAGAATGGTGCACGCAGGGTCACTGCACCGGGCCGAGGCTCCAGGAGTCGATGATCTGAGTTTAGGCTGCAGGGTTCCCAGAGCGCTGTCTCTGAGCCGGAGACATGTTCTCACCGCAGGCAGCTGGCAGGTGCCTTTCACGCGGACTTGTCTTTGGCGCTATGTAGGCGCTACAAGGACTTCTAAGAACAGGGCAAGCAGAGGTGAGGGTGAAGCTAGGATGAATACTTATTTCTCATAATTTTATTTTTTTAAGTCCAGGCATATTTTGTAACCCACTGAACTGCCCTAATTATTCCGAGGCCACCTGGAGAGCTGGGAATTTGCACCAATCGATTGCAGTAGTCAGGTGGCAAAAATGTTACATTTACACTAATTAGTCGTGTAAATGACAGTAATAAATGCGTCAATGAAGGTACAATAAATCAGAGGGCAGTAGGAGCATTAAATAGATGAATAAACAAAGCCTGCACCAAGGCTTCTCTCAATGCAGACATCTAGGCGCTAGTGTGAGATCAGTGTCTGCACAAAGGCTGAAGTCTGTAGCATGGCAATGCGTTGCCTGTGCTCGCGCCTCCCTGCGCCCGCTGCACTTTGAGGTGGAGCCTGATTACTTTTAAAAATTGATGCATGTTTCTATAAAAATACATACACTGCTGTAAAGTAAAAAATAAAACCTTAATGAATGCAAACAAGCCTTTTTGTTTCTGACAAACCCGGCCTAAAAGTTGTTGCCATAGAAGTAGTAACTAAGTCTGTTGAAGGGCCTCCCCCAAAACATGAGGTGGGTTAAAGTTCAAAGCAGCCTGGAAACGGAAGAAACCGCTGCTTGCAGAATACATTCCAAACATTTATGTTGCCTTCTGATACAACTTGTCATGCATGTACTGTACTTCTCACCTTTGTACTGTGTCGTTTGCTTACTTGTGACTCTTTCGTGCTTAGCCCCTCCTTCCTCTCTCCTCCCCCGGATTTCTGGAAAATCAGGCCATTTCTCATCAGAGAGGCAGAGTCTGTCCTCTGGGGGGCGCCAGAGCACCACCATAGGTGAAGCGAGAACTCTCCTATTCATCAGTGTGCCCCTTGTGTCCGCTGGAGGGCGCCCGAGCCCCACAGGTTAAACAGGAATGGATCTAATCTTCAGTGTGTGCCTTGTGTGTCCACTGGAGGGCGCCAGAGCACCACACACTGTACGAGAGGGTTTTTAAAGCATCTCACCGCACCAGAGCAGAGGGATGAATCTGTGAGGAGTGTCACTCTGTATTTGTTTTTAATTATGATTAAGATATATGTGGTGACTTGAACAAGTAGTTAGGGCATTTCCCCTTCTCCGGGCCCACACAGCAGCTCTTCCGTCAGTGTGCCCACCTTGCTCCCATTTACAAAGAGCACATTTAGTGGGGCGCGGTCCTTTCTAGTGGCCCCAGCACAGTCAGAGCCTGCGGTTGTAACTCCCTGGTTCGGTACCCGGGTTCAGTCCTGCACCCACTTTGTTTGGAGCCCGGGGGTGAGGTGAATCCCTCACTTTCGCAGCTTCGGAGCGACCCTTGACCCTGTCTTGAGGCAGGTCGCTCCCCCACGCCGCACAGCTCCACCAGTGGGACGGTGTGTGCCTGCTGCCAGACACCGCCGCTGCCGCAGGTTCGAGGCCCCTTTGCTTCGGTAGGCCGGTACTGCTGTAATTGCTTGTGTTACTACCTGTGTTAATTTTGGTTTGCTGCCTGTTTTTTCTGTCTCCTTCGTTTCCTTCGTTACCCCAGTGCCCCCTTGTTTGCCTTCTGTTTTTTCTTGCCCCTGCCTTCACCCGTTTTCCCGCCGCTGCGTCCCCTGCGGCCCGCCCCCCTGCTCGCCCATTCGTCACACCACCCCGCCTCCCAGCTGCTCCTCCCTCCCACCTCCCCTTATATGGCAGCCGCTGTGCGGCCGCGCCTAAGGCAAGCCCGTCCGCGCCCGTCCGCGCCCGTCCGCGCTTGGACCGCGCCCAGCGCCAGACCCCCTGGTCCCCGCGAACGCCACACTGAACGCCGCCACTACACCGCCAGCACCCTCCACGCTCTCAACACCGGACGATCCCACACCTGCTTCCAGGCCACTCCGAAGCGCACCCAGGGACCCTTCTCCTGCCAGAGATGCAGATTCACCAGCCTCCAAGCCTCCAACCTGCCCACCGAGACAGGACGCAACCACCTCAGATGCCTACTAATCAACACCCGCTCCGCACGCAAACACGCCGTCGAACTCTGGGACCTGCTCGACACATCCTCCCCGGACGTCGCCTTCCTGACAGAGACCTGGATGAACGCCTCCTCGGGCCGGACATCGCCATAGCCATCTTGGACGGCTACAAGATCACCCGCAGGGACCGCGCCAACGGAGCGGGAGGAGGAATCGCCATCGTCCACAGGAACACCCTCAGGGTCTCGACCAGCACCAACGGCACCCTCAGCAACGCCGAACACCTGCACTTCCAGATCCACACTGACCCCAACACCACCCTCAGAGGGACGCTCATCTACAGACCCCCCGGACCCCGGCCACAGTTCAGCGAAGCCATCGCCGACTTCATCAGCACGCACGCCCTCATCTACACAGACTACATGCTCCTCGGAGACCTGAACTTCCACCTCGAGAACAACAACGACAGCAACTCCACCGCCCTGATCGACAACCTCGCCAACCTCGGACTCAGACAGCTCGTCACAACAGCCACCCACTCCGCCGGCCACACGCTCGACCCCATCTTCTCCGCAAGCTCCCACGTCACCTTCAGCCACACCACCGAACTCCACTGGACCGACCATCGCTGTGTCCACTTCACCTTCCGGAAACCCACCACGCACCACCGCACTCAACAGATCCCCGCCGCAGCTGGAGCAAAGTCACCGAAGACCAGCTCAACACCACCCTCGCCCGAAGCCCGCCCGCCGACCCCACCGACACCGACACCGCCGCCCGCAACCTCAGGCGATGGATCGACGACTGCGCCAACATTCTCGCCCCGATCAAGAAACCCTCCAACAGACGCATGGACAGGAGGGCCTGCTGGTTCACTACGGACCTCCAGGCCTCCAAGCGACACTGCCAAAAACTCGAGACGGAATGGCACCGCGAACAAACACCGGACAGCTATGCAGCCCACAAGAACGCCATCCGCAGACACCATCACCTCATCCGATCCGCAAAAAGAGCCTCCTTCAAAGACCGCCTCGACAACAACGCACACAACAGCAAAGAGCTCTTCAACATTGTGAAAGAACTCTCCAACCCCAGCTCCAACTTCAATGACATCCCACCATCGCAAGACCTGTACAACTCCCTAGCCACCTTCTTGCACCGCAAGATCGCAGACATCCACGACAGCTTCAACAACGAGACCGCCCTGACAGCCACCGACACCTCAGACCCTCCAGCAAACATCCACATCAACCCCCTGCTCGCCTGGACCAACGTGAACGGCAACGACACCATCAAAATCATGAGCACCATCCACTCCGGCTCCCCGTCAGACCCTTGCTCACCCCACATCTTCAACAAAGCCAGCGCCACCATCGCACCCCATCTCCGCAACGTCATCAACACCTCCTTCGAGACCGCAACCTTCCCAGCGAGCTGGAAACACGCCGAGATCAACGCCCTACTCAAGAAACCCAAGGCGGATCCGAGAGACCTCAAGAACTTCCGGCCCATCTCCCTGCTCCCGTTCCCGGCAAAGGTCATCGAGAAGATCGTCAACGGACAACTGACCCGCCACCTCGAGGAGAACAACATCCTGGACCCATACCAGTCCGGGTTCCGCAGCAACCACAGTACCGAAACCGCCCTCATCGCCGCCACCGACGACATCAGGGCCCTGCTGGACAACGGTGAGACCGCGGCCCTCATCCTCCTGGACCTTTCAGCCACCTTCGACACAGTTTGCCACCGCACCTGCCTCCACAACGCAGGGATCCGAAACGAGGCTCTGGAATGGACCACCTCCTTCCTCTCCGACAGAACCCAGAGTGTCCGCCTCCCGCCTTTCCGATCCAAAGCCTCCGAGATCATCTGCGGCGTACCCCAAGGATCCTCCCTCAGCCCGACACTGTTCAACGTCTACATGGCACCCCTGGCCCACGTAGCCCGACTGCACAACCTCAACATCATCTCCTACGCCGACGACACCCAGCTGATCCTCTCCCTCACCAAGGACCCCGTCACCGCCAAAACCAACCTCCACGAAGGAATGAAGGCCGTCGCCGAATGGATGAAGAGCAGCCGTCTGAAGCTGAACTCTGACAAGACGGAGGTCCTCATCCTCGGCTCCACCCCATCAGCCTGGGACGACTCCTGGTGGCCGACCTCTCTGGGAGCAGCACCGATACCCACCGACCACGCACGCAACCTGGGATTCACCCTCGACTCCACACTCTCCATGACCAAGCAAGTCAACGCCATCTCATCCTCCTGTTTCAACACCCTCTGCATGCTACGCAAGATCTACAGATGGATCCCTACCGAAACAAGAAGAACGGTTACCCAAGCCCTCGTCAGCAGCAGACTGGACTACGGAAACACCCTCTACGCAGGAGCTTCAGCCAAACTCCTGAAACAACTACAACGCATACAGAACACCTCTGCACGCCTGATCCTCGACATCCCTCGCCACATCACACCTCACCTAAGAAACCTGCACTGGCTCCCCGTCAACAAAAGGATCACCTTCAAGCTCCTCACCCACGCACACAAGGCACTCCACAACACCGGACCGGCATACCTCAACAGACGACTCGCCTTCTACACCCCGAACCGCCAACTCCGCTCAGCCGATCTCGCACTCGCGACCGTCCCCCGCATCCGAAGAACGACCTCCAGCGGCAGATCGTTCTCCTACCTCGCCGCAAAGACCTGGAACACCCTCCCCACCCACCTGCGGCAGATCCAGGACCTACTTACCTTCAGGAGGCTACTCAAGACCTGGCTGTTCGAGCAGTAGCAGCACCCTACCCCCCAGCGCCTTGAGACCCTCACGGGTGAGTAGTGCGCTTTATAAATACTTTGATTGATTGATTCAGCAGGGGCTGACAGTGGGCTGGTGAACTGGGTCTCACCAAAACATGACTTATTTATGGGCCTCTTCAGTCTGCAGAGAAAATGTCCATAAATACCAGTGGGTGAATGGGTTAATAAATGAGAAGATGAGAGAAGGAACAGATGGGTGAAAGGATAGAGGAAGAAAGAGTGAAAGGATGGATGAATGCATGCATGTTGGATGGATGAAAAGGTGAAAGCATGGACAGAAGAGTGTATGGAGAGATGGAAGAGTGAAAGGATGAATGAATATATGGATGAATGTATGCATGATAGATGGAAAGGGGAGGGCATGGACAGATGGGTGTATGGAGAGATGGAAGAGTGAAAGGATGGATGAACATATGGATGAATGCATGCATGATGGATGGATGAAAAGGTGAAGGCATGGACAGAATAGTGTATGGAGAGATGGAAGAGTGAAAGGATGAATGAAAATATGGATGAATGCATGCATGGTAGATGGAAAGGGGAGGGCATGGATAGATGGGTGTATGGAGAGATGGAAGAGTGAAAGGATGGATGAACATATGGATGAATGCATTCGTGATGGATGGAAAGGGGAAGGCATGGACAGATGGGTGTGTAGAGAGATGAAAGAGTGAAAGGATGTGTAGGAAGGTGGAATCTGACTATATGGTTGCCCCCACTTTTTTCCTGGTGTTTTGCTGGTTTATGACTTAGTTGGACTGGGATCCTGCTATTCAGGGCCCCAGTCTATCTGCTTTCTCTGTAAAAAGGTTTCCATGTGCCTTAGGCACATCTCTGATTGGAATCTGGAGTGCCCTTATAAGTCCCTAGTATATGGTATACTATGTACCAAGGGCATAGGTACCTCAGAGGCCTACCAGGGGCTGCAGCATGTATTATGCCACCCCTGGAAGGCCATCCAAACTGACACCACAGGTCTGCTACTGCAGCCTGGGTAAGGTGGTGCATGCACCCCTTACTCTGATATAGGCTACCTATATTTAATTTAATTTAATTTAATTTGAAGCTTATAGAGCGCACAGCTACCTCCAACGGAGGTGTCCCGGCGCTAGCGGATATAAAAATAAAAGCAAGTTGCCACAGGCTACAGAAGCTTAGGGAAGGTCAAAAAGCCAGGTTTTTAGAGATTTACGAAAGACAGATTCTGAATTAGCCTTCCTAAGATGTTCCGGTAAGGAATTCCACAGCCGAGTGGTTCTGACTGTGAACGACCGGCCACCAAGCCTCGCTTTTACAAAGCGGGGAGTTACTAGTAGGCCTTGATGCTTGGATCTCAAGTTTCTTGTCTGGAGATATTTGCGGAGTCTTTTTCTGAGGTATTGTGGGCCCGTTTCTCTTGTTGCTCTGTAAGCTAGAGTCAAAGCCTTGAATTCTATCCTCCTCTTTACCTATATCACTAAATACATACACACATATAAACCTATAAGTCACTCCTAAGGCAGGCCTTATCAATCCTGAAGGCAGAGTGCATGGTTCCTATGTGAGAGGGTGCCCCTGCATGAGCAGGGCCCCTCAGCAGCGTTCGGAGACCCTTCTCTGATGCTGTTTGTAGTGCAGCCTGACCATATACTCTTAAGCGCATTATAACCTCGCGTTAAATGCTAACTTTGGAATGGCTGCACCTAAACATGTCGTGTTTGGTGTCAAACATCTTGGAATACTACCCCCCCGCCAATTCTGGCGGCGGGGGTAGCATTCCACCCTTCTAGAGGGAAAGACATGTTAACACTGGCTAGCCCGGTAACTTCTTTCCAAAGCCCTGGCATCACAAAATGGATGCTGCTGCCACAGACACGAGTCTGGCCTCCTGCTGCTGGACGAAACTCTGGCAGGGGAGGCCTGGACAATAGGTTTCCTGTCCCAGGGAGGTGTGACCACCTCCCCAGACAGGATAATGTGTATTGGGGCTGGGCGGGAGCACTCTCGGGTGCTTTGAAGTCCTGCACTGGGGGCACACTTGGTGTCCCTGTGCATACCCCAGTTCAAACCGGATCAGGGGCTTGCAGCCCCTGCTTTGGCGCGAACTGGACAAAGGGAAAGGGGTGTAGCCACCCCTCTGCCCTGACCCACCCATAGGTGGGGCCACAGAGTAGTCCAACCCCTAAACTTGGTATAAGTATAGGAACCCAGTCCATAGGACTTTAGATTATCCTTGGACGAAACTCTGAAACAGAATCCTGGACCTTCGACGCTCTACTCAAGATTAGAGGACAGAAGAATCTCCCTTGGGGTCAAGGAGTGACTCCCCTGCTGGGCAGGCACCAAAGACGCATCTGTCCGGTCTGCATTTCTGAAGCTCCCGTCGGACGCCGAAGTCTTCGCATCACCAGAGGTGGATTCTCAGACTTCCCGAGGCTACCCTGAGTCCCCAGCAAAGCTGAGGCCCGTAGCTATCGTGGGTGACGTGAGACCGTGACCCCTGGACACCGAGCACATTTGCAAGTGCATCCTCTTCTGGGTCTCCCACGAAGTCATGCTTTGGGCTCCGAGTAGCCCTAGCCTCCAGCACCAACTGCACCGAAGATCACTGGCCTCCACTCCACGAGTGTCCTGTGAGCCAGATCCACGTGCGACGTCTTGAGGCTCCTTCGCGGTCGCTAGCCCGTTGGCTAGTAGCCCTTAACGAAGGCCAATCTTTTTTTTCTTAGGCATCCTGGTTGCTCCAGGCCTGCCCTCACTTACCCTCGCTGCTTCATCTTCACCGAGACTTGCCGTTGCCAAGGCTTGTTGGGTCCAATCCGGTCGCCGACACCTCAGCACTCGACAGACATCGTGTACCAGCCTGAATCCTGCTCCTGGTCGCCGACAACGCCTCCTGGACCTCGTGGCTGAAGAGTCAAGACGACCGTCAACGCACCTGAAGCACTCGACATCGGTGGGCATCTGTCCATCGCCTTCCTGGTCACTGGCTAGTGACCCAGACTCTGTCCCCTCTGCTTTCAGGTTCTTCAGATCTCCGATCCACTCTTGGATCCACCCGGACACTTTCCACTTGGTCGCCAGCAGCACTTTGCCGCAGATCGCCATTCAAATCGACGACGAAACCCGACCCCGAAAGGCACCTATGCACCCGGCTTCCCTGGGTGAGGTAACACGAGTACTCCGGTGCTCCCGTGGGTAGAGACTCTTCAAAGTACTAGTTCTCAAAGGGTTTGCTCCAAGTCCTCCTTTAAGTGTCCCTTTTCTTTAATTTCCTGATCGCGACTTTCTCCATAGAAGTCAACGGTGTATCCCGGTTGTGTATTTACACTGCACGCGTCCCCCGTGGGTCCCCTGTGTCACTACCGTGGGTGGTTCCTTGTGGTCCAAGCACTTCTAGAGGCTCTAGGCCTAGTGTCTAGTTCAGTCGTGGTTCTTATACCACTTTATTGGTATATGGTTTGGTACGCCCCTAGGGCCCAAACGTGTATTTGTGCTATTACTGTGTTTAAATAACTTCTAACTTATGTACTTTCGAACTCTAGCCTCATAAAGAGACTAGAGGGGTGTGTTTAGCAATAAATACATATATTTTGAATATATACCTGGTGTGGTGCTCTTTCATTTGATCACTCAAGAGATTATAGACTGGTAAAACAAGCTGCTTTACATTCCTTCAAGACTTAGCCTGAAGGCTGCTCTCCATAGCTACCACTAGGATAGCTTTCAATAAGGTTGTCTTTAACCTATCTCCAATAAGGGGTTGTTTGGACTGGTGCAAGGTGCCCACTATAATTAGTGGACAGCATATACCAGGCCAACTTCTCACATTGGTGTGCAGCGTGTGGGATTCCAGCTTGCTATTGTTTTACCAGATAATCTCAATTGAATTGATCAACTGAAAACCACTAAAGGTACCTAAGGTACATATAATTTAAGCTTAGAATACAGTAAGTTCTACTGAACTTAGAGTTGTGTGTTAAGGGATAGCACAACCCTTTCTACAACTCAAGAAAGTTTAGTAGGCCACACTAGAGTAGGTAGTGCATACACCACACCACACTAGTAATGTCTTTATGGGTAGGATCTAAAGAATCCTTGCAGGAAGCCACTGAGCTTCCACCCTCCAAGTATGATACACTCCCATTCTTGGAATTGAGAGCTTTATGCAACTTGAGAAAAATAAGGACAGGCCAAAGTCCCACCACCCAACACCTTAAAGAGTTGTTGGTGGCTTATGACCTTAGTAAGCCCTTGGGGACTGAAGGGGTAGGAGCTGAGGGTGGGGCAGAAGATGAGGATGGGGCCAGGGGTAGAAATACCCCCAGCCCCCCTCTGAAACTGGCCAGGAGGGTGACAATGACCCTGACCTGGATAACCCAATCCCTCCTGAGGAAGATGAAGAGGATGATCAGGATGGTGCTCTCTTTGTCCCCCCAGGAAGGATTATGAGTGTGCCTAGAAGGTCTAGATCTCCTTCTCAGGAGTCTAACCACTCTGGCACCTCAATAGGGAGCTCTGTCTCATCTCATAGGAGGGAATCCTCTCATGAGAGGAGGACGAGGCTGATTCAGTATGAGGAAGCTCAGCTTGAACTCAGAAGGAAGCAAGTAGCCTTAGACAGGGAGTCCCTAGATCTCTTTAGAGAGAGAAAAAAGTTGGGACTAGAGTCCCATGGTGGCAGCAATATCCCTAAAGATAGGGAAAGGTCTTATGACCATAGAAACCTAAACAAGATTGTCCCTCCCTACCAGAGTGGGGATGACATCCACAAATGGATAACTGCACTGGAGAGGGCCTGTAAAGTTCAGAAGGTCCCCCAGCAGCAGTGGGCAGCAATCTTGTGGCTCTCCTTTGCAGACAAAGGAAGAGACAAGCTCCTCACTGTAAGAGAAGAGGATGCTGACAATTACACAGTCTTGAAGAGTGCTCTGATAGATGGGTTTGGCCTAACCACTGAACAGTATAGGTTGAAGTTCAGAGACACCCAAAAAGCTCAGACTCAAGACTGGGTTGATTTTGTAGACTCTGCTACTAAGGCTCTGGAAGGTTGGATACATGGCAACAAAGTGCATGACTTTTTAGGATTGTACAATTTGATTATGAGGGAGCAGATCCTTAATAATTGTCAAAACCAGCTTTTGCACCAGTATCTGGTGGACTCTGATCTGACCTCTCCCCAAGAATTGGGAAAGAAGGCAGACAAATGGGTCAGAACCAGAGTAAAGACTAAAAATCAGGGTGGTGACCAGAAGAAAGATTCTACTAAGTCCCAAGAGAAAGGTGGGGATAAATCTAAGGATAAGTCCACTACAGGGCCCCAAAATTCCTCTTCTGGGGGTGGGTCCCAAACGCCTTCCTCTCCTGAAAAGAAACCATATTGCCATGTCTGTAGAAAGCCTGGGCACTGGAAATCTGATCCCAGTTGCCCCAGGATTGGCAATAAAGAAAATGTTCCCCCAGCAACTACTACCCCCCCTTCTGGTACTACCAGTAGTAATCCTCCAGTTGGGAGTAGTGCACCCAAAAAGTTAGGTGCTTTTGCAACAGGAACAGAGGTGGGCCCTGGTTGAGACAGGGACCCCTCAACAGACTCCTCTAACTCTGATGGTGGTGTAGGATTTGCCACCTTTACCATGGGTCCCACAGCAATGGGCAGGTACAGACTGGAGCCAATGATTAATGGTTAGAAAGCTGTGGCATTTAGGGACACAGGGGCTAGTGTCACCATGGTGGCAGGGAAACTAGTCCCCCCTCACCAGCTTTTACCTGAGTTTAAATACCAGGTGACCAACATTGATGGTGTCAGAACAGATCACCCCATGGCCATAGTCAATCTCAGCTGGGAGGGGGTCACAGGCCCAAAGAGAGTGGCAGTGTCCCCCACCTTACCTGTCGATTGCCTGATGGGCAATGATCTGGAGATTTCAGCCTGGGCTGAAGTTGAACACCAAACCCACCTTAGGATGTTGGGCGTGCCTGTAAAGGTTAGTGGGGCTGTAATGGCCACAGCCCCAGCCCAAGAATTTGGAGAGATGGATCCTGAAAGAATGGCCCACTCTCTCCCAAAAGAGAGCACAAGGGTTGAAGAAAAGTCTTCTTCCCTCCAGACAGTAGGTAAGGGTCAGCCTCCTCAGGGAACTGACCCTACCCCTAGTGAAGGAACTGCCCCAGAGGTAGTCAGGCCTGGCCTGGCCACACCCCTGATGGCAGAGGACCCTTCCAAGGTGGTACCCAGTCTGGAGCAGGTAACCTGCCCCTCTCTACCCTGCCTCAGCCAGCCCAGGGCTGCAGAGGTCAGGGAGGTCAGTGGACCCCCCAGGGCCCCCTGTCCAGAGGAACCCCCCATCAGCAGATTAGGGGCACCCAGTCTAGTAGCCCTAGCCAGGTGAAAACTCCTCTACACACTGAGGGATCCCCCATGCCTTTATGTAGGGACCTCCCCCAGAAGGACTCTGGTAGGCAAGGGCAAACCTGGGACCTGAAGGTTCCAAACCTGCCCTGTCCCTCCAGTAGTCCATCCAAAGGGACCCAACCCCCAGCTGTAGGCAGCCAAAGGTTGACCCTTAGAGCAAAGTGCAACTCAGTCATGGAAAGACAGGCATACATGGTGACCAGTGATCTGAGGAAGCTGAGGCCAACATTCCTAGGGCCTCACTTCCCTACTCAGACACCTCACCAGCCTTGTACTTTACCTAAGCACACCACAGGTAGTGATTCCCCATGGTGGAGACCCTCTCATACCCTTAGGGTGAGGGATTGCTTAGTGGACCATAAGACAGGGGGCAACCATGCTAGTGCAGGTGCTTCCTTATATGACCACTTAGTCAATGAAGGCTCAACTGGCCAAGGTTAGCCTTATCTCCTTTCGTTTGGGGGGGTTATGTAGGAAGGTGGAATCTGACTATATGGTTGCCCCCACTTTTTTTATGGGGTTTTGCTGGTTTATGACTTAGTTGGACTGGGATCCTGCTATTCAGGGCCCCAGTCTATCTGCTTTCTCTGTAAAAGGTTTCCATGTGCCTTAGGCACATCTCTGATTGGAATCTGGAGTGCCCTTATAAGTCCCTAGTATATGGTATACTATGTACCAAGGGCATAGGTACCTCAGAGGCCTACCAGGGGCTGCAGCATGTATTATGCCACCCCTGGAAGGCCATCCAAACTGACACCACAGGTCTGCTACTGCAGCCTGGGTAAGGTGGTGCATGCACTCCTTACTGTGATATAGGTTACCTATATCACTAAATACATACACACATATAAACCTATAAGTCACTCCTAAGGCAGGCCTTATCAATCCTGAAGGCAGAGTGCATGGTTCCTATGTGAGAGGGTGCCCCTGCATGAGCAGGGCCCCTCTGCAGCGTTCGGAGACCCTTCTCTGATGCTGTTTGTAGTGCAGCCTGACCATATACTCTTAAGCGCATTATAACCTCGCGTTAAATGCTAACTTTGGAATGGCTGCACCTAAACATGTCGTGTTTGGTGTCAAACATCTTGGAATACTACCCCCGCCAATTCTGGCGGCGGGGGTAGCATTCCACCCTTCTAGAGGGAAAGACATGTTAACACTGGCTAGCCCGGTAACTTCTTTCCAAAGCCCTGGCATCACAAAATGGATGCTGCTGCCACAGACACGAGTCTGGCCTCCTGCTGCTGGACGAAACTCCGGCAGGGGAGGCCTGGACAATAGGTTTCCTGTCCCAGGGAGGTGTGACCACCTCCCCAGACAGGATAATGTGTATTGGGGCTGGGCGGGAGCACTCTCGGGTGCTTTGAAGTCCTGCACTGGGGGCACACTTGGTGTCCCTGTGCATACCCCAGTTCAAACCGGATCAGGGGCTTGCAGCCCCTGCTTTGGCGCGAACTGGACAAAGGGAAAGGGGTGTAGCCACCCCTCTGCCCTGACCCACCCATAGGTGGGGCCACAGAGTAGTCCAACCCCTAAACTTGGTATAAGTATAGGAACCCAGTCCATAGGACTTTAGATTATCCCTGGACGAAACTCTGAAACAGAATCCTGGACCTTCGACGCTCTACTCAAGATTTGAGGACCGAAGAATCTCCCTTGGGGTCAAGGAGTGACTCCCCTGCTTGGCAGGCACCAAAGACGCATCTGTCCGGTCTGCATTTCTGAAGCTCCCGTCGGACGCCGAAGTCTTCGCATCACCAGAGGTGGATTCTCAGACTTCCCCGAGGCTACCCTGAGTCCCCAGCAAAGCTGAGGCCCGTAGCTATCGTGGGTGACGTGAGACCGTAACCCCTGGACACCGAGCACATTTGCAAGTGCATCCTCTTCTGGGTCTCCCACGAAGTCATGCTTTGGGCTCCGAGTAGCCCTAGCCTCCAGCACCAACTGCACCGAAGATCACTGGCCTCCACTCCACGAGTGTCCTGTGAGCCAGATCCACGTGCGACGTCTCGAGGCTCTTTCGCGGTCGCTAGCCCATTGGCTAGTAGCCCTTAACGAAGGCCAATATTTTACTTCTTGGGCATCCTGGTTGCTCCAGGCCTACCCTCACTTACCCTCGCTGAGTGAGTTCCCCAGACCTTGCTGGTTTGCACCATCGACGATCTTCATCTTCACCGAGACTTGCCGTTGCCAAGGCTTGTTGGGTCCAATCCGGTCGCCGACACCTCAGCACTCGACAGACATCGTGTACCAGCCCGAATCCTGCTCTTGGTCACCGACCACGCCTCCTGGACCTCGTGGCTGAAGAGTCAAGACGACCGTCAACGCACCTGAAGCACTCGACATCGGTGGGCATCTGTCCATCGCCTTCCTGGTCACTGGCTAGTGACCCAGACTCTGTCCCCTCTGCTTTCAGGTTCTTCAGATCTCCGATCCACTCTTGGATCCACCCGGACACTTTCCACTTGGTCGCCAGCAGCACTTTGCCGCAGATCGCCATTCAAATCGACGACGAAACCCGACCCCGAAAGGCACCTATGCACCCGGCTTCCCTGGGTGAGGTAACACGAGTACTCCGGTGCTCCCGTGGGTAGAGACTCTTCAAAGTACTAGTTCTCAAAGGGTTTGCACCAAGTCCTCCTTTAAGTGTCCCTTTTCTTTAATTTCCTGATCGCGACTTTCTCCATAGAAGTCAACGGCGTATCGCGGTTGTGTATTTACACTGCACGTGTCCCCCGTGGGTCCCCTGTGTCACTACCGTGGGTGGTTCCTTGTGGTCCAAGCACTTCTAGAGGCTCTAGGCCTAGTGTCTAGTTCAGTCGTGGTTCTTATACCACTTTATTGGTATATGGTTTGGTACGCCCCTAGGGCCCAAACGTGTATTTGTGCTATTACTGTGTTTAAATAACTTCTAACTTATGTATTTCGAACTCTAGCCTCATAAAGAGACTAGAGGGGTGTGTTTAGCAATAAATACATATATTTTGAATATATACCTGGTGTGGTGCTCTTTCATTTGGTCACTCAAGAGATTATAGACTGGTAAAACAAGCTGCTTTACATTCCTTCAAGACTTAGCCTGAAGGCTGCTCTCCATAGCTACCACTAGGATAGCTTTCAATAAAGGTTGTCTTTAACCTATCTCCAATAAGGGGTTGTTTGGACTGGTGCAAGGTGCCCACTATAATTAGTGGACAGCATATACCAGGCCAACTTCTCACAGGATGGATTTATGAATAGATGGAAGGAGGATGAAAGGGTGAAGGGATGGATGAACATATGGAAGGGGGAGGCATGGACAGGAGAGTGTATGGAGAGATGGAAGAGTGAAAGGATGGATTTATGAATAGATGGAAGAGGATGAAAGGGTGAAGGGATCTATTCTAAGGATGGTCAGGTTTGTTCGCTTCACTGCTCCTGTCAGAGGTCTGGTTCAAGTGGGGCTTTTCCATTTCCTGACTACTCCCTTGTTGGAGCCGTCCTTGGTCTAAGACTTGGAGACCGAGCAGGGGGCTCCAGATAAAACAGGGGTCAGCGAGCTGCAGTGGTACCTAGACTGGGGCCATTGGAGAATGGGTGCATGCTTGGATGAATGAGTGATTCCCTGCATGAATAATTAATGGGTGAGTATATGGATGGTTGAATCGGTGAGTGCATGGGTGGATGAATGAGTGATTGCCTGCATGGATAATTAATGGGTGAGTATATGGATGGTTGAATCGGTGAGTGCATGGGTGGATGAATGAGTGATTCCCTGCATGGATATTTAGTTGGTGAGTATTTGGATGGTTGAATCGGTGGTTGCATGGGTGGATGAATGAGTGATTCCCAGCATGGATAATTAATGGGTGAGTATATGGATGGTTGAATCGGTGAGTGCATGGGTGGATAAATGAGTGATTCCCTTCATGGATAATTAATGGGTGAGTATATGGATGGTTGAATCGGTGAGTGCATGGGTGGATAAATGAGTGATTCCCTTCATGGATAATTAATGGGTGAGTATATGGATGGTTGAATCGGTGAGTGCATGGGAGGATGACTGAGTGATTCCCAGCATGGATAATTAATGGGTGAGTATATGGATGGTTGAATCAGTGAGTGCATGGGTGGATGAATGAGTGATTCCCAGCATGGATAATTAATGGGTTAGTTTATTCATTTATGATCGATGGTTGAATTGGTGAGTGCATAGATGAATGGTTGATTAAGTGAATGCCTGACTGGCTGAATGGGTGACCGAGTGCATAGATGGATTCAGACAGGTTACACCGATCTTGTAGGCGGAGTCCTTGGGTAAAATGAAATTCGTCAGTACAAAAATACTGCAATATGGTGGCCCTGCAAACACTACAGCAGGCTTGTCCATCACTGGGCTAAATGTTGCCACATTATATTATTTCCCACAATAATGCAGTGCAAGTATTACGCATGAATGGGCTCCATCATGCCAGGGGGGTCAACGGTGTGCCAAGGATTACTACAATTATACCACGACTGGCATTACACTTGTAGCTTGTGATGGGCGCTGCTGCGTATCCTGGGGTTCTGGCCCAGATTTACAGGTTTGAATTCCCAACCCACGGGTGCAGCGACACTGAGTCCAGTGCATGCACCATCGCTGAGCGGAGAATTCAGGTTACTGCAGACCCGCACAACCCACTGAGCATACCTGCAAGTGTGATGTTTGTGCTCTCGGGGATACTACTAGTCCCTTAAAGGGTTCAGGAACACAGTGGTAACACAAACGATCTATCCATAATGAGTTGCGTGTTGAAGGATCACAGGAAACAGGATATGCATTTTGAAATATTTATTTTAAATAGTTATTTTAAAACTGCTAAATCTAGTGCAAACTATTGTTCGGTAACACAATAGAAGATAAAGGTTAAAAGCAACCAAGCATTTCATGATCAGTGAAAACTAACAGGAACATTTGTAACAGCACAATTTGTAGCTCTTGGCACCTTCACTGTGCCAACTCTAGGCACTATGCTAGTTCTTGCAAATGCATAAATAATACGCCTATTTCTCGAGTTTCAGAGGTGGTGTGCGACTGGACAACAAGGTTTCTCTCCTCTCTGGAATAGCTTGGCAGCTATTTTGAGCACAAGGGTGAGGCGATTTGTATCGGCCCGAAAGCACAATCCTGAAAGTTTATGGGGGAGATTTGCAAAAAATCAGCGCAACGCAGTGCAGCCCCTTTCAAGGCAACGCTGCATTTCGTGACAGGGAGAGAGCATTAGACTGCTGTGTCTTCAGAGATCTCCTCCCCTTTCACTTGCGCCAATGCTGATTTTAGCTGATTTCAGCACCTTACGCTAGGGTACGTGTGTGCATGAATCTAGCATAGGGATTGTACAGCAAGGCTGCCCTTCCAGTACAAACTGCTATGCCTAGACACAATGCAAACGCAGTGCAGCACCCATGCAAAGTCAGAAAAGCATGGAGGATTAAAGCATTTCTCCTGTTAGCCCCTCCTTTGAAGGGGGGTTAACTTTTGACACTAAACCCTGTCGAGTGGTCCAGTGGGAGACCCTTGCTCTTCTGCAGGTCCGCTGTTGTATGTCTTATGTTTGTGCCTGATTTCTGTCTGTTGTCTGTCTCTTTTTTGCTATTTGTGCCCCTGTTTATTTTTGCCTGTTTTATTCTTCATTGTACTTGTGCACCTGTTTGTATCCTCCACGCCCGTTTCTCGCCGCCCCTTTCCCCCCGCTGCTGCCCCCGTGGCCCCTCCCCCCTTCCGGTTCCCACTCCCAGCTGCGCTTCCCTCCCCCTTCCCTATTTAATGGCGGCCACGCAGCTGGCATGCCTAAGGCAAGCCCTTCTGTGCCCGTCCGCGACCCGACCACAACCAGCGCCAGGGACCCTGGTTCTCCAACCACCCACCGCTACGACTCTGCTGCCCTCCTCGCACTGAACCCTGGAAGGAACAACAACTGCCAGCTGGCAGTGCCAAACACCACCCATGGCCAGTTCTCCTGCTGACAATCCTTCACCATCCTCCGCACCGCTACGGCCGCCGTACCCATGCCGGACGCCAGCACCCCCGAAGCCCTGAGGTGCATCCTCCTAAGCGTGCGCTCCCTGCACAGACATGCTGTAGAGATCTGGGACCTCCTCGACACCTTCTCGCCAGACTTCACCTTTTTCATGGAAACCTGGACCAATGCCTACTCCGACCCCAACATCGCCACCGCCATCACTGCCGGATACAAGATGCAGAGGAAGGACCGCCCAGAAGGAGGACTCGCCATCGCTCACAAGAGCTCCCTCTGACTCTCCACCTCCAGCACGAGCGACTTCCCTCTCACCACCGAACATCTCCACTTCCAGATCCAGACCAACCCCAGAACGATGCTATGCAGCACCCTCGCCTACAGACCCCCAGACCTCGAACTTCGGTCACCACTACCATCACTGACCTCATCGCGCCACACGCCATCACCTCCATGGACAACATATTCATCGGAGACCTGAACTTCCACCTCAACAACCTCCGCGACCCAAACTCCACCGCCCTCCTGGACAACCTCACCAACATCTGACTGAAACAGCTCGTCACCACCCCTACCTACAAGGCAGGACACACCCTCGACCCCATCTTTGCAGGAGGGAGCAACATCCGCTTCAGCCACACCACGCAGCCCCTCTGGACGGACCACCACTGCCTACACAATGCCACTGCTCACAAATCCACTCCACGCCCACCGTGAAGGAGCTGGAGCAAAGTCACTGAGGAGCACCTCAACTCCACCCTCAACCTCGGTCCGCCTCCCGCCTCAACCGATGCCAACTCTGCAGCCAAGAAGCTACACCGGTGGATCACCATCTGCGCAGACAAACTTGTCCCCCTCCGCAACCCCAACAGACAGCGCCCCATGAGGGCCACCTGGTTCACCACCGACCTCTAAGAATCCAGACGCACCTGCAGACGTCTCGAAAAACGATGGAGGAACAGCAAAACCACTGAAGACCATACCACCTACAAGAACGCCATGACAGAATACCATCAATTAATCAGATCCACCAAAAGGACCTTCACCCGGAACAAAATCCTCGCCAACTCCAGCAACTCAAAGGAACTCATCAGCATCATCCAGCAATTCACCAAACCTCACAGCGAAGTCACGGATGTCACACTCTCCCAGGACCTCTGCAACAAGCTCGGCTCCTACTTCCATCTGAAAATCAAGGCCCTCTACAACAACTTCAGCGAACAGACTCCAGAAACCACTCCTTCCTCCAGCGACGACAGCCAGCCTACCATCACTGCCTGAGCCCCGGTCACCACTGAAGATACTGCCACTACCATGAAGAGCACTTACTCAGGAGCCCCCACGGACCCCTGCCCACGGCACATCTTCCATAGAGCCGCCGACGCCACAGCACCCAAGCTACAACGCACCATCAATGCCACCTTCAAATTTGGCACATTCCCCGACAACTGGAAACGCGCAGAAGCCAAACCTCTCCTCAGGAAACCTCCTGCAGACCCGACAGACCTATAAAACTACCGACCCATCTCTACTTCCCTTTGCGGCCAAAGTAACCAAAAAGATTGTCAACGCCCAGCTGACAAACTTCATCGAAGAGAACGCCATCCTCGACCCTTCCCAATCCGGATTCCGCAGCAACCACAGCAACAAGACCTCCCTCCTCGCCGCCACAGATGACATCCGCACGCTCCTCGACTAAGGTCACACCGTGGCCCTCATCCTACTCGACCTCTCCGCAGCCTTCGACACAGTCTCCCACCGCACACTCACAGCCAGACTCCACAACGTCGGCATACAGGGAACTGCCCTCGACAGGCTCCGCTCCTTCCTCGCCGGCAGAAACCAAAGGATCAGACTTCTGCCCTTCCTCTCCGAACCCACAGAGATCAACTGACTAGTACCCCAAGGATCATCGCTCAGTCCCACGCTCTTTAACATCTACATGGCCCCCCTCGCTGCCATCGTCAGACAGCATGGACTCAGCATAGTATCCTACGCATACGATACCCAGCTCATCCTCTCCCTCACGAAGGAACCCAACGCCACCAGACTCAGCTTCCAGGAAGGAATGAAAGACGTCGCATCCTGGATGAGCAGCAGCTGTCTGAAGCTCATCTCGGAGAAGACAGAGGTCCTCGTCCTCGGACCCACCCCCTCAGCTTGGGACAACACCTGGTGGCCGACTGCCCTCGGCAACACCCTACCCCCACAGACCATGCCCGGAACCTTGGCATCATACTCGACTCCTCCCTCACCATGACCCGCCAGATCAATGTCGTCACCCCCACCTGCTTCAACACCCTCCTCATCATTCGCAAGATGTTCAAATGGATCCCCCGAATGCAGAAAGACCGTCACCCATGCACTCATAACAAGCAGACTGGACTACGGAAACACTCTCTACGCTGGAATCAACAAATCCCTGCTATGCAAACTCCAGACCATCCAGAACACTGCGGCCAGACTCGTCCTTGGCATCCCACGACATGATCACATCACCCAAAACCTGCGAAACCTCCACTGTCTCCCCATTGAGAAGAGAGTAACTTTCAAGCTACTTGCCCACGCCTACAAATCCCTCCACAACACCGGACCCAAATACCTCAACGGACGAGTCTCCTTCCACTTACTCAAGAGAAACCTCCACTCCGAAGACCTCCCCTAGCAGAAACCCTGCACATCCACAGAACCAGAGCGGGTGGAAGAGCCTTCTCCCACATCGCGGCAAAGAACAATCTCATGGTCAACATCAGACGCTCCCCCACTCTGCACACCTTCAGGAAGAGCCTCAAGACCTGGCTCTTCGGCTGACTCGGAGCTGCACCTCCCCAGCCCCCTCAGCGCCTTGAGACCCTCACGGGTGAGTAGTGCACTTCACAATTCCCTGATTGATTGATTGAACCCCATCTACAAATTTTTGTAAATATGGTTTTGCGTCAAAAGGCATGGGTGGTTGCATGGGAACGTGTGGTATCTTCTGGCTTAGGGGGACTGCTGTCCTTTGGCTGCACCCCTCCCCTTATGCTCACATGGTTCTTTCCCGTCACCCGACCTCTTAGAATGTTGCCGCACTGAAGGTTCTAGGTCGAGCTCCCTGCGAGGAGACGAGAGAGACCGGCGGTGTGAGCGGTGGCTGAGGTCATCATTTCCCTTAACCTGAATAAAGTTCATCTCCTGTCTGTTAAAGACGGCTCTTTGTGAACTGAGTTCTTGTGTGTGGATTTCATCTAACATTTTACACTGGCGACGAAGGACGGGCACAGGAGCGTCGATGTGTAGAAAGAACTGGACCTCAACACGCGAAGAAATTAACATCGCATAACTTTGGGAGCTGCGGTGCTGTGAGTAATTTTATAGCAGTACTTGCGTTGTGTGGCACAGCCTGAGCAGACGTACTGTGCGTTGTAAAACTCACCTTGGTGTAAAGCTGACAGAAAGCGAGGTAGCGAGACCATTTAGGAGTGCCTTGTGTGCCACGTGGGCGAAGGTGTATTTGCCTCTGGAGGAGTCAGACGGAATGCAAATCGAAGCACTGTGGAGAATGGTCGCGAACTGACAGAGCGATTACTTCAGTACTGACGTCCATGTGTTTTGCTGTGTCACGTGTGATATTCCGTGAACGGTAGAGACCTGTGGGTACTTCGCCAGCGTTATCTGCTTTGCAGCTTTTACAGTAATCACAATCTACCCGCCCATGTGGAGTGGATGTAGTCACTCTGTCACATTCTTAAACGGAGTCGAAGCTGGATCAGTGTCAGCTGCCAGCAGAAGGGAGAGAGTCTATCCTGTGGAGAAAAGTGGATCCTTAAATCTTCATATGTGCGTAGTGGTTGTTTGGGCACGGAGAAACAGGTGTGCTACTAATCTGAAGACTGAGTTTGGGGGACAAGTCTTCAGTCAGTTTCTCCGTGTCGTTTGATCTCCAGGAGTATTGACTCGAAAGACACCTTGGCCAGTCACGCTGACTGGCACAGCTCCTCACAGTCATTACGTAAAGGAGGGGATGTGCGAAGTAGCAGTAGTTGATTACTATGACTGGCGCAGAACACAACTGTCGCCTGGTTGTGAGGGGGTCCTGATCTGAAACTAAGGTGAACACTCATCCGCAGGTCACACTGACTGGCACAGCACCTCATTGTCGTCTGGGGTGAAGCAGCCCTCATTTTTTTGTGGAGAGTTACTCGCACTGTGTGACACTGTCTTACACTCATCTCCCCTCTGAGGAACCTGACATGCACCAGAATAGTTTTGGCATGTCACTCTGATACTGTGCTCAAGCTGGTTTGCAGACGTTATTTCAGCCAACACGTTTTAAAACTCTCACGTCTTGTAACACTTTAGAGCTGACAAATGTTTGGGTAAAGCAGAAAAGGAACAAATTGCACCATCTAGTGCTTAACTTTTGTAATTTTCTATCTCACTGTTTCTACAGTCCTATAGTCAGCTAAGAATTTAAAGTGTGACCTCTTTTTTTTTTTTGTGTGTGTTTCCCGGCCTTCTGGGGTGTGGGCACTGGTGACCGTATCGGGGAGAAACAGTGGACAATACATGCTTCATATTTGTGTTTCGCAGTTAGGATAATCCTAATTTTATGCAAATCATGCAGAATGTTACTCCACCCACATTTTTTTTGGGTACACCAGGGGAGCCTCCGCTAAAATGGAACAAGTGGAAAAAAGTATTTCAGAATTATGCGTTGGTTTGTGGTCCAAATTTAGGTTTGGAAAGAAAGGTAGCGCTATTATTATACTACTTGGGCGCTGAAGGTCAGGAGGTTCTAGAACACCTGCCTGACTTGAATGCGAATGACGACAGAGGTTTAAATGATTATGAAATATGTTTGAAAAAATTAGACCTACATTTCTTGCCTAAGATTAGCACCATCATGGAACGCTACCATTTTGGGAGAAGAGGACAGAAAGAAGGTGAGACTGTGGAGGAATTTGTGTCAGATTTAAGAAAGTTGGCTGCAAGTTGCAAATTCGGGGGGCCTTGTGAGGAAAGAATAAGAGATCAGTTCCTTTTGACGTGAAAGATAGAAAGAATTTTTGAAGAACTCTGGTTGAAAGATGATCCACCCTTGGGGGAGGTGTTAATAGTTGCCAAACAGGTGGAGCACATGATGAAGTGCGTCAGTGAAATTAAGCAAGATGGTGAAGGGAAGACTAAACTTAATGAGGTCACGAATGAGATAGAAAAGGTGCAAGTGGTTAAGGATGCAAAGAGTGGTCAGAAAGAAAACAAAGGGGTTTGGAATTCTAAAGGAAATTGCTACAGGTGTGGTAGAGCAGGACATTGGGCTAACAGTAGGGAGTGCCCAGCGCTCAAGGCTACCTGCAACAAGTGTGGCAGGAGAGGTCATTTTAGCACATGCTGCAAGAGCAGTACCAACTACAGAAGGAACGGTAGAGAGGACACTACACGAGTATGTGATGAAATTGTATTGCATGTTGAGGTTGCGGATGTAAGTAACCCTAAAGACTACATAACTGTTGAAGAGACAGAGGTTGAAGCCATGTTCGACTCCTGCTCCAAACTGACCATTGTCTCGGCAGAGGCTTTTGAGAAGGTGACAAAAGGCAAGGTGAAACTCCAAAGAATGGATGTCAGGCCGGGGGTTATGGTGGTCAACCCATATGCATGAGAGGTTTCTTTTGGGGCACAGTTGGCTATAAGGGCAGAGTTGCTGTAACTAAGGTCTATGTGTCAAGGAAAGGAGATAACATACTGGGGTGGCAGGCGCAAAAGGACTTGGGTATCTATCTCAATCCATATAAGAACCCGCAAATTTTGATACAAGAGGTGAACAAAATAGGGGTCGGAATTGAAGATGAGTTCAAAGAAGTGTTCTCAGAAAAGTTGGGCTGTCTTAAGAACTATGTGCACAGGATCAGACTAAAAGAGGGTGCGAAACCTGTGTCAGCCAAGGTGAGAAATCTGCCGACTTCCATGCAAGATCTTGTGAGAGAGTAATAGGAGAAATTGTGTTGTTTGGGAGTGATTGAACCAGTGGAGGCCACGGAGTGGCTAGCACCCATTGTAGCAGCGAGAAAGGGGGATGGAGCTGTGCGCTTATGCATAGACCTCAGAGCGCTTAACAGGGAAGTGATAGTGGACAAGTTCCCCCTCCCCAACATCTCCCAAATGATGAGCAGGCTCGCTGGTGCCAAGCTCTTCTCCACTCTGGACCTCACATCGGCCTATCATCAGGTCAAGCTACACTCAGAGTCACAAGATCTCACGGCATTTGTTACACCTATGGGGACCTACAGATTTAAGCGTATGCCTTTTGGACTCGTCTCGGCTGCAGCCGTTTTCCAAAGGATCATGAGCAACCTTCTAAAAGGAATTCCTGGAGTTCTATGCTACCAGGATGATGTTCTGATCTTTGGAGAAGATAACAATCAGCATGAACGTAGGCTCAGACAGGTCCTAGGGAGATTCTTAGAGCAAGGCCTGACGGTTAAGAAGGAGAAATGTAGAATTGGGTGCTCAGAAATAGAGTTCCTGGGACATAAGATAACTAAAGAAGGCATACTTCCCAAGACAGAGTTGCAGAACACTATCCTCAATCTAACCCCACCGAGAAGCAAAGAGGAGATCAAATCCTTCATGGGTATGATAGAGTTTTATAGCAAGTTTGTCCAGAACTTTGCCAGACGCACCTACCAGATTCGCAATCTCCTCAAGAAGGGGGTAATGTTTGAGTGGTGTGAAGCATGCCAAAAAGAATTTGATGACACCAAGAAAGCACTAGCCGAAGCACCCAATCTGAGAGCTTTTGTTCCCGGGAGAAGGACTTTCCTGACCACGGACGCTCGCGTTAAAGGGTTGGGTGTGGTGCTGACCCAGGAAGGAGAAAAGGGGGAAGAGACCATAGCATTTGCATCCCGATCCCTACGTCAGGCAGAGTACAACTACTCGGTCATTGAGAAAGAGGCACTGGCGGTGCATTGGGCCATTAGCAAATTTAGAGATTTTGTGTGGGGAACGAGGTTTGACGTGAGGACTGACCATAAGCCCCTGGTTGAAGTATTTACCAAAAAAGGGTTGGACGCCATCTCGAGCAGAATAAGGAGGTGGGTAGTGAGCTTGCAAGAATATTCCTTTGGGGTAGAATATGTTCCAGGGGTGAAGAACTTAGCGGCTGACTGCCTCTCGCGGCTGGTGGAGGAAACCCCAGAAGAGGTTGAGGATAAGAACAGGCTAGGTGAGGAGGACCATGAGATGGAGAATGAGAATGTGTGTGTCATCATTCAAGGGGTAGTGGATGAAGAACACTGGATGGTGGAGTGGAAGGGTGATGTGCTTCTCCAAAAAGTGTGTGCCAAGACTAAAGAGGGTTGGTCTGACCTTGACAAAAGGGAAGAGTCTCTCAGACCTTTCTGGGCAGTCGGAGATGAGCTATCCGTCGCAGATAATTGTCTTTTCCGGGGTACCAAGTTGGTTCCGCCATGGAACTTGAGAGAAATTCTGGTTGACTTGGCTCACGAGGGTAACCTGGGCATCACCAAAACGAAGCAGAGGCTGCGCCTAGATTACTGGTGGCCAGATATGGAGATAGAGAGAAGATAAGGGAGTGTGTACCTTGCTCGGCCAGCGACAAGGTACTCAAACAACACACCCACCCATGCAGTGCAGGACTCTGGCGGTAGGCCCGTGGGCTGATGTAGCTTTAGACATAGTGGGACCATTACCAGGAGAGAACCACACACCGTACATCCTGGTGCTTATGGATTCATACTCCAAGTGGCCTGAGCTGAAGTTTGTGTCTGAAATAACTTCCAAGTCAGTCATTGAGTTTCTCATGGAGGTGTTCCTCCGTGAAGGGTTACCTAGTAGTATCCTGACGGATAATGGAGTGCAGCTCTGCTCTAGAGAGATGAGGGAATTCCTAGAGTGTAATGGGATAAAGCACAGGTTGGGTGCTCTCTACCATCCGGAGAACAACGGGATGGTTGAGAGATTCAACAAGACCATCAAAGAGTGCATACAGTTAGCCAAGGCCAGTGGGCTGGTTTGGAAAGACGAAGTGGTTAAACGTCTTGAAGCTTACAGGTTAACTCCCCATCAAACCACGGGCATGACACCATTTGAGCTATTGAGAGCTAGAAAACCCAATTGTAGGTTGGTACCAGGTTGGATGAAATGGTACAAGGGGTGGACCACCCCCATCCAAGAGACACTGTGGAGGGACAGAGAGCGGAAGGCCATGGTAGATGGAAAGAGAAGGTTTGATAAAACTCATGCAGTGAAAGAGATCCATTACAAGGTGGGGGATCTTGTTAAAATCAGAGCTCCAACAGGAAAGGCGAGCTGGTCAGAGTATACAGAACTCACAAGAATTGTCAAACTGTTCAGAAATGCGGTCAAAACTCAGGATGGGCGCATCTGGAACCTGGGCAGCGTGGTAAGATGTGCTGTCCCCACTGAACATAAGGACATACCCAAAGGTGGGGAGTTAGGCAAACCAGGTTCTGCCGGGCCTGGTGAGTCTGCAGCTGAGGAGAAGATCAATTCTCACCGAAGGATCAGCAGTAGAGTTGTCTGTCGTCCTAAATATTTGGAACAGTATGTTGATAAGTGATCCTGAGTTTTCTTGCTTATGTTATGGTTATTTTCTTTTCTGCAAATGTAAAGGAGGGGGATATGTGGTATCTTCTGGCTCAGGGGGACTGCTGTCCTTTGGCTGCACCCCTCCCCTTATGCTCACATGGTTCTTTCCCGTCACCCGACCGCTTAGAATGTTGCCGCACTGAAGGTTCTAGGTCGAGCTCCCTGCGAGGAGACGAGAGAGACCGGCGGTGTGAGCGGTGGCTGAGGTCATCATTTCCCTTAACCTGAATAAAGTTCATCTCCTGTATGTTAAAGACGGCTCTTTGTGAACTGAGTTCTTGTGTGTGGATTTCATCTAACATTTTACAGAACGCCCATGTAACGCCCCCTCAGTGCTAAGTAACGAAAAGCAGTGCTTTTGCTGCTTTGTATTACCTTGAGGGTGCTCTCCAGCGGAAAACAAGTTTTGCGCTGGAAAGTAAATAGCAAAAAAACATTTTGCACTGGTTAGCGTCACTTTTGTGCTTCTAACCCAGTGTAAAATGTTTGTAAATCTCCCCCTAAATGTTTGTATGTGAGACGTGCAGTTCTGTTGCATCAGTGTTACTCCATTGGGAGTCAATTAAGGTATGTGAGAGCCATTTTATGAGTGTTAGAAACATGGCAGCAGCATGGACACATGAACAACCGCTCTTAGTGGGGCAAGCCTTGTTTTTCTTTGTTTAGTCGAGAACGGCTGAGCCGTATTCAAGCCGGACGTTACATTCTACGTTGGACAATACCTTGGCCCCGTCTGCTCATTTCAGATCTAGAGGAGAAAGATTATCTTAAATAATGGAGTTTATGATGGCGGAAGCTGACAGGTTTAGCCACAGCTTGGATGGGCCCTTTGATGTTTGGGGTTTTATCAAAAAGTAAAACCAGATTTGTGCACTAGGACAGGCAATGGAACATTGGTGTGTGCAAGAGAGTGGATTAAAACACTTAGAGGGAGGTGTGTGTAGTGGATTAGTGTCTTCCATGCTTAGAGGGCTGTTTACAGGCTCAGTGCAGAAAGCAGGGATAAGGGTGTCAGACAATCAGGGGCATATTTACATACCCCTATCGCCACAGAAACTGCACTTTTTGCGACGTTCCTGTGGCGATACGGGCTTTGCCTTATTTAGAAGGCACGTTAAGCCACTTAACATCACCTTGTAAATTAGGCCCCTTTTCACGCTACACTTAGCGTGAAAGGTGAGGGCAATGGTTGTTGTGGTGGGCGTTCCACTGCAACACCCATTGATTTTGCCACTGCCCCCTATTTACAAGGGTGGCGTAAATAGGAGGCAGCGTCAAAATTAAGACCAAAAAAAAAACCTGATCTTAACATGGCAAAACAAGGAGAAATGCTTTTTTCTCATTGTTTTTTCTGTTTCTATGTGTGCTTCAGTGTGCATGAAAACAGCAAAATGCCATGCATGATTGTTTATGAGAAGGAAGGTGTCCTTTCTTGCACATAAACAATCATTTTAAAAATGATGAGTTGCAACTTCTATGTGTGCTGCACAAAACAGCACACATAAAAGTTACAAATCGCCATTTCAGATTGTTTATGTCACCTTCCTGCACATGAACAATCATTCCCCCCAACCCAGGCACCCTTGCACTGTGGTGCAAGGGTGCCTGTGTTGGCGCTAGGCAGCTGAAATTAGCGCCAACGCAAAGAGAAACGCAGGGCTGCACCATTTGTATATATGGTGCAGACCTGTGTTTCAGAAGTGGCAGACCGTGGTGTTAAACCAAGAAGGTTAACGCCGCACTCCGTCACTTCTTTGTAAATACTCAATGTAACACATCAGGAGATGTGTGGAGAGGATTCATGGAACACAAGATGGCGTGGAGACAGCAGCAACAGGTGATAACCACTCTCTAATTCTCCCCCCCCCACAGGCTCGCACTCTCTGCGCTATACTTTCTCCTTTCTGTCGGAGCCCCTCCCTGGAGTCCCCCAGTATTCCGTAGTCGGGTACGTAGATGAGGTCCCCATCATTGGTTTCACCAGTGAGAGCCGCAGGGCAGGGCCCCGGGCCCCCTGGATGGAGAACATCACAAACAAGGAGCCACACTTCTGGGAAGAGAGCAGAGAAATCTTTGAAGATGTGAAGAAGACGCTGAATGACAGTCTGAGGAACTTGATGGACCAAAAGAACCAGCCCCCGGGTGAGTTACTCGGGAGGGAGGTTCAGTAATGATCTGGGGCAGTAAGTGAGCGACTGAGCGGATGTGAGTTCCAAAGGGATGTGAGTGCCGGGGCAGGGCTTCAGGAGTGACAAGTGATTCAAGGGCACAGAGAGCTGAGAAAGGAAGCTGGGCGTGCTGACGATAAATATAGGCCCATTTTGTATGTAAATCATTTTCTTCAAGCTTTCTGTATAGTACTGTGCGGGCACCTCTGGTCCACCACTTCAGAGTAATGCCTCTTTTGGCAATAATCGTACCCAGAGTAACAAAACTCTTAGAGGGAGATATACTAAGATTTTACGCCGTGTTTGACACAAATCAGCACAAAATCTTTTTTTTCCGATTTACTTTTCAGCGTTAAACTTGTTTAGCGCTGGAAATAAAAGGGCATATTTACATGCCCCTATCACCACAGGAACATCACTTTTAATGACGTTCCTGTGGCGATAGTGGTTTCACCTTATTTACAATGTGGCATTAAGCCACGTGGCTTAATGCTGGCTTGTAAATAATGCCCCTGTTCACGCTACACACAGGGGTTGATTCCGATGTTAGTGGAAGGGCTCTGAATTGGATTCGGGTTTGCCTAAACCGATCCGGAGCCCTTGTTTCCGACCGACTTGTTCCCAGTTCCGAAGGACCAAGTAAGATGCCTGGATACCATTAGGGCTGACCGAATCGGTTCCGAAATGCATTCGGAGAGGTCGAGCTGATTCGTACAACTCTATGGACTTGGCTTACGAACGAGTCAGTATGATGACCGATTTGGACAGCCTTTTCGATTCGGTTTGCCCGGAATAAAAAGGCTGCCGGAATTGGTCTTTGGGGGCACATAACAGGACCTCCTTCACCCGGGGCACTGTGAATTCGGCCCGTGGGGGTACCCAAGGGGCCCCCTTACCAGCCATGCACAATGTGGCAGGCACCATGGGAGCCTGTGTTGTTGTTCGGAAAACAGGCTCCAATTGAAGTCAATGGGAGTTCGACCAAATCGTATTCGGATGCATGCAGATGCATTGTACTCGCTCGTTCAGACTCCCCCAATCCGAGTTGTACGGAAAGCATTCTGGAACTGATTTGGTCGGTATGCTTTCCAAACGAGATCGGAATTGGCCCGTTAGTGTGAAAGGGGTGGGCAATGGGTGTTGCAGTGGGAGTTCCGCCGCAACAGTCATTGCTTTTTGATGCTGCCCCATATTTATAAGGATGGGGCAGTGCCAAAAATACCGCCAGGAAATACCTGGTCTTAAACAGGCGATACAAGGAGAAATGTTTTATTTCTCCTCATATTTTGCTCTTTCCACGTGTGCTGCAGAAACAGCAAATTGCCTGTAAAGATTATTTATGTGCAGTAAGGTGTCGCTAACTGCACATAAACAATCCCCCTGCAGCGCAGGCAACCTTGCAACATGGTGCAAATGTGCCTGCGCTGGCGGTAGGCTGCTTCTTTAGCGCCAGCGCTAGGGAAACGCAGGGCTGCGTCGCATTTTTGTAAATATGGCACATCCCTGCATTTCAAAAGTGATGGAGCATGACGCTAGCCTTCTTGGCTTAACGCCACGCTCAACCACTTTGCTTGTAAATATGCCCCAAGGTGTTTTAAGGCAAAGCAGTGCAAAGCGCTGCTTTGCTTCACTTAGTGCCAAGGGGGCGTTCAATGGGTGGCGCATGGGCGTTCCCATGCAACCACCCAAGGTTTCTGGCGCTAAACCCAATTTACTAAACAAAGTAGACAGGATGTAGCATGGGAAAACTGTGCCCTTTTCAAGTATGTGCATGGAAGCAAAAATGCTTTCATTTCTCCTTCCTTTTCCGAGTTTGTATGTGTGCTGCACGTTACAGCACACATACACAGAGGGAAAAGGGTTAAAGTCAGTCAGAATTTTGTACTGGAAAGGTATCCTTCCAGTACAAAACCTATGCTAAACTCACCGAGAGCCCCTTGCACTATGGTGCAAAGGTTTCTCCATGGCGTTCTGCAGCGGATTTCAGCACCAGCGCTAGGAAAAGGGGTGGAGAGTGCAGTATTTCAGTAAATATGGCGCTCTCCTGCTCTCTCCTTTTCACACAGTGCAGCATTTGCGGCTGCTGCACTGTGCTGTGTGATTAAATGGTAAAGCTGCCCGTCAGTATTTCTTTCTTTCCAGGTCGTCTATAATACGCAGCCAGTTCTGAGCGAACAGCAAGTCTCTATGCCAATGCATCCGAGACAATCCCAGATAACTCCGCCCAGAATTTGGTGTGACTGGGTATCCTCAAATAGTACATAGTCCGGCATCCTCCATGTCCTCGCAGGACTAAGACGTTGGTGCTGGTGCCTACCCAAGTCTGTGAAAGTATTTATGTTGGACCAGCGTGTGTCACCCAGACTCATAAGGTCCTCTCTCCACTCCCTCTCATATGGCCTCCCTCTTACCTCTGAGCTGTTGGGAAGTATCTGTCCATCAACTGTTGTTTTTGCATTTGTCACCCCGAGTGGGACGGGTATGCCCAGACGTGGGTCCCGTGCTCTCCATGCCACTGGAATCAAGCTATCCTGGCTGAAGAGGGGTGAAACCCAGAAACCGGTCCTAGGATGCTTGTTTCCAGTCCAGGGAGGACCTGGCTTGGCAGTTCGGCCTGGACTGTTCCCATGAGGCACAGGGTCAAGACTGATTTGCATATGGCTGGGTTCAAACTGGAATGGCATGGTGAGCAAAAAAACGATGGGTTTAGGCCCAGATCTCTGTACTGGGGTGAATGTATGACATTGTTCTGCATTCTGTCCATCAACTGTTGTTTTTGCATTTGTCACCCCGAGTGGGACGGGTATGCCCAGACGTGGGTCCCGTGCTTTCCATGCCACTGGAATCAAGCTATCCTGGCTGAAGAGGGGTGAAACCCAGAAACCGGTCCTAGGATGCTTGTTTCCAGTCCAGGGAGGACCTGGCTTGGCAGTTCGGGCTGGACTGTTCCCATGAGGCACAGGGTCAAGACTGATTTGCATATGGCTGGGTTCAAACTGGAATGGCATGGTGAGCAAAAAAAACTATGGATTTAGGCCCAGATCTCTGTACTGGGGTGAATGTATGACATTGTTCTGCATTCTGTCCATCAACTGTTGTTTTTGCAAGTATCTTGTGGCTTAATAATTAGAGATTTATAGACCCAAGAGTATTTTTTACACTTTACTGGTCATGAGATTAGTTTCAAGCGGGGTGAAATCTGGAGGGGAATCCATCGCTTCCAGGAGCTATAGCAAGTCACAGTTGCAAATAGACAGAACTATGACCTGGATGCAGCTGGAGATTATACTCAAGGTCCGTCAAGGTCCGTCAAGGCCACCACATGATGGGAATGGACTACATCACCCAGTCCAGTCATCCCAACAGGCTCCATGTTGTGAAGCCCTGCAAAGGGAGAGGATGTGGCATAACAGCAAGAGTTGCCAACTACGGAACTGGGGAACGCGTTTGAGTCTGAGTGTTGGCTCAACATCCTGTGGTTGTGGGCAAATCACTTAAATTCCTCGTGCCTAAAAATGAATGTGTCCTTGTGTAGTTTAACTGGTGCTCATGTAAAGCGCTCCAAAACCTTCAATCCGGGTTTGTGCTATATAAAACTGCAAAAAAAAAAGCTTTGACTAGCCTCATGTAAGACCCCACTCCAAGTGGAGTTTCCTTCATCGGAAGGCCTGTCCAACCAACATCCCTAAAAGCAGCTGAAGGGAGATGGCCTGCTGGCCTGCCGTAAAAGGTAAGGAGAGGACATGTGTTCCCCCAGGGCCAGATCAGTGTCTGACTGACTCTAAGCCTTGTAGCCATAAAGTCAGTCATTCAGCCCAACTAGGCACACTGCACAGAGTTCAGGTGAAGGTCTGCCATATCCAGGCTCCACCTCGCAGCATTTCGCCATTACTGCTCTAGGTACCCAACATCTCTGCAAAACAGAGAGTACTAGCAGTGAGTTTAATTTACTCAGGTACTTCACAAAAAGATACACTGTGGGGCGAGGCTCCATCAAACAGAGCGGCTCTTCCTGCATGTGATACAGGGAGAGGGCACCATGTACTTCAGGTTGTGGAGTTATAATGCACATCCCCACACCAGCTCATGTTGCCCCTGGAAGAGGCCAATGTACCTAACAACAGTGGTTTCAGCTCCACGCGTGATGGGCCACGAAGCCCAGCCCTCACTCTCTGAACCTTGTGAAATTATCTGACCTGGAGGTCCAAAAATCTCCTAAAGATATCAGAAATGATTAGTCGAGGCGCCTCACATAGAGAAGCAAACCCTCTTCATCCAGAGACATCCGTTCCTCCATCCTAAAAGCCTCCTACAATCCCTGCCCTGTGATTCTCCCTTGAACCATCACTGAGAGGCTCTCCTGCCACTGCAAAGAGCAGCAGTGATAACAGGCACCGGTGCCATGATACATACCCTATGGGGAACTGGTCTGACAGTAAAACGTTAACTTTCACCCTCACCTGCCGCTTATTAAAGGCGCTTTACATACCTGTGAAACATGGGGAAAGGTTCATTCTCAGGAGGGAACACAAGCAAACTGATTCTAATGGATACTTCTAATGACACCTTCTGAATATCCCCAGGTGTCAGACTGGATCCAGAAGATTCTCAGTTGCATTGTTCTCAGGTACCAGTAGGTGGCGCAGTGTGGCTCTGCATTAACTTCGGTCCACCCCGGAAGTGGCAATGGACCAGCCTATAAGCGCCACCCCTGCACATCAATGTCATTTCCTTTCTTTCTGTGTCCTCGTATGAGCATATGGAGTTTGCTCCTAAATGTTTTCTTTGTCAGTTGGCAAGTTTTATGCTAAAAAAATTCTCTTTTTGCCCAATGTGAAAGGGAATCACGTCTCCTCTAAAAACTGCATGGTTTAAGCCCTGCAGGGACTGTCTCAATCAGATGTCTGTGACAGACCCTCATGAGGTGTGCCTTTGGTGTTTGGGTTCGGGGGGCGACTCCAAGTCCTGCAGGCAGAGTGCCCTTATGAATCTGAAGGCAAAAAGAACAATTGATGTGTTATGTTTTTAGACCCCTCACGTTCCTTGCCGATCCTAGACAAAAAAACACAGAGCCGTGTGTTACACCCACTGGGAGGAAGACTAGTCACCACCCCTCAATGCAACCACTGGTCACATGACCTTCCCCACTCTCCATGTGATCAGAAATCTGCACAGAGCACTTTACATGCCACATTCTTCTGTTTTAATGCCCTTATTGGTTAAGCTCTCCTTGTCATTGCACAATCTTCAGTCAGATGATTCAGAGGAGATTATATTTACGGTATATACTCTTGTGAAGCTGGTGTTAAGGGTGAGGAGATTGCTTGAGTAGCTTACCAGTATGAAGGTGCTTCTCCGCATGTTTGATTTAACATCCTATGTTTACAGAGTCTTATATAGCGCGGACGTGACCTGAAGGTATGGGGTATCAGAGCGCTTTACATAAGGACACATTCATTAGGTCTCGGCTAGGCAGCGCATGCGCTGTCTCGTCGAGAGATGCTGTATACAGTATAGCGGGGAAGCTCCGCCCACTTTCCAGCCATATTTTTGATTGGCTTCAGTCTTAAATTCTGCATTGTGATTGGTGTTTACCTTGGTACTCCCGCCTCCTCACTGCCATGTTGTCATTTATATCCTTCCCTGGCTATTGGCCCCTTTACTCCAAAACTAATTTTGGCCCTGTGTTCCCCCCCCTCCCGCAGTCTGTGATTTTTCACCCCTCAACCCTCACCCCCCACTCCCGCCTTCCTGGACCCCCGCCCTCCCGTTTCCAATGCAATAGGTCTCGCATAATTACGAGTCCTATTGCATTAAGAAATGCTTGTTTGTCCGGGGATTGGCTGGGGGAACGCACTCTTTTTGGTCTCGTGTGCTGCTGACTCCGCCCTCGAAATGACAGCGGTGTTGTTGCTTAGTGTTTTGTGGTGGCTGGTATGTATACACTATTTGTGTCGGGTACTTCTACACTTTTACCACTGCGCTTTATTCCTCAATGGTCCTTCACCATTGATTACGGATGCGGCATCGGCTGGCGCCCTGCCCTTCGAGCAGACGTACTTTCTTTTCTTTTTCTTTTTACATTGGTTTATTTGTGCATGGATGCAGTTTCTATGACTGTTAATATCATTTATGGGTCTGTTCCTTGTTTTTGTTTACATTTTATAATAAATGCCCTTTTCGTTCCGTCCATGCCAGTGTCTTTTTTATATTATAATATGGCGGCCACGGGCGCGATACTTCTCGGACGTAGTTACATGATTATAATCACGTGATGGGCGTCAGGACGCATCATGGCACAACGTCGCCTTCCTCAAACAGCTGGGGATGTGGCGCGCGGTATAAACTTTGGGTCCGGCATACTTGCCTTTGACGGGACACACAAAACTGGTAAGCGCGTTTGTACAGTGAGAATTTGTAGAACGTGAGCGGCAGAGATGTGCGTAACTCTTCGTTTTTTCATATATCATTGCATTGATCGCGCCTGTTAAGTGCCATAAACACTGCTGCATAGAAAAGGTCATTCCATAGGGTAGGCGGAACTTTCGAAATAAAGCTGGAGTGAGGAAAAAGCCAACACTGGGTAAGAGTGCCCAGGCAGAAGGGGTGCCATATTATAGTGGCATATCGTCATTTTGTGGCCACCTTTCCTAAGCACTGGCTGAAGAAGACTTTTGGATCTCATTTGTTGTACATAACTTAAAGCTTTTACAGTAAGACAAACAAAACTGTATGAAGACGAATCAATCGGGCGTAGGGAACCCCCACACCCGCGTTAGCAGCATAAGTGGGGGCCGTCACTTGCCTGATAAGCTGGTGAACTGGGTCAACATAAACAGTAATTAATTGTTTATGGGCCTCTTATGTGTCCAGACAAAATGCCAATAAATAGCACTGCAGCCAAATACCATGAGAGAGGGCCTTTGACGGGACACACAAGACTGGTAAGCGCGTTTGTTTTTCTTGTAATACCAGTACTATATGGGCATACATTGCGCATTTCAAATGTGTTGCTACATAAGTCCTTACGGGGCACTTGGAGCAGAGAGAGCAGAAAAAAGTTCAATAACACTTGTCAGACTGGTCGCTAGACCACAAGACTATAATTATAAGATGGAGTATAAACCAGGGTGCCAGGGTATGGGGCAGACACGTGGTGTCTGCACTCTGCTACCTGCTTATGTGTGCACGTGCTTTCAATGCCAGCCCAGTACTATATGTGTGCGTACGTCTCTGTTCTTACCATAGTATGAGTTACTGCTGCTGTATTTGTGGGGCAGTACTACATGAGTTATAGTCCGTGTACATTTCCATACTGTTGCTCCTTAAGCTCAGTCCTGAGTGTTCACCAGTTACGTCATTGGAGAACACTACACCCACTATGCATTTGTGTTCCATCACTGCGCCTGTCAGATTTGTATGCGACAGTGTTGCGAGCAGATTTCATTACCGTCTGTAGTTGGGTCAGTAGTATATGTGCCGTGTGATTACTGTGTCAATGTGTGTGTAGGGAGACTACGTGTTTTAATCTTCATGCCTCATCAAAGATCGTAAGTGTTATATAAATACAATTCATTAGCGTCTGCAACTGTGCAATAATGTGTGTGTGAAGCAGCAATATACAATTTCAGTGCACACGTGTTAGTAGTGTGTGTCTATATGTTCAACGCCTCGTCAGGGATCCTAAGTGCTATATAAATACAATTCATTAGCGTCTGCAACTGTGCAATAATGTGTGAGGCAGCAATATACCATTTTAGTGCACGCGTGTTAGTAGTGTGTGTCAACATGTTGGAGCAGCAGTGCAAGTTATAGAACTGTCCACGCGTCCCAAATGTGCCTGCGTATTTGTGGCAGCTGTGTGTGCTTGTGCTAGTACTGCGCACTGGTGTCAGCAGTAACTGCTTGAATGGGGCAGCAGGGTGCGTGTGTGACGTGTACTAGTGTTTCGCGCATGTCAGGTGTGTCTTCGTCCTTGTGGGCAGCAGTGTGTGCATGTGCGCGAATTAGTACTGTGCACGCATGTCAGTAGTGTCTTGTATGCCACAGCCAGACAGGGGTCCATTCTTGGCCAAACATCGGGGTGAACGCTACAAGAACATGATTGATCCTGTAGGCACCAGTTCCCTGGGACTCAAGTTGCCACCTAAAGATTTTGAGCTGGGCACCCAGTGCTAGTAATGTCTGCCTCTGTGCCAATGTGGCACAGTCTTCCTGTGTGTGTATTGTATGTCTTTTGTTCCGCATCGTTGACCTATGAGTTGGAGCAGATGCTAAACGTGGCTGCTTACAGAGTGTAGGAGTTTTTGTCGCATGCTGTAGTGATAAGTTCTAGGCAACGTTATTGGTATACCCCAGCACACGTATGTAATTAGAAATTGTTATTTTTCAATCATTGATCACATATGAGCAATAGAAGCGTTTTGTTGGTTTTCTCCTTCTTTAATCAGTCTTCCAAGTTTATTTTTCCAATGCGTAAAACGTTCCCAAGCCAACACGTGTTTCGTCGCCTCAGTAAGTTTGTACATGCGACTTGTTCACGGCTGAACGGTTTCACTGTATCTTAGTTTTCAATGTGGCGATAATTCCAGGCCACATAAGCCTATGGCGTGGGGTAAACTTCAAAATATCAATAAAAACTGCTGAGTGGTAATTTGTGGCTTCGGTTGCCCCGTAACAGCGTTTCCGAGTTTGAGAGAAAAGTCGCCGTTCCGCGTACTCGTGCCCCACGCCGGTCTCCTCAACTCTCAAACTCGGAAACGCTGTTACGGGGCAACCGAAGCCACTAATTACCACTCAGCAGTTTTTATTGATATTTTGAAGTTTACCCCACGCCATAGGCTTATGTGGCCTGGAATTATCGCCACATTGAAAACTAAGATACAGTGAAACCGTTCAGCCGTGAACAAGTCGCATGTACAAACTTACTGAGGCGACAGAAACACGTGTTGGCTTGGGAACGTTTTACGCATTGGAAAAATAAACTTGGAAAACTGATTAAAGAAGGAGAAAACCAACAAAACGCTTCTATTGCTCATATGTGATCAATGATTGAAAAATAACAATTTTTAATTACATACGTGTGCTGGGGTATACCAATAACGTTGTCTTGTGACTTTGTAGCTTCATTAGGAACCTGGGGAGGCGGGTGGTTCTCGCTAACCCTTCAGCACCGCCATTACTTGGAACCTTATCTTATAAATAATGAGTGAAACCACCTAGTGGCGCCTGTACCCTATCACCTATACCACCGGATCTCTCTTTAGAATAAGTTCTAGGCAGGCCGCTTTACGCACTGTTTGTTTTTTCAGGGGTGTCCATTCATCGCCCAGTATAGACATGGCCTCGGGGCATAGGAGTCAAAGCTTTAGGCTTTCTAGGCCACAGGCTACATACTGGTGACTCCCAGAACCATACACACATTCTCGCCATGCCTTTTCACATCTCTAAGCCATACCGCCATCAAATTATGATTTACAGTCAAGTAATTCTAACAAATAGGCTTGTAGCAAAAAATTAATTGTGTAGTTTGCTAAGGAAATCTTAGCCTTCTTTTTACAAACGTTCTGCATTTTTCTATATTAGAGTGTCTCTTTTCATGATATGCAGTAAACTGGAGGCTAGAAGAGTGTTACAGGGAAACCGACGAGGCCACTGGCTCATCAATCCATTCATTCTCCTTAGTGATTGTAGTAAAGCAGACCTTTCATGGGGTCTAGACTTCCCCTCAGTGGTTCACCCAAAAGGATGCTCCAGTGGGAAGCAGTTTCTTTTACTCCGTATACATTAGGTGAAGAAATTCCTTCTTGAACCTGGAGCAAATTCAAAATCAAAAGAAAGACTAGGTAATCTATTAAAACAACTACAAAGGATACGAGAAGAAGCCGTACTGTAATGCGTAAGTACAGCGGGTGCCAAATGAGAGCTGTGGCAGAAATATGCAGAGAACTGGTTCAGTCAGACTCTTAACGTAAACACGCAGAGTGCTGTTGTGAAAAGTTGGCCTGCCCTGTCGTTTAGGTGTGGTGGTAGAGTCTTCTGCAAGAGCTTGGCAGCGCATGATTTGTGTCTTGTCCCCATTTATTTTGTAGGAGATAATAGCATTTGTCTTGGCTGGTGTAGTGTTTAATTGCAGCACTTTTGTGTGACCATGAACGCCCACAGCACTGCCTGGTCGGCTGTGCCAGTCAACAACTGCTCTCTGTTATTTCTCATTCACAGTTTCATAACACAGTCTAATGCAGTACTTGTAGGAAGTTTTGAGGCAATATCTGTTTTATTGCAGTCCAAAAGCTCTCTGGTGCATCTTCACATTTGAGGGTCGCTGGACAAGAAATTCATTTTTTTGCCATGTGTCCTAATTTGTCTTCCTCGAGCACCCGTAGACAATAATATATTTTTCAAATCTTGTATTTTCAGTGATATGACCACCGAAGGCCCTGATTTTATATTAAAAACAGAGCTTTGGACTATACCATTTCCCTCTGAAAGGCAATATTTCTCTCCATGTGTTCCCATACCTGGCGTGTCCCGCAGTTTGGTGCTTAATTTCCCTCCATGTTAAAGAACAGTAGATGTTTCAGCACCCAGGCTAATGTGCTGCATAGCTAAATACATATAAGGTCCCAAAGGCGAGACCGATTGCATTGCAAATGCTTGTTTTTCTTTAGCATTCAGCTAGCTCCCTGCTGTTAGAGCACCTCCAAGCCCCAGCCTTGGGAGAATAGACTCGGCTTCACTACACGGTGACTGCCCCATCACACCGACAGGAAGCGCCCAGATTCATTGCTTCAGGTCCTGAAAACGCGCGGAGGAGGCAAAAACCACGGACTGCAAGCAAACGTGAAACTGAATAAAAATGAGGCAAGTGGACAAGCTTGTTTATGTTGTCGTTTGGTGGGCCCGAAGGGTCCTGGCCCACCAACTAGAGCCGGGCCTTCTACTCTACTGCAGATATCTAGGCACTGATGTAAGATGGGTGGAGCCCACATCTATCGCTAGGAGGATAGAGGACGAGCTGCTTTATAGCGCCTATTCCCAAAGCAGATATCTAGGCACTAGTGTAAGATGGGTGGAGCCCACATCTATCGCTAGGAGGATAGAGGACGAGCTGCTTTATAGCGCCTATTCCCAAAGCAGATATCTAGGCACTAGTGTGAGATGAGTGGAGCCCACATCTATCGCTAGGAGGATAGAGGACGAGCTGCTTTATAGCGCCTATTCCCAAAGCAGATATCTAGGCACTAGTGCGATATGAGTGGAGCCCTCACCTACCACTAGGACAATAGAGGCCGAGCTGCTTTATAGCGCCTATTCCCAAAGCAGATATCTAGGCACTAGTGTGAGATGGGTGGAGCCCTCACCTACCGTTAGAAGGATAGATGCCGAGCCACTTCATAGCGCCTATTTCCAAAGCAGATATCTAGGCACTAGTGTGAGATGGGTGGAGCCCTCACCTACCGTTAGAAGGATAGATGCCGAGCCACTTCATAGCGCCTATTTCCAAAGCAGATATCTAGGCACTAGTGTGAGATGGGTGGAGCCCTCACCTACCGTTAGAAGGATAGATGCCGAGCCACTTCATAGCGCCTATTTCCAAAGCAGATATCTAGGCACTAGTGTGAGATGGGTGGAGACCACGTCTATCGCCAGGACAATAGAGGCCAAGCTGCTTTATAGCGCCTATTCCCAAAGCAGATATCTAAGCACTAGTGTGAGATGGGTGGAGCCCACGTCTATCGCCAGGACAATAGAGGCCAAGCTGCTTTATAGCGCCTATTCCTAAAGCAGATATCTAGGCACTAGTGTGAGATGAGAGGAGCCCACATCAACAGCTAGGAGGATAGAGGTCGAGCTGCTTTATAGCGCTTATTCCCAAAGCAGATATCTAGGCACTAGTGTGAGATGAGAGGAGCCCACATCAACAGCTAGGAGGATAGAGGTCGAGCTGCTTTATAGCGCTTATTCCCAAAGCAGATATCTAGGCACTAGTGTGAGATGAGTGGAGCCCTCACCTACCGTTAGAAGGATACATGCCAAGCCACTTCATAGCGCCTACTCCCAAAGCAGATATCTAAGCACTAGTGTGAGATGGGTGGAGCCCACGTCTATCGCCAGGACAATAGAGGCCAAGCTGCTTTATAGCGCCTATTCCTAAAGCAGATATCTAGGCACTAGTGCGATATGAGTGGAGCCCACATCTACCACTAGGAGGATAAAGGCCGAGCTGCTTTATAGCGCCTATTACCAAATCAGATATCTAGGCACTAGTGTGAGATGAGTGGAGCCCTCACCTACCGTTAGAAGGATAGATGCCAAGCCACTTCATAGCGCCTACGACCAAAGCAGATTTCTAGGCACTAGCGTGAGATGAGTGGAGCCCACATCTATTGCCAGGACAATAGAGGACGAGCTGCTTTATAGCGCCTATTCCTAAAGCAGATATTTAGGCACTAGCGTGAGATGAGTGAAGCCCACATCTACCGCTAGGAGGATAGAGGACGAGCTGCTTTATAGCGCCTATTACCAAATAAGATATCTGGGCACTAGTGTGAGATGAGTGCAACCCTCACCTACAATTAGAAGGATAGAGGCCAAGCCACTTCATAGCGCCTACTCCCAAAGCAGATATCTAGGCACTAGTGTGAGATGGGTGGAGCCCACATCTACCACAAGGAGGATAGAGGACGAGCTGCTTCATGGCGCTTATTCCCAAAGCAGATATCTAGGCACTAGTGTGAGATCGATGGCATCAGTTCCCAGGGGAATTGAGGCTTAGGAGGCCTAGCTGCTCTATAGCGCCTACTCAGAATGCAGAGATCTGGGCAGTCCTACTAGATTGCAGCCCTTGTCAACTTTCAGGAGGACAGAGTCCGAGCTGCTCTATAGCGCCTACTCCCAATGCGGATGTGAAATAAATCTCCCTCTCTCAGCCTACTCGAAGTCTGGGTCATGTTAATAAACGAGAGAAGAAGTTAGTACTCGCGAAACTAACCAACGTAGCTTTGCTTACAATGTTATAGAGCAGCTGATGCTAATAAACCACATGACTTTTACACATTTCGTAACATAGACAGTAGAAGCAGGGCTTTAAGTGGGCCGGGTCTCACCGGTGCTGAGCACCGGCAATTTTTTAAAGGAGGCCTCGATACGGGTCTCTATCGGGCTCTGTTTTGGGCCCTGGCATAGGCGTTTTTTTTTTCCGGACTGCAGTGACAGCAGGCACATCGATGTGCGCTGCTTACACTGCACACTTCTCACTATTGGAGAAGTTACGTCATGACGTCATGCCAGGTGAGCCTTGTAGGGGAAGGGAAATCCTTTAAAGAGGGTAATTTTCTCTCTGGATTTCCCTGCTCTTTTTGAAACTCAGGAGCAGCAACATTGTCGTGGTGTCACCAGGGCTTTAAGTGAAAGCTTTTTCAATATTATATACAAGCCATAGTTGCTGCTTATTTATCTTATGCAACTAACAACCATTGACAAAGCCAATAGTCCTGACTTGTTGTAGGTATGATGTTACTTGTTGTATCATATATCGACATGCAATGACGGAAACAGCAAAATACAAGCTGGGTGGCACATTATGCTAAGCACAGATTTTTAGCTGACGTGTTTTTAAGCCACGCCCTTAATTCCATTGACCACGCCCCTTTGAGAGACCCTCCCAGTTTTTTCATCCCACTTAAAGCCCTGCGTAGAAGGAGGCGCGTGAGAGAGAGTGAAACTACTGAAGACAGGCGCTGGAGCGGTGCCCCTTGTGCCCTCGTGAAACGGTGGAAAGACCTTGAACAAGAGATTCATGGCAGACGTGTCTCTGCTGAGCTGACAGGAATCTTACGAGTGCCGAGGTGAGACCGAGGCCTGGGCTCTCACAGGCGAGGAGATCTGCACATCCTGGTGTAACATAGGAGTACAGTGTACATGTGATTGAAAAACAACATGCCTTTTGCAAAGAAGCATTTTAATTAATGTAGTGCTATTCATATGTTCCGAGATATATCTGGGCACTAGGGTTAGAGTCGAGCCCTCATCAACTCCCAGGGTAGAGGCGCAGCTGCTCCATAGTGCTAACTCTCAGTGCAGATGTCTAGGCGCTGGTGTGAGAGTCTAGCCTTCACCAACTCCCAGGGTAGAGGCGCAGCTGCTCCATAGTGCTTTACTCTCAGTGCACACACTAGTGTGAGATCAGTGTCTGTCCAAGAATAACGTCCGTTTGAGGAATGAATATTAAAGCGCCCTCGAAGCCAGGGCCCCCAGCACCGATGCACAGAATGGTGCACGCAGAGTCACTGCTCCAGGAGTCGATGATCCGAGTCAGTGCTTAATTTGTAAAATTATAAGTGCCAGGGCTCTGACCAGGAGGCCACTGCAGCTTGCACCACCCATCACCCTTGTCATCGCTGCCAAAACATCTTGTAACCATCTCTCTTGCATGTAAATGCGACAGTTCAGATTATTCCAGGTCCCCAAAGCTAAAGGAAGGGCTGGGGAGGCAGGTATTAGCACTTTTTTAATGTATATTGTATTCATAAACAACATTTGTTCTGCTCATCTCTAAATCAGATGAGCAGCACCACCATGTGGTAGAGTGTTCTAAGTATGGTGTTGACAATTAGGTGCCGGTGCCGAGCACCGGAAACCAATTAAGTGCCGGTGCTAAGCACCGGCTCAAATTAAGCACTGATCTGAGTTCAGGCTGCAGGGTTCCCAGAGCGCTGTCTCTGGGCCCGAGACATGATCCCACCACAGGCAGCTGGCAGGTGCCTTTCACGCGGACTAGTCTTTGGTGCTATATAGGCGCTAAGAACAGGACATGCAGAGGTGAGGGTGAAGTTAGGATGAATACTTATTTCTCTTTTTTTTTTTTAAGTCCAGGCATATTTTGTAACCCACTGAACTGCCCTAATTATTCTGAGGCCACCTGGACAGCTGGGAATTTGCACCAATCGATTGCAGTAGTCAGGTGGCAAAATGTTACATTTACACTGATTAGTCGTGTAAATGACTGTAAAAAATGCGTCAATGAAGGTACAATAAAGCAGAGGACAGTAGGAGTGTTAAATAGATGAATAAACAAAGCCTGCACCAAGGCTTCTCTCAATGCAGACGTCTAGGCGCTAGTGTGAGATCAGTGTCTGCACAAAGGCTGAAGTCTGTAGCATGGCAATGCGTTGTCTGTGCTCAGGCCTCACTGCACCCGCTGCACTTTGAGGTGGAGCCTGATTACTTTTAAAAATTGATGCATGTTTCTATAAAAATACATACGCTGCTGTAAAGTAAAAAATAAAACCTTAATGAATGCAAACAAGCCTTTTTGATTCTGACAAACCCGGCCTAAAAGTTGTTGCCATCAAAGTAGTAACTAAGTCTGTTGAAGGGCCTCCCCCAAAACATGAGGTGGGTTAAAGTTCAAAGCAGCCTGGAAAGGAAGAAACCGCTGCTGGCAGAATACGTTTAAAACATTTATGTTGCCTTCTGATACAACTTGTCATGCATGTACTGTACTTCTCACTTTTGTACTGTGTCGTTTGTTTACTTGTGACTCTTTCGTGCTTCGCCCCCTCCTTCTTCGCTCCTCCCCCGGATTTCTGGAAAATCAAGCCATCCCTTGTCAGAGAGGCAGAGCCTGTCCTCTGATGGGTGCCAGAGCACCACCAGAGGTGAAGCAAGAACTCTCCTATACATCAGTGTGCTCCTTGTGTCCGCTGGAGGGCGCCCGAGCCCCGCAGGTTAAACAGGAATGGATCTAATCTTCCGTGTGTGCCTTCTGTGTCCACTGGAGGGCGCCAGAGCACAACGCACTGTACGAGAGGGTTTTCAAAGCATCTCACCGCACCAGAGCACAGGGATGGAATCTGTGAGGAGTGTCACTTTGTATTTGTTTTTAATTATGATTAAGATGTGTGGTGACCTGAACAAGTAATTAGGGCATTTCCCCTTCTCCGGGCCCACACAGCAGCTCTTCCGTCAGTGTGCCCACCTTGCTCCCATTTACAGAGGGCACATTTAGCGGGGCGCAGCCCCCTCTAGTGGCCCCAGCACAGTCAGAGCCTGCAGTTGTAACTCCCTGGTTCGGCACCCGGGTTCAGTTCTGCACCCACTTTGTTTGGAGCCCGGGGTTGTGGTGAACCCCACACTTTAGCAGTTTCAGCTGGGGCAGCCACTGGGCTGGTGAACTGGGTCTCACCAAAACATGACTTATTTATGGGCCTCTTCTGTCTGCAGGGAAAATGTCCATAAATAACCGTGGGTGAATGGGTTAATAAATGTGAAGATGAGAGAAGGAACAGATGGGTGAAAGGATAGAGGAAGAAAGAGTGAAAGGATGGATGAATAGATACAGGGTGATATGGATGAATGCATGCATGATGGATGGATGGAAAGGGGGAGGCATGGACAGATGGGTGTATGGAGAGATGGACGAGTGAAAGGATGGATATATGGATGAATGCATGCGTGATGGATGGAAAGGTGAAGGCATGGGCAGATGGGTGTGTGGAGAGATGCAAGAGTGAAAGGATGGATGAACATATGGATGAATGCATGCGTGATGGAAAGGGGAAGGCATGGACAGATGGGTGCATGGATAGATGGAAGAGTGAAGGGATGGATGAACATATGGATGAATGCATGCATGCATGATGGCAAGGTGAAGGCATGGACAGATGGGTGTGTGGAGAGATAGAAGAGTGAAAGGATGGAGTAATAGATAGATGGGGATGAAAGGGTGAAGGGATCTATTCTAAGGATGGTCATGTTATCCCTCTTCACTGCTCCTGTCATTGGAGGTCTGATTCAAGTGGGGTATTTCCATTTCCTAACTACTCCCTTGTTGGAGCCGTGCATGGTCTGAGACTTGGAGACAGAGCCGGGGGCACACGATAAAACAGGGGTCAGCGATCTGCAGTGGTACCCAGACTGGGGCGCTTGGAGGATGGGTGCATGCTTGGATGAATGAGTGATTCCCAGCATGGATAATTAATGGCTGAGTATATGGATGGTTGAATCGGTGAGTGCATGGGTGGATGAATGAGTGATTCCCTGCATGGATAATTAATGGGTGAGTATACAGATTGTTGAATCGGTGAGTGCATGAGTGATTCCCTGCATGGATAATTAATTGGTGAGTATACGGATGGTTGAATCGGTGAGTGCATGGGTGGATGAATGAGTGATTCCCAGCATGGATAATTAATGGGTGAGTATATGGATGGTTGAATCGGTAAGTGCATGGGTGGATGAATGAGTGATTCCCTGCATGGATAATTAATGGCTGAGTATACAAATGGTTGAATCGGTGAGTGCATGGGTGGATGAATGAGTGATTCCCTGCATGGATAATTAATTGGTGAGTATGCGGATGGTTGAATCTAAGGGGGGGGAAGGGGTGGATGAATGAGTGATTCCAAGCATGGATAATTAATGGCTGAGTATATGGATGGTTGAATCGGTGAGTGCATGGGTGGATGAATGAGTGATTCCCAGCATGGATAATTAATGGGTGAGTTCATTCATTTATGATCAATGGTTGAATTGGTGAGTGCATGGATGAATGGTTGATTAAGTGAATGCCTGACTGGCTGAACGGGTGCCCGAGTGCATAGATGGATTCAGACAGGTTACACCGATCTTATAGGCGGAGTCCGTAGGTAAAATGAAATTCATACAAAAATACTACAATATCGTGGCCCTGCACACACTACAGAAGGCTTGTCCATCACTTGCCACATTATATTGTTTACCACAATAATGCAGTGCAAGTATTACGCATGGATGGGCTCCATCATGCCAGGGGGGGTCAACGGTGTGCCAAGGATTACTACAATTATACCACGACGGGCATTACGCTTGAGACTTGTGACGGGCGCTGCTGCTTATCCTGGGGTTCTGGCCCACATTTGCAGGTTTGAATTCCCAACCCACGGGTGCAGCGACACTGAGACCAGTGCATGCACCATCGCTGAGCGGAGAATTCAGGTTACTGCAGACCCGCACAACCCACTGAGCATACCTGCAAGTGTGATGTTTGTGCTCTCGGGGATACTACTAGTCCCTTAAAGGGTTCAGGAACACAGTGGTAATACAAACGATCTATCCTTAATGAGTTGCGTGTTGAAGGATCACAGGAAACAGGATATGCATTTTGAAATATTTATTTTAAATAGTTATTTTAAAACTACTAAATCTAGTACAAACTATTGTTCGGTAACACAGTAGAAGATAAAGGTTAAAAGCAACCAAGCATTTCATGATCAGTGAAAACTAACAGGAACATTTGTAACAGCACAATTTGTAGCTCTTGGCACCTTCACTGTGCCAACTCTAGGCACTATGCTAGTTCTTGCAAATGCATAAATAATACGCCTATTTCTCGAGTTTCAGAGGTGGTGTGCGACTGGACAACAAGGTTTGTCTCCTCTCTGGAACAGCTTGGCAGCTATTTTGAACACAAGGGTGAGGCGATTTGTATCGGCCCGAAAGCACAATCCTGAAAGTTTATGGGGGAGATTTGCAAAAAATCAGCGCAACGCAGTGCAGCCCCTTTCAAGGCAACGCTGCATTTCGTGACAGGGAGAGAGCATTAGACTGCCGTATCTTCAGAGATCTCCTCCCCTTTCACTTGCGCCGGCGCTGATTTTAGCTGATTTCAGCACCATACGCTAGGGTACGTGTGTGCATGAATCTAGCATAGGGTTTGTACAGCAAGGCTGCCCTTCCAGTGCAAACTACTATGCCTAGACACAATGCAAACGCAGTGCAGCACCCATGCAAAGTCAGAAAAGCATGGAGGATTAAAGCATTTCTCCTGTTAGCCCCTCCTTTGAAGGGGGGTTAACTTTTGGCACTAAACCCTGTCGAGTGGTCCAGTGGGAGACCCTTGAGCTTCTGCAGGTCCGCTGTTGTATGTCTTATGTTTGTGCCCATGTTGTATGTCTTATGTTTGTGCCCGATTTCTGTCTGTTGTCTGTTTCTTATTTGTGATTTGTGCCCCTGTTTATTTTTGCCCGTTTTATTCTTCATTGTACTTGTGCACCTGTTTGTATCCTCCACGCCCGTTTCTCGCCGCCCTTTTCCCCCCGCTGCTGCCCCCGTGGCCCCTCCCCCTTCCGGTTCCCACTCCCACCTCCCAGCTGCCCTTCCCTCCCCCTTCCCTATTTAATGGCGGCCACGCAGCTGGCACGCCTAAGGCAAGCCCTTCTGTGCCCGTCCGCAACCCGACCACAACCAGCGCCAGGGACCCTGGTTCTCCAACCACCCACCGCCACGACTCTGCTGCCCTCCTCGCACTGAACCCTGGAAGGAACAACAACTGCCAGCTGGCTGCACCAAACACCACCCATGGCCAGTTCTCCTGCTGACACTGCTGACAATCCTTCACCATCCTCCGCACCGCTACGGCCGCCGTACCCATGCCGGACGCCAGCACCCCCGAAGCCCTGAGGTGCATCCTCCTAAGCGTGCGCTCCCTGCACAGACATGCTGTAGAGATCTGGGACCTCCTCGACACCTTCTCGCCAGACTTCACCTTTTTCATGGAAACCTGGACCAATGCCTACTCCGACCCCAACATCGCCACCGCCATCACTGCCGGATACAAGATGCAGAGGAAGGACCGCCCAGAAGGAGGACTCGCCATCGCTCACAAGAGCTCCCTCTGACTCTCCACCTCCAGCACGAGCGACTTCCCTCTCACCACCGAACATCTCCACTTCCAGATCCAGACCAACCCCAGAACGATGCTATGCAGCACCCTCGCCTACAGACCCCCAGACCTCGAACTTCGGTCACCACTACCATCACTGACCTCATCGCGCCACACGCCATCACCTCCATGGACAACATATTCATCGGAGACCTGAACTTCCACCTCAACAACCTCCGCGACCCAAACTCCACCGCCCTCCTGGACAACCTCACCAACATCTGACTGAAACAGCTCGTCACCACCCCTACCTACAAGGCAGGACACACCCTCGACCCCATCTTTGCAGGAGGGAGCAACATCCGCTTCAGCCACACCACGCAGCCCCTCTGGACGGACCACCACTGCCTACACAATGCCACTGCTCACAAATCCACTCCACGCCCACCGTGAAGGAGCTGGAGCAAAGTCACTGAGGAGCACCTCAACTCCACCCTCAACCTCGGTCCGCCTCCCGCCTCAACCGATGCCAACTCTGCAGCCAAGAAGCTACACCGGTGGATCACCATCTGCGCAGACAAACTTGTCCCCCTCCGCAACCCCAACAGACAGCGCCCCATGAGGGCCACCTGGTTCACCACCGACCTCTAAGAATCCAGACGCACCTGCAGACGTCTCGAAAAACGATGGAGGAACAGCAAAACCACTGAAGACCATACCACCTACAAGAACGCCATGACAGAATACCATCAATTAATCAGATCCACCAAAAGGACCTTCACCCGGAACAAAATCCTCGCCAACTCCAGCAACTCAAAGGAACTCATCAGCATCATCCAGCAATTCACCAAACCTCACAGCGAAGTCACGGATGTCACACTCTCCCAGGACCTCTGCAACAAGCTCGGCTCCTACTTCCATCTGAAAATCCAGGCCCTCTACAACAACTTCAGCGAACAGACTCCAGAAACCACTCCTTCCTCCAGCGACGACAGCCAGCCTACCATCACTGCCTGAGCCCCGGTCACCACTGAAGATACTGCCACTACCATGAAGAGCACTTACTCAGGAGCCCCCACGGACCCCTGCCCACGGCACATCTTCCATAGAGCCGCCGACGCCACAGCACCCAAGCTACAACGCACCATCAATGCCACCTTCAAATTTGGCACATTCCCCGACAACTGGAAACGCGCAGAAGCCAAACCTCTCCTCAGGAAACCTCCTGCAGACCCGACAGACCTATAAAACTACCGACCCATCTCTACTTCCCTTTGCGGCCAAAGTAACCAAAAAGATTGTCAACGCCCAGCTGACAAACTTCATCGAAGAGAACGCCATCCTCGACCCTTCCCAATCCGGATTCCGCAGCAACCACAGCAACAAGACCTCCCTCCTCGCCGCCACAGATGACATCCGCACGCTCCTCGACTAAGGTCACACCGTGGCCCTCATCCTACTCGACCTCTCCGCAGCCTTCGACACAGTCTCCCACCGCACACTCACAGCCAGACTCCACAACGTCGGCATACAGGGAACTGCCCTCGACAGGCTCCGCTCCTTCCTCGCCGGCAGAAACCAAAGGATCAGACTTCTGCCCTTCCTCTCCGAACCCACAGAGATCAACTGACTAGTACCCCAAGGATCATCGCTCAGTCCCACGCTCTTTAACATCTACATGGCCCCCCTCGCTGCCATCGTCAGACAGCATGGACTCAGCATAGTATCCTACGCATACGATACCCAGCTCATCCTCTCCCTCACGAAGGAACCCAACGCCACCAGACTCAGCTTCCAGGAAGGAATGAAAGACGTCGCATCCTGGATGAGCAGCAGCTGTCTGAAGCTCATCTCGGAGAAGACAGAGGTCCTCGTCCTCGGACCCACCCCCTCAGCTTGGGACAACACCTGGTGGCCGACTGCCCTCGGCAACACCCTACCCCCACAGACCATGCCCGGAACCTTGGCATCATACTCGACTCCTCCCTCACCATGACCCGCCAGATCAATGTCGTCACCCCCACCTGCTTCAACACCCTCCTCATCATTCGCAAGATGTTCAAATGGATCCCCCGAATGCAGAAAGACCGTCACCCATGCACTCATAACAAGCAGACTGGACTACGGAAACACTCTCTACGCTGGAATCAACAAATCCCTGCTATGCAAACTCCAGACCATCCAGAACACTGCGGCCAGACTCGTCCTTGGCATCCCACGACATGATCACATCACCCAAAACCTGCGAAACCTCCACTGTCTCCCCATTGAGAAGAGAGTAACTTTCAAGCTACTTGCCCACGCCTACAAATCCCTCCACAACACCGGACCCAAATACCTCAACGGACGAGTCTCCTTCCACTTACTCAAGAGAAACCTCCACTCCGAAGACCTCCCCCTAGCAGAAACCCTGCACATCCACAGAACCAGAGCGGGTGGAAGAGCCTTCTCCCACATCGCGGCAAAGAACAATCTCATGGTCAACATCAGACGCTCCCCCACTCTGCACACCTTCAGGAAGAGCCTCAAGACCTGGCTCTTCGGCTGACTCGGAGCTGCACCTCCCCAGCCCCCTCAGCGCCTTGAGACCCTCACGGGTGAGTAGTGCACTTCACAATTCCCTGATTGATTGATTGAACCCCATCTACAAATTTTTGTAAATATGGTTTTGCGTCAAAAGGCATGGGTGGTTGCATGGGAACGTGTGGTATCTTCTGGCTTAGGGGGACTGCTGTCCTTTGGCTGCACCCCTCCCCTTATGCTCACATGGTTCTTTCCCGTCACCCGACCTCTTAGAATGTTGCCGCACTGAAGGTTCTAGGTCGAGCTCCCTGCGAGGAGACGAGAGAGACCGGCGGTGTGAGCGGTGGCTGAGGTCATCATTTCCCTTAACCTGAATAAAGTTCATCTCCTGTCTGTTAAAGACGGCTCTTTGTGAACTGAGTTCTTGTGTGTGGATTTCATCTAACATTTTACACTGGCGACGAAGGACGGGCACAGGAGCGTCGATGTGTAGAAAGAACTGGACCTCAACACGCGAAGAAATTAACATCGCATAACTTTGGGAGCTGCGGTGCTGTGAGTAATTTTATAGCAGTACTTGCGTTGTGTGGCACAGCCTGAGCAGACGTACTGTGCGTTGTAAAACTCACCTTGGTGTAAAGCTGACAGAAAGCGAGGTAGCGAGACCATTTAGGAGTGCCTTGTGTGCCACGTGGGCGAAGGTGTATTTGCCTCTGGAGGAGTCAGACGGAATGCAAATCGAAGCACTGTGGAGAATGGTCGCGAACTGACAGAGCGATTACTTCAGTACTGACGTCCATGTGTTTTGCTGTGTCACGTGTGATATTCCGTGAACGGTAGAGACCTGTGGGTACTTCGCCAGCGTTATCTGCTTTGCAGCTTTTACAGTAATCACAATCTACCCGCCCATGTGGAGTGGATGTAGTCACTCTGTCACATTCTTAAACGGAGTCGAAGCTGGATCAGTGTCAGCTGCCAGCAGAAGGGAGAGAGTCTATCCTGTGGAGAAAAGTGGATCCTTAAATCTTCATATGTGCGTAGTGGTTGTTTGGGCACGGAGAAACAGGTGTGCTACTAATCTGAAGACTGAGTTTGGGGGACAAGTCTTCAGTCAGTTTCTCCGTGTCGTTTGATCTCCAGGAGTATTGACTCGAAAGACACCTTGGCCAGTCACGCTGACTGGCACAGCTCCTCACAGTCATTACGTAAAGGAGGGGATGTGCGAAGTAGCAGTAGTTGATTACTATGACTGGCGCAGAACACAACTGTCGCCTGGTTGTGAGGGGGTCCTGATCTGAAACTAAGGTGAACACTCATCCGCAGGTCACACTGACTGGCACAGCACCTCATTGTCGTCTGGGGTGAAGCAGCCCTCATTTTTTTGTGGAGAGTTACTCGCACTGTGTGACACTGTCTTACACTCATCTCCCCTCTGAGGAACCTGACATGCACCAGAATAGTTTTGGCATGTCACTCTGATACTGTGCTCAAGCTGGTTTGCAGACGTTATTTCCGCCAACACGTTTTAAAACTCTCACGTCTTGTAACACTTTAGAGCTGACAAATGTTTGGGTAAAGCAGAAAAGGAACAAATTGCACCATCTAGTGCTTAACTTTTGTAATTTTCTATCTCACTGTTTCTACAGTCCTGTAGTCAGCTAAGAATTTAAAGTGTGACCTCTTTTTTTTTTGTGTGTGTTTCCCGGCCTTCTGGGGTGTGGGCACTGGTGACCGTATCGGGGAGAAACAGTGGACAATACATGCTTCATATTTGTGTTTCGCAGTTAGGATAATCCTAATTTTATGCAAATCATGCAGAATGTTACTCCACCCACATTTTTTTTGGGTACACCAGGGGAGCCTCCGCTAAAATGGAACAAGTGGAAAAAAGTATTTCAGAATTATGCGTTAGTTTGTGGTCCAAATTTAGGTTTGGAAAGAAAGGTAGCGCTATTATTATACTACTTGGGCGCTGAAGGTCAGGAGGTTCTAGAACACCTGCCTGACTTGAATGCGAATGACGACAGAGGTTTAAATGATTATGAAATATGTTTGAAAAAATTAGACCTACATTTCTTGCCTAAGATTAGCACCATCATGGAACGCTACCATTTTGGGAGAAGAGGACAGAAAGAAGGTGAGACTGTGGAGGAATTTGTGTCAGATTTAAGAAAGTTGGCTGCAAGTTGCAAATTCGGGGGGCCTTGTGAGGAAAGAATAAGAGATCAGTTCCTTTTGACGTGAAAGATAGAAAGAATTTTTGAAGAACTCTGGTTGAAAGATGATCCACCCTTGGGGGAGGTGTTAATAGTTGCCAAACAGGTGGAGCACATGATGAAGTGCGTCAGTGAAATTAAGCAAGATGGTGAAGGGAAGACTAAACTTAATGAGGTCACGAATGAGATAGAAAAGGTGCAAGTGGTTAAGGATGCAAAGAGTGGTCAGAAAGAAAACAAAGGGGTTTGGAATTCTAAAGGAAATTGCTACAGGTGTGGTAGAGCAGGACATTGGGCTAACAGTAGGGAGTGCCCAGCGCTCAAGGCTACCTGCAACAAGTGTGGCAGGAGAGGTCATTTTAGCACATGCTGCAAGAGCAGTACCAACTACAGAAGGAACGGTAGAGAGGACACTACACGAGTATGTGATGAAATTGTATTGCATGTTGAGGTTGCGGATGTAAGTAACCCTAAAGACTACATAACTGTTGAAGAGACAGAGGTTGAAGCCATGTTCGACTCCTGCTCCAAACTGACCATTGTCTCGGCAGAGGCTTTTGAGAAGGTGACAAAAGGCAAGGTGAAACTCCAAAGAATGGATGTCAGGCCGGGGGGTTATGGTGGTCAACCCATATGCATGAGAGGTTTCTTTTGGGGCACAGTTGGCTATAAGGGCAGAGTTGCTGTAACTAAGGTCTATGTGTCAAGGAAAGGAGATAACATACTGGGGAGGCAGGCGCAAAAGGACTTGGGTATCTATCTCAATCCATATAAGAACCCGCAAATTTTGATACAAGAGGTGAACAAAATAGGGGTCGGAATTGAAGATGAGTTCAAAGAAGTGTTCTCAGAAAAGTTGGGCTGTCTTAAGAACTATGTGCACAGGATCAGACTAAAAGAGGGTGCGAAACCTGTGTCAGCCAAGGTGAGAAATCTGCCGACTTCCATGCAAGATCTTGTGAGAGAGTAATAGGAGAAATTGTGTTGTTTGGGAGTGATTGAACCAGTGGAGGCCACGGAGTGGCTAGCACCCATTGTAGCAGCGAGAAAGGGGGATGGAGCTGTGCGCTTATGCATAGACCTCAGGGCGCTTAACAGGGAAGTGATAGTGGACAAGTTCCCCCTCCCCAACATCTCCCAAATGATGAGCAGGCTCGCTGGTGCCAAGCTCTTCTCCACTCTGGACCTCACATCGGCCTATCATCAGGTCAAGCTACACTCAGAGTCACAAGATCTCACGGCATTTGTTACACCTATGGGGACCTACAGATTTAAGCGTATGCCTTTTGGACTCGTCTCGGCTGCAGCCGTTTTCCAAAGGATCATGAGCAACCTTCTAAAAGGAATTCCTGGAGTTCTATGCTACCAGGATGATGTTCTGATCTTTGGAGAAGATAACAATCAGCATGAACGTAGGCTCAGACAGGTCCTAGGGAGATTCTTAGAGCAAGGCCTGACGGTTAAGAAGGAGAAATGTAGAATTGGGTGCTCAGAAATAGAGTTCCTGGGACATAAGATAACTAAAGAAGGCATACTTCCCAAGACAGAGTTGCAGAACACTATCCTCAATCTAACCCCACGAGAAGCAAAGAGGAGATCAAATCCTTCATGGGTATGATAGAGTTTTATAGCAAGTTTGTCCAGAACTTTGCCAGACGCACCTACCAGATTCGCAATCTCCTCAAGAAGGGGGTAATGTTTGAGTGGTGTGAAGCATGCCAAAAAGAATTTGATGACACCAAGAAAGCACTAGCCGAAGCACCCAATCTGAGAGCTTTTGTTCCCGGGAGAAGGACTTTCCTGACCACGGACGCTCGCGTTAAAGGGTTGGGTGTGGTGCTGACCCAGGAAGGAGAAAAGGGGGAAGAGACCATAGCATTTGCATCCCGATCCCTACGTCAGGCAGAGTACAACTACTCGGTCATTGAGAAAGAGGCACTGGCGGTGCATTGGGCCATTAGCAAATTTAGAGATTTTGTGTGGGGAACGAGGTTTGACGTGAGGACTGACCATAAGCCCCTGGTTGAAGTATTTACCAAAAAAGGGTTGGACGCCATCTCGAGCAGAATAAGGAGGTGGGTAGTGAGCTTGCAAGAATATTCCTTTGGGGTAGAATATGTTCCAGGGGTGAAGAACTTAGCGGCTGACTGCCTCTCGCGGCTGGTGGAGGAAACCCCAGAAGAGGTTGAGGATAAGAACAGGCTAGGTGAGGAGGACCATGAGATGGAGAATGAGAATGTGTGTGTCATCATTCAAGGGGTAGTGGATGAAGAACACTGGATGGTGGAGTGGAAGGGTGATGTGCTTCTCCAAAAAGTGTGTGCCAAGACTAAAGAGGGTTGGTCTGACCTTGACAAAAGGGAAGAGTCTCTCAGACCTTTCTGGGCAGTCGGAGATGAGCTATCCGTCGCAGATAATTGTCTTTTCCGGGGTACCAAGTTGGTTCCGCCATGGAACTTGAGAGAAATTCTGGTTGACTTGGCTCACGAGGGTAACCTGGGCATCACCAAAACGAAGCAGAGGCTGCGCCTAGATTACTGGTGGCCAGATATGGAGATAGAGAGAAGATAAGGGAGTGTGTACCTTGCTCGGCCAGCGACAAGGTACTCAAACAACACACCCACCCATGCAGTGCAGGACTCTGGCGGTAGGCCCGTGGGCTGATGTAGCTTTAGACATAGTGGGACCATTACCAGGAGAGAACCACACACCGTACATCCTGGTGCTTATGGATTCATACTCCAAGTGGCCTGAGCTGAAGTTTGTGTCTGAAATAACTTCCAAGTCAGTCATTGAGTTTCTCATGGAGGTGTTCCTCCGTGAAGGGTTACCTAGTAGTATCCTGACGGATAATGGAGTGCAGCTCTGCTCTAGAGAGATGAGGGAATTCCTAGAGTGTAATGGGATAAAGCACAGGTTGGGTGCTCTCTACCATCCGGAGAACAACGGGATGGTTGAGAGATTCAACAAGACCATCAAAGAGTGCATACAGTTAGCCAAGGCCAGTGGGCTGGTTTGGAAAGACGAAGTGGTTAAACGTCTTGAAGCTTACAGGTTAACTCCCCATCAAACCACGGGCATGACACCATTTGAGCTATTGAGAGCTAGAAAACCCAATTGTAGGTTGGTACCAGGTTGGATGAAATGGTACAAGGGGTGGACCACCCCCATCCAAGAGACACTGTGGAGGGACAGAGAGCGGAAGGCCATGGTAGATAGAAAGAGAAGGTTTGATAAAACTCATGCAGTGAAAGAGATCCATTACAAGGTGGGGGATCTTGTTAAAATCAGAGCTCCAACAGGAAAGGCGAGCTGGTCAGAGTATACAGAACTCACAAGAATTGTCAAACTGTTCAGAAATGCGGTCAAAACTCAGGATGGGCGCATCTGGAACCTGGGCAGCGTGGTAAGATGTGCTGTCCCCACTGAACATAAGGACATACCCAAAGGTGGGGAGTTAGGCAAACCAGGTTCTGCCGGGCCTGGTGAGTCTGCAGCTGAGGAGAAGATCAATTCTCACCGAAGGATCAGCAGTAGAGTTGTCTGTCGTCCTAAATATTTGGAACAGTATGTTGATAAGTGATCCTGAGTTTTCTTGCTTATGTTATGGTTATTTTCTTTTCTGCAAATGTAAAGGAGGGGGATATGTGGTATCTTCTGGCTCAGGGGGACTGCTGTCCTTTGGCTGCACCCCTCCCCTTATGCTCACATGGTTCTTTCCCGTCACCCGACCGCTTAGAATGTTGCCGCACTGAAGGTTCTAGGTCGAGCTCCCTGCGAGGAGACGAGAGAGACCGGCGGTGTGAGCGGTGGCTGAGGTCATCATTTCCCTAACCTGAATAAAGTTCATCTCCTGTATGTTAAAGACGGCTCTTTGTGAACTGAGTTCTTGTGTGTGGATTTCATCTAACATTTTACAGAACGCCCATGTAACGCCCCTCAGTGCTAAGTAACGAAAAGCAGTGCTTTTGCTGCTTTGTATTACCTTGAGGGTGCTCTCCAGCGGAAAACAAGTTTTGCGCTGGAAAGTAAATAGCAAAAAAACATTTTGCACTGGTTAGCGTCACTTTTGTGCTTCTAACCCAGTGTAAAATGTTTGTAAATCTCCCCTAAATGTTTGTATGTGAGACGTGCAGTTCTGTTGCATCAGTGTTACTCCATTGGGAGTCAATTAAGGTATGTGAGAGCCATTTTATGAGTGTTAGAAACATGGCAGCAGCATGGACACATGAACAACCGCTCTTAGTGGGGCAAGCCTTGTTTTTCTTTGTTTAGTCGAGAACGGCTGAGCCGTATTCAAGCCGGACGTTACATTCTACGTTGGACAATACCTTGGCCCCGTCTGCTCATTTCAGATCTAGAGGAGAAAGATTATCTTAAATAATGGAGTTTATGATGGCGGAAGCTGACAGGTTTAGCCACAGCTTGGATGGGCCCTTTGATGTTTGGGGTTTTATCAAAAAGTAAAACCAGATTTGTGCACTAGGACAGGCAATGGAACATTGGTGTGTGCAAGAGAGTGGATTAAAACACTTAGAGGGAGGTGTGTGTAGTGGATTAGTGTCTTCCATGCTTAGAGGGCTGTTTACAGGCTCAGTGCAGAAAGCAGGGATAAGGGTGTCAGACAATCAGGGGCATATTTACATACCCCTATCGCCACAGAAACTGCACTTTTTGCGACGTTCCTGTGGCGATACGGGCTTTGCCTTATTTAGAAGGCACGTTAAGCCACTTAACATCACCTTGTAAATTAGGCCCCTTTTCACGCTACACTTAGCGTGAAAGGTGAGGGCAATGGTTGTTGTGGTGGGCGTTCCACTGCAACACCCATTGATTTTGCCACTGCCCCCTATTTACAAGGGTGGCGTAAATAGGAGGCAGCGTCAAAATTAAGACCAAAAAAAAACCTGATCTTAACATGGCAAAACAAGGAGAAATGCTTTTTTCTCATTGTTTTTTCTGTTTCTATGTGTGCTTCAGTGTGCATGAAAACAGCAAAATGCCATGCATGATTGTTTATGAGAAGGAAGGTGTCCTTTCTTGCACATAAACAATCATTTTAAAAATGATGAGTTGCAACTTCTATGTGTGCTGCACAAAACAGCACACATAAAAGTTACAAATCGCCATTTCAGATTGTTTATGTCACCTTCCTGCACATGAACAATCATTCCCCCCAACCAGGCACCCTTGCACTGTGGTGCAAGGGTGCCTGTGTTGGCGCTAGGCAGCTGAAATTAGCGCCAACGCAAAGAGAAACGCAGGGCTGCACCATTTGTATATATGGTGCAGACCTGTGTTTCAGAAGTGGCAGACCGTGGTGTTAAACCAAGAAGGTTAACGCCGCACTCCGTCACTTCTTTGTAAATACTCAATGTAACACATCAGGAGATGTGTGGAGAGGATTCATGGAACACAAGATGGCGTGGAGACAGCAGCAACAGGTGATAACCACTCTCTAATTCTCCCCCCCCACAGGCTCGCACTCTCTGCGCTATACTTTCTCCTTTCTGTCGGAGCCCCTCCCTGGAGTCCCCCAGTATTCCGTAGTCGGGTACGTAGATGAGGTCCCCATCATTGGTTTCACCAGTGAGAGCCGCAGGGCAGGGCCCCGGGCCCCTGGATGGAGAACATCACAAACAAGGAGCCACACTTCTGGGAAGAGAGCAGAGAAATCTTTGAAGATGTGAAGAAGACGCTGAATGACAGTCTGAGGAACTTGATGGACCAAAAGAACCAGCCCCCGGGTGAGTTACTCGGGAGGGAGGTTCAGTAATGATCTGGGGCAGTAAGTGAGCGACTGAGCGGATGTGAGTTCCAAAGGGATGTGAGTGCCGGGGCAGGGCTTCAGGAGTGACAAGTGATTCAAGGGCACAGAGAGCTGAGAAAGGAAGCTGGGCGTGCTGACGATAAATATAGGCCCATTTTGTATGTAAATCATTTTCTTCAAGCTTTCTGTATAGTACTGTGCGGGCACCTCTGGTCCACCACTTCAGAGTAATGCCTCTTTTGGCAATAATCGTACCCAGAGTAACAAAACTCTTAGAGGGAGATATACTAAGATTTTACGCCGTGTTTGACACAAATCAGCACAAAATCTTTTTTTCCGATTTACTTTTCAGCGTTAAACTTGTTTAGCGCTGAAAATAAAAGGGCATATTTACATGCCCCTATCACCACAGGAACATCACTTTTAATGACGTTCCTGTGGCGATAGTGGTTTCACCTTATTTACAATGTGGCATTAAGCCACGTGGCTTAATGCTGGCTTGTAAATAATGCCCCTGTTCACGCTACACACAGGGGTTGATTCCGATGTTAGTGGAAGGGCTCTGAATTGGATTCGGGTTTGCCTAAACCGATCCGGAGCCCTTGTTTCCGACCGACTTGTTCCCAGTTCCGAAGGACCAAGTAAGATGCCTGGATACCATTAGGGCTGACCGAATCGGTTCCGAAATGCATTCGGAGAGGTCGAGCTGATTCGTACAACTCTATGGACTTGGCTTACGAACGAGTCAGTATGATGACCGATTTGGACAGCCTTTTCGATTCGGTTTGCCCGGAATAAAAAGGCTGCCGGAATTGGTCTTTGGGGGCACATAACAGGACCTCCTTCACCCGGGGCACTGTGAATTCGGCCCGTGGGGGTACCCAAGGGGCCCCCTTACCAGCCATGCACAATGTGGCAGGCACCATGGGAGCCTGTGTTGTTGTTCGGAAAACAGGCTCCAATTGAAGTCAATGGGAGTTCGACCAAATCGTATTCGGATGCATGCAGATGCATTGTACTCGCTCGTTCAGACTCCCCCAATCCGAGTTGTACGGAAAGCATTCTGGAACTGATTTGGTCGGTATGCTTTCCAAACGAGATCGGAATTGGCCCGTTAGTGTGAAAGGGGTGGGCAATGGGTGTTGCAGTGGGAGTTCCGCCGCAACAGTCATTGCTTTTGATGCTGCCCCATATTTATAAGGATGGGGCAGTGCCAAAAATACCGCCAGGAAATACCTGGTCTTAAACAGGCGATACAAGGAGAAATGTTTTATTTCTCCTCATATTTTGCTCTTTCCACGTGTGCTGCAGAAACAGCAAATTGCCTGTAAAGATTATTTATGTGCAGTAAGGTGTCGCTAACTGCACATAAACAATCCCCCTGCAGCGCAGGCAACCTTGCAACATGGTGCAAATGTGCCTGCGCTGGCGGTAGGCTGCTTCTTTAGCGCCAGCGCTAGGGAAACGCAGGGCTGCGTCGCATTTTTGTAAATATGGCACATCCCTGCATTTCAAAAGTGATGGAGCATGACGCTAGCCTTCTTGGCTTAACGCCACGCTCAACCACTTTGCTTGTAAATATGCCCCAAGGTGTTTTAAGGCAAAGCAGTGCAAAGCGCTGCTTTGCTTCACTTAGTGCCAAGGGGGCGTTCAATGGGTGGCGCATGGGCGTTCCCATGCAACCACCCAAGGTTTCTGGCGCTAAACCCAATTTACTAAACAAAGTAGACAGGATGTAGCATGGGAAAACTGTGCCCTTTTCAAGTATGTGCATGGAAGCAAAAATGCTTTCATTTCTCCTTCCTTTTCCGAGTTTGTATGTGTGCTGCACGTTACAGCACACATACACAGAGGGAAAAGGGTTAAAGTCAGTCAGAATTTTGTACTGGAAAGGTATCCTTCCAGTACAAAACCTATGCTAAACTCACCGAGAGCCCCTTGCACTATGGTGCAAAGGTTTCTCCATGGCGTTCTGCAGCGGATTTCAGCACCAGCGCTAGGAAAAGGGGTGGAGAGTGCAGTATTTCAGTAAATATGGCGCTCTCCTGCTCTCTCCTTTTCACACAGTGCAGCATTTGCGGCTGCTGCACTGTGCTGTGTGATTAAATGGTAAAGCTGCCAGTCAGTATTTCTTTCTTTCCAGGTCGTCTATAATACGCAGCCAGTTCTGAGCGAACAGCAAGTCTCTATGCCAATGCATCCGAGACAATCCCAGATAACTCCGCCCAGAATTTGGTGTGACTGGGTATCCTCAAATAGTACATAGTCCGGCATCCTCCATGTCCTCGCAGGACTAAGACGTTGGTGCTGGTGCCTACCCAAGTCTGTGAAAGTATTTATGTTGGACCAGCGTGTGTCACCCAGACTCATAAGATCCTCTCTCCACTCCCTCTCATATGGCCTCCCTCTTACCTCTGAGCTGTTGGGAAGTATCTGTCCATCAACTGTTGTTTTTGCATTTGTCACCCCGAGTGGGACGGGTATGCCCAGACGTGGGTCCCGTGCTCTCCATGCCACTGGAATCAAGCTATCCTGGCTGAAGAGGGGTGAAACCCAGAAACCGGTCCTAGGATGCTTGTTTCCAGTCCAGGGAGGACCTGGCTTGGCAGTTCGGGCTGGACTGTTCCCATGAGGCACAGGGTCAAGACTGATTTGCATATGGCTGGGTTCAAACTGGAATGGCATGGTGAGCAAAAAAAACTATGGATTTAGGCCCAGATCTCTGTACTGGGGTGAATGTATGACATTGTTCTGCATTCTGTCCATCAACTGTTGTTTTTGCAAGTATCTTGTGGCTTAATAATTAGAGATTTATAGACCCAAGAGTATTTTTTACACTTTACTGGTCATGAGATTAGTTTCAAGCGGGGTGAAATCTGGAGGGGAATCCATCGCTTCCAGGAGCTATAGCAAGTCACAGTTGCAAATAGACAGAACTATGACCTGGATGCAGCTGGAGATTATACTCAAGGTCCGTCAAGGTCCGTCAAGGCCACCACATGATGGGAATGGACTACATCACCCAGTCCAGTCATCCCAACAGGCTCCATGTTGTGAAGCCCTGCAAAGGGAGAGGATGTGGCATAACAGCAAGAGTTGCCAACTACGGAACTGGGGAACGCGTTTGAGTCTGAGTGTTGGCTCAACATCCTGTGGTTGTGGGCAAATCACTTAAATTCCTCGTGCCTAAAAATGAATGTGTCCTTGTGTAGTTTAACTGGTGCTCATGTAAAGCGCTCCAAAACCTTCAATCCGGGTTTGTGCTATATAAAACTGCAAAAAAAAAGCTTTGACTAGCCTCATGTAAGACCCCACTCCAAGTGGAGTTTCCTTCATCGGAAGGCCTGTCCAACCAACATCCCTAAAAGCAGCTGAAGGGAGATGGCCTGCTGGCCTGCCGTAAAGGTAAGGAGAGGACATGTGTTCCCCCAGGGCCAGATCAGTGTCTGACTGACTCTAAGCCTTGTAGCCATAAAGTCAGTCATTCAGCCCAACTAGGCACACTGCACAGAGTTCAGGTGAAGGTCTGCCATATCCAGGCTCCACCTCGCAGCATTTCGCCATTACTGCTCTAGGTACCCAACATCTCTGCAAAACAGAGAGTACTAGCAGTGAGTTTAATTTACTCAGGTACTTCACAAAAAGATACACTGTGGGGCGAGGCTCCATCAAACAGAGCGGCTCTTCCTGCATGTGATACAGGGAGAGGGCACCATGTACTTCAGGTTGTGGAGTTATAATGCACATCCCCACACCAGCTCATGTTGCCCCTGGAAGAGGCCAATGTACCTAACAACAGTGGTTTCAGCTCCACGCGTGATGGGCCACGAAGCCCAGCCCTCACTCTCTGAACATTGTGAAATTATCTGACCTGGAGGTCCAAAAATCTCCTAAAGATATCAGAAATGATTAGTCGAGGCGCCTCACATAGAGAAGCAAACCCTCTTCATCCAGAGACATCCGTTCCTCCATCCTAAAAGCCTCCTAGAATCCCTGCCCTGTGATTCTCCCTTGAACCATCACTGAGAGGCTCTCCTGCCACTGCAAAGAGCAGCAGTGATAACAGGCACCGGTGCCATGATACATACCCTATGGGGAACTGGTCTGACAGTAAAACGTTAACTTTCACCCTCACCTGCCGCTTATTAAAGGCGCTTTACATACCTGTGAAACATGGGGAAAGGTTCATTCTCAGGAGGGAACACAAGCAAACTGATTCTAATGGATACTTCTAATGACACCTTCTGAATATCCCCAGGTGTCAGACTGGATCCAGAAGATTCTCAGTTGCATTGTTCTCAGGTACCAGTAGGTGGCGCAGTGTGGCTCTGCATTAACTTCGGTCCACCCGGAAGTGGCAATGGACCAGCCTATAAGCGCCACCCCTGCACATCAATGTCATTTCCTTTCTTTCTGTGTCCTCGTATGAGCATATGGAGTTTGCTCCTAAATGTTTTCTTTGTCAGTTGGCAAGTTTTATGCTAAAAAAATTCTCTTTTTGCCCAATGTGAAAGGGAATCACGTCTCCTCTAAAAACTGCATGGTTTAAGCCCTGCAGGGACTGTCTCAATCAGATGTCTGTGACAGACCCTCATGAGGTGTGCCTTTGGTGTTTGGGTTCGGGGGCGACTCCAAGTCCTGCAGGCAGAGTGCCCTTATGAATCTGAAGGCAAAAAGAACAATTGATGTGTTATGTTTTTAGACCCCTCACGTTCCTTGCCGATCCTAGACAAAAAAACACAGAGCCGTGTGTTACACCCACTGGGAGGAAGACTAGTCACCACCCCTCAATGCAACCACTGGTCACATGACCTTCCCCACTCTCCATGTGATCAGAAATCTGCACAGAGCACTTTACATGCCACATTCTTCTGTTTTAATGCCCTTATTGGTTAAGCTCTCCTTGTCATTGCACAATCTTCAGTCAGATGATTCAGAGGAGATTATATTTACGGTATATACTCTTGTGAAGCTGGTGTTAAGGGTGAGGAGATTGCTTGAGTAGCTTACCAGTATGAAGGTGCTTCTCCGCATGTTTGATTTAACATCCTATGTTTACAGAGTCTTATATAGCGCGGACGTGACCTGAAGGTATGGGGTATCAGAGCGCTTTACATAAGGACACATTCATTAGGTCTCGGCTAGGCAGCGCATGCGCTGTCTCGTCGAGAGATGCTGTATACAGTATAGCGGGGAAGCTCCGCCCACTTTCCAGCCATATTTTTGATTGGCTTCAGTCTTAAATTCTGCATTGTGATTGGTGTTTACCTTGGTACTACCGCCTCCTCACTGCCATGTTGTCATTTATATCCTTCCCTGGCTATTGGCCCCTTTACTCCAAAACTAATTTTGGCCCTGTGTTCCCCCCCCCCTCCCGCAGTCTGTGATTTTTCACCCCTCAACCCTCACCCCCCCCACTCCCGCCTTCCTGGACCCCCGCCCTCCCGTTTCCAATGCAATAGGTCTCGCATAATTACGAGTCCTATTGCATTAAGAAATGCTTGTTTGTCCGGGGATTGGCTGGGGAACGCACTCTTTTTTGGTCTCGTGTGCTGCTGACTCCGCCCTCGAAATGACAGCGGTGTTGTTGCTTAGTGTTTTGTGGTGGCTGGTATGTATACACTATTTGTGTCGGGTACTTCTACACTTTTACCACTGCGCTTTATTCCTCAATGGTCCTTCACCATTGATTACGGATGCGGCATCGGCTGGCGCCCTGCCCTTCGAGCAGACGTACTTTCTTTTCTTTTTCTTTTTACATTGGTTTATTTGTGCATGGATGCAGTTTCTATGACTGTTAATATCATTTATGGGTCTGTTCCTTGTTTTTGTTTACATTTTATAATAAATGCCCTTTTCGTTCCGTCCATGCCAGTGTCTTTTTTATATTATAATATGGCGGCCACGGGCGCGATACTTCTCGGACGTAGTTACATGATTATAATCACGTGATGGGCGTCAGGACGCATCATGGCACAACGTCGCCTTCCTCAAACAGCTGGGGATGTGGCGCGCGGTATAAACTTTGGGTCCGGCATACTTGCCTTTGACGGGACACACAAAACTGGTAAGCGCGTTTGTACAGTGAGAATTTGTAGAACGTGAGCGGCAGAGATGTGCGTAACTCTTCGTTTTTCATATATCATTGCATTGATCGCGCCTGTTAAGTGCCATAAACACTGCTGCATAGAAAAGGTCATTCCATAGGGTAGGCGGAACTTTCGAAATAAAGCTGGAGTGAGGAAAAAGCCAACACTGGGTAAGAGTGCCCAGGCAGAAGGGGTGCCATATTATAGTGGCATATCGTCATTTGTGGCCACCTTTCCTAAGCACTGGCTGAAGAAGACTTTTGGATCTCATTTGTTGTACATAACTTAAAGCTTTTACAGTAAGACAAACAAAACTGTATGAAGACGAATCAATCGGGCGTAGGGAACCCCCCCACACCCGCGTTAGCAGCATAAGTGGGGGCCGTCACTTGCCTGATAAGCTGGTGAACTGGGTCAACATAAACAGTAATTAATTGTTTATGGGCCTCTTATGTGTCCAGACAAAATGCCAATAAATAGCACTGCAGCCAAATACCATGAGAGAGGGCCTTTGACGGGACACACAAGACTGGTAAGCGCGTTTGTTTTTCTTGTAATACCAGTACTATATGGGCATACATTGCGCATTTCAAATGTGTTGCTACATAAGTCCTTACGGGGCACTTGGAGCAGAGAGAGCAGAAAAAAAGTTCAATAACACTTGTCAGACTGGTCGCTAGACCACAAGACTATAATTATAAGATGGAGTATAAACCAGGGTGCCAGGGTATGGGGCAGACACGTGGTGTCTGCACTCTGCTACCTGCTTATGTGTGCACGTGCTTTCAATGCCAGCCCAGTACTATATGTGTGCGTACGTCTCTGTTCTTACCGTAGTATGAGTTACTGCTGCTGTATTTGTGGGGCAGTACTACATGAGTTATAGTCCGTGTACATTTCCATACTGTTGCTCTTTAAGCTCAGTCCTGAGTTTTCACCAGTTACGTCATTGGAGAACACTACACCCACTATGCATTTGTGTTCCATCACTGCGCCTGTCAGATTTGTATGCGACAGTGTTGCGAGCAGATTTCATTACCGTCTGTAGTTGGGTCAGTAGTATATGTGCCGTGTGATTACTGTGTCAATGTGTGTGTAGGGAGACTACGTGTTTTAATCTTCATGCCTCATCAAAGATCGTAAGTGTTATATAAATACAATTCATTAGCGTCTGCAACTGTGCAATAATGTGTGTGTGAAGCAGCAATATACAATTTCAGTGCACACGTGTTAGTAGTGTGTGTCTATATGTTCAACGCCTCGTCAGGGATCCTAAGTGCTATATAAATACAATTCATTAGCGTCTGCAACTGTGCAATAATGTGTGAGGCAGCAATATACCATTTTAGTGCACGCGTGTTAGTAGTGTGTGTCAACATGTTGGAGCAGCAGTGCAAGTTATAGAACTGTCCACGCGTCCCAAATGTGCCTGCGTATTTGTGGCAGCTGTGTGTGCTTGTGCTAGTACTGCGCACTGGTGTCAGCAGTAACTGCTTGAATGGGGCAGCAGGGTGCGTGTGTGACGTGTACTAGTGTTTCGCGCATGTCAGGTGTGTCTTCGTCCTTGTGGGCAGCAGTGTGTGCATGTGCGCGAATTAGTACTGTGCACGCATGTCAGTAGTGTCTTGTATGCCACAGCCAGACAGGGGTCTATTCTTGGCCAAACATCGGGGTGAACGCTACAAGAACATGATTGATCCTCTAGGCACCAATTCCCTGGGACTCAAGTTGCCACCTAAAGATTTTGAGCTGGGCACCCAGTGCTAGTAATGTCTGCCTCTGTGCCAATGTGGTACAGTCTTCCTGTGTGTGTATTGTATGTCTTTTGTTCCGCATCGTTGACCTATGAGTTGGAGCAGATGCTAAACGTGGCTGCTTACAGAGTGTAGGAGTTTTTGTCGCATGCTGTAGTGATAAGTTCTAGGCAACGTTATTGGTATACCCCAGCACACGTATGTAATTAGAAATTGTTATTTTTCAATCATTGATCACATATGAGCAATAGAAGCGTTTTGTTGGTTTTCTCCTTCTTTAATCAGTCTTCCAAGTTTATTTTTCCAATGCGTAAAACGTTCCCAAGCCAACTCGTGTTTCGTCGCCTCAGTAAGTTTGTACATGCGACTTGTTCACGGCTGAACGGTTTCACTGTATCTTAGTTTTCAATGTGGCGATAATTCCAGGCCACATAAGCCTATGGCATGGGGTAAACTTCAAAATATCAATAAAAACTGCTGAGTGGTAATTTGTGGCTTCGGTTGCCCCGTAACAGCGTTTCCCAGTTTGAGAGAAAAGTCTCCTCAACTCTCAAACTCGGAAACGCTGTTACGGGGCAACTGAAGCCACAAATTACCACTCAGCAGTTTTTATTGATATTTATAAAAATTATTTGTGTAGTTTGCTAAGGAAATCTTAGCCTTCTTTTTACAAACGTTCTGCATTTTTCTATATTAGAGTGTCTCTTTTCATGATATGCAGTAAACTGGAGGCTAGAAGAGAGTGTTACAGGGAAACCGACGAGGCCACTGGCTCATCAATCCATTCATTCTCCTTAGTGATTGTAGTAAAGCAGACCTTTCATGGGGCCTAGACTTCCCCTCAGTGGTTCACCCAAAAGGATTAGGTGAAGAAATTCCTTCTTGAACCTGGAGCAAATTCAAAATCAAAAGAAAGAGACTAGGTAATCTATTAAAACAACTACAAAGGATACGAGAAGAAGCCGTACTGTAATGCGTAAGTACAGCGGGTGCCAAATGAGAGGTGTGGCAGAAATATGCAGAGAACAACTGGTTCAGTCAGACTCTTAACGTAAACACGCAGAGTGCTGTTGTGAAAAGCTGGCCTGCCCTGAGGTGGTGGTAGAGTCTTCTGCAAGAGCTTGGCAGCGCATGATTTGTGTCTTGTCCTCATTTATTTTGTAGGAGATATTAGCATTTGTCTTGGCTGGTGTAGTGTTTAATTGCAGCACTTTTGTGTGACCATGAACGCCCACAGCACTGCCTGGTTTGGTCGGCTGTGCCAGTCAACAACTGCTCTCTGTTATTTCTCATTCACAGTTTCATAACACAGTCTAATGCAGTACTTGTAGGAAGTTTTGAGGCAATATCTGTTTTATTGCAGTCCAAAAGCTCTCTGGTGCATCTTCACATTTGAGGGTCACTGGACAAGAAATTCATTTTTTTGCCATGTGTCCTAATTTGTCTTCCTCGAGCACCCGTAGACAATAATATATTTTTCAAATCTTGTATTTTCAGTGATATGACCACCGAAGGCCCTGATTTTTATATTAAAAACAGAGCTTTGGACTATACCATTTCCCTCTGAAAGGCAATATTTCTCTCCATGTGCTCCCATACCTGGCGTGTCCCGCAGTTTGGTGCTTAATTTCCCTCCATGTTAAAGAACAGTAGATGTTTCAGCACCCAGGCTAATGTGCTGCACAGCTAAATACATATAAGGTCCCAAAGGCGAGACCGATTGCACTGCAAATGCTTGTTTTTCTTTAGCATTCAGCTAGCTCCCTGCTGTTAGAGCACCTCCAAGCCCCAGCCTTGGGAGAATAGACTCAGCTTCACTACACGGTGACTGCCCCATCACACCGACAGGAAGCGCCCAGATTCATTGCTTCAGGTCCTGAAAACGCGGAGGAGGCAAAAACCACGGACTGCAGGCAAACGTGAAACTGAATAAAAATGAGGCAAGTGGACAAGCTTGTTTATGTTGTCGTTTGGTGGGCCCGAAGGGTCCTGGCCCACCAACTAGAGCCGGGCCTTCTACTCTACTGCAGATATCTAGGCACTGATGTAAGATGGGTGGAGCCCACATCTATCGCTAGGAGGATAGAGGACGAGCTGCTTTATAGCGCCTATTCCCAAAGCAGATATCTAGGCACTAGTGTAAGATGGTGGAGCCCACATCTATCGCTAGGAGGATAGAGGACGAGCTGCTTTATAGCGCCTATTCCCAAAGCAGATATCTAGGCACTAGTGTGAGATGAGTGGAGCCCTCACCTACCGTGTGAGATGAGTGGAGCCCACATCTATCGCTAGGAGGATAGAGGACGAGCTGCTTTATAGCGCCTATTCCCAAAGCAGATATCTAGGCACTAGCATGAGATGAGTGGAGCCCTCACCTACCACTAGGACAATAGAGGTCAAGCTGCTTTATAGCGCCTATTCTTAAAGCAGATATATAGGCACTAGTATTAGATGAGAGGAGCCCAAATCTACCACTAGGAGGATAGAGGCCGAGCTGCTTTATAGCGCCTATTCCCAAAGCAGATATCTAGGCACTAGTGTGAGATGAGTGGAGCCCTCACCTACCGTTAGAAGGATAGATGCCAAGCCACTTCATAGCGCCTACTCCAAAAGCAGATATCTAGGCACTAGTGTGAGATGGGTGGAGACCACGTCTATCGCAGGACAATAGAGGCCGAGCTGCTTTATAGCGCCTATTCCTAAAGCAGATATCTAGGCACTAGTGTGAGATGGGTGGAGCCCTCACCTACCGTTAGAAGGATAGATGCCGAGCCACTTCATACCGCCTATTTCCAAAGCAGATATCTAGGCACTAGTGTGAGATGGGTGGAGACCACGTCTATCGCCAGGACAATAGAGGCCGAGCTGCTTTATAATGCCTATTCCCAAAGCAGATATCTATGCACTAGTGTGAGATGAGTGGAGCCCACATCCATCGCCAGGACAATAGAGGCCGAGCTGCTTTATAGCACCTATTCCCAAAGCAGATATCTAGGCACTAGTGTGAGATGAGTGGAGCCCACATCTACCACCAGGAGGATAGAGGACGAGCTGCTTTATAGCGCCTATTCCCAAAGCAGATATCTAAGCACTAGTGTGAGATGGGTGGAGTCCACGTCTATCGCCAGGACAATAGAGGCCAAGCTGCTTTATAGCGCCTATTCCTAAAGCAGATATCTAGGCACTAGTGCGATATGAGTGGAGCCCACATCTACCACTAGGAGGATAAAGGCTGAGCTGCTTTATAGCGCCTATTACCAAATCAGATATCTAGGCACTAGTGTGAGATGAGTGGAGCCCTCACCTATCGTTAGAAGGATACATGCCAAGCCACTTCATAGCGCCTACTCCCAAAGCAGATATCTAGGCACTAGCGTGAGATGGGTGGAGCCCACATCTATCGCTAGGACAATAGAAGCCGAGCTGCTTTATAGCGCCTATTCCTAAAGCAGATATCTAGGCACTAGTATTAGATGAGAGGAGCCCACATCAACAGCTAGGAGGATAGAGGTCGAGCTGCTTTATAGCGCTTATTCCCAAAGCAGATATCTAGGCACTAGTGTGAGATGAGTGGAGCCCTCACCTACCGTTAGAAGGATACATGCCAAGCCACTTCATAGCGCCTACTCCCAAAGCAGATATCTAAGCACTAGTGTGAGATGGGTGGAGCCCACGTCTATCGCCAGGACAATAGAGGTCAAGCTGCTTTATAGCGCCTATTCCTAAAGCAGATATCTAGGCACTAGTGCGATATGAGTGGAGCCCACATCTACCACTAGGAGGATAAAGGCCGAGCTGCTTTATAGCGCCTATTACCAAATCAGATATCTAGGCACTAGTGTGAGATGAGTGGAGCCCTCACCTACCGTTAGAAGGATAGATGCCAAGCCACTTCATAGCGCCTATGACCAAAGCAGATTTCTAGGCACTAGCGTGAGATGAGTGGAGCCCACATCTATTGCCAGGACAATAGAGGCCGAGCTGCTTTATAGCGCCTATTCCTAAAGCAGATATCTAGGCACTAGCGTGAGATGAGTGAAGCCCACATCTACCGCTAGGAGGATAGAGGACGAGCTGCTTTATAGCGCCTATTACCAAATAAGATATCTGGGCACTAGTGTGAGATGAGTGCAACCCTCACCTACAGTTAGAAGGATAGAGGCCAAGCCACTGCATAGCGCCTACTCCCAAAGCAGATATCTAGGCACTAGCGTGAGATGGGTGGAGCCCACATCTTCCACTAGGAGGATAGAGGACGAGCTACTTCATGGCGCTTATTCCCAAAGCAGATATCTAGGCACTAGTGTCAGATCGATGGCATCAGTTCCCAGGGGAATTGAGGCTGAGGAGGCCTAGCTACTCTATAGCGCCTACTCAGAATGCAGAGATCTGGGCAGTACTACTAGATTGCAGCCCTTGTCAACTTTCAGGAGGACAGAGTCCGAGCTGCTCTATAGCGCCTACTCCCAATGCGGATGTGAAATAAATATCCCTCTCTCAGCCTACTCGAAGTCTGGGTCATGTTAATAAACGAGAGAAGAGGTTAGTACTCGCGAAACTAACCAACGTAGCTTTGCTTACAATGTTATAGAGCAGCTGATGCTAATAAACCACATGACTTTTACACATTTCGTAACATAGACAGTAGAAGCAGGGCTTTAAGTGGGCCGGGTCTCACCGGTGCTGAGCACCGGCAATTTTTTAAAGGAGGCCTCGAAACGGGTCTCTATCGGGCTCTGTTTTGGGCCCTGGCATAGGCGTTTTGTTTTTTTCCGGACTGCAGTGACAGCAGGCACATCGATGTGCGCTGCTCACACTGCTCACTTCTCACTATTGGAGAAGTTACGGCATGACGTCATGCCAGGTGAGCCTTGTAGGGGAAGGGAAATCCTTTAAAGAGGGTAATTTTCTCTCTGGATTTCCCTTCTCTTTTTGAAACTCAGGAGCAGCAACATTGTCGTGGTGTCAGCAGAGCTTTAATTGGAAGCTTTTTCAATATTATATACAAGCCATAGTTGCTGCTTATTTATCTTATGCAACTAACAACCATTGACAAAGCCAATAGTCCTGACTTGTTGTAGGTATGATGTTACTTGTATCATATATCTGGATGCAATGACAGAAACAGCAAACTACAAGCTGGGTGGCACATTATGCTAAGCACAGATTTTTAGCTGACGTGTGCTTAAACCACGCCCTTAATTCCATTGACCACGCCCCTTTGAGAGACCCTCCCAGTTTTTTCATCCCACTTAAAGCCCTGAGTAGAAGGAGGCGCCTGAGAGAGAGTGAAACTACTGAAGACAGGTGCTGGAACGGTGCCCCTTGTGCCCTCGTGAAACGGTGGCAAGACCTTGAACAAGAGATTCATGGCAGACGTGTCTCTGCTGAGCTGACAGGAATCTTATTTCTCTCGCTTACGAGTGCCGAGGTGAGACCGAGGCCTGGGCCCTCACAGGCGAGGAGATCTGCACATCTGGTGTAACATAGTACAGTGTACATGTGATTGAAAAACAACATGCCTTTTGCAAAGAAGCATTTTAATTAATGTAGTGCTATTCATATGTTCCGAGATATATCTGGGCACTAGGGTTAGAGTTGAGCCCTCATCAACTCCCAGGGTAGAGGCGCAGCTGCTCCATAGTGCTTTACTCTCAGTGCACACACTAGTGTGAGATCAGTGTCTGTCCAAGAATAAAGTCCGTTTGAGGAATGAATATTAAAGCGCCCTCGAAGCCAGGGCCCCCAGCACCGATGCACAGAATGGTGCACGCAGAGTCACTGCTCCAGGAGTCGATGATCAGAGTCAGTGCTTAATTTGTAAAATATTAAGTGCCAGGGCTCTGACCAGGAGGCCACTGCAGCTTGCACCACCCATCGCCCCTGTCATCGCTGCCAAAACAACACTAACCATCTCTCTCGCATGTAAATGCGACAGTTCAGATTATTCCAGGTCCCCACAGCTAAAGGAAGGGCTGGGGAGGCAGGGATTAGCACTTTTTAAATGTATATTGTATTCATAAACAACATTTGTTCTGCTCATCTCTAAATTAGATGAGCAGCGCCACCATGTGGTAGAGTGTTCTAAGTATGGTGTTGACAATTAGGTGCCGGTGCCGAGCACCGAAAACCAATTAAGTGCCGGTGCTGAGCACCGGAAAGCACCGGCTCAAATTAAGCACTGATCTGAGTTCAGGCTGCAGGGTTCCCAGAGCGCTGTCTCTGGGCCCAAGACATGATCCCACCACAGGCAGCTGGCAGGCGCCTTTCCACGCGGACTAGTCTTTGGTGCTACATAGGCGCTAACAACAGGACAAGCAGAGGTGAGGGTGAAGTTAGGATGAATACTTATTTCTCATTTTTTTTTTTTTAAGTCCAGGCATATTTTGTAACCCACTGAACTGCCCTAATTATTCTGAGGCCACCTGGACAGCTGGGAATTTGCACCAATCGATTGCAGTAGTCAGGTGGCAAAATGTTACATTTACACTGATTAGTTGTGTAAATGACTGTAAAAAATGCATCAATGAAGGTACAATAAAGCAGAGGACAGTAGGAGTGTTAAATAGATGAATAAACAAAGCCTGCACCAAGGCTTCTCTCAATGCAGACATCTAGGCGCTAGTGTGAGATCAGTGTCTGCACAAAGGCTGAAGTCTGTAGCATGGCAATGCGTTGTCTGTGCTCGCGCCTCATTGCACCCGCTGCACTTTGAGGTGGAGCCTGATTACTTTTAAAAATTGATGCATGTTTCTATAAAAATACATACACTGCTGTAAAGTAAACAAGCATTGGCAATGCCAATCGGTCTCGCCATATTGATGAGGTCAGCGTTTTATTTTGTACTATAAATAAATATTTTCATTTTTTTTTCATATGTAAAAGTTGTGTGTAACAGAATCCATTTGATGACTTACTTTATTTTTAAAACATTTTATTATCATGGCAAACATTTGAAAGCATCAAAACAGTAAGTAATACAGTAAATCTAACTAATTATTGTTACCTTATAAAAATAAAATTGCACTTTGTCATTTTAGACTTATATACAATATGAAAAATACTTTTTTTTATGATGAAGGAATAGCATACATGTTTGTAAACTTGTAAGTAAATGAAAGGTATTCAGTTTGTATTGCTTGCTTTTTGTGAAAGTGCTGCTGGGCGGTGCTGCCTTGCGGGAGAGGGTTAGGTTGTGGGTTAGTAAACTTTGGCATTAAGCAGAATGTAGTTCACTGAATAAATAAATAATTTATATAAATTGTTGTGTCTTTGTTTTCAGTTTAAATACCAACCAAAGAAATAAAAAAAACACCCCTGCTAAACAGTTGGCAACCAATGAAACAAAAGCTTTTGGTTTAGATAACATATTCATTGGCTTTATTTTAAGTAATTTGTATCTTTCGAACTGCCATTGGTTCAAGAGAGTTTTGTGACGTAAGATATTCGAAATGCAAGCCCTCTAATTAACAGCAACAATACAGCTTTTTAAACATATGCATGCTATTTGTAAACACCTGTGAAGTATTTACTTGTGTCTCCAACAAGACAGACCTCAAGCCACGCAGCTACTTTGAAGTTATTTGGTTTCTTTGTGCCCGTGAAGCACACGATTTCAAGAAGAGCTGCGAAGTACTTGGGTGCGGCTTTAACACCAAGCCAAGATGCCACAGCTTTCCTAGACCCGTCACACAGTACGTGGGGAAGATAAAACCTGGAACTACATTAATGTCCCTAAGCAGCAGAGAGTCAGAGCTACACGGGGCAAAACGGGGGCGGGCTCATAAACATAATGAGGAAATATAGAATGTGTGCATATAGTGTGCGCTATAATACTAAGTGCAGCAGAGAAGTGCCCCACGCTGAGGATAGCATTCGCGGCCTTCCTCAAAAGCAAACAATGCTGGCACTGCGTGGTATCAGAGGAAGAGAGCAGCTTGGCCAGGGTTACGAAAGGAGTAAATGAACTATTCTTTACAGCTCCGTGTTGGGAAGGGGAGACATATCTTGTCATGCTAGTAAAAATTTGGAGCCCGCTTAATTACATTTTTATCCCAGTTAGTTTAATTTGTTCATTGTGATGTCCCCAATTGCCCACTTACTCCAATCCATTCTGAGCGTTCATTAACATCGCTCAGGGACACATGACTGACAACTGTCTCGAGGCTCCCTGTGAAGTAATTAGCTGCGACTCCAGGAAGACGCAGACAAAGCCACGGATCTACTTTGAAGTTTGTTTTTTGGTGCATATGAAGCACACGATTTCAAGAACACCTGTGAAGCCCGCGTTTCCCAGACAGCAGAACCGGTTCCTTAGTGGCATTGCCAAGGTCTGAATCACATTTCTACTAAATGAGAAGGGAGTCGGCGGAAGTGATACCAGGGTTAATCACTAGAAAGAAGACATCTATACATTTTATGCCCTTACCCGTGCACATCACACACAGAAAACAAAACCAATCTCCCCATGCCTACCAAAACAAATGTGTTCTTGTATAATGTAACTAATGCTCATAAAAAGCGCTGCTATACCTGCCGGTCGAATTAAAATAAGTAAAACTGCAAAAACACACACACACTTACACGGGTGTGAACCTGTTACCTGACATAGTGGAGTGCGGATCTATCATAAACCATGGCTATCAATTTAATAAGCAAGTGCTGTTTCTCACTTAGCTTTGTATATCCCACACCCATTTACCTCACACATAAATCTATAGCGCTGCTTAATTTGTAAAAATAATTAGAGTTTGTGCCCAAGGAAACATGCCATCCAAGCTACTTTGTATCCCAAACAGCAGAACCGGTTCCACAGTGGCATGGCTGACCTTTAAATCGCATTTATGCTAAATGAAAAAAGAGTCTGCAGCAGTGATACGAAATCCAGTTGTATCCATCTCTGTGCCCGTAGCTTTGGATGCGCTTTCTCTTTCAAGGGGTGTCACGCGGAGTAGCGCTGACTGAGCCTTATAAATAACGTCGAGCACTTTGTTCCTTCGCTGGTAACAGCGCAGCCTCCTAACTCCCCATGAATCAGCAGCAGCTACAGTGGTTACATTCAAAGGGGCATGCTAGTATATCAAGAACTGTTCATGGGTGAAACCCGGGCCCATTGCGTCAAATAAAGTAGCGACAGTAGCGTGCGCGCAGGACGTGCCGCACTCTGTATAGGTGCCCCCCACGCTCTGCCAGGACTTAAGGCAGTGGTGGCCCGTACCACATATAGATTCAGTGGATTCACAGGCTGATTGTTATTAGACATGCGTCAGTGGGGTTGTACAGGACAAAAAAGCACACAGTTTAGGTCTGGGAGGGTGATAAATAAAGCCGCTTATACATGGCTGGGGGTGTCTGCTTATAGGTTTAAAGGCGTGTGGGGCCCTCGTTTTTTTGGGCTAAAATCCATGCTTTTGAAAAACCCTCATGACCTATTAAATAATTTGTTTAAGTTGTGACAGTATTTTTATATTTACAGTTAAAGCACAAATAGCCATATCATACTGCATACACAATTATAAAAAGACATAGTAAAACCAGGCCTACATTTATCGCACAATAAATCTTTAAGCGCAACATTTGTAACACAGCACCAGATGCAGCTAACCTCTACAAAACGCTTGCAGACACACGGCGAGAAGAGTCATAAAACCCACGCCCCCGCTCCACTTCTAAAGAGAACACAAGGAATTTTATGGTGGACCAAAAGGATCCTATAAAACTTGTGCTTATCTCCAGGAAGCGCAAGAAAAATGTACGTGTGTGCCCAAGGAAGCATGCCTGCACTTTCTCCCATTGTCAAGTCCCTGAATGGGGTTATCAGCAGGGTCCGGCCGTTTTTAGGGCTCGCGCCTGCGTTGCAGTGCGCAGCACTGCTCGCGCAGCGAGAGCCCTTTTGTATGGGGTTCTGAAAGCTGCTCACACGCTCGTGCGTGTGGTTTTGCTTTCAGCGGCTGCCATTGGCTTTCGCGTGCTTTTTAAAAAAAAAAAAAGCCAGCACGCAATTGGGCAAAGGCGGGCGCATGTCCCGCCTTTGCTCTGCCCATTCCCGTCGTGGCCAGCACGCGCAGCAGCGCGCGTTCGCTTCGCTGCCGCGCTCCCTAGCCCCCGCTCCTCTGTGGTGCGCGCGCACCACTGGTTTTTAATACTTAGTTGTTGAACCGGATTTAACGCTGACATGTTTGTAAACCAGCTGGGTTTAAATGTGTGCAATATGAATGCACATACTGTTGTGGAAGAGGCCTCGCGCTGTTTATGACTCAGGCTGCGTTAGCAAATAGCGGAACCCAGTCAAGGCTTGCTCAAGTTCACACACATGAACGGGTGGAGAAGCCGGGAGTACAACTCGGATCTCCTGGTCATAAAGTGAACAAGGTCAGCCGTAGTCTGAAAGAATAAATGGGAGGGGGGCTTTCACAGTCCATCGACTAGGGGGAATGGGGTAAGAGGGATGACAGGCTGACGTACACATCGATTGGCTTCAAACACTCCTGGGAGTCTGCAGGAATACAGAAGGAAGAAGACGCAAACAGGAGTGGGAGGTGTGTGGGAAGAAAGAAAGTGAAGACGGCTCGGAAACAGCCCTAATTTGAAAGGGTAATCCAGCGATTTGTGCCACAATGCGTCTCAGCAGCACCCAGATGCCATCGAACACTGGATCGTCTTGGAATCCTATTAAAAGTGTGTGTTGGTGTTTGTCGGTGATTCAGACGTGAATAGGGAGACCTGTTGTATTTTATTTTCTCTTCATAGCCAGTTAAGCTTGCACGAAAGCTCAGCGAGTTAACCGCTGACCCATAACATCTGTTATTTTGAAGCCTCGAAAGACCCACCATCTCTCTGTCTTGGCGACAGTAAATATAGTCCCTTTGTATTAGGTACGCTTGTTATTTACACCTCTCAGGAACCTCGAAAGTACAATTTAAGGCGCTAAATAAAGCACGTTACTGTGTGCAATACAGCAAATCCACACGTTCATTTGTATCCAAACCATGGAAAAGACTTTGTATGTTCATCATGTGTTGGTCATATAAAGAAAATAATGTACACATTACATGGCTGATGTGATAACGTATAATGTCTGATAAGTTACGAGTTAGCAAACTTCAAATCCCCATCCATTTTACACATGGAATATACAGTATATACATCCATTCTTACACATGGAATATACAGTATATACATCCATTCTTACACATGGAATATACAGTATATACATCCATTCTTACACATGGAATATACAGTATATACATCCATTCTTACACATGGAATATACAGTATAAACATCCGTTCTTACACACGAACACTTCAGGCATTTTTGAAACATGTAGCTCCGTATTTAAAATAAGCCCCAGACGCTAGGTCGGCTCAGGCGCTCGCATTAACCCACTGTGTAACACGGCCCTGAAAAGGTGGATTGTAAATCACGACTCGGGCACACGCAAATAACACGTTTATTGTTCACTGCAGGGGGTTTACTGTCGTCGGGGTACATTTTATTTTCCACCCCTTTTCCTGATCCTCCTTTCAACTCTCAGCCTCTAAAGCCCATTTCCTATAAAGTGCATTTACATTTACAAGGCGTGTATGTTACAACTGCACCCTGGTGTGTGTTTGTGTAGATTTAATATGCGTGCCGCTGAAGGAAGAATTAATTGTTTAGGTCCTGACACCAGTGACATTAAATGCGCTTTTCAGGTCAGAGGAAAAATGAAATGTTTTTTTTCTTCTAAACAAAACTAACGCGGAAATAACGAAGACACGGCCACAGTTTTAGGCGATGCACATTTTTCTGCGCATTGAATCCTTCACGTGGGTTTACAACAAAAGAGGAGATAATTGAAATAATTCCGTTATTACTGGCAGGGCATTGGCACCGCTTTATGTCGGCTTCAGTTACTGCCCCTCGCCAAGGAGATGCCAGTTCGGAGCAGAGGTGTGCGCCTCGGCCCTTCACGAACCCCGACCAACCTCCCGCTTTAAAGCCCCCCGAAGCACCCCTCGCCTTCACCCTGGAGCGCTCCTTAAGAAATAGCCCTTGTAATAAAACGGTTTAATTTGCTCATCGAGTCCCAGTTATGGGGTAACGGTTATGTTAGGCTAATTTGATCTTGATATAGCGCAACGACTCGACCCTGAAGGGACATCTCGGCGCTCTGACACGCAGGAGATGAAAGAGGCAACTAGTTAAACAGCCTCGTTTAAGATGTATTTAAAACCAGAAACAAGGGGCCATGCACGAATAAAGTTGCTTTCTATCGCCGGCTCATTAGGTAATAACCCTCCCAGCCAAGCTCACTGCATTTATCTGTATAACTTGCGTTTCACTCAGACACACTTTTAGGATTTGAGCCCTTCGACCTTTCAAAAGGAGGTCGGACACATTTGGGGTTCTGTTCGGGTGCACTTTCGAGATACCGGCTACTTGGAGAAGTGTCCAATAGTAATTGTTGTGACTGGCGAAATATATTTTCATGACAAAGAAGTAATACTTTTCCTCCTCTTTAACATTGAAGCGAAATATTTCGGCTTTAATTTGCTGGTCTAGCCGCCGCTCCTTCCCCGCACCCACCAGTCCATCAAAGGTGATGCTTACAATATCATGAACCGGCCACCTCTTTGACCGCCAGTGTACAGTAAACAGTAGCCGAGAGTTGACGGGTTTACTTTTGCACCGTCATGCCCGGCACTGCACCCATGTTCCATGACTCATGCATTTTGAATCAAAACGTTTTTTTGCTAAATCTGCAGGCGTATTTTTTTATCAATATCTGCAGATGCACCCTTTGCAGAACACGCTGCAGTATAGCATTTAATAGGCATGACTATTGCTTCATAACTTGTTTTATATGGCTTTTCGAACTGCTCTTATTGAATTTGTAAGCGCTCTAAGTAACTTTTTTTATTGTTACCCATTGTAATGGGTCTGAATTTACCAACCTGGGAAGGCTGGAAGACTGAGTAGGCGTGGCAAAGATTTGAGCTTCCAACCTGTAGATCACCCCTTGTTTCGAGGCGAACATTCACCCCACTCGGCCATCCTGCCAGCCCTCCTGCATTTAAACCAGGATCAGTTTTGGCCACTTCAGAAGGATGAGAGCCAAGTCAGCCCCGTCAGTGTCTGAACCAGAGACTTGGAGGTCACTGCAAAAGGAACACACAGACACGTGGGCATCTCACTTCCTTGGCACTGACCAACAAACTGAGTCGAATGCCTGTCAATATTACAAATGGCATGTCCTAGCAAGGAGAGACACTCAATGCTGTCGCCACAACAGCAAATACATTTACATACCACAGAGAACTTAAGGAAAGGGGACCCGAGTAATACAAGGTCTTGATGATTACAAGTAGAAAGGACAAAAAGGTTCAAATGGTTACTCATCAACAAGACACCCCGAAACGGCATTACAACGTTCCAACTCTGTTGCTGCTCTACGCACCCACCGTTCTGCCCTCCGTAGACCCCAATTCTAACCGCCATCTTTCCCTCCAGTTTCACTTCCACCCGCGCCCCCATTCTCACTAGCATGGCCTCCAGGGTCGCCGTCGTCCATGCCAGCATTGACACCACCTCGCATTCCCCCACGCAGCCTTCTCACCTTCACACACCCCAATGCCACCCTTACCGGCATCTGCCATCCAGTACCAGCTGCACCCATGCCCCATTGTCACTCAGACAGGTCCCTGTGGAAAGTGCGGCCTGCCCTTACGGCAATGACGCACTCCAGCCACATGTAACTGCGAACACATCTCGGGGAGCACAGTCACTAATGGGTGGGGCGCGGCTACACAAGAGTTGTGATAAATACATTCATCCCTTGGGGACTCTGAAAAAAAGATTTTCAGGACTTTCCTGAAGATCAAGGAAGGTAGTTATGCTCACATGATTCTGGGTAAGAAATCCAATGTCTGAGGCATTATTAAAGTTTGAGCTATTGGCATTGCTAAATAATGCAACACCAATAGCTCAAACTTTAATAATGCGAGACCTATTGCATTGCAAATGCTTGTTTAGGAAGACACGTGTTCTGTACCGCCCCCATTGTAGGGCGACGGTCCTCTTTAGTGCGCTTTCTGAATGCCCAGAAACGATCTAAGCCTGGTGAATAATGCGTCACAGTGGAGCAAGTCTCCTCTTCGCGGATCTGAGTGTGCACTCCTCGAATATCTGAGGGTACACGCGCGCACACGCGCACACACGCACTCACGCACACATACATGTGCTTAGGCGTTATCCCAAGGCTGGGCGAACATGCAACTTGTAACTGCAAATGAGACCAGGAACAAATCCGATAGACTTTGATCATATAGCAGATAAAGCGCACTTCAAACATTGATTGTAACATTCGTTATTCAGAATCTCTAGTTATACGGTTGCGAAATGGTTAAACTGACTTTATAATGGCAGCTATTAAAGCACGGTCCGCTCAGCGCTTAGAAACGGCGAGAGTGCGCTATGAGGCGCGTATAAACTAAGGTATTGTTTTCATTATTATTACTACTCAGCAAGAGAAGGGGAGACCTGTATCACAATTTCGTTTCGAGGCGACAGAAAAGTCAAGTAAAACGCTCTGAACTCGCAGAGAGCTTTCACCCTTCGTTAGAGATGAAGCGATTTTGATAAGAAACGAAATAGGTGAGAGGTAGAAACCCTCGAATTAAAAAAATACTCTGATTGGTGCGCCTTTCATCAAAAGCAGATGTTTTTCTCATTACAAATAAAGCGGTGCTGCGCGCGTGTACAGTCAGAAGAGCGAATACACGGATGCGTTGTGTGAGAGAGGTGGCATAAATCGATGCAAAAGATTAGAGCGCTTTGAGAATGCAACCTAATACAAATTGTGGTTTGCTTCCACTGAGGCTCTTCCTGTTTGCCTGCAATTATTCAAATTATTTTTCATTCTAAATTAGGTGATGGTATACTTCAGCTGTGTATTGCCCCGGACTTATTTTTAGGCATCTCCCGTTTATTGTTTGTTTTCTACACATGCAAGACTTTAAAGGTCTGGCCAGAGTATGGGCCCCTTGTGTTTTTGTGTGCTTGGGCGAAATGGTCCATTACGGTAGCGCCTCTCAAAATAGTTAGCAGCACTTTCTTCAAAGCTCTGGACAGAGCGCTCTCACTCTTTCCTGGAGCAGGCCTATTTGGAGGGGAGGACAGGGTGAACGACCTGGGGATTTATTTTCACCCATAGCCCTTGGGCTGTGGGGATCTGCGAGTAGGCAGTTGTGTTAAGTGGGGTTTGGCGGGCCCGAGCTGTCCGCATGAGGGTGTAAGTCACTCGGTGGCACTGACTGGGCAGGCGATTCATACATGTTGTGGAGACGGTAGTTCCGGTTCAGAGCCTGCCTGGTATCAGGCACATGTCTGGATCACACTCACAGGCACACCCCATACCATACAAACACACACACGCATCAAACATTGACAGACACACGTATACGAATGCGCACAGGCACACCACAAAGTCAGACATGCACGCCCACACACAGGCGCACACCACATAAAAACACCCAAGCATACACACGGACACACACCACACAGAAATACACCCCATCCATTAACTAATTAAAGTGACACGCACAACACAGGTGCACGCAGTTACACCACAAAGACACACACGCGTGAATACATACCATCACAAACCATGCAGAAACACCCACGCATGCAGACATCCCTCATAGAAACACACTGCAAACATTGACAACTGCTTAAATGCACAGAAAAACAACAGGTGCACATATATATATCACAAAGACAAACTAAATTTGGCGCACACCTCACCGGATCTAAACACGCGCACACACCAGGTACAGACACACACAGCCAGGCATGATAAAGGCACGCACCAGAGCGCGCTCACTCACTTCCAACATGTTCACGTAGACTCGCCAGACGGTTTTACGTACACCCGCAAGCACATCATACACATACATATTACACACACACAAGCTGCAAACTAAATCAAAACACACAAGTACCCTGGCACTGATGCACGTCTAAACATGCACCCAACGTACATGCACCGATCTGCAGGTTCTTAAAAACACGGTCACTAATAATCAAATATAAGTTGTGTTTAGTTATACAGTGAAGAACACACTGGAACCTATAACCATATATTCTTTTCCACATATTAAGGGCAGACGCATGCACCAGTATAATTTTTATGAGGCAAACACATGTACACAAATAGACAACCACGCAGGGCCACGGGCATGCATACGCAATCACATTGACTCATGAACAGACACACAGACATCACACTGACAGACACGCACACACACGCATCCCTGCAAAAGACACACAGCCTCCTGGTAAGTGCCCCCCCCTCTCCCCACGCCTCTCCCCCGTTCAGGACCTCAGCGCTCTACCCCTCTGGGAGGAGAGGGGCAGAGACACACAGACCCTCTCAGACTGGCAGAACTGTGCCGGGGACCTCTGTCTAGCCCCACCCGGAGGCCTTGGATAAAGTGACCCCGCACCTCGGTCGCCGCCGATGTAACCCGCAGGATCCCCAGACTGGCCGGTCACTGTCAAGAAACAGGCCCCAAAGAAACGCACCCAAAAACCTGAATATTACACCCTAAAACACAGTACGCGCACTCCTGGTCTCACTGCCCTGCTCGGCCCATCAGCAACGCCGCTCCCCGACCCGTGTTTTCGCAGCCTCGCAGCCATACAGGGGGTGCGGACCCATTAATCGCCCACCCCTCTTATGGATCCGTCCCCGCCCTGCCGATGAAAGGGGTGCTGGCCACTCCGTTCGGGGCATCGGAGACAGGGCATGAACATCACTTGTCGTGGGCCCAGGCGTTTTCTTAACTTACAAACAACTGCTTAAACTAGGCATAAAAAATTCCGCCATCAACATTTAACAGAAAAACATTAATTCGCTGTTGCTCGGAACAAATAAAGTGAGACTGCTTCAAATTACATGCGAATATCTTTCATATATTCAATATGTATTCCATGTAGCGCCTACTATTGCTCCTTTCTGCCACTTCAGAGCCTGTGACGCAACGAAATTGCACGCGTTTTTAACAAAGTAAATATAGCCTCAATAAGAAATCTCAAAAAACAACCTATCAACACAGCAAAATAAAAGCATGCAAAGAATTGGATCTTCCAATTCACTTACAGTTGAGGGAGACCCACAGACGAACGGCCGCTGATTAGTTGAGTGACTTAAAACTATAAGATTCGCACCACTTAGCTGTCGCACATTCCAGTATTGCTCACTATGTGCGCACGACAGATTACACGGCTGGGGGCTGCTTGTTACAAACGAGTGTCTTCTTACAGGTTTAAAAGCATGTGGAGCCCTCGTCTTTCTTTTGCTAAATTGCTTATTCTTAAAACACCCGAACCCAAGTTGCAGGCGCGCTGGATACGTCAGACAACGATTGTCTGCTTACAGGTTTAAAGGCGTGCAAGGCACTAGTCTTTCTGTGTTTTTACAAAAGAAGCTGTAAAACATCACAACAGCTAACTAAATAGATGTGTCTGTGCCTGGAAGGCACTCTATCAACATCACGTGCTTCAAAGAAAAAAAAAACAACAACCAAAACAACAGCACCATGTGTCTGTGCCTCGGAAGCACTTGATCAACATCACCTGCATTAAATAAAAAAGTCCAACAACCAAAACAACGCCCCTAATACAAGTAAAGGGGCCAATAGCCATAGGCGTGGCTAACAGCCCAAAAGGAGGGACTTCAAACACTAGTAACCAATACCAAGTACAAAGGGTTTGAAAGGCACACTGGAGAACAAATGAGAATAACTATTTAAAAAGAGGCGGTCAGACACTCACTAAAGTATATACTGCATGTCTCAACGAGACAGCGCAAGCGCTGCCTAGGCGAGACCTAAAAATGAAACCTTAATGAATGCAAACAAGCCTTTTTGTTTCTGACAAACCCGGCCTAAAAGTTGTAGCCATAGAAGTAGTAACTGTGGGGCATATTAGCAAGACCCACGTTAAAATTATCGCCGTTTTAGCGGCAGGAAACTGCCGCTAAAGCGGCGATAATAGGCTTGCTAATATGCATTATAGAATTCCAATAGAAGCCCAGGTTAGATGTGCAGGACATCTAACCTGGGCTTCTATTGGAATTCTATACGCATATTAGCAAGCCCATTATCGCCGTTTTAGCGGCAGTTTCCTGCCGCTAAAACGGCGATAATTTTAACGTGGGTCTTGCTAATATGCCCCTAAGTCTTTTGAAGGGCCTCCCCCATAACATGAGGTGGGTTAAAGTTCAAAGCAGCCTGGAAACGGAAGAAACCACTGCTGGCAGAATACGTTTAAAACATTTATGTTGCCTTCTGATACAACTTGTCATGCATGTACTGTACTTCTCACTTTTGTACTATGTCGTTTGTTTACTTGTGACTCTTTCGTGCTTCGCCCCTCCTTCTTCGCTCCTCCCCCGGATTTCTGGAAAATCAGGCCATCCCTTGTCAGAGAGGCAGAGCCTGTCCTCTGATGGGTGCCAGAGCACCACCAGAGGTGAAGCAAGAACTCTCCTATACATCAGTGTGCTCCTTGTGTCCGCTGGAGGGCGCCCGAGCCCCACAGGTTAAACAGGAATGGATCTAATCTTCCGTGTGTGCCTTGTGTGTCCACTGGAGGGCGCCAGAGCACAACGCACTGTACGAGAGGGTTTTCAAAGCATCTCACCGCACCAGAGCACAGGGATGAATCTGTGAGGAGTGTCACTCTGTATTTGTTTTTAATTATGATTAAGATATGTGTGGTGACCTGAACAAGTAATTAGGGCATTTCCCCTTCTCCGGGCCCACACAGCAGCTCTTCCGTCAGTGTGCCCACCTTGCTCCCATTTACAGAGGGCACATTTAGCGGGGCGCAGCCCCCTCTAGTGGCCCCAGCACAGTCAGAGCCTGCAGTTGTAACTCCCTGGTTCGGCACCCGGGTTCAGTTCTGCACCCACTTTGTTTGGAGCCCGGGGTTGTAGTGAACCCCACACTTTAGCAGTTTCAGCGGGGGCTGCCACTGGGCTGGTGAACTGGGTCTCACCAAAACATGACTTATTTATGGGCCTCTTCTGTCTGCAGGGAAAATGTCCATAAATAACAGTGGGTGAATGGGTTAATAAATGTGAAGATGAGAGAAGGAACAGATGGGTGAAAGGATAGAGGAAGAAAGAGTGAAAGGATGGATGAATAGATACAGGGTGATATGGATGAATGCATGCATGATGGATGGATGGAAAGGGGGAGGCATGGACAGATGGGTGTATGGAGAGATGCAAGAGTGAAAGGATGGATGAATATATGGATGAATGCATGTGTGATGGATGGAAAGGTGAAGGCATGGGCAGATGGGTGTGTGGAGAGATGCAAGAGTGAAAGGATGGATGAACATATGGACAAATGAATGCATGATGGAAAGGGGAAGGCATGGACAGATGGGTGCATGGATAGATGGAAGAGTGAAGGGATGGATGAACATATGGATGAATGCATGCATGCGTGATGGCAAGGTGAAGGCATGGACAGATGGGTGTGTGGAGAGATAGAAGAGTGAAAGGATGGAGTCATAGATAGATGGGGATGAAAGGGTGAAGGGATCTATTCTAAGGATGGTCATGTTATCCCTCTTCACTGCTCCTGTTATTGGAGGTCTGATTCAAGTGGGGCATTTCCATTTCCTAACTACTCCCTTGTTGGAGCCGTGCATGGTCTGAGACTTGGAGACAGAGCCGGGGGCACACGATAAAACAGGGGTCAGCGATCTGCAGTGGTACCCAGACTGGGGCGCTTGGAGGATGGGTGCATGCTTGGATGAATGAGTGATTCCCAGCATGGATAATTAATGGCTGAGTATATGGATGGTTGAATCGGTGAGTGCATGGGTGGATGAAAGAGTGATTCCCTGCATTGATAATTAATGGGTGAGTATACGGATAGTTGAATCGGTGAGTGCATGGGTGGATGAATGAGTGATTGCCTGCATGGATAATTAATGGGTGAGTATACAGATGGTTGAATCGGTGAGTGCATGGGTGCATGAACGAGTGATTCCCAGCATGGATAATTAATGGGTGAGTATATGGATGGTTGAATCGGTGAGTGCATGCTTGGATGAATGAGTGATTCCCTGCATTGATAATTAATGGGTGAGTATACAGATGGTTGAATCGGTGAGTGCATGGGTGGATGAATGAGTGATTCCCTGCATGGATAATTAATTGGTGAGTATACGGATGGTTGAATCAGTGAGTGCATGGGTGGATGAATGAGTGATTCCCAGCATGGATAATTAATGGGTGAGTATATGGATGGCTGAATCGGTGAGTGCATGGGTGGATGAGAGAGTGATTCCCTCCATTGATAATTAATGGATGAGTATACGGATGGTTGAATCGGTGAGTGCATGGGTGGATGAATGAGTGATTTCCTGCATGGATAATTAATTGGTGAGTATGCGGATGGTTGAATCGGTGAGTGCATGGGTGGATGAATGAGTGATTCCCAGCATGGATAATTAATGGGTGAGTATATGGGTGGTTGAATCGGAGAGTGCATGGGTGGATGAATGAGTGATTCCAAGCATGGATAATTAATGGCTGAGTATATGGATGGTTGAATCGGTGAGTGCATGGGTGGATGAATGAGTGATTCCCTGCATGGATAATTAATTGGTGAGTATACGGATGGTTGAATCGGTGAGTGCATGGGTGGATGAATGAGTGATTCCCAGCATGGATAATTAATGGGTGAGTTCATTCATTTATGATCGATGGTTGAATTGGTGAGTGCATGGATGAATGGTTGATTAAGTGAATGCCTGACTGGCTGAACAGGTGCCCGAGTGCATAGATGGATTCAGACAGGTTACACCGATCTTATAAGCGGAGTCCGTAGGTAAAATGAAATTCGTACAAAAATACTACAATATCGTGGCCCTGCACACACTACAGAAGGCTTGTCCATCACTTGCCACATTATATTGTTTACCACAATAATGCAGTGCAAGTATTACGCATGGATGGGCTCCATCATGCCAGGGGGGGTCAACGGTGTGCCAAGGATTACTACAATTATACCACGACGGGCATTACGCTTGAGACTTGTGACGGGCGCTGCTGCTTATCCTGGGGTTCTGGCCCACATTTGCAGGTTTGAATTCCCAAACCACGGGTGCAGCGACACTGAGACCAGTGCATGCACCATCGCTGAGCGGAGAATTCAGGTTACTGCAGACCCGCACAACCCACTGAGCATACCTGCAAGTGTGATGTTTGTGCTCTCGGGGATACTACTAGTCCCTTAAAGGGTTCAGGAACACAGTGGTAATACAAACGATCTATCCATAATGAGTTGCGTGTTGAAGGATCACAGGAAACAGGATATGCATCTTGACATATTTATTTTAAATAGTTATTTTAAAACTGCTAAATCTAGTGCAATCTATTGTTCGGTAACACAGTAGAAGATAAAGGTTAAAAGCAACCAAGCATTTCATGATCAGTGAAAACTAACAGGAACATTTGTAACAGCACAATTTGTAGCTCTTGGCACCTTCACTGTGCCAACTCTAGGCACTATGCTAGTTCTTGCAAATGCATAAATAATACGCCTATTTCTCGAGTTTCAGAGGTGGTGTGCGACTGGACAACAAGGTTTGTCTCCTCTCTGGAACAGCTTGGCAGCTATTTTGAACACAAGGGTGAGGCGATTTGTATCGGCCCGAAAGCACAATCCTGAAAGTTTATGGGGGAGATTTGCAAAAAATCAGCGCAACGCAATGCAGCCCCTAGCAAGACAACGCTGCATTTCGTGACAGGGAGAGAGCATTAGACTGCCGTATCTTCAGAGATCTCCTCCCCTTTCACTTGCGCCGGCGCTGATTTTAGCTGATTTCAGCACCATACTCTAGGGTGTGTGCATGAATCTAGCATAGGTTTTGTACAGGAAGGGTGCCCTTCCAGTACAAACTACTATGCCTACATACAATGCAAAACTTTTCTCACTTTGTATGCGTGCTGCACAGTGCAGCACCCATGCAAAGTCAGAAAAGCATGGAGGATTAAAGCATTTCTCCTGTTAGCCCCTCCTTTGAAGGGGGGTTAACTTTTGGCACTAAACCCTGTCGAGTGGTCCAGTGGGAGACCCTTGCTCTTCTGCAGGTCCGCTGTTGTATGTCTTATGTTTGTGCCTGATTTCTATCTGTTGTCTGTCTCTTTTTTGCTATTTGTGCCCCTGTTTATTTTTGCCTGTTTTATTCTTCATTGTACTTGTGCACCTGTTTGTATCCTCCACGCCCGTTTCTCGCCGCCCTTTTCCCCCGCTGCTGCCCCCGTGGCCCCTCCCCCCTTCCGGTTCCCTCTCCCACCTCCCAGCTGCGCTTCCCTCCCCCTTCCCTATTTAATGGCGGCCACGCAGCTGGCACGCCTAAGGCAAGCCCTTCTGTGCCCGTCCGCGACCCGACCACAACCAGTGCCAGGGACCCTGGTTCTCCAACCACCCACCGCTACGACTCTGCTGGCCTCCTCGCACTGAACCCTGGAAGGAACAACAACTGCCAGCTGGCAGTGCCAAACACCACCCATGGCCAGTTCTCCTGCTGACACTGCTGACAATCCTTCACCATCCTCTGCACCGCTACGGCCGCCGTACCCATGCCGGACGCCAGCACCCCCGAAGCCCTGAGGTGCATCCTCCTCAACGTGCGCTCCCTGCACAGACACGCTGTAGAGATCTGGGACCTCCTCGACACCTTCTCGCCAGACTTCACCTTTTTCATGGAAACCTGGACCAATGCCTACTCCCCCCCAACATCGCCACCGCCATCACCGCCGGATACAAGATGCAGAGGAAGGACCGCCCAGAAGGAGGACTCGCCAACGCTCACAAGAGCTCCCTCTGACTCTCCACCTCCAGCACGAGCGACTTCCCTCTCACCACCGAACATCTCCACTTCCAGATCCAGACCAACCCCAGAACGATGCTATGCGGCACCCTCACCTACAGACCCCCAGACCTCGAACTTCGGTCACCACTACCATCGCTGACCTCATCGCGCCACACGCCATCACCTCCATGGACAACATATTCATCGGAGACCTGAACTTCCACCTCAACAACCTCAGCGACCCAAACTCCACCGCCCTCCTGGACAACCTCACCAACATCTGACTGAAACAGCTCGTCACCACCCCTACCCACAAGGCAGGACACACCCTCGACCCCATCTTTGCAGGAGGGAACAACGTCCGCTTCAGCCACAGCACGCAGCCCCTCTGGACGGACCACCACTGCCTACACAATGCCACTGCTCACAAATCCACTCCACGCCCACCATGAAGGAGCTGGAGCACAGGCACTGAGGAGCACCTCAACTCCACCCTCAACCTCGATCTGCCTCCCGCCTCAACCGACGCCAACTCTGCAGCCAAGAAGCTACACCGGTGGATCACCATCTGCGCAGACAAACTTGTCCCCCCCCGCAACCCCAACAGACAGCGCCCCATGAGGGCCACCTGGTTCACCACCGACCTCTAAGAATCCAGACGCACCTGCAGACGTCTCGAAAAACGATGGAGGAACAGCAAAACCACTGAAGACCATACCACCTACAAGAACGCCATGACAGAATACCATCAATTAATCAGATCCACCAAAAGGACCTTCACCCGGAACAAAATCCTCTCCAACTCCAGCAACTCAAAGGAACTCATCAGCATCATCCAGCAATTCACCAAACCTCACAGCGAAGCCACGGATGTCACACTCTCCCAGGACCTCTGCAACAAGCTCGGCTCCTACTTCCATCTGAAAATCAAGGCCCTCTACGACAACTTCAGCGAACAGACTCCAGAAACCACTCCTTCCTCCAGCGACGACAGCCAGCCTACCATCACTGCCTGAGCCCCGGTCACCACTGAAGATACTGCCACGACCATGAAGAGCACTCACTCAGGAGCCCCCATGGACCCCTGCCCACGGCACATCTTCCATAGAGCCGCCGACGCCACAGCACCCAAGCTACAACGCACCATCAATGCCACCTTCAAATTCAGCACATTCCCCGACAACTGGAAACGCGCAGAAGCCAAACCTCTCCTCAGGAAACCTCCTGCAGACCCGACAGACCTATAAAACCACCGACCCATCTCTCTACTTCCCTTTGCGGCCAAAGTAACCAAAAAGATTGTCAATGCCCAACTGACAAACTTCATCGAAGAGAACGCCATCCTCGACCCTTCCCAATCTGGATTCCGCAGCAACCACAGCAACAAGACGTCCCTCCTCGCCGCCACAGATGACATCCGCACGCTCCTCGACCAAGGTCACACCGCGGCCCTCATCCTACTCGATCTCTCCGCAGCCTTCGACACAGTCTCCCACGCACACTCACAGCCAGACTCCACAACGCCGGCATACAGGGAACTGCCCTCGACTGGCTCCGCTCCTTCCTCGCCGGCAGAAACCAAAGGATCAGACTTCTGCCCTTCCTCTCCGAACCCACAGAGATCAACTGATTAGTACCCCAAGGATCATCGCTCAGTCCCACGCTCTTTAACATCTACATGGCCCCCTCGCTGCCATCGTCAGACAGCATGGACTCAGCATAGTATCCTACGCATACGATACCCAGCTCATCCTCTCCCTCACGAAGGAACCCAACGCCACCAGACTCAGCTTCCAGGAAGGAATGAAAGACGTCGCATCCTGGATGAGCAGCAGCTGTCTGAAGCTCAACTCGGAGAAGACAGAGGTCCTCGTCCTCGGACCCACCCCCTCAGCTTGGGACAACACCTGGTGGCCGACTGCCCTCGGCAGCACCCTACCCCCCCAGACCATGCCCGGAACCTTGGCATCATACTCGACTCCTCCCTCACCATGACCCGCCAGATCAATGTCGTCACCCCCACCTGCTTCAACACCCTCCTCATCATTCGCAAGACGTTCAAATGGATCCCCCAGAATGCAGAAAGACCGTCGCCCATGCACTCATAACAAGCAGACTGGACTACGGAAACACCCTCTACGCTGGAATCAACAAATCCCTGCTATGCAAACTCCAGACCATCCAGAACACTGCGGCCAGACTCGTCCTTGGCATCCCACGACATGATCACATCACCCAAAACCTGCGAAACCTCCACTGTCTCCCCATTGAGAAGAGTGTAACTTTCAAGCTACTTGCCCACGCCTACAAATCCCTCCACAACACCGGACCCAAATACCTCAACGGACGGGTCTCCTTCCACTTACTCAAGAGAAACCTCCGCTCCGAAGACCTCCCCCTAGCAGAAACCCTGCGCATCCACAGAACCAGAGCGGGTGGAAGAGCCTTCTCCTACATCACGGCAAAGGAACAATCTCACGGTCAACATCAGATGCTCCCCCACTCTGCACACCTTCAGGAAGAGCCTCAAGACCTGGCTCTTCGGCTGACTAGGAGCTGCACCCCCCCACCCCCCTCAGCGCCTTGAGACCCTCACGGGTGAGTAGTGCACTTCTCAATTCCCTGATTGATTGATTAATTGAACCCCATCTGCAAATCTTTGTAAAAATGGTTTTGCGTCAAAAGGCATGGGTGGTTGCATGGGAACGTGTGGTATCTTCTGGCTCAGGGGGACTGCTGTCCTTTGGCTGCACCCCTCCCCTTATGCTCACATGGTTCTTTCCCGTCACCCGACCTCTTAGAATGTTGCCGCACTGAAGGTTCTAGGTCGAATTCCCTGCGAGGAGACGAGAGAGACCGGCGGTGTGAGCGGTGGCTGAGGTCATCATTTCCCTTAACCTGAATAAAGTTCATCTCCTGTATGTTAAAGACGGCTCTTTGTGAACTGAGTTCTTGTGTGTGGATTTCATCTAACATTTTACACTGGCGACGAAGGACGGGCACAGGAGCGTCGATGTGTAGAAAGAACTGGACCTCAACACGCGAAGAAATTGACATTGCATAACTTTGGGAGCTGCGGTGCTGTGAGTAATTTTATAGCAGTACTTGCGTTGTGTGGCACAGCCTGAGCAGACGTACTGTGCGTTGTAAAACTCACCTTGGTGTAAAGCTGACAGAAAGCGAGGTAGCGAGACCATTTAGGAGTGCCTTGTGTGCCACGTGGGTGAAGGTGTATTTGCCTCTGGAGGAGTCAGACGGAATGCAAATCGAAGCACTGTGGAGAATGGTCGCGAACTGACAGAGCGATTACTTCAGTACTGACGTCCATGTGTTTTGCTGTGTCACGTGTGATATTCCGTGAACGGTAGAGACGTGTGGGTACTTCGCCAGCATTATCTGCTTTGCAGCTTTTACAGTAATCACAATCTACCTGCCCATGTGGAGTGGATGTAGTCACTCTGTCACATTCTTAAACGGAGTCGAAGCTGGATCAGTGTCAGCTGCCAGCAGAAGGGAGAGAGTCTATCCTGTGGAGAAAAGTGGATCCTTAAATCTTCATATGTGCGTAGTGGCTGTTTGGGCACGGAGAAACAGGTGTGCTACTAATCTGAAGACTGAGTTTGGGGGACAAGTCTTCAGTCAGTTTCTCCGTGTCGTTTGATCTCCAGGAGTATTGACTCGAAAGACACCTTGGCCAGTCACGCTGACTGGCACAGCTCCTCACAGTCATTACGTAAAGGAGGGGATGTGCGAAGTAGCAGTAGTTGATTACTATGACTGGCGCAGAACACAACTGTCGCCTGGTTGTGAGGGGGTCCTGATCTGAAACTAAGGTGAACACTCATCCGCAGGTCACGCTGACTGGCACAGCACCTCATTGTCGTCTGGGGTGAAGCAGCCCTCATTTTTTTGTGGAGAGTTACTCGCACTGTGTGACACTGTCTTACACTCATCTCCCCTCTGAGGAACCTGACATGCACCAGAATAGTTTTGGCATGTGACTCTGATACTGTGCTCAAGCTGGTTTGCAGACGTTATTTCAGCCAACACGTTTTAAAACTCTCACGTCTTGTAACACTTTAGAGCTGACAAATGTTTGGGTAAAGCAGAAAAGGAACAAATTGCACCATCTAGTGCTTAACTTTTGTAATTTTCTATCTCACTGTTTCTACAGTCCTGTAGTCAGCTAAGAATTTAAAGTGTGACCTCTTTTTTTTTGTGTGTGTTTCCCGGCCTTCTGGGGTGTGGGCACTGGTGACCGTATCGGGGAGAAACAGTGGACAATACATGCTTCATATTTGTGTTTCGCAGTTAGGATAATCCTAATTTTATGCAAATCATGCAGAATGTTACTCCACCCACATTTTTTTGGGTACACCAGGGGAGCCTCCGCTAAAATGGAACAAGTGGAAAAAAGTATTTCAGAATTATGCGTTGGTTTGTGGTCCAAATTTAGGTTTGGAAAGAAAGGTAGCGCTATTATTATACTACTTGGGCGCTGAAGGTCAGGAGGTTCTAGAACACCTGCCTGACTTGAATGCGAATGACGACAGAGGTTTAAATGATTATGAAATATGTTTGAAAAAATTAGACCTACATTTCTTGCCTAAGATTAGCACCATCATGGAACGCTACCATTTTGGGAGAAGAGGACAGAAAGAAGGTGAGACTGTGGAGGAATTTGTGTCAGATTTAAGAAAGTTGGCTGCAAGTTGCAAATTCGGGGGGCCTTGTGAGGAAAGAATAAGAGATCAGTTCCTTTTGACGTGAAAGATAGAAAGAATTTTTGAAGAACTCTGGTTGAAAGATGATCCACCCTTGGGGGAGGTGTTAATAGTTGCCAAACAGGTGGAGCACATGATGAAGTGCGTCAGTGAAATTAAGCAAGATGGTGAAGGGAAGACTAAACTTAATGAGGTCACGAATGAGATAGAAAAGGTGCAAGTGGTTAAGGATGCAAAGAGTGGTCAGAAAGAAAACAAAGGGGTTTGGAATTCTAAAGGAAATTGCTACAGGTGTGGTAGAGCAGGACATTGGGCTAACAGTAGGGAGTGCCCAGCGCTCAAGGCTACCTGCAACAAGTGTGGCAGGAGAGGTCATTTTAGCACATGCTGCAAGAGCAGTACCAACTACAGAAGGAACGGTAGAGAGGACACTACACGAGTATGTGATGAAATTGTATTGCATGTTGAGGTTGCGGATGTAAGTAACCCTAAAGACTACATAACTGTTGAAGAGACAGAGGTTGAAGCCATGTTCGACTCCTGCTCCAAACTGACCATTGTCTCGGCAGAGGCTTTTGAGAAGGTGACAAAAGGCAAGGTGAAACTCCAAAGAATGGATGTCAGGCCGGGGGTTATGGTGGTCAACCCATATGCATGAGAGGTTTCTTTTGGGGCACAGTTGGCTATAAGGGCAGAGTTGCTGTAACTAAGGTCTATGTGTCAAGGAAAGGAGATAACATACTGGGGTGGCAGGCGCAAAAGGACTTGGGTATCTATCTCAATCCATATAAGAACCCGCAAATTTTGATACAAGAGGTGAACAAAATAGGGGTCGGAATTGAAGATGAGTTCAAAGAAGTGTTCTCAGAAAAGTTGGGCTGTCTTAAGAACTATGTGCACAGGATCAGACTAAAAGAGGGTGCGAAACCTGTGTCAGCCAAGGTGAGAAATCTGCCGACTTCCATGCAAGATCTTGTGAGAGAGTAATAGGAGAAATTGTGTTGTTTGGGAGTGATTGAACCAGTGGAGGCCACGGAGTGGCTAGCACCCATTGTAGCAGCGAGAAAGGGGGATGGAGCTGTGCGCTTATGCATAGACCTCAGGGCGCTTAACAGGGAAGTGATAGTGGACAAGTTCCCCTCCCCAACATCTCCCAAATGATGAGCAGGCTCGCTGGTGCCAAGCTCTTCTCCACTCTGGACCTCACATCGGCCTATCATCAGGTCAAGCTACACTCAGAGTCACAAGATCTCACGGCATTTGTTACACCTATGGGGACCTACAGATTTAAGCGTATGCCTTTTGGACTCGTCTCGGCTGCAGCCGTTTTCCAAAGGATCATGAGCAACCTTCTAAAAGGAATTCCTGGAGTTCTATGCTACCAGGATGATGTTCTGATCTTTGGAGAAGATAACAATCAGCATGAACGTAGGCTCAGACAGGTCCTAGGGAGATTCTTAGAGCAAGGCCTGATGGTTAAGAAGGAGAAATGTAGAATTGGGTGCTCAGAAATAGAGTTCCTGGGACATAAGATAACTAAAGAAGGCATACTTCCCAAGACAGAGTTGCAGAACACTATCCTCAATCTAACCCCACCGAGAAGCAAAGAGGAGATCAAATCCTTCATGGGTATGATAGAGTTTTATAGCAAGTTTGTCCAGAACTTTGCCAGACGCACCTACCAGATTCGCAATCTCCTCAAGAAGGGGGTAATGTTTGAGTGGTGTGAAGCATGCCAAAAAGAATTTGATGACACCAAGAAAGCACTAGCCGAAGCACCCAATCTGAGAGCTTTTGTTCCCGGGAGAAGGACTTTCCTGACCACGGACGCTCGCGTTAAAGGGTTGGGTGTGGTGCTGACCCAGGAAGGAGAAAAGGGGGAAGAGACCATAGCATTTGCATCCCGATCCCTACGTCAGGCAGAGTACAACTACTCGGTCATTGAGAAAGAGGCACTGGCGGTGCATTGGGCCATTAGCAAATTTAGAGATTTTGTGTGGGGAACGAGGTTTGACGTGAGGACTGACCATAAGCCCCTGGTTGAAGTATTTACCAAAAAAGGGTTGGACGCCATCTCGAGCAGAATAAGGAGGTGGGTAGTGAGCTTGCAAGAATATTCCTTTGGGGTAGAATATGTTCCAGGGGTGAAGAACTTAGCGGCTGACTGCCTCTCGCGGCTGGTGGAGGAAACCCCAGAAGAGGTTGAGGATAAGAACAGGCTAGGTGAGGAGGACCATGAGATGGAGAATGAGAATGTGTGTGTCATCATTCAAGGGGTAGTGGATGAAGAACACTGGATGGTGGAGTGGAAGGGTGATGTGCTTCTCCAAAAGTGTGTGCCAAGACTAAAGAGGGTTGGTCTGACCTTGACAAAAGGGAAGAGTCTCTCAGACCTTTCTGGGCAGTCGGAGATGAGCTATCCGTCGCAGATAATTGTCTTTTCCGGGGTACCAAGTTGGTTCCGCCATGGAACTTGAGAGAAATTCTGGTTGACTTGGCTCACGAGGGTAACCTGGGCATCACCAAAACGAAGCAGAGGCTGCGCCTAGATTACTGGTGGCCAGATATGGAGATAGAGAGAAGATAAGGGAGTGTGTACCTTGCTCGGCCAGCGACAAGGTACTCAAACAACACACCCACCCATGCAGTGCAGGACTCTGGCGGTAGGCCCGTGGGCTGATGTAGCTTTAGACATAGTGGGACCATTACCAGGAGAGAACCACACACCGTACATCCTGGTGCTTATGGATTCATACTCCAAGTGGCCTGAGCTGAAGTTTGTGTCTGAAATAACTTCCAAGTCAGTCATTGAGTTTCTCATGGAGGTGTTCCTCCGTGAAGGGTTACCTAGTAGTATCCTGACGGATAATGGAGTGCAGCTCTGCTCTAGAGAGATGAGGGAATTCCTAGAGTGTAATGGGATAAAGCACAGGTTGGGTGCTCTCTACCATCCGGAGAACAACGGGATGGTTGAGAGATTCAACAAGACCATCAAAGAGTGCATACAGTTAGCCAAGGCCAGTGGGCTGGTTTGGAAAGACGAAGTGGTTAAACGTCTTGAAGCTTACAGGTTAACTCCCCATCAAACCACGGGCATGACACCATTTGAGCTATTGAGAGCTAGAAAACCCAATTGTAGGTTGGTACCAGGTTGGATGAAATGGTACAAGGGGTGGACCACCCCCATCCAAGAGACACTGTGGAGGGACAGAGAGCGGAAGGCCATGGTAGATAGAAAGAGAAGGTTTGATAAAACTCATGCAGTGAAAGAGATCCATTACAAGGTGGGGGATCTTGTTAAAATCAGAGCTCCAACAGGAAAGGCGAGCTGGTCAGAGTATACAGAACTCACAAGAATTGTCAAACTGTTCAGAAATGCGGTCAAAACTCAGGATGGGCGCATCTGGAACCTGGGCAGCGTGGTAAGATGTGCTGTCCCCACTGAACATAAGGACATACCCAAAGGTGGGGAGTTAGGCAAACCAGGTTCTGCCGGGCCTGGTGAGTCTGCAGCTGAGGAGAAGATCAATTCTCACCGAAGGATCAGCAGTAGAGTTGTCTGTCGTCCTAAATATTTGGAACAGTATGTTGATAAGTGATCCTGAGTTTTCTTGCTTATGTTATGGTTATTTTCTTTTCTGCAAATGTAAAGGAGGGGGATATGTGGTATCTTCTGGCTCAGGGGGACTGCTGTCCTTTGGCTGCACCCCTCCCCTTATGCTCACATGGTTCTTTCCCGTCACCCGACCGCTTAGAATGTTGCCGCACTGAAGGTTCTAGGTCGAGCTCCCTGCGAGGAGACGAGAGAGACCGGCGGTGTGAGCGGTGGCTGAGGTCATCATTTCCCTTAACCTGAATAAAGTTCATCTCCTGTATGTTAAAGACGGCTCTTTGTGAACTGAGTTCTTGTGTGTGGATTTCATCTAACATTTTACAGAACGCCCATGTAACGCCCCCTCAGTGCTAAGTAACGAAAAGCAGTGCTTTTGCTGCTTTGTATTACCTTGAGGGTGCTCTCCAGCGGAAAACAAGTTTTGCGCTGGAAAGTAAATAGCAAAAAAACATTTTGCACTGGTTAGCGTCACTTTTGTGCTTCTAACCCAGTGTAAAATGTTTGTAAATCTCCCCTAAATGTTTGTATGTGAGACGTGCAGTTCTGTTGCATCAGTGTTACTCCATTGGGAGTCAATTAAGGTATGTGAGAGCCATTTTATGAGTGTTAGAAACATGGCAGCAGCATGGACACATGAACAATCGCTCTTAGTGGGGCAAGCCTTGTTTTTCTTTGTTTAGTCGAGAACGGCTGAGCCGTATTCAAGCCGGACGTTACATTCTACGTTGGACAATACCTTGGCCCCGTCTGCTCATTTCAGATCTAGAGGAGAAAGATTATCTTAAATAATGGAGTTTATGATGGCGGAAGCTGACAGGTTTAGCCACAGCTTGGATGGGCCCTTTGATGTTTGGGGTTTTATCAAAAAGTAAAACCAGATTTGTGCACTAGGACAGGCAATGGAACATTGGTGTGTGCAAGAGAGTGGATTAAAACACTTAGAGGGAGGTGTGTGTAGTGGATTAGTGTCTTCCATGCTTAGAGGGCTGTTTACAGGCTCAGTGCAGAAAGCAGGGATAAGGGTGTCAGACAATCAGGGGCATATTTACATACCCCTATCGCCACAGAAACTGCACTTTTTGCGACGTTCCTGTGGCGATACGGGCTTTGCCTTATTTAGAAGGCACGTTAAGCCACTTAACATCACCTTGTAAATTAGGCCCCTTTTCACGCTACACTTAGCGTGAAAGGTGAGGGCAATGGTTGTTGTGGTGGGCGTTCCACTGCAACACCCATTGATTTTGCCACTGCCCCCTATTTACAAGGGTGGCGTAAATAGGAGGCAGCGTCAAAATTAAGACCAAAAAAAAAACCTGATCTTAACATGGCAAAACAAGGAGAAATGCTTTTTTCTCATTGTTTTTCTGTTTCTATGTGTGCTTCAGTGTGCATGAAAACAGCATAATGCCATGCATGATTGTTTATGAGAAGGAAGGTGTCCTTTCTTGCACATAAACAATCATTTTAAAAATGATGAGTTGCAACTTCTATGTGTGCTGCACAAAACAGCACACATAAAAGTTACAAATCGCCATTTCAGATTGTTTATGTCACCTTCCTGCACATGAACAATCATTCCCCCAACCCAGGCACCCTTGCACTGTGGTGCAAGGGTGCCTGTGTTGGCGCTAGGCAGCTGAAATTAGCGCCAACGCAAAGAGAAACGCAGGGCTGCACCATTTGTATATATGGTGCAGACCTGTGTTTCAGAAGTGGCAGACCGTGGTGTTAAACCAAGAAGGTTAACGCCGCACTCCGTCACTTCTTTGTAAATACTCAATGTAACACATCAGGAGATGTGTGGAGAGGATTCATGGAACACAAGATGGCGTGGAGACAGCAGCAACAGGTGATAACCACTCTCTAATTCTCCCCCCACAGGCTCGCACTCTCTGCGCTATACTTTCTCCTTTCTGTCGGAGCCCCTCCCTGGAGTCCCCCAGTATTCCGTAGTCGGGTACGTAGATGAGGTCCCCATCATTGGTTTCACCAGTGAGAGCCGCAGGGCAGGGCCCCGGGCCCCCTGGATGGAGAACATCACAAACAAGGAGCCACACTTCTGGGAAGAGAGCAGAGAAATCTTTGAAGATGTGAAGAAGACGCTGAATGACAGTCTGAGGAACTTGATGGACCAAAAGAACCAGCCCCCGGGTGAGTTACTCGGGAGGGAGGTTCAGTAATGATCTGGGGCAGTAAGTGAGCGACTGAGCGGATGTGAGTTCCAAAGGGATGTGAGTGCCGGGGCAGGGCTTCAGGAGTGACAAGTGATTCAAGGGCACAGAGAGCTGAGAAAGGAAGCTGGGCGTGCTGACGATAAATATAGGCCCATTTTGTATGTAAATCATTTTCTTCAAGCTTTCTGTATAGTACTGTGCGGGCACCTCTGGTCCACCACTTCAGAGTAATGCCTCTTTTGGCAATAATCGTACCCAGAGTAACAAAACTCTTAGAGGGAGATATACTAAGATTTTACGCCGTGTTTGACACAAATCAGCACAAAATCTTTTTTTTCCGATTTACTTTTCAGCGTTAAACTTGTTTAGCGCTGGAAATAAAAGGGCATATTTACATGCCCCTATCACCACAGGAACATCACTTTTAATGACGTTCCTGTGGCGATAGTGGTTTCACCTTATTTACAATGTGGCATTAAGCCACGTGGCTTAATGCTGGCTTGTAAATAATGCCCCTGTTCACGCTACACACAGGGGTTGATTCCGATGTTAGTGGAAGGGCTCTGAATTGGATTTGGGTTTGCCTAAACCGATCCGGAGCCCTTGTTTCCGACCGACTTGTTCCCAGTTCCGAAGGACCAAGTAAGATGCCTGGATACCATTAGGGCTGACCGAATCGGTTCCGAAATGCATTCGGAGAGGTCGAGCTGATTCGTACAACTCTATGGACTTGGCTTACGAACGAGTCAGTATGATGACCGATTTGGACAGCCTTTTCGATTCGGTTTGCCCGGAATAAAAAGGCTGCCGGAATCGGTCTTTGAGGGCACATAACAGGACCTCCTTCACCCGGGGCACTGTGAATTCGGCCCGTGGGGGTACCCAAGGGGCCCCCTTACCAGCCATGCACAATGTGGCAGGCACCATGGGAGCCTGTGTTGTTGTTCGGAAAACAGGCTCCAATTGAAGTCAATGGGAGTTCGACCAAATCGTATTCGGATGCATGCAGATGCATTGTACTCGCTCGTTCAGACTCCCCCAATCCGAGTTGTACGGAAAGCATTCTGGAACTGATTTGGTCGGTATGCTTTCCAAACGAGATCGGAATTGGCCCGTTAGTGTGAAAGGGGTGGGCAATGGGTGTTGCAGTGGGAGTTCCGCCGCAACAGTCATTGCTTTTGATGCTGCCCCATATTTATAAGGATGGGGCAGTGCCAAAAATACCGCCAGGAAATACCTGGTCTTAAACAGGCGATACAAGGAGAAATGTTTTATTTCTCCTCATATTTTGCTCTTTCCACGTGTGCTGCAGAAACAGCAAATTGCCTGTAAAGATTATTTATGTGCAGTAAGGTGTCGCTAACTGCACATAAACAATCCCCTGCAGCGCAGGCAACCTTGCAACATGGTGCAAATGTGCCTGCGCTGGCGGTAGGCTGCTTCTTTAGCGCCAGCGCTAGGGAAACGCAGGGCTGCGTCGCATTTTTGTAAATATGGCACATCCCTGCATTTCAAAAGTGATGGAGCATGACGCTAGCCTTCTTGGCTTAACGCCACGCTCAACCACTTTGCTTGTAAATATGCCCCAAGGTGTTTTAAGGCAAAGCAGTGCAAAGCGCTGCTTTGCTTCACTTAGTGCCAAGGGGCGTTCAATGGGTGGCGCATGGGCGTTCCCATGCAACCACCCAAGGTTTCTGGCGCTAAACCCAATTTACTAAACAAAGTAGACAGGATGTAGCATGGGAAAACTGTGCCCTTTTCAAGTATGTGCATGGAAGCAAAAATGCTTTCATTTCTCCTTCCTTTTCCGAGTTTGTATGTGTGCTGCACGTTACAGCACACATACACAGAGGGAAAAGGGTTAAAGTCAGTCAGAATTTTGTACTGGAAAGGTATCCTTCCAGTACAAAACCTATGCTAAACTCACCGAGAGCCCCTTGCACTATGGTGCAAAGGTTTCTCCATGGCGTTCTGCAGCTGATTTCAGCACCAGCGCTAGGAAAAGGGGTGGAGAGTGCAGTATTTCAGTAAATATGGCGCTCTCCTGCTCTCTCCTTTTCACACAGTGCAGCATTTGCGGCTGCTGCACTGTGCTGTGTGATTAAATGGTAAAGCTGCCCGTCAGTATTTCTTTCTTTCCAGGTCGTCTATAATACGCAGCCAGTTCTGAGCGAACAGCAAGTCTCTATGCCAATGCATCCGAGACAATCCCAGATAACTCCGCCCAGAATTTGGTGTGACTGGGTATCCTCAAATAGTACATAGTCCGGCATCCTCCATGTCCTCGCAGGACTAAGACGTTGGTGCTGGTGCCTACCCAAGTCTGTGAAAGTATTTATGTTGGACCAGCGTGTGTCACCCAGACTCATAAGGTCCTCTCTCCACTCCCTCTCATATGGCCTCCCTCTTACCTCTGAGCTGTTGGGAAGTATCTGTCCATCAACTGTTGTTTTTGCATTTGTCACCCCGAGTGGGACGGGTATGCCCAGACGTGGGTCCCGTGCTCTCCATGCCACTGGAATCAAGCTATCCTGGCTGAAGAGGGGTGAAACCCAGAAACCGGTCCTAGGATGCTTGCAGTCCGTGGTTTTTGCCTCCTCCACGCGTTTTCAGGACCTGAAGCAGATATCTAAGCACTAGTGTGAGATGGGTGGAGCCCACGTCTATCGCCAGGACAATAGAGGCCAAGCTGCTTTATAGCGCCTATTCCTAAAGCAGATATCTAGGCACTAGTGCGATATGAGTGGAGCCCACATCTACCACTAGGAGGATAAAGGCCGAGCTGCTTTATAGCGCCTATTACCAAATCAGATATCTAGGCACTAGTGTGAGATGAGTGGAGCCCTCACCTACCGTTAGAAGGATAGATGCCAAGCCACTTCATAGCGCCTACGACCAAAGCAGATTTCTAGGCACTAGCGTGAGATGAGTGGAGCCCACATCTATTGCCAGGACAATAGAGGACGAGCTGCTTTATAGCGCCTATTCCTAAAGCAGATATTTAGGCACTAGCGTGAGATGAGTGAAGCCCACATCTACCGCTAGGAGGATAGAGGACGAGCTGCTTTATAGCGCCTATTACCAAATAAGATATCTGGGCACTAGTGTGAGATGAGTGCAACCCTCACCTACAATTAGAAGGATAGAGGCCAAGCCACTTCATAGCGCCTACTCCCAAAGCAGATATCTAGGCACTAGTGTGAGATGGGTGGAGCCCACATCTACCACAAGGAGGATAGAGGACGAGCTGCTTCATGGCGCTTATTCCCAAAGCAGATATCTAGGCACTAGTGTGAGATCGATGGCATCAGTTCCCAGGGGAATTGAGGCTTAGGAGGCCTAGCTGCTCTATAGCGCCTACTCAGAATGCAGAGATCTGGGCAGTCCTACTAGATTGCAGCCCTTGTCAACTTTCAGGAGGACAGAGTCCGAGCTGCTCTATAGCGCCTACTCCCAATGCGGATGTGAAATAAATCTCCCTCTCTCAGCCTACTCGAAGTCTGGGTCATGTTAATAAACGAGAGAAGAAGTTAGTACTCGCGAAACTAACCAACGTAGCTTTGCTTACAATGTTATAGAGCAGCTGATGCTAATAAACCACATGACTTTTACACATTTCGTAACATAGACAGTAGAAGCAGGGCTTTAAGTGGGCCGGGTCTCACCGGTGCTGAGCACCGGCAATTTTTTAAAGGAGGCCTCGATACGGGTCTCTATCGGGCTCTGTTTTGGGCCCTGGCATAGGCGTTTTTTTTTTTTTCCGGACTGCAGTGACAGCAGGCACATCGATGTGCGCTGCTTACACTGCACACTTCTCACTATTGGAGAAGTTACGTCATGACGTCATGCCAGGTGAGCCTTGTAGGGGAAGGGAAATCCTTTAAAGAGGGTAATTTTCTCTCTGGATTTCCCTGCTCTTTTGAAACTCAGGAGCAGCAACATTGTCGTGGTGTCACCAGGGCTTTAAGTGAAAGCTTTTTCAATATTATATACAAGCCATAGTTGCTGCTTATTTATCTTATGCAACTAACAACCATTGACAAAGCCAATAGTCCTGACTTGTTGTAGGTATGATGTTACTTGTTGTATCATATATCGACATGCAATGACGGAAACAGCAAAATACAAGCTGGGTGGCACATTATGCTAAGCACAGATTTTTAGCTGACGTGTTTTTAAGCCACGCCCTTAATTCCATTGACCACGCCCCTTTGAGAGACCCTCCCAGTTTTTTCATCCCACTTAAAGCCCTGCGTAGAAGGAGGCGCGTGAGAGAGAGTGAAACTACTGAAGACAGGCGCTGGAGCGGTGCCCCTTGTGCCCTCGTGAAACGGTGGAAAGACCTTGAACAAGAGATTCATGGCAGACGTGTCTCTGCTGAGCTGACAGGAATCTTACGAGTGCCGAGGTGAGACCGAGGCCTGGGCTCTCACAGGCGAGGAGATCTGCACATCCTGGTGTAACATAGGAGTACAGTGTACATGTGATTGAAAAACAACATGCCTTTTGCAAAGAAGCATTTTAATTAATGTAGTGCTATTCATATGTTCCGAGATATATCTGGGCACTAGGGTTAGAGTCGAGCCCTCATCAACTCCCAGGGTAGAGCGCAGCTGCTCCATAGTGCTAACTCTCAGTGCAGATGTCTAGGCGCTGGTGTGAGAGTCTAGCCTTCACCAACTCCCAGGGTAGAGCGCAGCTGCTCCATAGTGCTTTACTCTCAGTGCACACACTAGTGTGAGATCAGTGTCTGTCCAAGAATAACGTCCGTTTGAGGAATGAATATTAAAGCGCCCTCGAAGCCAGGGCCCCCAGCACCGATGCACAGAATGGTGCACGCAGAGTCACTGCTCCAGGAGTCGATGATCCGAGTCAGTGCTTAATTTGTAAAATTATAAGTGCCAGGGCTCTGACCAGGAGGCCACTGCAGCTTGCACCACCCATCACCCTTGTCATCGCTGCCAAAACATCTTGTAACCATCTCTCTTGCATGTAAATGCGACAGTTCAGATTATTCCAGGTCCCCAAAGCTAAAGGAAGGGCTGGGGAGGCAGGTATTAGCACTTTTTTAATGTATATTGTATTCATAAACAACATTTGTTCTGCTCATCTCTAAATCAGATGAGCAGCACCACCATGTGGTAGAGTGTTCTAAGTATGGTGTTGACAATTAGGTGCCGGTGCCGAGCACCGGAAACCAATTAAGTGCCGGTGCTAAGCACCGGCTCAAATTAAGCACTGATCTGAGTTCAGGCTGCAGGGTTCCCAGAGCGCTGTCTCTGGGCCCGAGACATGATCCCACCACAGGCAGCTGGCAGGTGCCTTTCACGCGGACTAGTCTTTGGTGCTATATAGGCGCTAAGAACAGGACATGCAGAGGTGAGGGTGAAGTTAGGATGAATACTTATTTCTCTTTTTTTTTTTTAAGTCCAGGCATATTTTGTAACCCACTGAACTGCCCTAATTATTCTGAGGCCACCTGGACAGCTGGGAATTTGCACCAATCGATTGCAGTAGTCAGGTGGCAAAATGTTACATTTACACTGATTAGTCGTGTAAATGACTGTAAAAAATGCGTCAATGAAGGTACAATAAAGCAGAGGACAGTAGGAGTGTTAAATAGATGAATAAACAAAGCCTGCACCAAGGCTTCTCTCAATGCAGACGTCTAGGCGCTAGTGTGAGATCAGTGTCTGCACAAAGGCTGAAGTCTGTAGCATGGCAATGCGTTGTCTGTGCTCAGGCCTCACTGCACCCGCTGCACTTTGAGGTGGAGCCTGATTACTTTTAAAAATTGATGCATGTTTCTATAAAAATACATACGCTGCTGTAAAGTAAAAAATAAAACCTTAATGAATGCAAACAAGCCTTTTTGATTCTGACAAACCCGGCCTAAAAGTTGTTGCCATCAAAGTAGTAACTAAGTCTGTTGAAGGGCCTCCCCCAAAACATGAGGTGGGTTAAAGTTCAAAGCAGCCTGGAAAGGAAGAAACCGCTGCTGGCAGAATACGTTTAAAACATTTATGTTGCCTTCTGATACAACTTGTCATGCATGTACTGTACTTCTCACTTTTGTACTGTGTCGTTTGTTTACTTGTGACTCTTTCGTGCTTCGCCCCCTCCTTCTTCGCTCCTCCCCGGATTTCTGGAAAATCAAGCCATCCCTTGTCAGAGAGGCAGAGCCTGTCCTCTGATGGGTGCCAGAGCACCACCAGAGGTGAAGCAAGAACTCTCCTATACATCAGTGTGCTCCTTGTGTCCGCTGGAGGGCGCCCGAGCCCCGCAGGTTAAACAGGAATGGATCTAATCTTCCGTGTGTGCCTTCTGTGTCCACTGGAGGGCGCCAGAGCACAACGCACTGTACGAGAGGGTTTTCAAAGCATCTCACCGCACCAGAGCACAGGGATGGAATCTGTGAGGAGTGTCACTTTGTATTTGTTTTTAATTATGATTAAGATGTGTGGTGACCTGAACAAGTAATTAGGGCATTTCCCCTTCTCCGGGCCCACACAGCAGCTCTTCCGTCAGTGTGCCCACCTTGCTCCCATTTACAGAGGGCACATTTAGCGGGGCGCAGCCCCCTCTAGTGGCCCCAGCACAGTCAGAGCCTGCAGTTGTAACTCCCTGGTTCGGCACCCGGGTTCAGTTCTGCACCCACTTTGTTTGGAGCCCGGGGTTGTGGTGAACCCCACACTTTAGCAGTTTCAGCTGGGGCAGCCACTGGGCTGGTGAACTGGGTCTCACCAAAACATGACTTATTTATGGGCCTCTTCTGTCTGCAGGGAAAATGTCCATAAATAACCGTGGGTGAATGGGTTAATAAATGTGAAGATGAGAGAAGGAACAGATGGGTGAAAGGATAGAGGAAGAAAGAGTGAAAGGATGGATGAATAGATACAGGGTGATATGGATGAATGCATGCATGATGGATGGATGGATGGAAAGGGGGAGGCATGGACAGATGGGTGTATGGAGAGATGGACGAGTGAAAGGATGGATATATGGATGAATGCATGCGTGATGGATGGAAAGGTGAAGGCATGGGCAGATGGGTGTGTGGAGAGATGCAAGAGTGAAAGGATGGATGAACATATGGATGAATGCATGCGTGATGGAAAGGGGAAGGCATGGACAGATGGGTGCATGGATAGATGGAAGAGTGAAGGGATGGATGAACATATGGATGAATGCATGCATGCGTGATGGCAAGGTGAAGGCATGGACAGATGGGTGTGTGGAGAGATAGAAGAGTGAAAGGATGGAGTAATAGATAGATGGGGATGAAAGGGTGAAGGGATCTATTCTAAGGATGGTCATGTTATCCCTCTTCACTGCTCCTGTCATTGGAGGTCTAATTCAAGTGGGGTATTTCCATTTCCTAACTACTCCCTTGTTGGAGCCGTGCATGGTCTGAGACTTGGAGACAGAGCCGGGGGCACACGATAAAACAGGGGTCAGCGATCTGCAGTGGTACCCAGACTGGGGCGCTTGGAGGATGGGTGCATGCTTGGATGAATGAGTGATTCCCAGCATGGATAATTAATGGCTGAGTATATGGATGGTTGAATCGGTGAGTGCATGGGTGGATGAATGAGTGATTCCCTGCATGGATAATTAATGGGTGAGTATACAGATGGTTGAATCGGTGAGTGCATGAGTGAATGAATGAGTGATTCCCTGCATGGATAATTAATTGGTGAGTATACGGATGGTTGAATCGGTGAGTGCATGGGTGGATGAATGAGTGATTCCCAGCATGGATAATTAATGGGTGAGTATATGGATGGTTGAATCGGTAAGTGCATGGGTGGATGAATGAGTGATTCCCTGCATGGATAATTAATGGCTGAGTATACAAATGGTTGAATCGGTGAGTGCATGGGTGGATGAATGAGTGATTCCCTGCATGGATAATTAATTGGTGAGTATGCGGATGGTTGAATCTAAGGGGGGGGAAGGGGTGGATGAATGAGTGATTACAAGCATGGATAATTAATGGCTGAGTATATGGATGGTTGAATCGGTGAGTGCATGGGTGGATGAATGAGTGATTCCCAGCATGGATAATTAATGGGTGAGTTCATTCATTTATGATCAATGGTTGAATTGGTGAGTGCATGGATGAATGGTTGATTAAGTGAATGCCTGACTGGCTGAACGGGTGCCCGAGAGCATAGATGGATTCAGACAGGTTACACCGATCTTATAGGCGGAGTCCGTAGGTAAAATGAAATTCATACAAAAATACTACAATATCGTGGCCCTGCACACACTACAGAAGGCTTGTCCATCACTTGCCACATTATATTGTTTACCACAATAATGCAGTGCAAGTATTACGCATGGATGGGCTCCATCATGCCAGGGGGGGTCAACGGTGTGCCAAGGATTACTACAATTATACCACGACGGGCATTACGCTTGAGACTTGTGACGGGCGCTGCTGCTTATCCTGGGGTTCTGGCCCACATTTGCAGGTTTGAATTCCCAACCCACGGGTGCAGCGACACTGAGACCAGTGCATGCACCATCGCTGAGCGGAGAATTCAGGTAACTGCAGACCCGCACAACCCACTGAGCATACCTGCGAGTGTGATGTTTGTGCTCTCGGGGATACTACTAGTCCCTTAAAGGGTTCAGGAACACAGTAGTAACACCAACCATCTTTCATTCATGAGTTACGTATTGAAGGATCCCTGGAAACAGGATATGCATTTTGAAATATTTATTTTAAAATAGTTATTTTAAAACTACTAAATCTAGTACAAACTATTGTTCGGTAACACAGTAGAAGATAAAGGTTAAAAGCAACCAAGCATTTCATGATCAGTGAAAACTAACAGGAAACATTTGTAACAGCACAATTTGTAGCTCTTGGCACCTTCACTGTGCCAACTCTAGGCACTATGCTAGTTCTTGCAAATGCATAAATAATACGCCTATTTCTCGAGTTTCAGAGGTGGTGTGCGACTGGACAACAAGGTTTCTCTCCTCTCTGGAACAGCTTGGCAGCTATTTTGAACACAAGGGTAAGGTGATTTGTATCGGCACGAAAGCACAATCCTGAAAGTTTATGGGGGAGATTTGCAAAAAATCAGCGCAACGCAGTGCAGCCCCTTTCAAGGCAACGCTGCATTTCGTGACAGGGAGAGAGCATTAGACTGCCGTATCTTCAGAGATCTCCTCCCCTTTCACTTGCGCCGGCGCTGATTTTAGCTGATTTCAGCACCATACGCTAGGGTACGTGTGTGCATGAATCTAGCATAGGGTTTGTACAGCAAGGCTGCCCTTCCAGTGCAAACTACTATGCCTAGACACAATGCAAACGCAGTGCAGCACCCATGCAAAGTCAGAAAAGCATGGAGGATTAAAGCATTTCTCCTGTTAGCCCCTCCTTTGAAGGGGGGATAACTTTTGGCACTAAACCCTGTCGAGTGGTCCAGTGGGAGACCCTTGAGCTTCTGCAGGTCCGCTGTTGTATGTCTTATGTTTGTGCCCATGTTGTATGTCTTATGTTTGTGCCCGATTTCTGTCTGTTGTCTGTTTCTTATTTGTGATTTGTGCCCCTGTTTATTTTTGCCCGTTTTATTCTTCATTGTACTTGTGCACCTGTTTGTATCCTCCACGCCCGTTTCTCGCCGCCCTTTTCCCCCCGCTGCTGCCCCCGTGGCCCCTCCCCCTTCCGGTTCCCACTCCCACCTCCCAGCTGCCCTTCCCTCCCCCTTCCCTATTTAATGGCGGCCACGCAGCTGGCACGCCTAAGGCAAGCCCTTCTGTGCCCGTCCGCAACCCGACCACAACCAGCGCCAGGGACCCTGGTTCTCCAACCACCCACCGCCACGACTCTGCTGCCCTCCTCGCACTGAACCCTGGAAGGAACAACAACTGCCAGCTGGCTGCACCAAACACCACCCATGGCCAGTTCTCCTGCTGACACTGCTGACAATCCTTCACCATCCTCCGCACCGCTACGGCCGCCGTACCCATGCCGGACGCCAGCACCCCCGAAGCCCTGAGGTGCATCCTCCTAAGCGTGCGCTCCCTGCACAGACATGCTGTAGAGATCTGGGACCTCCTCGACACCTTCTCGCCAGACTTCACCTTTTTCATGGAAACCTGGACCAATGCCTACTCCGACCCCAACATCGCCACTGCCATCACTGCCGGATACAAGATGCAGAGGAAGGACCGCCCAGAAGGAGGACTCGCCATCGCTCACAAGAGCTCCCTCTGACTCTCCACCTCCAGCACGAGCGACTTCCCTCTCACCACCGAACATCTCCACTTCCAGATCCAGACCAACCCCAGAACGATGCTATGCAGCACCCTCGCCTACAGACCCCCAGACCTCGAACTTCGGTCACCACTACCATCACTGACCTCATCGCGCCACACGCCATCACCTCCATGGACAACATATTCATCGGAGACCTGAACTTCCACCTCAACAACCTCCGCGACCCAAACTCCACCGCCCTCCTGGACAACCTCACCAACATCTGACTGAAACAGCTCGTCACCACCCCTACCTACAAGGCAGGACACACCCTCGACCCCATCTTTGCAGGAGGGAGCAACATCCGCTTCAGCCACACCACGCAGCCCCTCTGGACGGACCACCACTGCCTACACAATGCCACTGCTCACAAATCCACTCCACGCCCACCGTGAAGGAGCTGGAGCAAAGTCACTGAGGAGCACCTCAACTCCACCCTTAACCTCGGTCCGCCTCCCGCCTCAACCGATGCCAACTCTGCAGCCAAGAAGCTACACCGGTGGATCACCATCTGCGCAGACAAACTTGTCCCCCTCCGCAACCCCAACAGACAGCGCCCCATGAGGGCCACCTGGTTCACCACCGACCTCTAAGAATCCAGACGCACCTGCAGACGTCTCGAAAAACGATGGAGGAACAGCAAAACCACTGAAGACCATACCACCTACAAGAACGCCATGACAGAATACCATCAATTAATCAGATCCACCAAAAGGACCTTCACCCGGAACAAAATCCTCGCCAACTCCAGCAACTCAAAGGAACTCATCAGCATCATCCAGCAATTCACCAAACCTCACAGCGAAGTCACGGATGTCACACTCTCCCAGGACCTCTGCAACAAGCTCGGCTCCTACTTCCATCTGAAAATCAAGGCCCTCTACAACAACTTCAGCGAACAGACTCCAGAAACCACTCCTTCCTCCAGCGACGACAGCCAGCCTACCATCACTGCCTGAGCCCCGGTCACCACTGAAGATACTGCCACTACCATGAAGAGCACTTACTCAGGAGCCCCCACGGACCCCTGCCCACGGCACATCTTCCATAGAGCCGCCGACGCCACAGCACCCAAGCTACAACGCACCATCAATGCCACCTTCAAATTTGGCACATTCCCCGACAACTGGAAACGCGCAGAAGCCAAACCTCTCCTCAGGAAACCTCCTGCAGACCCGACAGACCTATAAAACTACCGACCCATCTCTACTTCCCTTTGCGGCCAAAGTAACCAAAAAGATTGTCAACGCCCAGCTGACAAACTTCATCGAAGAGAACGCCATCCTCGACCCTTCCCAATCCGGATTCCGCAGCAACCACAGCAACAAGACCTCCCTCCTCGCCGCCACAGATGACATCCGCACGCTCCTCGACTAAGGTCACACCGTGGCTCCTCATCCTACTCGACCTCTCCGCAGCCTTCGACACAGTCTCCCACCGCACACTCACAGCCAGACTCCACAACGTCGGCATACAGGGAACTGCCCTCGACAGGCTCCGCTCCTTCCTCGCCGGCAGAAACCAAAGGATCAGACTTCTGCCCTTCCTCTCCGAACCCACAGAGATCAACTGACTAGTACCCCAAGGATCATCGCTCAGTCCCACGCTCTTTAACATCTACATGGCCCCCCTCGCTGCCATCGTCAGACAGCATGGACTCAGCATAGTATCCTACGCATACGATACCCAGCTCATCCTCTCCCTCACGAAGGAACCCAACGCCACCAGACTCAGCTTCCAGGAAGGAATGAAAGACGTCGCATCCTGGATGAGCAGCAGCTGTCTGAAGCTCATCTCGGAGAAGACAGAGGTCCTCGTCCTCGGACCCACCCCCTCAGCTTGGGACAACACCTGGTGGCCGACTGCCCTCGGCAACACCCTACCCCCACAGACCATGCCCGGAACCTTGGCATCATACTCGACTCCTCCCTCACCATGACCCGCCAGATCAATGTCGTCACCCCCACCTGCTTCAACACCCTCCTCATCATTCGCAAGATGTTCAAATGGATCCCCCGAATGCAGAAAGACCGTCACCCATGCACTCATAACAAGCAGACTGGACTACGGAAACACTCTCTACGCTGGAATCAACAAATCCCTGCTATGCAAACTCCAGACCATCCAGAACACTGCGGCCAGACTCGTCCTTGGCATCCCACGACATGATCACATCACCCAAAACCTGCGAAACCTCCACTGTCTCCCCATTGAGAAGAGAGTAACTTTCAAGCTACTTGCCCACGCCTACAAATCCCTCCACAACACCGGACCCAAATACCTCAACGGACGAGTCTCCTTCCACTTACTCAAGAGAAACCTCCACTCCGAAGACCTCCCCCTAGCAGAAACCCTGCACATCCACAGAACCAGAGCGGGTGGAAGAGCCTTCTCCCACATCGCGGCAAAGAACAATCTCATGGTCAACATCAGACGCTCCCCCACTCTGCACACCTTCAGGAAGAGCCTCAAGACCTGGCTCTTCGGCTGACTCGGAGCTGCACCTCCCCAGCCCCCCTCAGCGCCTTGAGACCCTCACGGGTGAGTAGTGCACTTCACAATTCCCTGATTGATTGATTGATTGAACCCCATCTACAAATTTTTGTAAATATGGTTTTGCGTCAAAAGGCATGGGTGGTTGCATGGGAACGTGTGGTATCTTCTGGCTTAGGGGGACTGCTGTCCTTTGGCTGCACCCCTCCCCTTATGCTCACATGGTTCTTTCCCGTCACCCGACCTCTTAGAATGTTGCCGCACTGAAGGTTCTAGGTCGAGCTCCCTGCGAGGAGACGAGAGAGACCGGCGGTGTGAGCGGTGGCTGAGGTCATCATTTCCCTTAACCTGAATAAAGTTCATCTCCTGTCTGTTAAAGACGGCTCTTTGTGAACTGAGTTCTTGTGTGTGGATTTCATCTAACATTTTACACTGGCGACGAAGGACGGGCACAGGAGCGTCGATGTGTAGAAAGAACTGGACCTCAACACGCGAAGAAATTAACATCGCATAACTTTGGGAGCTGCGGTGCTGTGAGTAATTTTATAGCAGTACTTGCGTTGTGTGGCACAGCCTGAGCAGACGTACTGTGCGTTGTAAAACTCACCTTGGTGTAAAGCTGACAGAAAGCGAGGTAGCGAGACCATTTAGGAGTGCCTTGTGTGCCACGTGGGTGAAGGTGTATTTGCCTCTGGAGGAGTCAGACGGAATGCAAATCGAAGCACTGTGGAGAATGGTCGCGAACTGACAGAGCGATTACTTCAGTACTGACGTCCATGTGTTTTGCTGTGTCACGTGTGATATTCCGTGAACGGTAGAGACCTGTGGGTACTTCGCCAGCGTTATCTGCTTTGCAGCTTTTACAGTAATCACAATCTACCCGCCCATGTGGAGTGGATGTAGTCACTCTGTCACATTCTTAAACGGAGTCGACGCCGGAGCAGTGTCAGCTGCCAGCAGAAGGGAGAGAGTCTATCCTGTGGAGAAAAGTGGATCCTTAAATCTTCATATGTGCGTAGTGGCTGTTTGGGCACGGAGAAACAGGTGTGCTACTAATCTGAAGACTGAGTTTGGGGGACAAGTCTTCAGTCAGTTTCTCCGTGTCGTTTGATCTCCAGGAGTATTGACTCGAAAGACACCTTGGCCAGTCACGCTGACTGGCACAGCTCCTCACAGTCATTACGTAAAGGAGGGGATGTGCGAAGTAGCAGTAGTTGATTACTATGACTGGCGCAGAACACAACTGTCGCCTGGTTGTGAGGGGGTCCTGATCTGAAACTAAGGTGAACACTCATCCGCAGGTCACACTGACTGGCACAGCACCTCATTGTCGTCTGGGGTGAAGCAGCCCTCATTTTTTTGTGGAGAGTTACTCGCACTGTGTGACACTGTCTTACACTCATCTCCCCTCTGAGGAACCTGACATGCACCAGAATAGTTTTGGCATGTCACTCTGATACTGTGCTCAAGCTGGTTTGCAGACGTTATTTCAGCCAACACGTTTAAAACTCTCACGTCTTGTAACACTTTAGAGCTGACAAATGTTTGGCTAAAGCAGAAAAGGAACAAATTGCACCATCTAGTGCTTAACTTTTGTAATTTTCTATCTCACTGTTTCTACAGTCCTGTAGACAGCTAAGAATTTAAAGTGTGACCTCTTTTTTTTTGTGTGTGTTTCCCGGCCTTCTGGGGTGTGGGCACTGGTGACCGTATCGGGGAGAAACAGTGGACAATACATGCTTCATATTTGTGTTTCGCAGTTAGGATAATCCTAATTTTATGCAAATCATGCAGAATGTTACTCCACCCACATTTTTTTGGGTACACCAGGGGAGCCTCCGCTAAAATGGAACAAGTGGAAAAAAGTATTTCAGAATTATGCGTTAGTTTGTGGTCCAAATTTAGGTTTGGAAAGAAAGGTAGCGCTATTATTATACTACTTGGGCGCTGAAGGTCAGGAGGTTCTAGAACACCTGCCTGACTTGAATGCGAATGACGACAGAGGTTTAAATGATTATGAAATATGTTTGAAAAAATTAGACCTACATTTCTTGCCTAAGATTAGCACCATCATGGAACGCTACCATTTTGGGAGAAGAGGACAGAAAGAAGGTGAGACTGTGGAGGAATTTGTGTCAGATTTAAGAAAGTTGGCTGCAAGTTGCAAATTCGGGGGGCCTTGTGAGGAAAGAATAAGAGATCAGTTCCTTTTGACGTGAAAGATAGAAAGAATTTTTGAAGAACTCTGGTTGAAAGATGATCCACCCTTGGGGGAGGTGTTAATAGTTGCCAAACAGGTGGAGCACATGATGAAGTGCGTCAGTGAAATTAAGCAAGATGGTGAAGGGAAGACTAAACTTAATGAGGTCACGAATGAGATAGAAAAGGTGCAAGTGGTTAAGGATGCAAAGAGTGGTCAGAAAGAAAACAAAGGGGTTTGGAATTCTAAAGGAAATTGCTACAGGTGTGGTAGAGCAGGACATTGGGCTAACAGTAGGGAGTGCCCAGCGCTCAAGGCTACCTGCAACAAGTGTGGCAGGAGAGGTCATTTTAGCACATGCTGCAAGAGCAGTACCAACTACAGAAGGAACGGTAGAGAGGACACTACACGAGTATGTGATGAAATTGTATTGCATGTTGAGGTTGCGGATGTAAGTAACCCTAAAGACTACATAACTGTTGAAGAGACAGAGGTTGAAGCCATGTTCGACTCCTGCTCCAAACTGACCATTGTCTCGGCAGAGGCTTTTGAGAAGGTGACAAAAGGCAAGGTGAAACTCCAAAGAATGGATGTCAGGCCGGGGGGTTATGGTGGTCAACCCATATGCATGAGAGGTTTCTTTTGGGGCACAGTTGGCTATAAGGGCAGAGTTGCTGTAACTAAGGTCTATGTGTCAAGGAAAGGAGATAACATACTGGGGTGGCAGGCGCAAAAGGACTTGGGTATCTATCTCAATCCATATAAGAACCCGCAAATTTTGATACAAGAGGTGAACAAAATAGGGGTCGGAATTGAAGATGAGTTCAAAGAAGTGTTCTCAGAAAAGTTGGGCTGTCTTAAGAACTATGTGCACAGGATCAGACTAAAAGAGGGTGCGAAACCTGTGTCAGCCAAGGTGAGAAATCTGCCGACTTCCATGCAAGATCTTGTGAGAGAGTAATAGGAGAAATTGTGTTTGGGAGTGATTGAACCAGTGGAGGCCACGGAGTGGCTAGCACCCATTGTAGCAGCGAGAAAGGGGGATGGAGCTGTGCGCTTATGCATAGACCTCAGGGCGCTTAACAGGGAAGTGATAGTGGACAAGTTCCCCCTCCCCAACATCTCCCAAATGATGAGCAGGCTCGCTGGTGCCAAGCTCTTCTCCACTCTGGACCTCACATCGGCCTATCATCAGGTCAAGCTACACTCAGAGTCACAAGATCTCACGGCATTTGTTACACCTATGGGGACCTACAGATTTAAGCGTATGCCTTTTGGACTCGTCTCGGCTGCAGCCGTTTTCCAAAGGATCATGAGCAACCTTCTAAAAGGAATTCCTGGAGTTCTATGCTACCAGGATGATGTTCTGATCTTTGGAGAAGATAACAATCAGCATGAACGTAGGCTCAGACAGGTCCTAGGGAGATTCTTAGAGCAAGGCCTGACGGTTAAGAAGGAGAAATGTAGAATTGGGTGCTCAGAAATAGAGTTCCTGGGACATAAGATAACTAAAGAAGGCATACTTCCCAAGACAGAGTTGCAGAACACTATCCTCAATCTAACCCCACCGAGAAGCAAAGAGGAGATCAAATCCTTCATGGGTATGATAGAGTTTTATAGCAAGTTTGTCCAGAACTTTGCCAGACGCACCTACCAGATTCGCAATCTCCTCAAGAAGGGGGTAATGTTTGAGTGGTGTGAAGCATGCCAAAAAGAATTTGATGACACCAAGAAAGCACTAGCCGAAGCACCCAATCTGAGAGCTTTTGTTCCCGGGAGAAGGACTTTCCTGACCACGGACGCTCGCGTTAAAGGGTTGGGTGTGGTGCTGACCCAGGAAGGAGAAAAGGGGGAAGAGACCATAGCATTTGCATCCCGATCCCTACGTCAGGCAGAGTACAACTACTCGGTCATTGAGAAAGAGGCACTGGCGGTGCATTGGGCCATTAGCAAATTTAGAGATTTTGTGTGGGGAACGAGGTTTGACGTGAGGACTGACCATAAGCCCCTGGTTGAAGTATTTACCAAAAAAGGGTTGGACGCTATCTCGAGCAGAATAAGGAGGTGGGTAGTGAGCTTGCAAGAATATTCCTTTGGGGTAGAATATGTTCCAGGGGTGAAGAACTTAGCGGCTGACTGCCTCTCGCGGCTGGTGGAGGAAACTCCAGAAGAGGTTGAGGATAAGAACAGGCTAGGTGAGGAGGACCATGAGATGGAGAATGAGAATGTGTGTGTCATCATTCAAGGGGTAGTGGATGAAGAACACTGGATGGTGGAGTGGAAGGGTGATGTGCTTCTCCAAAAAGTGTGTGCCAAGACTAAAGAGGGTTGGTCTGACCTTGACAAAAGGGAAGAGTCTCTCAGACCTTTCTGGGCAGTCGGAGATGAGCTATCCGTCGCAGATAATTGTCTTTTCCGGGGTACCAAGTTGGTTCCGCCATGGAACTTGAGAGAAATTCTGGTTGACTTGGCTCACGAGGGTAACCTGGGCATCACCAAAACGAAGCAGAGGCTGCGCCTAGATTACTGGTGGCCAGATATGGAGATAGAGAGAAGATAAGGGAGTGTGTACCTTGCTCGGCCAGCGACAAGGTACTCAAACAACACACCCACCCATGCAGTGCAGGACTCTGGCGGTAGGCCCGTGGGCTGATGTAGCTTTAGACATAGTGGGACCATTACCAGGAGAGAACCACACACCGTACATCCTGGTGCTTATGGATTCATACTCCAAGTGGCCTGAGCTGAAGTTTGTGTCTGAAATAACTTCCAAGTCAGTCATTGAGTTTCTCATGGAGGTGTTCTTCCGTGAAGGGTTACCTAGTAGTATCCTGACGGATAATGGAGTGCAGCTCTGCTCTAGAGAGATGAGGGAATTCCTAGAGTGTAATGGGATAAAGCACAGGTTGGGTGCTCTCTACCATCCGGAGAACAACGGGATGGTTGAGAGATTCAACAAGACCATCAAAGAGTGCATACAGTTAGCCAAGGCCAGTGGGCTGGTTTGGAAAGACGAAGTGGTTAAACGTCTTGAAGCTTACAGGTTAACTCCCCATCAAACCACGGGCATGACACCATTTGAGCTATTGAGAGCTAGAAAACCCAATTGTAGGTTGGTACCAGGTTGGATGAAATGGTACAAGGGGTGGACCACCCCCATCCAAGAGACACTGTGGAGGGACAGAGAGCGGAAGGCCATGGTAGATGGAAAGAGAAGGTTTGATAAAACTCATGCAGTGAAAGAGATCCATTACAAGGTGGGGGATCTTGTTAAAATCAGAGCTCCAACAGGAAAGGCGAGCTGGTCAGAGTATACAGAACTCACAAGAATTGTCAAACTGTTCAGAAATGCGGTCAAAACTCAGGATGGGCGCATCTGGAACCTGGGCAGCGTGGTAAGATGTGCTGTCCCCACTGAACATAAGGACATACCCAAAGGTGGGGAGTTAGGCAAACCAGGTTCTGCCGGGCCTGGTGAGTCTGCAGCTGAGGAGAAGATCAATTCTCACCGAAGGATCAGCAGTAGAGTTGTCTGTCGTCCTAAATATTTGGAACAGTATGTTGATAAGTGATCCTGAGTTTTCTTGCTTATGTTATGGTTATTTTCTTTTCTGCAAATGTAAAGGAGGGGGATATGTGGTATCTTCTGGCTCAGGGGGACTGCTGTCCTTTGGCTGCACCCCTCCCCTTATGCTCACATGGTTCTTTCCCGTCACCCGACCGCTTAGAATGTTGCCGCACTGAAGGTTCTAGGTCGAGCTCCCTGCGAGGAGACGAGAGAGACCGGCGGTGTGAGCGGTGGCTGAGGTCATCATTTCCCTTAACCTGAATAAAGTTCATCTCCTGTATGTTAAAGACGGCTCTTTGTGAACTGAGTTCTTGTGTGTGGATTTCATCTAACATTTTACAGAACGCCCATGTAACGCCCCCTCAGTGCTAAGTAACGAAAAGCAGTGCTTTTGCTGCTTTGTATTACCTTGAGGGTGCTCTCCAGCGGAAAACAAGTTTTGCGCTGGAAAGTAAATAGCAAAAAAACATTTTGCACTGGTTAGCGTCACTTTTGTGCTTCTAACCCAGTGTAAAATGTTTGTAAATCTCCCCCTAAATGTTTGTATGTGAGACGTGCAGTTCTGTTGCATCAGTGTTACTCCATTGGGAGTCAATTAAGGTATGTGAGAGCCATTTTATGAGTGTTAGAAACATGGCAGCAGCATGGACACATGAACAACCGCTCTTAGTGGGGCAAGCCTTGTTTTTCTTTGTTTAGTCGAGAACGGCTGAGCCGTATTCAAGCCGGACGTTACATTCTACGTTGGACAATACCTTGGCCCCGTCTGCTCATTTCAGATCTAGAGGAGAAAGATTATCTTAAATAATGGAGTTTATGATGGCGGAAGCTGACAGGTTTAGCCACAGCTTGGATGGGCCCTTTGATGTTTGGGGTTTTATCAAAAAGTAAAACCAGATTTGTGCACTAGGACAGGCAATGGAACATTGGTGTGTGCAAGAGAGTGGATTAAAACACTTAGAGGGAGGTGTGTGTAGTGGATTAGTGTCTTCCATGCTTAGAGGGCTGTTTACAGGCTCAGTGCAGAAAGCAGGGATAAGGGTGTCAGACAATCAGGGGCATATTTACATACCCCTATCGCCACAGAAACTGCACTTTTTGCGACGTTCCTGTGGCGATACGGGCTTTGCCTTATTTAGAAGGCACGTTAAGCCACTTAACATCACCTTGTAAATTAGGCCCCTTTTCACGCTACACTTAGCGTGAAAGGTGAGGGCAATGGTTGTTGTGGTGGGCGTTCCACTGCAACACCCATTGATTTTGCCACTGCCCCCTATTTACAAGGGTGGCGTAAATAGGAGGCAGCGTCAAAATTAAGACCAAAAAAAAAACCTGATCTTAACATGGCAAAACAAGGAGAAATGCTTTTTTCTCATTGTTTTTTCTGTTTCTATGTGTGCTTCAGTGTGCATGAAAACAGCAAAATGCCATGCATGATTGTTTATGAGAAGGAAGGTGTCCTTTCTTGCACATAAACAATCATTTTAAAAATGATGAGTTGCAACTTCTATGTGTGCTGCACAAAACAGCACACATAAAAGTTACAAATCGCCATTTCAGATTGTTTATGTCACCTTCCTGCACATGAACAATCATTCCCCCAACCCAGGCACCCTTGCACTGTGGTGCAAGGGTGCCTGTGTTGGCGCTAGGCAGCTGAAATTAGCGCCAACGCAAAGAGAAACGCAGGGCTGCACCATTTGTATATATGGTGCAGACCTGTGTTTCAGAAGTGGCAGACCGTGGTGTTAAACCAAGAAGGTTAACGCCGCACTCCGTCACTTCTTTGTAAATACTCAATGTAACACATCAGGAGATGTGTGGAGAGGATTCATGGAACACAAGATGGCGTGGAGACAGCAGCAACAGGTGATAACCACTCTCTAATTCTCCCCCCCACAGGCTCGCACTCTCTGCGCTATACTTTCTCCTTTCTGTCGGAGCCCCTCCCTGGAGTCCCCCAGTATTCCGTAGTCGGGTACGTAGATGAGGTCCCCATCATTGGTTTCACCAGTGAGAGCCGCAGGGCAGGGCCCCGGGCCCCCTGGATGGAGAACATCACAAACAAGGAGCCACACTTCTGGGAAGAGAGCAGAGAAATCTTTGAAGATGTGAAGAAGACGCTGAATGACAGTCTGAGGAACTTGATGGACCAAAAGAACCAGCCCCCGGGTGAGTTACTCGGGAGGGAGGTTCAGTAATGATCTGGGGCAGTAAGTGAGCGACTGAGCGGATGTGAGTTCCAAAGGGATGTGAGTGCCGGGGCAGGGCTTCAGGAGTGACAAGTGATTCAAGGGCACAGAGAGCTGAGAAAGGAAGCTGGGCGTGCTGACGATAAATATAGGCCCATTTTGTATGTAAATCATTTTCTTCAAGCTTTCTGTATAGTACTGTGCGGGCACCTCTGGTCCACCACTTCAGAGTAATGCCTCTTTTGGCAATAATCGTACCCAGAGTAACAAAACTCTTAGAGGGAGATATACTAAGATTTTACGCCGTGTTTGACACAAATCAGCACAAAATCTTTTTTTCCGATTTACTTTTCAGCGTTAAACTTGTTTAGCGCTGGAAATAAAAGGGCATATTTACATGCCCCTATCACCACAGGAACATCACTTTTAATGACGTTCCTGTGGCGATAGTGGTTTCACCTTATTTACAATGTGGCATTAAGCCACGTGGCTTAATGCTGGCTTGTAAATAATGCCCCTGTTCACGCTACACACAGGGGTTGATTCCGATGTTAGTGGAAGGGCTCTGAATTGGATTCGGGTTTGCCTAAACCGATCCGGAGCCCTTGTTTCCGACCGACTTGTTCCCAGTTCCGAAGGACCAAGTAAGATGCCTGGATACCATTAGGGCTGACCGAATCGGTTCCGAAATGCATTCGGAGAGGTCGAGCTGATTCGTACAACTCTATGGACTTGGCTTACGAACGAGTCAGTATGATGACCGATTTGGACAGCCTTTTCGATTCGGTTTGCCCGGAATAAAAAGGCTGCCGGAATCGGTCTTTGGGGGCACATAACAGGACCTCCTTCACCCGGGGCACTGTGAATTCGGCCCGTGGGGGTACCCAAGGGGCCCCCCTTACCAGCCATGCACAATGTGGCAGGCACCATGGGAGCCTGTGTTGTTGTTCGGAAAACAGGCTCCAATTGAAGTCAATGGGAGTTCGACCAAATCGTATTCGGATGCATGCAGATGCATTGTACTCGCTCGTTCAGACTCCCCCAATCCGAGTTGTACGGAAAGCATTCTGGAACTGATTTGGTCGGTATGCTTTCCAAACGAGATCGGAATTGGCCCGTTAGTGTGAAAGGGGTGGGCAATGGGTGTTGCAGTGGGAGTTCCGCCGCAACAGTCATTGCTTTTTGATGCTGCCCCATATTTATAAGGATGGGGCAGTGCCAAAAATACCGCCAGGAAATACCTGGTCTTAAACAGGCGATACAAGGAGAAATGTTTTATTTCTCCTCATATTTTGCTCTTTCCACGTGTGCTGCAGAAACAGCAAATTGCCTGTAAAGATTATTTATGTGCAGTAAGGTGTCGCTAACTGCACATAAACAATCCCCCTGCAGCGCAGGCAACCTTGCAACATGGTGCAAATGTGCCTGCGCTGGCGGTAGGCTGCTTCTTTAGCGCCAGCGCTAGGGAAACGCAGGGCTGCGTCGCATTTTTGTAAATATGGCACATCCCTGCATTTCAAAAGTGATGGAGCATGACGCTAGCCTTCTTGGCTTAACGCCACGCTCAACCACTTTGCTTGTAAATATGCCCCAAGGTGTTTTAAGGCAAAGCAGTGCAAAGCGCTGCTTTGCTTCACTTAGTGCCAAGGGGGCGTTCAATGGGTGGCGCATGGGCGTTCCCATGCAACCACCCAAGGTTTCTGGCGCTAAACCCAATTTACTAAACAAAGTAGACAGGATGTAGCATGGGAAAACTGTGCCCTTTTCAAGTATGTGCATGGAAGCAAAAATGCTTTCATTTCTCCTTCCTTTTCCGAGTTTGTATGTGTGCTGCACGTTACAGCACACATACACAGAGGGAAAAGGGTTAAAGTCAGTCAGAATTTTGTACTGGAAAGGTATCCTTCCAGTACAAAACCTATGCTAAACTCACCGAGAGCCCCTTGCACTATGGTGCAAAGGTTTCTCCATGGCGTTCTGCAGCGGATTTCAGCACCAGCGCTAGGAAAAGGGGTGGAGAGTGCAGTATTTCAGTAAATATGGCGCTCTCCTGCTCTCTCCTTTTCACACAGTGCAGCATTTGCGGCTGCTGCACTGTGCTGTGTGATTAAATGGTAAAGCTGCCCGTCAGTATTTCTTTCTTTCCAGGTCGTCTATAATACGCAGCCAGTTCTGAGCGAACAGCAAGTCTCTATGCCAATGCATCCGAGACAATCCCAGATAACTCCGCCCAGAATTTGGTGTGACTGGGTATCCTCAAATAGTACATAGTCCGGCATCCTCCATGTCCTCGCAGGACTAAGACGTTGGTGCTGGTGCCTACCCAAGTCTGTGAAAGTATTTATGTTGGACCAGCGTGTGTCACCCAGACTCATAAGGTCCTCTCTCCACTCCCTCTCATATGGCCTCCCTCTTACCTCTGAGCTGTTGGGAAGTATCTGTCCATCAACTGTTGTTTTTGCATTTGTCACCCCGAGTGGGACGGGTATGCCCAGACGTGGGTCCCGTGCTCTCCATGCCACTGGAATCAAGCTATCCTGGCTGAAGAGGGGTGAAACCCAGAAACCGGTCCTAGGATGCTTGTTTCCAGTCCAGGGAGGACCTGGCTTGGCAGTTCGGCCTGGACTGTTCCCATGAGGCACAGGGTCAAGACTGATTTGCATATGGCTGGGTTCAAACTGGAATGGCATGGTGAGCAAAAAAACGATGGGTTTAGGCCCAGATCTCTGTACTGGGGTGAATGTATGACATTGTTCTGCATTCTGTCCATCAACTGTTGTTTTTGCATTTGTCACCCCGAGTGGGACGGGTATGCCCAGACGTGGGTCCCGTGCTTTCCATGCCACTGGAATCAAGCTATCCTGGCTGAAGAGGGGTGAAACCCAGAAACCGGTCCTAGGATGCTTGTTTCCAGTCCAGGGAGGACCTGGCTTGGCAGTTCGGGCTGGACTGTTCCCATGAGGCACAGGGTCAAGACTGATTTGCATATGGCTGGGTTCAAACTGGAATGGCATGGTGAGCAAAAAAAACTATGGATTTAGGCCCAGATCTCTGTACTGGGGTGAATGTATGACATTGTTCTGCATTCTGTCCATCAACTGTTGTTTTTGCAAGTATCTTGTGGCTTAATAATTAGAGATTTATAGACCCAAGAGTATTTTTTACACTTTACTGGTCATGAGATTAGTTTCAAGCGGGGTGAAATCTGGAGGGGAATCCATCGCTTCCAGGAGCTATAGCAAGTCACAGTTGCAAATAGACAGAACTATGACCTGGATGCAGCTGGAGATTATACTCAAGGTCCGTCAAGGTCCGTCAAGGCCACCACATGATGGGAATGGACTACATCACCCAGTCCAGTCATCCCAACAGGCTCCATGTTGTGAAGCCCTGCAAAGGGAGAGGATGTGGCATAACAGCAAGAGTTGCCAACTACGGAACTGGGGAACGCGTTTGAGTCTGAGTGTTGGCTCAACATCCTGTGGTTGTGGGCAAATCACTTAAATTCCTCGTGCCTAAAAATGAATGTGTCCTTGTGTAGTTTAACTGGTGCTCATGTAAAGCGCTCCAAAACCTTCAATCCGGGTTTGTGCTATATAAAACTGCAAAAAAAAAAGCTTTGACTAGCCTCATGTAAGACCCCACTCCAAGTGGAGTTTCCTTCATCGGAAGGCCTGTCCAACCAACATCCCTAAAAGCAGCTGAAGGGAGATGGCCTGCTGGCCTGCCGTAAAAGGTAAGGAGAGGACATGTGTTCCCCCAGGGCCAGATCAGTGTCTGACTGACTCTAAGCCTTGTAGCCATAAAGTCAGTCATTCAGCCCAACTAGGCACACTGCACAGAGTTCAGGTGAAGGTCTGCCATATCCAGGCTCCACCTCGCAGCATTTCGCCATTACTGCTCTAGGTACCCAACATCTCTGCAAAACAGAGAGTACTAGCAGTGAGTTTAATTTACTCAGGTACTTCACAAAAAGATACACTGTGGGGCGAGGCTCCATCAAACAGAGCGGCTCTTCCTGCATGTGATACAGGGAGAGGGCACCATGTACTTCCAGGTTGTGGAGTTATAATGCACATCCCCACACCAGCTCATGTTGCCCCTGGAAGAGGCCAATGTACCTAACAACAGTGGTTTCAGCTCCACGCGTGATGGGCCACGAAGCCCAGCCCTCACTCTCTGAACCTTGTGAAATTATCTGACCTGGAGGTCCAAAAATCTCCTAAAGATATCAGAAATGATTAGTCGAGGCGCCTCACATAGAGAAGCAAACCCTCTTCATCCAGAGACATCCGTTCCTCCATCCTAAAAGCCTCCTAGAATCCCTGCCCTGTGATTCTCCCTTGAACCATCACTGAGAGGCTCTCCTGCCACTGCAAAGAGCAGCAGTGATAACAGGCACCGGTGCCATGATACATACCCTATGGGGAACTGGTCTGACAGTAAAACGTTAACTTTCACCCTCACCTGCCGCTTATTAAAGGCGCTTTACATACCTGTGAAACATGGGGAAAGGTTCATTCTCAGGAGGGAACACAAGCAAACTGATTCTAATGGATACTTCTAATGACACCTTCTGAATATCCCCAGGTGTCAGACTGGATCCAGAAGATTCTCAGTTGCATTGTTCTCAGGTACCAGTAGGTGGCGCAGTGTGGCTCTGCATTAACTTCGGTCCACCCGGAAGTGGCAATGGACCAGCCTATAAGCGCCACCCCTGCACATCAATGTCATTTCCTTTCTTTCTGTGTCCTCGTATGAGCATATGGAGTTTGCTCCTAAATGTTTTCTTTGTCAGTTGGCAAGTTTTATGCTAAAAAAATTCTCTTTTTGCCCAATGTGAAAGGGAATCACGTCTCCTCTAAAAACTGCATGGTTTAAGCCCTGCAGGGACTGTCTCAATCAGATGTCTGTGACAGACCCTCATGAGGTGTGCCTTTGGTGTTTGGGTTCGGGGGGCGACTCCAAGTCCTGCAGGCAGAGTGCCCTTATGAATCTGAAGGCAAAAAGAACAATTGATGTGTTATGTTTTTAGACCCCTCACGTTCCTTGCCGATCCTAGACAAAAAAACACATAGAGCCGTGTGTTACACCCACTGGGAGGAAGACTAGTCACCACCCCTCAATGCAACCACTGGTCACATGACCTTCCCCACTCTCCATGTGATCAGAAATCTGCACAGAGCACTTTACATGCCACATTCTTCTGTTTTAATGCCCTTATTGGTTAAGCTCTCCTTGTCATTGCACAATCTTCAGTCAGATGATTCAGAGGAGATTATATTTACGGTATATACTCTTGTGAAGCTGGTGTTAAGGGTGAGGAGATTGCTTGAGTAGCTTACCAGTATGAAGGTGCTTCTCCGCATGTTTGATTTAACATCCTATGTTTACAGAGTCTTATATAGCGCGGACGTGACCTGAAGGTATGGGGTATCAGAGCGCTTTACATAAGGACACATTCATTAGGTCTCGGCTAGGCAGCGCATGCGCTGTCTCGTCGAGAGATGCTGTATACAGTATAGCGGGGAAGCTCCGCCCACTTTCCAGCCATATTTTTGATTGGCTTCAGTCTTAAATTCTGCATTGTGATTGGTGTTTACCTTGGTACTCCCGCCTCCTCACTGCCATGTTGTCATTTATATCCTTGCTATTGGCCCCTTTACTCCAAAACTAATTTTGGCCCTGTGTTCCCCCCCCCCTCCCGCAGTCTGTGATTTTTCACCCCTCAACCCTCACCCCCCACTCCCGCCTTCCTGGACCCCCGCCCTCCCGTTTCCAATGCAATAGGTCTCGCATAATTACGAGTCCTATTGCATTAAGAAATGCTTGTTTGTCCGGGGATTGGCTGGGGGAACGCACTCTTTTTTGGTCTCGTGTGCTGCTGACTCCGCCCTCGAAATGACAGCGGTGTTGTTGCTTAGTGTTTTGTGGTGGCTGGTATGTATACACTATTTGTGTCGGGTACTTCTACACTTTTACCACTGCGCTTTATTCCTCAATGGTCCTTCACCATTGATTACGGATGCGGCATCGGCTGGCGCCCTGCCCTTCGAGCAGACGTACTTTCTTTTCTTTTTCTTTTTACATTGGTTTATTTGTGCATGGATGCAGTTTCTATGACTGTTAATATCATTTATGGGTCTGTTCCTTGTTTTTGTTTACATTTTATAATAAATGCCCTTTTCTTTCCGTCCATGCCAGTGTCTTTTTTATATTATAATATGGCGGCCACGGGCGCGATACTTCTCGGACGTAGTTACATGATTATAATCACGTGATGGGCGTCAGGACGCATCATGGCACAACGTCGCCTTCCTCAAACAGCTGGGGATGTGGCGCGCGGTATAAACTTTGGGTCCGGCATACTTGCCTTTGACGGGACACACAAAACTGGTAAGCGCGTTTGTACAGTGAGAATTTGTAGAACGTGAGCGGCAGAGATGTGCGTAACTCTTCGTTTTTCATATATCATTGCATTGATCGCGCCTGTTAAGTGCCATAAACACTGCTGCATAGAAAAGGTCATTCCATAGGGTAGGCGGAACTTTCGAAATAAAGCTGGAGTGAGGAAAAAGCCAACACTGGGTAAGAGTGCCCAGGCAGAAGGGGTGCCATATTATAGTGGCATATCGTCATTTTGTGGCCACCTTTCCTAAGCACTGGCTGAAGAAGACTTTTGGATCTCATTTGTTGTACATAACTTAAAGCTTTTACAGTAAGACAAACAAAACTGTATGAAGACGAATCAATCGGGCGTAGGGAACCCCCCACACCCGCGTTAGCAGCATAAGTGGGGGCCGTCACTTGCCTGATAAGCTGGTGAACTGGGTCAACATAAACAGTAATTAATTGTTTATGGGCCTCTTATGTGTCCAGACAAAATGCCAATAAATAGCACTGCAGCCAAATACCATGAGAGAGGGCCTTTGACGGGACACACAAGACTGGTAAGCGCGTTTGTTTTTCTTGTAATACCAGTACTATATGGGCATACATTGCGCATTTCAAATGTGTTGCTACATAAGTCCTTACGGGGCACTTGGAGCAGAGAGAGCAGAAAAAAGTTCAATAACACTTGTCAGACTGGTCGCTAGACCACAAGACTATAATTATAAGATGGAGTATAAACCAGGGTGCCAGGGTATGGGGCAGACACGTGGTGTCTGCACTCTGCTACCTGCTTATGTGTGCACGTGCTTTCAATGCCAGCCCAGTACTATATGTGTGCGTACGTCTCTGTTCTTACCGTAGTATGAGTTACTGCTGCTGTATTTGTGGGGCAGTACTACATGAGTTATAGTCCGTGTACATTTCCATACTGTTGCTCCTTAAGCTCAGTCCTGAGTGTTCACCAGTTACGTCATTGGAGAACACTACACCCACTATGCATTTGTGTTCCATCACTGCGCCTGTCAGATTTGTATGCGACAGTGTTGCGAGCAGATTTCATTACCGTCTGTAGTTGGGTCAGTAGTATATGTGCCGTGTGATTACTGTGTCAATGTGTGTGTAGGGAGACTACGTGTTTTAATCTTCATGCCTCATCAAAGATCGTAAGTGTTATATAAATACAATTCATTAGCGTCTGCAACTGTGCAATAATGTGTGTGTGAAGCAGCAATATACAATTTCAGTGCACACGTGTTAGTAGTGTGTGTCTATATGTTCAACGCCTCGTCAGGGATCCTAAGTGCTATATAAATACAATTCATTAGCGTCTGCAACTGTGCAATAATGTGTGAGGCAGCAATATACCATTTTAGTGCACGCGTGTTAGTAGTGTGTGTCAACATGTTGGAGCAGCAGTGCAAGTTATAGAACTGTCCACGCGTCCCAAATGTGCCTGCGTATTTGTGGCAGCTGTGTGTGCTTGTGCTAGTACTGCGCACTGGTGTCAGCAGTAACTGCTTGAATGGGGCAGCAGGGTGCGTGTGTGACGTGTACTAGTGTTTCGCGCATGTCAGGTGTGTCTTCGTCCTTGTGGGCAGCAGTGTGTGCATGTGCGCGAATTAGTACTGTGCACGCATGTCAGTAGTGTCTTGTATGCCACAGCCAGACAGGGGTCCATTCTTGGCCAAACATCGGGGTGAACGCTACAAGAACATGATTGATCCTGTAGGCACCAGTTCCCTGGGACTCAAGTTGCCACCTAAAGATTTTGAGCTGGGCACCCAGTGCTAGTAATGTCTGCCTCTGTGCCAATGTGGCACAGTCTTCCTGTGTGTGTATTGTATGTCTTTTGTTCCGCATCGTTGACCTATGAGTTGGAGCAGATGCTAAACGTGGCTGCTTACAGAGTGTAGGAGTTTTTGTCGCATGCTGTAGTGATAAGTTCTAGGCAACGTTATTGGTATACCCCAGCACACGTATGTAATTAGAAATTGTTATTTTTCAATCATTGATCACATATGAGCAATAGAAGCGTTTTGTTGGTTTTCTCCTTCTTTAATCAGTCTTCCAAGTTTATTTTTCCAATGCGTAAAACGTTCCCAAGCCAACACGTGTTTCGTCGCCTCAGTAAGTTTGTACATGCGACTTGTTCACGGCTGAACGGTTTCACTGTATCTTAGTTTTCAATGTGGCGATAATTCCAGGCCACATAAGCCTATGGCGTGGGGTAAACTTCAAAATATCAATAAAAACTGCTGAGTGGTAATTTGTGGCTTCGGTTGCCCCGTAACAGCGTTTCCGAGTTTGAGAGAAAAGTCGCCGTTCCGCGTACTCGTGCCCCACGCCGGTCTCCTCAACTCTCAAACTCGGAAACGCTGTTACGGGGCAACCGAAGCCACTAATTACCACTCAGCAGTTTTTATTGATATTTTGAAGTTTACCCCACGCCATAGGCTTATGTGGCCTGGAATTATCGCCACATTGAAAACTAAGATACAGTGAAACCGTTCAGCCGTGAACAAGTCGCATGTACAAACTTACTGAGGCGACGAAACACGTGTTGGCTTGGGAACGTTTTACGCATTGGAAAAATAAACTTGGAAAACTGATTAAAGAAGGAGAAAACCAACAAAACGCTTCTATTGCTCATATGTGATCAATGATTGAAAAATAACAATTTTTAATTACATACGTGTGCTGGGGTATACCAATAACGTTGTCTTGTGGCTTTGTAGCTTCATTAGGAACCTGGGGAGGCGGGTGGTTCTCGCTAACCCTTCAGCACCGCCATTACTTGGAACCTTATCTTATAAATAATGAGTGAAACCACCTAGTGGCGCCTGTACCCTATCACCTATACCACCGGATCTCTCTTTAGAATAAGTTCTAGGCAGGCCGCTTTACGCACTGTTTGTTTTTTCAGGGGTGTCCATTCATCGCCCAGTATAGACATGGCCTCGGGGCATAGGAGTCAAAGCTTTAGGCTTTCTAGGCCACAGGCTACATACTGGTGACTCCCAGAACCATACACACATTCTCGCCATGCCTTTTCACATCTCTAAGCCATACCGCCATCAAATTATGATTTACAGTCAAGTAATTCTAACAAATAGGCTTGTAGCAAAAAATTAATTGTGTAGTTTGCTAAGGAAATCTTAGCCTTCTTTTTACAAACGTTCTGCATTTTTCTATATTAGAGTGTCTCTTTTCATGATATGCAGTAAACTGGAGGCTAGAAGAGTGTTACAGGGAAACCGACGAGGCCACTGGCTCATCAATCCATTCATTCTCCTTAGTGATTGTAGTAAAGCAGACCTTTCATGGGGTCTAGACTTCCCCTCAGTGGTTCACCCAAAAGGATGCTCCAGTGGGAAGCAGTTTCTTTTACTCCGTATACATTAGGTGAAGAAATTCCTTCTTGAACCTGGAGCAAATTCAAAATCAAAAGAAAGACTAGGTAATCTATTAAAACAACTACAAAGGATACGAGAAGAAGCCGTACTGTAATGCGTAAGTACAGCGGGTGCCAAATGAGAGCTGTGGCAGAAATATGCAGAGAACTGGTTCAGTCAGACTCTTAACGTAAACACGCAGAGTGCTGTTGTGAAAAGTTGGCCTGCCCTGTCGTTTAGGTGTGGTGGTAGAGTCTTCTGCAAGAGCTTGGCAGCGCATGATTTGTGTCTTGTCCCCATTTATTTTGTAGGAGATAATAGCATTTGTCTTGGCTGGTGTAGTGTTTAATTGCAGCACTTTTGTGTGACCATGAACGCCCACAGCACTGCCTGGTCGGCTGTGCCAGTCAACAACTGCTCTCTGTTATTTCTCATTCACAGTTTCATAACACAGTCTAATGCAGTACTTGTAGGAAGTTTTGAGGCAATATCTGTTTTATTGCAGTCCAAAAGCTCTCTGGTGCATCTTCACATTTGAGGGTCGCTGGACAAGAAATTCATTTTTTTGCCATGTGTCCTAATTTGTCTTCCTCGAGCACCCGTAGACAATAATATATTTTTCAAATCTTGTATTTTCAGTGATATGACCACCGAAGGCCCTGATTTTATATTAAAAACAGAGCTTTGGACTATACCATTTCCCTCTGAAAGGCAATATTTCTCTCCATGTGTTCCCATACCTGGCGTGTCCCGCAGTTTGGTGCTTAATTTCCCTCCATGTTAAAGAACAGTAGATGTTTCAGCACCCAGGCTAATGTGCTGCATAGCTAAATACATATAAGGTCCCAAAGGCGAGACCGATTGCATTGCAAATGCTTGTTTTTCTTTAGCATTCAGCTAGCTCCCTGCTGTTAGAGCACCTCCAAGCCCCAGCCTTGGGAGAATAGACTCGGCTTCACTACACGGTGACTGCCCCATCACACCGACAGGAAGCGCCCAGATTCATTGCTTCAGGTCCTGAAAACGCGTGGAGGAGGCAAAAACCACGGACTGCAAGCAAACGTGAAACTGAATAAAAATGAGGCAAGTGGACAAGCTTGTTTATGTTGTCGTTTGGTGGGCCCGAAGGGTCCTGGCCCACCAACTAGAGCCGGGCCTTCTACTCTACTGCAGATATCTAGGCACTGATGTAAGATGGGTGGAGCCCACATCTATCGCTAGGAGGATAGAGGACGAGCTGCTTTATAGCGCCTATTCCCAAAGCAGATATCTAGGCACTAGTGTAAGATGGGTGGAGCCCACATCTATCGCTAGGAGGATAGAGGACGAGCTGCTTTATAGCGCCTATTCCCAAAGCAGATATCTAGGCACTAGTGTGAGATGAGTGGAGCCCACATCTATCGCTAGGAGGATAGAGGACGAGCTGCTTTATAGCGCCTATTCCCAAAGCAGATATCTAGGCACTAGTGCGATATGAGTGGAGCCCTCACCTACCACTAGGACAATAGAGGCCGAGCTGCTTTATAGCGCCTATTCCCAAAGCAGATATCTAGGCACTAGTGTGAGATGGGTGGAGCCCTCACCTACCGTTAGAAGGATAGATGCCGAGCCACTTCATAGCGCCTATTTCCAAAGCAGATATCTAGGCACTAGTGTGAGATGGGTGGAGCCCTCACCTACCGTTAGAAGGATAGATGCCGAGCCACTTCATAGCGCCTATTTCCAAAGCAGATATCTAGGCACTAGTGTGAGATGGGTGGAGACCACGTCTATCGCCAGGACAATAGAGGCCAAGCTGCTTTATAGCGCCTATTCCCAAAGCAGATATCTAAGCACTAGTGTGAGATGGGTGGAGCCCACGTCTATCGCCAGGACAATAGAGGCCAAGCTGCTTTATAGCGCCTATTCCTAAAGCAGATATCTAGGCACTAGTGCGATATGAGTGGAGCCCACATCTACCACTAGGAGGATAAAGGCTGAGCTGCTTTATAGCGCCTATTACCAAATCAGATATCTAGGCACTAGTGTGAGATGAGAGGAGCCCACATCAACAGCTAGGAGGATAGAGGTCGAGCTGCTTTATAGCGCTTATTCCCAAAGCAGATATCTAGGCACTAGTGTGAGATGAGAGGAGCCCACATCAACAGCTAGGAGGATAGAGGTCGAGCTGCTTTATAGCGCTTATTCCCAAAGCAGATATCTAGGCACTAGTATTAGATGAGAGGAGCCCACATCAACAGCTAGGAGGATAGAGGTCGAGCTGCTTTATAGCGCTTATTCCCAAAGCAGATATCTAGGCACTAGTGTGAGATGAGTGGAGCCCTCACCTACCGTTAGAAGGATACATGCCAAGCCACTTCATAGCGCCTACTCCCAAAGCAGATATCTAAGCACTAGTGTGAGATGGGTGGAGCCCACGTCTATCGCCAGGACAATAGAGGCCAAGCTGCTTTATAGCGCCTATTCCTAAAGCAGATATCTAGGCACTAGTGCGATATGAGTGGAGCCCACATCTACCACTAGGAGGATAAAGGCCGAGCTGCTTTATAGCGCCTATTACCAAATCAGATATCTAGGCACTAGTGTGAGATGAGTGGAGCCCTCACCTACCGTTAGAAGGATAGATGCCAAGCCACTTCATAGCGCCTACGACCAAAGCAGATTTCTAGGCACTAGCGTGAGATGAGTGGAGCCCACATCTATTGCCAGGACAATAGAGGACGAGCTGCTTTATAGCGCCTATTCCTAAAGCAGATATTTAGGCACTAGCGTGAGATGAGTGAAGCCCACATCTACCGCTAGGAGGATAGAGGACGAGCTGCTTTATAGCGCCTATTACCAAATAAGATATCTGGGCACTAGTGTGAGATGAGTGCAACCCTCACCTACAATTAGAAGGATAGAGGCCAAGCCACTTCATAGCGCCTACTCCCAAAGCAGATATCTAGGCACTAGTGTGAGATGGGTGGAGCCCACATCTACCACAAGGAGGATAGAGGACGAGCTGCTTCATGGCGCTTATTCCCAAAGCAGATATCTAGGCACTAGTGTGAGATCGATGGCATCAGTTCCCAGGGGAATTGAGGCTTAGGAGGCCTAGCTGCTCTATAGCGCCTACTCAGAATGCAGAGATCTGGGCAGTCCTACTAGATTGCAGCCCTTGTCAACTTTCAGGAGGACAGAGTCCGAGCTGCTCTATAGCGCCTACTCCCAATGCGGATGTGAAATAAATCTCCCTCTCTCAGCCTACTCGAAGTCTGGGTCATGTTAATAAACGAGAGAAGAAGTTAGTACTCGCGAAACTAACCAACGTAGCTTTGCTTACAATGTTATAGAGCAGCTGATGCTAATAAACCACATGACTTTTACACATTTCGTAACATAGACAGTAGAAGCAGGGCTTTAAGTGGGCCGGGTCTCACCGGTGCTGAGCACCGGCAATTTTTTAAAGGAGGCCTCGATACGGGTCTCTATCGGGCTCTGTTTTGGGCCCTGGCATAGGCGTTTTTTTTTTCCGGACTGCAGTGACAGCAGGCACATCGATGTGCGCTGCTTACACTGCACACTTCTCACTATTGGAGAAGTTACGTCATGACGTCATGCCAGGTGAGCCTTGTAGGGGAAGGGAAATCCTTTAAAGAGGGTAATTTTCTCTCTGGATTTCCCTGCTCTTTTTGAAACTCAGGAGCAGCAACATTGTCGTGGTGTCACCAGGGCTTTAAGTGAAAGCTTTTTCAATATTATATACAAGCCATAGTTGCTGCTTATTTATCTTATGCAACTAACAACCATTGACAAAGCCAATAGTCCTGACTTGTTGTAGGTATGATGTTACTTGTTGTATCATATATCGACATGCAATGACGGAAACAGCAAAATACAAGCTGGGTGGCACATTATGCTAAGCACAGATTTTTAGCTGACGTGTTTTTAAGCCACGCCCTTAATTCCATTGACCACGCCCCTTTGAGAGACCCTCCCAGTTTTTTCATCCCACTTAAAGCCCTGCGTAGAAGGAGGCGCGTGAGAGAGAGTGAAACTACTGAAGACAGGCGCTGGAGCGGTGCCCCTTGTGCCCTCGTGAAACGGTGGAAAGACCTTGAACAAGAGATTCATGGCAGACGTGTCTCTGCTGAGCTGACAGGAATCTTACGAGTGCCGAGGTGAGACCGAGGCCTGGGCTCTCACAGGCGAGGAGATCTGCACATCCTGGTGTAACATAGGAGTACAGTGTACATGTGATTGAAAAACAACATGCCTTTTGCAAAGAAGCATTTTAATTAATGTAGTGCTATTCATATGTTCCGAGATATATCTGGGCACTAGGGTTAGAGTCGAGCCCTCATCAACTCCCAGGGTAGAGGCGCAGCTGCTCCATAGTGCTAACTCTCAGTGCAGATGTCTAGGCGCTGGTGTGAGAGTCTAGCCTTCACCAACTCCCAGGGTAGAGCGCAGCTGCTCCATAGTGCTTTACTCTCAGTGCACACACTAGTGTGAGATCAGTGTCTGTCCAAGAATAACGTCCGTTTGAGGAATGAATATTAAAGCGCCCTCGAAGCCAGGGCCCCCAGCACCGATGCACAGAATGGTGCACGCAGAGTCACTGCTCCAGGAGTCGATGATCCGAGTCAGTGCTTAATTTGTAAAATTATAAGTGCCAGGGCTCTGACCAGGAGGCCACTGCAGCTTGCACCACCCATCACCCTTGTCATCGCTGCCAAAACATCTTGTAACCATCTCTCTTGCATGTAAATGCGACAGTTCAGATTATTCCAGGTCCCCAAAGCTAAAGGAAGGGCTGGGGAGGCAGGTATTAGCACTTTTTAATGTATATTGTATTCATAAACAACATTTGTTCTGCTCATCTCTAAATCAGATGAGCAGCACCACCATGTGGTAGAGTGTTCTAAGTATGGTGTTGACAATTAGGTGCCGGTGCCGAGCACCGGAAACCAATTAAGTGCCGGTGCTAAGCACCGGCTCAAATTAAGCACTGATCTGAGTTCAGGCTGCAGGGTTCCCAGAGCGCTGTCTCTGGGCCCGAGACATGATCCCACCACAGGCAGCTGGCAGGTGCCTTTCACGCGGACTAGTCTTTGGTGCTATATAGGCGCTAAGAACAGGACATGCAGAGGTGAGGGTGAAGTTAGGATGAATACTTATTTCTCTTTTTTTTTTTTAAGTCCAGGCATATTTTGTAACCCACTGAACTGCCCTAATTATTCTGAGGCCACCTGGACAGCTGGGAATTTGCACCAATCGATTGCAGTAGTCAGGTGGCAAAATGTTACATTTACACTGATTAGTCGTGTAAATGACTGTAAAAAAATGCGTCAATGAAGGTACAATAAAGCAGAGGACAGTAGGAGTGTTAAATAGATGAATAAACAAAGCCTGCACCAAGGCTTCTCTCAATGCAGACGTCTAGGCGCTAGTGTGAGATCAGTGTCTGCACAAAGGCTGAAGTCTGTAGCATGGCAATGCGTTGTCTGTGCTCAGGCCTCACTGCACCCGCTGCACTTTGAGGTGGAGCCTGATTACTTTTAAAAATTGATGCATGTTTCTATAAAAATACATACGCTGCTGTAAAGTAAAAAATAAAACCTTAATGAATGCAAACAAGCCTTTTTGATTCTGACAAACCCGGCCTAAAAGTTGTTGCCATCAAAGTAGTAACTAAGTCTGTTGAAGGGCCTCCCCCAAAACATGAGGTGGGTTAAAGTTCAAAGCAGCCTGGAAAGGAAGAAACCGCTGCTGGCAGAATACGTTTAAAACATTTATGTTGCCTTCTGATACAACTTGTCATGCATGTACTGTACTTCTCACTTTTGTACTGTGTCGTTTGTTTACTTGTGACTCTTTCGTGCTTCGCCCCCTCCTTCTTCGCTCCTCCCCGGATTTCTGGAAAATCAAGCCATCCCTTGTCAGAGAGGCAGAGCCTGTCCTCTGATGGGTGCCAGAGCACCACCAGAGGTGAAGCAAGAACTCTCCTATACATCAGTGTGCTCCTTGTGTCCGCTGGAGGGCGCCCGAGCCCCGCAGGTTAAACAGGAATGGATCTAATCTTCCGTGTGTGCCTTCTGTGTCCACTGGAGGGCGCCAGAGCACAACGCACTGTACGAGAGGGTTTTCAAAGCATCTCACCGCACCAGAGCACAGGGATGGAATCTGTGAGGAGTGTCACTTTGTATTTGTTTTTAATTATGATTAAGATGTGTGGTGACCTGAACAAGTAATTAGGGCATTTCCCCTTCTCCGGGCCCACACAGCAGCTCTTCCGTCAGTGTGCCCACCTTGCTCCCATTTACAGAGGGCACATTTAGCGGGGCGCAGCCCCCTCTAGTGGCCCCAGCACAGTCAGAGCCTGCAGTTGTAACTCCCTGGTTCGGCACCCGGGTTCAGTTCTGCACCCACTTTGTTTGGAGCCCGGGGTTGTGGTGAACCCCACACTTTAGCAGTTTCAGCTGGGGCAGCCACTGGGCTGGTGAACTGGGTCTCACCAAAACATGACTTATTTATGGGCCTCTTCTGTCTGCAGGGAAAATGTCCATAAATAACCGTGGGTGAATGGGTTAATAAATGTGAAGATGAGAGAAGGAACAGATGGGTGAAAGGATAGAGGAAGAAAGAGTGAAAGGATGGATGAATAGATACAGGGTGATATGGATGAATGCATGCATGATGGATGGATGGATGGAAAGGGGGAGGCATGGACAGATGGGTGTATGGAGAGATGGACGAGTGAAAGGATGGATATATGGATGAATGCATGCGTGATGGATGGAAAGGTGAAGGCATGGGCAGATGGGTGTGTGGAGAGATGCAAGAGTGAAAGGATGGATGAACATATGGATGAATGCATGCGTGATGGAAAGGGGAAGGCATGGACAGATGGGTGCATGGATAGATGGAAGAGTGAAGGGATGGATGAACATATGGATGAATGCATGCATGCGTGATGGCAAGGTGAAGGCATGGACAGATGGGTGTGTGGAGAGATAGAAGAGTGAAAGGATGGAGTCATAGATAGATGGGGATGAAAGGGTGAAGGGATCTATTCTAAGGATGGTCATGTTATCCCTCTTCACTGCTCCTGTCATTGGAGGTCTGATTCAAGTGGGGTATTTCCATTTCCTAACTACTCCCTTGTTGGAGCCGTGCATGGTCTGAGACTTGGAGACAGAGCCGGGGGCACACGATAAAACAGGGGTCAGCGATCTGCAGTGGTACCCAGACTGGGGCGCTTGGAGGATGGGTGCATGCTTGGATGAATGAGTGATTCCCAGCATGGATAATTAATGGCTGAGTATATGGATGGTTGAATCGGTGAGTGCATGGGTGGATGAATGAGTGATTCCCTGCATGGATAATTAATGGGTGAGTATACAGATTGTTGAATCGGTGAGTGCATGAGTGAATGAATGAGTGATTCCCTGCATGGATAATTAATTGGTGAGTATACGGATGGTTGAATCGGTGAGTGCATGGGTGGATGAATGAGTGATTCCCAGCATGGATAATTAATGGGTGAGTATATGGATGGTTGAATCGGTAAGTGCATGGGTGGATGAATGAGTGATTCCCTGCATGGATAATTAATGGCTGAGTATACAAATGGTTGAATCGGTGAGTGCATGGGTGGATGAATGAGTGATTCCCTGCATGGATAATTAATTGGTGAGTATGCGGATGGTTGAATCTAAGGGGGGGGAAGGGGTGGATGAATGAGTGATTCCAAGCATGGATAATTAATGGCTGAGTATATGGATGGTTGAATCGGTGAGTGCATGGGTGGATGAATGAGTGATTCCCAGCATGGATAATTAATGGGTGAGTATATGGGTGGTTGAATCGGAGAGTGCATGGGTGGATGAATGAGTGATTCCAAGCATGGATAATTAATGGCTGAGTATATGGATGGTTGAATCGGTGAGTGCATGGGTGGATGAATGAGTGATTCCCTGCATGGATAATTAATTGGTGAGTATACGGATGGTTGAATCGGTGAGTGCATGGGTGGATGAATGAGTGATTCCCAGCATGGATAATTAATGGGTGAGTTCATTCATTTATGATCGATGGTTGAATTGGTGAGTGCATGGATGAATGGTTGATTAAGTGAATGCCTGACTGGCTGAACAGGTGCCCGAGTGCATAGATGGATTCAGACAGGTTACACCGATCTTATAAGCGTAGTCCGTAGGTAAAATGAAATTCGTACAAAAATACTACAATATCGTGGCCCTGCACACACTACAGAAGGCTTGTCCATCACTTGCCACATTATATTGTTTACCACAATAATGCAGTGCAAGTATTACGCATGGATGGGCTCCATCATGCCAGGGGGGGTCAACGGTGTGCCAAGGATTACTACAATTATACCACGACGGGCATTACGCTTGAGACTTGTGACGGGCGCTGCTGCTTATCCTGGGGTTCTGGCCCACATTTGCAGGTTTGAATTCCCAACCCACGGGTGCAGCGACACTGAGACCAGTGCATGCACCATCGCTGAGCGGAGAATTCAGGTTACTGCAGACCCGCACAACCCACTGAGCATACCTGCAAGTGTGATGTTTGTGCTCTCGGGGATACTACTAGTCCCTTAAAGGGTTCAGGAACACAGTGGTAATACAAACGATATATCCATAATGAGTTGCGTGTTGAAGGATCACAGGAAACAGGATATGCATCTTGACATATTTATTTTAAATAGTTATTTTAAAACTGCTAAATCTAGTGCAAACTATTGTTCGGTAACACAATAGAAGATAAAGGTTAAAAGCAACCAAGCATTTCATGATCAGTGAAAACTAACAGGAACATTTGTAACAGCACAATTTGTAGCTCTTGGCACCTTCACTGTGCCAACTCTAGGCACTATGCTAGTTCTTGCAAATGCATAAATAATACGCCTATTTCTCGAGTTTCAGAGGTGGTGTGCGACTGGACAACAAGGTTTCTCTCCTCTCTGGAACAGCTTGGCAGCTATTTTGAGCACAAGGGTGAGGCGATTTGTATCGGCACGAAAGCACAATCCTGAAAGTTTATGGGGGAGATTTGCAAAAAATCAGCGCAACGCAGTGCAGCCCCTTTCAAGGCAACGCTGCATTTCGTGACAGGGAGAGAGCATTAGACTGCTGTGTCTTCAGAGATCTCCTCCCCTTTCACTTGCGCCAATGCTGATTTTAGCTGATTTCAGCACCTTACGCTAGGGTACGTGTGTGCATGAATCTAGCATAGGGTTTGTACAGCAAGGCTGCCCTTCCAGTGCAAACTACTATGCCTAGACACAATGCAAACGCAGTGCAGCACCCATGCAAAGTCAGAAAAGCATGGAGGATTAAAGCATTTCTCCTGTTAGCCCCTCCTTTGAAGGGGGGTTAACTTTTGGCACTAAACCCTGTCGAGTGGTCCAGTGGGAGACCCTTGAGCTTCTGCAGGTCCGCTGTTGTATGTCTTATGTTTGTGCCCATGTTGTATGTCTTATGTTTGTGCCCGATTTCTGTCTGTTGTCTGTTTCTTATTTGTGATTTGTGCCCCTGTTTATTTTTGCCCGTTTTATTCTTCATTGTACTTGTGCACCTGTTTGTATCCTCCACGCCCGTTTCTCGCCGCCCTTTTCCCCCCGCTGCTGCCCCCGTGGCCCCTCCCCCTTCCGGTTCCCACTCCCACCTCCCAGCTGCCCTTCCCTCCCCCTTCCCTATTTAATGGCGGCCACGCAGCTGGCACGCCTAAGGCAAGCCCTTCTGTGCCCGTCCGCAACCCGACCACAACCAGCGCCAGGGACCCTGGTTCTCCAACCACCCACCGCCACGACTCTGCTGCCCTCCTCGCACTGAACCCTGGAAGGAACAACAACTGCCAGCTGGCTGCACCAAACACCACCCATGGCCAGTTCTCCTGCTGACACTGCTGACAATCCTTCACCATCCTCCGCACCGCTACGGCCGCCGTACCCATGCCGGACGCCAGCACCCCCGAAGCCCTGAGGTGCATCCTCCTAAGCGTGCGCTCCCTGCACAGACATGCTGTAGAGATCTGGGACCTCCTCGACACCTTCTCGCCAGACTTCACCTTTTTCATGGAAACCTGGACCAATGCCTACTCCGACCCCAACATCGCCACTGCCATCACTGCCGGATACAAGATGCAGAGGAAGGACCGCCCAGAAGGAGGACTCGCCATCGCTCACAAGAGCTCCCTCTGACTCTCCACCTCCAGCACGAGCGACTTCCCTCTCACCACCGAACATCTCCACTTCCAGATCCAGACCAACCCCAGAACGATGCTATGCAGCACCCTCGCCTACAGACCCCCAGACCTCGAACTTCGGTCACCACTACCATCACTGACCTCATCGCGCCACACGCCATCACCTCCATGGACAACATATTCATCGGAGACCTGAACTTCCACCTCAACAACCTCCGCGACCCAAACTCCACCGCCCTCCTGGACAACCTCACCAACATCTGACTGAAACAGCTCGTCACCACCCCTACCTACAAGGCAGGACACACCCTCGACCCCATCTTTGCAGGAGGGAGCAACATCCGCTTCAGCCACACCACGCAGCCCCTCTGGACGGACCACCACTGCCTACACAATGCCACTGCTCACAAATCCACTCCACGCCCACCGTGAAGGAGCTGGAGCAAAGTCACTGAGGAGCACCTCAACTCCACCCTCAACCTCGGTCCGCCTCCCGCCTCAACCGATGCCAACTCTGCAGCCAAGAAGCTACACCGGTGGATCACCATCTGCGCAGACAAACTTGTCCCCCTCCGCAACCCCAACAGACAGCGCCCCATGAGGGCCACCTGGTTCACCACCGACCTCTAAGAATCCAGACGCACCTGCAGACGTCTCGAAAAACGATGGAGGAACAGCAAAACCACTGAAGACCATACCACCTACAAGAACGCCATGACAGAATACCATCAATTAATCAGATCCACCAAAAGGACCTTCACCCGGAACAAAATCCTCGCCAACTCCAGCAACTCAAAGGAACTCATCAGCATCATCCAGCAATTCACCAAACCTCACAGCGAAGTCACGGATGTCACACTCTCCCAGGACCTCTGCAACAAGCTCGGCTCCTACTTCCATCTGAAAATCAAGGCCCTCTACAACAACTTCAGCGAACAGACTCCAGAAACCACTCCTTCCTCCAGCGACGACAGCCAGCCTACCATCACTGCCTGAGCCCCGGTCACCACTGAAGATACTGCCACTACCATGAAGAGCACTTACTCAGGAGCCCCCACGGACCCCTGCCCACGGCACATCTTCCATAGAGCCGCCGACGCCACAGCACCCAAGCTACAACGCACCATCAATGCCACCTTCAAATTTGGCACATTCCCCGACAACTGGAAACGCGCAGAAGCCAAACCTCTCCTCAGGAAACCTCCTGCAGACCCGACAGACCTATAAAACTACCGACCCATCTCTACTTCCCTTTGCGGCCAAAGTAACCAAAAAGATTGTCAACGCCCAGCTGACAAACTTCATCGAAGAGAACGCCATCCTCGACCCTTCCCAATCCGGATTCCGCAGCAACCACAGCAACAAGACCTCCCTCCTCGCCGCCACAGATGACATCCGCACGCTCCTCGACTAAGGTCACACCGTGGCCCTCATCCTACTCGACCTCTCCGCAGCCTTCGACACAGTCTCCCACCGCACACTCACAGCCAGACTCCACAACGTCGGCATACAGGGAACTGCCCTCGACAGGCTCCGCTCCTTCCTCGCCGGCAGAAACCAAAGGATCAGACTTCTGCCCTTCCTCTCCGAACCCACAGAGATCAACTGACTAGTACCCCAAGGATCATCGCTCAGTCCCACGCTCTTTAACATCTACATGGCCCCCCTCGCTGCCATCGTCAGACAGCATGGACTCAGCATAGTATCCTACGCATACGATACCCAGCTCATCCTCTCCCTCACGAAGGAACCCAACGCCACCAGACTCAGCTTCCAGGAAGGAATGAAAGACGTCGCATCCTGGATGAGCAGCAGCTGTCTGAAGCTCATCTCGGAGAAGACAGAGGTCCTCGTCCTCGGACCCACCCCCTCAGCTTGGGACAACACCTGGTGGCCGACTGCCCTCGGCAACACCCTACCCCCACAGACCATGCCCGGAACCTTGGCATCATACTCGACTCCTCCCTCACCATGACCCGCCAGATCAATGTCGTCACCCCCACCTGCTTCAACACCCTCCTCATCATTCGCAAGATGTTCAAATGGATCCCCCCCGAATGCAGAAAGACCGTCACCCATGCACTCATAACAAGCAGACTGGACTACGGAAACACTCTCTACGCTGGAATCAACAAATCCCTGCTATGCAAACTCCAGACCATCCAGAACACTGCGGCCAGACTCGTCCTTGGCATCCCACGACATGATCACATCACCCAAAACCTGCGAAACCTCCACTGTCTCCCCATTGAGAAGAGAGTAACTTTCAAGCTACTTGCCCACGCCTACAAATCCCTCCACAACACCGGACCCAAATACCTCAACGGACGAGTCTCCTTCCACTTACTCAAGAGAAACCTCCACTCCGAAGACCTCCCCTAGCAGAAACCCTGCACATCCACAGAACCAGAGCGGGTGGAAGAGCCTTCTCCCACATCGCGGCAAAGAACAATCTCATGGTCAACATCAGACGCTCCCCCACTCTGCACACCTTCAGGAAGAGCCTCAAGACCTGGCTCTTCGGCTGACTCGGAGCTGCACCTCCCCAGCCCCCTCAGCGCCTTGAGACCCTCACGGGTGAGTAGTGCACTTCACAATTCCCTGATTGATTGATTGATTGAACCCCATCTACAAATTTTTGTAAATATGGTTTTGCGTCAAAAGGCATGGGTGGTTGCATGGGAACGTGTGGTATCTTCTGGCTTAGGGGGACTGCTGTCCTTTGGCTGCACCCCTCCCCTTATGCTCACATGGTTCTTTCCCGTCACCCGACCTCTTAGAATGTTGCCGCACTGAAGGTTCTAGGTCGAGCTCCCTGCGAGGAGACGAGAGAGACCGGCGGTGTGAGCGGTGGCTGAGGTCATCATTTCCCTTAACCTGAATAAAGTTCATCTCCTGTCTGTTAAAGATGGCTCTTTGTGAACTGAGTTCTTGTGTGTGGATTTCATCTAACATTTTACACTGGCGACGAAGGACGGGCACAGGAGCGTCGATGTGTAGAAAGAACTGGACCTCAACACGCGAAGAAATTAACATCGCATAACTTTGGGAGCTGCGGTGCTGTGAGTAATTTTATAGCAGTACTTGCGTTGTGTGGCACAGCCTGAGCAGACGTACTGTGCGTTGTAAAACTCACCTTGGTGTAAAGCTGACAGAAAGCGAGGTAGCGAGACCATTTAGGAGTGCCTTGTGTGCCACGTGGGTGAAGGTGTATTTGCCTCTGGAGGAGTCAGACGGAATGCAAATCGAAGCACTGTGGAGAATGGTCGCGAACTGACAGAGCGATTACTTCAGTACTGACGTCCATGTGTTTTGCTGTGTCACGTGTGATATTCCGTGAACGGTAGAGACCTGTGGGTACTTCGCCAGCGTTATCTGCTTTGCAGCTTTTACAGTAATCACAATCTACCCGCCCATGTGGAGTGGATGTAGTCACTCTGTCACATTCTTAAACGGAGTCGACGCTGGAGCAGTGTCAGCTGCCAGCAGAAGGGAGAGAGTCTATCCTGTGGAGAAAAGTGGATCCTTAAATCTTCATATGTGCGTAGTGGCTGTTTGGGCACGGAGAAACAGGTGTGCTACTAATCTGAAGACTGAGTTTGGGGGACAAGTCTTCAGTCAGTTTCTCCGTGTCGTTTGATCTCCAGGAGTATTGACTCGAAAGACACCTTGGCCAGTCACGCTGACTGGCACAGCTCCTCACAGTCATTACGTAAAGGAGGGGATGTGCGAAGTAGCAGTAGTTGATTACTATGACTGGCGCAGAACACAACTGTCGCCTGGTTGTGAGGGGGTCCTGATCTGAAACTAAGGTGAACACTCATCCGCAGGTCACGCTGACTGGCACAGCACCTCATTGTCGTCTGGGGTGAAGCAGCCCTCATTTTTTTGTGGAGAGTTACTCGCACTGTGTGACACTGTCTTACACTCATCTCCCCTCTGAGGAACCTGACATGCACCAGAATAGTTTTGGCATGTCACTCTGATACTGTGCTCAAGCTGGTTTGCAGACGTTATTTCAGCCAACACGTTTTAAAACTCTCACGTCTTGTAACACTTTAGAGCTGACAAATGTTTGGGTAAAGCAGAAAAGGAACAAATTGCACCATCTAGTGCTTTAACTTTTGTAATTTTCTATCTCACTGTTTCTACAGTCCTGTAGACAGCTAAGAATTTAAAGTGTGACCTTTTTTTTTTGTGTGTGTTTCCCGGCCTTCTGGGGTGTGGGCACTGGTGACCGTATCGGGGAGAAACAGTGGACAATACATGCTTCATATTTGTGTTTCACAGTTAGGATAATCCTAATTTTATGCAAACCATGCAGAATGTTACTCCACCCCCATTTTTTGGGGTACACCAGGGGAGCCTCCGCTAAAATGGAACAAGTGGAAAAAAGTATTTCAGAATTATGCGTTGGTTTGTGGTCCAAATTTAGGTTTGGAAAGAAAGGTAGCGCTATTATTATACTACTTGGGCGCTGAAGGTCAGGAGGTTCTAGAACACCTGCCTGACTTGAATGCGAATGACGCCAGAGGTTTAAATGATTATGAAATAAGTTTGAAAAAATTAGACCTACATTTCTTGCCTAAGATTAGCACCATCATGGGACGCTACCATTTTGGGAGAAGAGGACAGAAAGAAGGTGAGACTGTGGAGGAATTTGTGTCAGAGTTAAGAAAGTTGGCTGCAAGTTGCAAATTCGGGGGGGCTTGTGAGGAAAGAATAAGAGATCAGTTCCTTTTGACGTGCAAGATAGAAAGAATTTGTGAAGAACTCTGGTTGAAAGATGATCCACCCTTGGGGGAGGTGTTAATAGTTGCCAAACAGGTGGAGCACATGATGAAGTGCGTCAGTGAAATTAAGCAAGATGGTGAAGGGAAGACTAAAATTAATGAGGTCACGAATGAGATAGAAAAGGTACAAGTGGTTAAGGATGCAAAGAGTGGTCAGAAAGAAAACAAAGGGGTTTGGAATTCTAAAGGAAATTGCTACAGGTGTGGTAGAGCAGGACATTGGGCTGACAGTAGGGAGTGCCCAGTGCTCAAGGCTACCTGCAACAAGTGTGGCAGGAGAGGTCATTTTAGCACATGCTGCAAGAGCAGTACCAACTACAGAAGGAACGGTAGAGAGGACACTACACGAGTATGTGATGAAATTGTATTGCATGTTGAGGTTGCGGATGTAAGTAACCCTAAAGACTACATAACTGTTGAAGAGACAGAGGTTGAAGCCATGTTCGACTCCTGCTCCAAACTGACCATTGTCTCGGCAGAGGCTTTTGAGAAGGTGACAAAAGGCAAGGTGAAACTACAAAGAATGGATGTCAGGCCGGGGGGTTATGGTGGTCAACCCATACGCATTAGAGGTTTCTTTTGGGGCACAGTTGGCTATAAGGGCAGAGTTGCTGTAACTAAGGTCTATGTGTCAAGGAAAGGAGATAACTTACTGGGGTGGCAGGCGCAAAAGGACTTGGGTATCTATCTCAATCCAAATAAGAACCCGCAAATTTTGATACAAGAGGTGAACAAAATAGGGGTCAGAATTGAAGATGAGTTCAAAGAAGTGTTCTCAGAAAAGTTGGGCTGTCTTGAGAACTATGTGCACAGGATCAGACTAAAAGAGGGTGCGAAACCTGTGTCAGCCAAGGTCAGAAATCTGCCGACTTCCATGCAAGATCTTGTGAGAGAGGAATTGGAGAACTTGTGTTGTTTGGGAGTGATTGAACCAGTGGAGGCCACGGAGTGGCTAGCACCCATTGTAGCAGCGAGAAAGGGGGATGGAGCTGTGCGCTTATGCATAGACCTCAGGGCGCTTAACAGGGAAGTGATAGTGGACAAGTTCCCCCTCCCCAACATCTCCCAAATGATGAGCAGGCTCACTGGTGTCAAGGTCTTCTCCACTCTGGACCTCACATCGGCCTATCATCAGGTCAAGCTACACCCAGAGTCACAGGATCTCACTGCATTTGTTACACATATGGGGACCTACAGATTTAAGCGTATGCCTTTTGGACTCGTCTCGGCTGCAGCCGTTTTCCAAAGGATCATGAGCAACCTTCTAAAAGGGATTCCTGGAGTTCTATGCTACCAGGTTGATGTTCTGATCTTTGGAGAAGACAACACTCAGCATGAACGTAGGCTCAGACAGGTCCTAGGGAGATTCTTAGAGCAAGGCCTGACGGTTAAGAAGGAGAAATGTAGAATTGGGTGCTCAGAAATAGAGTTCCTGGGACATAAGATAACTAAAGAAGGCATACTTCCCAAGACAGAGTTGCAGAACACTATCCTCAATCTAACCCCACCGAGAAGCAAAGAGGAGATCAAATCCTTCATGGGTATGATAGAGTTTTATAGCAAGTTTGTCCAGAACTTTGCCAGACGCATCTACCAGATTCGCAATCTCCTCAAGAAGGGGGTAATGTTTGAGTGGTGCGAAGCATGCCAAAAAGAATTTGATGACACCAAGAAAGCACAAGCCGAAGCACCCAATCTGAGAGATTTTGTTCCCGGGAGAAGGACTTTCCTGACCACGGACGCTAGCGTTAAAGGGTTGGGTGCGGTGCTGACCCAGGAAGGAGAAAAGGGGGAAGAGACCATAACGTTTGCATCCCGATCCCTACGTCAGGCAGAGTACAACTACTCGGTCATTGGGAAAGAGGCACTGGCGGTGCATTGGGCCATTAGCAAATTTAGAGATTTTGTGTGGGGAATGAGGTTCGACGTGAGGACTGACCATAAGCCCCTGGTTGAAGTATTTACCAAAAAAGGGTTGGACGCCATCTCGAGCAGAATAAGGAGGTGGGTAGTGAGCTTGCAAGAATATACCTTTGGGGTAGAATATGTTCCAGGGGTGAAGAACTTAGCGGCTGACTGCCTCTCGCGGCTGGTGGAGGAAACCCCAGAAGAGGTTGAGGATAAGAAAGGCTAGGTGAGGAGGACCATGAGATGGAGAATGAGAATGTGTGTGTCATCATTCAATGGGTAGTGGATGAAGAACACTGGATGGTGGAGTTGAAGGGTGATGTGCTTCTCCAAAAAGTGTGTGCCAAGACTAAAGAGGGTTGGTCTGACCTTGACAAAAGGGAAGAGTCTCTCAGACCTTTCTGGGCAGTCAGAGATGAGCTATCCGTCGCAGATAATTGTCTTTTCCGGGGTACCAAGTTGGTTCCGCCATGGAACTTGAGAGAAATTCTGGTTGACTTGGCTCACGAGGGTCACCTGGGCATCACCAAAACGAAGCAGAGGCTGCACCTAGATTACTGGTGGCCAAATATGGATATGGAGATAGAGAGGAAGAGGGAGTGTGTACCTTGCTCGGCCAGCGACAAGGTACTCAAACAACACACCCCCCCAATGCATTGCAGGACTCTGGCAGTAGGCCCGTGGGCTGATGTAGCTTTAGACATAGTGGGACCATTACCAGGAGAGAACCACACACCGTACATCCTGGTGCTTATGGATTCATACTCCAAGTGGCCTGAGCTGAAGTTTGTGTCTGAAATAACTACCAAGTCAGTCATTGAGTTTCTCATGGAGGTGTTCCTCCGTGAAGGGTTACCTAGTAGTATCCTGACGGATAATGGAGTGCAGCTCTGCTCTAGAGAGATGAGGGAATTCCTAGAGTGTAATGGGATAAAGCACAGGTTGGGTGCTCTCTACCATCCGGAGAACAACGGGATGGTTGAGAGATTCAACAAGACCATCAAAGAGTGCATACAGTTAGCCAATGCCAGTGGCTGGTTTGGAAAGACGAAGTGGTTAAACATCTTGAAGCTTACAGGTTAACTCCCCATCAAACCACGGGCATGACACCATTTGAGCTATTGAGAGCTAGAAAACCCAATTCTAGGTTGGTACCAGGTTGGATGAAATGGTACAAGGGGTGGACCACCCCCATCCAAGAGACACTGTGGAGGGATAGAGAGCGGAAGGCCATGGTAGATAGGAAGAGAAGGTTTGATAAAACTCATGCAGTGAAAGAGATCCGTTACAAGGTGGGGGATCTTGTTAAAATCAGAGCTCCAACAGGAAAGGCGAGCTGGTCAGAGTATACAGAACCCACAAGAATTGTCAAACTGTTCAGAAATGCGGTCAAAACTCAGGATGGGCGCATCTGGAACCTGGGCAGCGTGGTAAGATGTGCTGTCTCCACTGAACATAAGGACATGCCCAAAGGTGGGGAGTTAGGCAAACCAGGTTCTGCCGGGCCTGGTGAGTCTGCAGCTGAGGAGAAGATCAATTCTCACCGAAGGATCAGCAGTAGAGTTGTCTGTCATCCGAAATATTTGGACCAGTATGTTGATAAGTGATCCTGTGTTTACTTGCTTATGTTATGGTTATTTTCTTTTCTGCAAATGTAAAGGAGGGGGATGTGTGGTATCTTCTGGCTCAGGGGACTGCTGTCCTTTGGCTGCACCCCTCCCCTTATGCTCACATGGTTCTTTCCCGTCACCCAACCTCTTAGAATGTTGCCGCACTGAAGGTTCTAGGTCGAGCTCCCTGCGAGGAGACGAGAGAGACCGGCGGTGTGAGCGGTGGCTGAGGTCATCATTTCCCTTAACCTGAATAAAGTTCATCTCCTGTATGTTAAAGACGGCTCTTTGTGAACTGAGTTCTTGTGTGTGGATTTCATCTAACATTTTACAGAACGCCCATGTAACGCCCCCTCAGTGCTAAGTAACGAAAAGCAGTGCTTTTGCTGCTTTGTATTACCTTGAGGGTGCTCTCCAGCGGAAAACAAGTTTTGCGCTGGAAAGTAAATAGCAAAAAAACATTTTGCACTGGTTAGCGTCACTTTTGTGCTTCTAACCCAGTGTAAAATGTTTGTAAATCTCCCCCTAAATGTTTGTATGTGAGACGTGCAGTTCTGTTGCATCAGTGTTACTCCATTGGGAGCCAATTAAGGTATGTGAGAGCACTTTTATGAGTGTTAGAAACATGGCAGCAGCATGGACACATGAACAACCGCTCTTAGTGGGGCAAGCCTTGTTTTTCTTTGTTTAGTCGAGAACGGCTGAGCCGTATTCAAGCCGGACGTTACATTCTACGTTGGACAATACCTTGGCCCCGTCTGCTCATTTCAGATCTAGAGGAGAAAGATTATCTTAAATAATGGAGTTTATGATGGCGGAAGCTGACAGGTTTAGCCACAGCTTGGATGGGCCCTTTGATGTTTGGGGTTTTATCAAAAAGTAAAACCAGATTTGTGCACTAGGACAGGCAATGGAACATTGGTGTGTGCAAGAGAGTGGATTAAAACACTTAGAGGGAGGTGTGTGTAGTGGATTAGTGTCTTCCATGCTTAGAGGGTTGTGTACAGGATCAGTGCAGAAAGCAGGGATAAGGGTGTCAGACAATCAGGGGCATATTTACATACCCCTATCGCCACAGAAACGGCACTTTTTGCAACGTTCCTGTGGCGATACGGGCTTTGCCTTATTTAGAAGGCACGTTAAGCCACTTAACATCACCTTGTAAATTAGGCCCCTTTTCACGCTACACTTAGCGTGAAAGGTGTGGGCAATGGTTGTTGTGGTGGGCGTTCCACTGCAACACCCATTGAATTTGCCACTGCCCCCTATTTACAAGGGTGGCGTAAATAGGAGGCAGCGTCAAAATTAAGACCAAAAAAAAAACCTGATCTTAACATGGCGAAACAAGGAGAAATGCTTTTTTTCTCATTGTTTTTTCTGTTTCCATGTGTGCTGCAGTGTGCATGAAAACAGCAAAATGCCATGCATGATTGTTTATGAGAAGGAAAGTGTCCTTTCTTGCACATAAACAATCATTTTAAAAATGATGAGTTGCAACTTCTATGTGTGCTGCACAAAACAGCACACATAAGTTACAAATCGCCATTTCAGATTGTTTATGTCACCTTCCTGCACATGAACAATCATTCCCCCAACCCAGGCACCCTTGCACTGTGGTGCAAGGGTGCCTGTGTTGGCGCTAGGCAGCTGAAATTAGCGCCAACGCAAAGAGAAACGCAGGGCTGCACCATATTGTATATATGGTGCAGACCTGTGTTTCAGAAGTGGCAGACCGTGGTGTTAAACCAAGAAGGTTAACGCCGCACTCCATCACTTCTTTGTAAATACTCAATGTAACACATCAGGAGATGTGTGGAGAGGATTCATGGAACACAAGATGGCGTGGAGACAGCAGCAACAGGTGATAACCACTCTCTAATTCTCCCCCCCCCCCCACAGGCTCGCACTCTCTGCGCTATACTTTCTCCTTTCTGTCGGAGCCCCTCGCTGGAGTCCCCCAGTATTCCGTAGTCGGGTACGTAGATGAGGTCCCCATCATTGGTTTCACCAGTGAGAGCCGCAGGGCAGGGCCCCGGGCCCCCTGGATGGAGAACATCACAAACAAGGAGCCACACTTCTGGGAAGAGAGCAGAGAAATCTTTGAAGATGTGAAGAAGACGCTGAATGACAGTCTGAGGAACTTGATGGACCAAAAGAACCAGCCTTCGGGTGAGTTACTGGGGAGGGAGGTTCAGTAATGATCTGGGGCAGTAAGTGAGCGACTGAGCGGATGTGAGTTCCAAAGGGATGTGAGTGCCGGGGCAGGGTTCAGGAGTGACAAGTGATTCAAGGGCACAGAGAGCTGAGAAAGGAAGCTGGGCCTGCTGACGATAAATATAGGCCCATTTTGTACGTAAATCATTTTCTTCAAGCTTTCTGTATAGTACTGTGCGAGCACCTCTGGTCCACCACTTCAGAGTAATGCCTCTTTTGGCAATAATCGTACCCAGAGTAACAAAACTCTTAGAAGGAGATTTACTAAGATTTTATGCCGTGTTTGACACAAATCAGCACAAAATCTTTTTTTTCCGATTTACTTTTCAGTGTTAAACTTGTTTAGCGCTGGAAATAAAAGGGCATATTTACATGCCCCTATCACCACAGGATCACTTTTAATGACGTTCCTGTGGCGATAGTGGTTTCACCTTATTTACAATGTGGCATTAAGCCACGTGGCTTAATGCTGCCTTGTAAATAATGCCCCTGTTCACGCTACACACAGGGGTTGATTCCGATGTCAGTCGGAAGGGCTCTGAATTGGATTCGGGTTTGCCTAAACCGATCCGGAGCCCTTGTTTCCGACCGACTTGTTCCCAGTTCCGAAGGACCAAGTAAGATGCCTGGATACCATTAGGGCTGACCGAATCGGTTCCGAAATGCATTCGGAGAGGTCGAGCTGATTCGTACAGCTCTATGGACTTGGCTTACTAACGAGTCAGTATGATGACTGATTTGGACAGCCTTTTTGATTTGGTTTGCCCGGAATAAAAAGGCTGCCGGAATCGGTCTTTGGGGGCACATAACAGGACCTCCTTCACCCGGGGCATTGTGAATTCGGCCCGTGGGGGTACCCAAGGGGCCCCCCTTACCAGCCATGCACAATGTGGCAGGCACCATGGGGTGCCCGCCACAGGGTGCACGATTTTCCCCAGCCACCCATTTCTTCAATGGGAGCCTGTGTTGTTGTTCGGAAAACAGGCTCCAATTGAAGTCAATGGGAGTTCGACCAAATCGTATTCGGATGCATGCAGATGCATTGTACTCGCTCGGGCAGACTCCCCCAATCCGAGTTGTACGGAAAGCATTCCGGAACTGATTTGGTCGGTATGCTTTCCAAACGAGATCGGAATTGGCCCGTTAGTGTGAAAGGGGTGGGCAATGGGTGTTGCAGTGGGAGTTCCGCTGCAACAGTCATTGCTTTTTGATGCTGCCCCATATTTATAAGGATGGGGCAGTGCCAAAAATACCGCCAGGGAATACCTGGTCTTAAACAGGCGATACAAGGAGAAATGTTTTATTTCTCCTCATATTTTGCTCTTTCCACGTGTGCTGAAGAAACAGCAAATTGCCTGTAAAGATTATTTATGTGCAGTAAGGTGTCGCTTCCTGCACATAAACAATCCTCCCTGCAGTGCAGGCAACCTTGCAACATGGCGCAAATGTGCCTGCGCTGGCGGTAGGCTGCTTCTTTAGCGCCAGCGCTAGGGGAAACGCAGGGCTGCGTCGCATTTTTGTAAATATGGCACATCCCTGCATTTCAAAGGTGATGGAGCATGGCGCTAGCCTTCTTGGCTTAACGCCACGCTCCACCACTTTGCTTGTAAATATGCCCCAAGGTGTTTTAAGGCCAAGCAGTGCAAAGCGCTGCTTTGCTTCACTTAGTGCCAAGGGGGCGTTCAATGGGTGGCGCATGGGCATTCCCGTGCAACCACCCAAGGTTTCTGACGCTAAACCCAATTTACTAAACAAAGTAGACAGGGTTTAGCATGGGAAAACTGTGCCCTTTTCAAGTAGGTGCAAGGAAGGAGAAATGCTTTCATTTCTCCTTCCTTTTCTGAGTTTGTATGTGTGCTGCACGTTACAGCACTCATACACAGAGGGAAAAGGGTTAAAGTCAGTCAGAATTTTGTACTGGAAGGGTATCCTTCCAGTACAAAACCTATGCTAAACTCACGGAGACCCCCTTGCACTATGGTGCAAAGGTGTCTCCATGGCGTACTGCAGCTGATTTCAGCTTAAAATGAAAATAGCGTCAACAAGCAGACTGTACTATGGAAACAACCTCTACGCTGGAATCAACAAATCCCTGCTATGCAAACTCCAGAACACTGCGGCCAGACTTAAATCTTAAATCTTTATTTCAGATTAAATTGTAAAGCTGCCCATCAGTATTTCTTTCTTTCTGGGTCGTCTATTTTATGCAGCCAGTTCTGAGCGAACAGCAAGTCTCTATGCCAATGCATCCGAGACAATCCCAGATAACTCCGCCCAGAATTTGGTGTGACTGGGTATCCCTAAATAGTACGTAGTCAGACATCCTCCATGTCCTCGCAGGACTAAGACGTTGGTGCTGCTGCCTACCCAAGGCTGTGAAAGTATTTATGTTGGACCAGCGTGTGTCACCCAGACTCATAAGGTCCTCTCTCCACTCCCTCTCATACGGCCTCCCTCTTACTTCTGAGCTGTTGGGAAGTATCTTCTGGCTTAACCCGTTTGCTGCTTCGAACGTTCCGCGCCAGTGCGGAACGTTCTATTAAACGGGTGGGGCCGCGGCGGCCAACGGACGTGCGCAGCACTACCGAGGTAGTGCTCGCGACGGCCGTTGGCCGACAGCAGCAGCAAACGGGTTAATAATCAGAGATTTATAGACCCAAGAGTATTTTTTACACTTTACTGGTCATGAGATTAGTTTCAAGTGGGGTGAAATCTGGAGGGGATTCCATCGCTTTAAGATAAGGAGCTATAGCAGGTCACAGCTGCAAATAGACAGAACTATGACTCGGATGCAGCTGGAGATTGTACTCAAGGACCGTCAAGGTCCGTCAAGGCCACCACATGATGGGAATGGACTACGTCACCCAGTCAGTTAGTCCCAACAGGCTCCGTTTTGTGAAGCCCGGCAAAGAGAGAGGATGTGGCATAGCAGCAAGAGTTGCCAACTACGGAACTGGGGAACGCATTTGAGTCTGAGTGTCGGCTCAACATCCTGTGGTTCTGGGCAAATAACGTAATGTCCTCATGCCTAAAAATGAATGTGTTCTTCTGTAGTGTAACTGGTGCTCATGTAAAGCGCTCCAAAACCTTCAATCCGGGTTTGTGCTATATAAAACTGCAAAAAAAGCTTTGACTAGCCTCATGTAAGACCCCACTCCAAGTGGAGTTTCCTTCATCGGAAGGCCTGTCCAACCAACATCCCTAAAAGCAGCTGAAGGGAGATGGCTTGCTGGCCCGCCGTAAAGGGTAAGGAGAGGACATGTGGTCCCCCAAGGCCAGATCAGTGTCTGACTGACTCTAAGCCTTGAAGCCATAAAGTCAGTCATTCAGCCCAACTAGGCACACTGCACAGAGTTCAGGCGAAGGTCTGCCATATCCAGGCTCCACCTCGCAGCATTTCGCCATTACTGCTCTAGGTACCCAACATCCCTGCAAAACAGAGAGTACTAGCAGTGAGTTTAATTTACTCAGGTACTTCACAAAAAGATACACTGTGGGGAGAGGCTCCATCAAACAGAGCGGCTCTTCCTGCATGTGATACAGGGAGAGGGCACCATCTACTTCAGGTTGTGGAGTTAAAATGCACACCCCGACACCAGCTCATGTCGCCCCTGGAAGAGGTCAAGGTACCTAACGACAGAGTATTCAGCTCTACGCTTGATGGGCCATGATGCCCAGCCCTCACTCCTTGAACTTTGTGAAGTCACCTCACTTGGAGGTCCAACAATATCCTAAAGATGTCACAAATGTATACGATGCATCAGTTGAGGCGCATCGCATAGAGAAGCAAACCCTCTTCATCCAGAGACATCTGTTCCTCCTTCCTAAAAGCCTCCTAGAATCCCTGCCCTGTGATTCTCCCTTGAACCATCACTGAGAGGCTCTCCTGCCACTGCCAAGAGCAGCAGTGATAACAGGCACCGGTGCCATGATACACTCCCTATGGGGAACTGGTCTGACAGTAAAACGTTAACTTTCACCCTCACCTGCCGCTTATTAAAGGCGCTTTACATACCTGTGAAACATGGGGAAAGGTTCATTCTCAGGAGGGAAAACAAGCAAACTGATTCTAATGGATAATTCTAATGATAGCTTTTGAATATCCCCAGGTGTCAGACTGGATCCAGAAGATTCTCAGTTGCATTGTTCTCAGGCACCAGTAGGTGGCGCAGTGTGGCTCTGCATTACCTTTGGTCCACCCCGGAAGTGGCAATGGACCAGCATATAAGCGTCACCCCTGCACATCAATGTCATTTCCTTTCTTTCTGTGTCCTCGTATGAGCATATGGAGTTTGCTCCTAAATGTTTTATTTTGTCAGTTGGCAAGTTTTATGCTAAAAAAATTCTCTTTTTGCCCAATGTGAAAGGGAATCATGTCTCCTCTAAAAACTGCATGGTTTAAGCCCTGCAGGGACTGTCTCAATCAGATGTCTGTGACAGACCCTCATGAGGTGTGCCTTTGGTGTTTGGGTTCGGGGGCGACTCCAAGTCCTGCAGGCAGAGTGCCCTTATGAATCTGAAGGCAAAAAGAACAATTGATGTGTTATGTTTCTAGACCCCTCACGTTCCTTGCCGATCCTAGACAAAAAACACACAGAGCTGTGTGTTACACCCACTGGGAGGAATATTAGTCACCTTCCCTCAATGCAACCACTGGTCACATGACCTGCCCCACTGCCCATGTGATCAGAAATCTGCACAGAGCACTTTACATGCCACATTCTTCTGTTTTAATGCCCTTATTGGTTAAGCTCTCCTTGTCATTGCACAATCTTCAGTCAGATGATTCAGAGGAGGTTATGTTTACGGTATATACTCTTGTGAAGCTGGTGTTAAGGGTGAGGAGATTGCTTGAGTAGCTTACCAGTATGAAGGTGCTTCTCCGCATGTTTGATTTAACATCCTATGTTTACAGAGTCTTATATAGCGCGAACTTGACCTGAAGGTATGGGGTATCAGAGCGCTTTACATAAGGACACATTCATTTTTTGTTAGGCACGGGCAGATTAAGTGATTTGCCCAGAATCACAGGATGTTCCGCGTCATTGCCGAGACTCGAACACGGTTCCCCAGATTCGAGGTCGACCGCCCTAGCCGTTAGGCTACATCCTCTCCTATGTATGAAGTTCAGATATCTTGACATGGCTGTGATGTACGGTGCTGACAGAAATCTACTATAAAGATGGTATATGCTATCGGCCAAAATCCCATGTATATTGTGTGGAAAAAAATGATATCTTTCAGACTCACCTCTACATTTTAGAGAGTCTCTGGCAGACCTCCCAATGGATGCTATTTTATGTCCTGTATTTGGTGACAGTATTTTAATTGTATATTTGTGCTCATTAGATGCATTTTTACTATTTTACAATGTCCTGTCATATGTTATGGAACTGCCCATTTGTGGTCTTTTATAATATGGCTGAATAAAGTTAACTAAACTGAACTGACCTCTACTGCAATGTGGTACTGCACCAAGCGGGTCGAGGTGACATTGTAGGCAGGGTCAGATTGGGATCAAAGTTCGTCCCGGGCACTCCCAAAAAAGTGGCCCATATTCCTGGGTCAGGCCGTTCACGAAACAGCATTTGGCTAGTCTCATCGGGCTCATTTTTAGAGAAATGTTTGATAAATTATGGGGCATATTAGCAAGACCGGCGATAAAATTATCGCCGTTTTAGCGGCAGGAAACTGCCGCTAAAATGGCGATAATGGGCTTGATAATATGCCCTATAGAATTCCAATAGAAGCCCAGGTTAGATGTCCTGCACATCTAACCTGGGCTTCTATTGGAATTCTATAACACATATTAGCAAGCCCATTATCGCCGGTCTTGCTAATATGCCCCCATGTCTTTTAAAGCTCGTAGAGCCAGAAACATTGGTGAAAACTAAAAGCACTACATTTTGTCGGGCAAAGTGAAATAAAGTGGCCCAAAGTCCACAACTCCTTATATGGCTATGTTTGCCACCTGGCCGTTTTTTTAATCAGCATTACCAGTACTTTAATGCCCTCGCCAGTACGAAAGTGAAGAAAAACACCTAAAGCTGGTATTTTCTCTCCTGATCGATTTGTACTTTAAAGTTTGAAAAGTAAACGTATGGTGAAAGCAGTTTAAAATGTGGCGTAAAGCTTCTTTAATGATCTGTGACTGATAGTTAAAACTAAACAAAGGGAGAAAAGCCATGTTGAGAAGGAATCAGACTTTTTTATTATTGAATAAAGAATTCTCTCTCATTAAGTTCCAGCCTTTGCAGATTCTTAAATAATGAGCAAACAGAAGGCTATTTTTTTTATTGTAGTTTTATATAGCGTAAACTCGCCCAAAGGGCGCAATTATATGAGCACCAGTTACATTACAGAAGATCAAATTCATTTTTATTTTAGGCCTTTGCGCAATTAAGTCATTTGCCCAGAATCACAGGATGTTAAGGTGAGGCTGGGACTCAAACCTATTTCCATAGTTCCACATTTGGCAACTCTGACCCTAACATTACATTATCTCAATTTTCAGCTCTGGGAAAGGTGCTTCCCAGCGAGGTTTATGCAAACATACCGCCCCCCCCCCCCAACACCCACCCAACCACCAAAGCCTGAAAGACACTGTAGACAAGGTGCCACCAACAGGCCCTCAGCAAGGACATTCACTTACTCAAAACCTGGCTCTTCGACAGACCCCCTCCTTGATGGAATGGAACCTGCGCCCCCCCACCCCTAGCGCCTTGAGACCCTTACGGGTGAGTAGTCGCGCTTTAACAAACCCCTGATTGATTCTCCCCAGCCCAGTCAACTGTAGCCTCAGGGTGATGGCCTGGCAGGGGAGGGGTGAACAAAGGCAGGGGAGCTGAGGTGATGAGGGCCCACAGCAGGGGAGTGGGACTTTCATTCTGGGCGTCTGCGCCGGCCCCACGGGAGGCCAAGATGAAGTCTGCAGCGGACAGAACAATATTGGCCTAGCGATGCTGCTGACAGCAACCCCCTCAGAGCCTCCTTGCTCATGATGCTGTCCCCCCCCCCCTTATAGTGGCCTGGTGGGGAAGACAATAAGGCTCTGTGGGCCGGTTGACAAAAACCGGCCCACTGGTGACCCTTAGGTACCGGCCCATCGGCCAATGCCCGACTGCCCGCCTTCCCAATCCTGTGGTGCGCTCATGCAAACAGCGTAATATGAGAAAATATTAAATCAGATGAAGTCAACAACAGAAATGATAGACACCCCTTGAGTATAATGAGTGTCAACACTTGGTGCTTCTCTTAAGTGATACAAATGTCCTTTACATTTGCTCTGCTCCCCCCTCCTCAGGACTCCACGTGTTTCAGATGATGCTGGGCTGTGAGTTGCACGAGGATGGATCTGGGAAGTGGTTTGAACGGTCCGCATATGATGGGTCCAACTACACTGAGACAAAGGACCGAGGAAACTCTGAGGAGCTCAATGACTGCATGAAGGGCCTGAAAAAACTTCTGATGTATGGAGAGAAGAGTCTGCAGAGGAGAGGTGAGAGCTGTGCATGGACAGGGCAGCAGAGGCAGGAGCTGTGCATGGACAGGGCAGAAGGAGCTGTGCATGGACAGGGCAGCAGAGGCAGGAGCTGTGCATGGACAGGGCAGCAGAGGCAGGAGCTGTGCATGGACAGGGCAGCAGAGGCAGGAGCTGTGCAGGGACAGGGCAGAAGGAGCTGTGCATGGACAGGGCAGCAGAGGCAGGAGCTGTGTATGGACAGGGCAGAAGGAGCTGTGCAAGGACAGGGCAGCAGAGGCAGGAGCTATGCATGGACAGGGCAGCAGAGGCAGGAGCTGTGCAGGGACAGGGCAGAAGGAGCTGTGCATGGACAGGGCAGCAGAGGCAGGAGCTGTGCATGGACAGGGCAGAAGGAGCTGTGCATGGACAGGGCAGCAGAGGCAGGAGCTGTGCATGGACAGGGCAGCAGAGGCAGGAGCTGTGCATGGACAGGGCAGCAGAGGCAGGAGCTGTGCAGGGACAGGGCAGAAGGAGCTGTGCATGGACAGGGCAGCAGAGGCAGGAGCTGTGTATGGACAGGGCATCAGAGGCAGGAGCTGTGCATGGACAGGGCAGCAGAGGCAGGAGCTGTGTATGGACTGGGCAGCAGAGGCAGGAGCTGTGCACAGACAGGGCAGCAGAGGAGGGAGCTGTGCATGGAAGGGGCAGCAGAGGCAGGAGCTGTGTATGGACTGGGCAGCAGAGGCAGGAGCTGTGCATGGACAGGGCAGCAGAGGCAGGAGCTGTGTATGGACTGGGCAGCAGAGGCAGGAGCTGTGCATGGACAGGGCAGCAGAGGCAGGAGCTGTGCAGGGACAGGGCAGAAGGAGCTGTGCATGGACAGGGCAGCAGAGGCAGGAGCTGTGTATGGACTGGGCAGCAGAGGCAGGAGCTGTGCACGGACGGGGCAGCAAAGGAGGGAGCTGTGCATGGAAGGGGCAGCAGAGGCAGGAGCTGTGCATGGAAGGGGCAGCAGAGGCAGGAGCTGTGTATGGACTGGGCAGCAGAGGCAGGAGCTGTGCACGGACAGGGCAGCAGAGGAGGGAGCTGTGCATGGAAGGGGCAGCAGAGGCAGGAGCTGTGTATGGACTGGGCAGCAGAGGCAGGAGCTGTGCACAGACAGGGCAGCAGAGGCAGGAGCTGTGCATGGAAGGGGCAGCAGAGGCAGGAGCTGTGCATGGACAGGGCAGCAGAGGCAGGAGCTGTGCACGGACAGGGCAGCAGAGGCAGGAGCTGTGCACGGACAGGGCAGCAGAGGCAGGAGCTGTGCACGGACAGGGCAGCAGAGGCAGGAGCTGTGCACGGACAGGGCAGCAGAGGCAGGAGCTGTGCACGGACAGCGCAGCAGAGGCAGGAGCTGTGCACGGACAGCGCAGCAGAGGCAGGAGCTGTGCACGGACAGCGCAGCAGAGGCAGGAGCTGTGCACGGACAGGGCAGCAGAGGCAGGAGCTGTGTATGGACTGGGCAGCAGAGGCAGGAGCTGTGCATGGACAGGGCAGCAGAGGCAGGAGCTGTGTATGGACAGGGCAGCAGAGGCGGGAGCTGTGCACGGACTGGGCAGCAGAGGCAGGAGCTGTGCACGGACTGGGCAGCAGAGGCAGGAGCTGTGCACAGACAGGGCAGCAGAGGCAGGAGCTGTGCACGGACAGGGCAGCAGAGGAGGGAGCTGTGCATGGAAGGGGCAGCACACATAGAAGCTGCAACGCATCATTATTTAATGATTGTTTATGTGCAGGGAGGTATATCTTCCTGCACACGAACAATCACTAACGGCGATTTGCTGTTTCTATGTGTGCTGCAGAATGGAGCACACATAGAAACAGCAGAAACGAGAAGAAATTTATCATTTCTTCTTGTTGCGCCAGTTTAAGATCAGGGTTATTTTTGGCGTTGCCCCATATTTACGCCAGCCTTGTAAATATGGGGCAGCGCCAAAAAGCAACGGGTGTTGTGGCAGGACGCCCACTGCAACACCCATTGCCCGCCCCTTTCACACTAAGTGCTGCGTGAAGAGGGGCCTTGTTTACAAGGTGGTGTGTGGTGATGTACCAGACGTAGCCGAGGTGTATCTTTGTAGTTTCTTTATTAGGTCTTAAGTTACTAGTTGCTGCTCAGCCCATCTTCAACTGTCCCACCCACCACCCAGGCACTCAAGCATTCCACTCAGAACACTCGCACTGGCTGAGCAGTTAGGAGCTAGGTAACATAGGAGAAACATTAGTAAATAGGGAGGAGACAGCACGGTGCTAAGTGGCTTAAAGCTGCTTTGTAAATAAGGCAAAGGGGTTTTCATCATAAAAAGTGATGCTCTGGTGGCGATAACCCCTTGTAAATATGCCCAGAGGTATCACACATGCCTCAGAAATGGGCCTGAGAATCACTTTACCCGCAGACAGAAGATTCTTACTCACTTTGAAACCAATCCTCAGCCGCAATCTCAGTGGATGCTGTGGCTGGTGGAAGCGCTCACTACTCTGTGGTGGTGAACGCAGAGCATGGATTTATTAGTGAACACTCTCTTCAGAAGCTGCACAGGTTCACAGGGTCATATAAGGCCACTTCCTATTGATGTAATCAATTATATTAATTAGTACCAGCTCTAAACTTAAGATCTCTGGGTAAGTCCATTCTGGCAACCTGTGATCCTATGTTCTGACAGAATAGGAACTCTTCCGGGATAGGCGGGTGTCCAGGTGGTGACCCTCTGACAAGGTGTAACAAATTAATGTACAACTTGTGGAAGTGGATAGGGAACAGAGTCTGGCAGCTCCCGACTGCAACGGTGCTCCAGATCCAAGCAGTGATGAAGGAGAACACCTGGGGCCGTATTACAGATGGTTCCCCGGGGGCGCAACGGGCGATTGCGCCTGCTTTGCGCGCCCTGGGGCACTTTGGTATTATTGAAGGGGACGCAGACGCTTGTGTGGCCCCTTCTATAATACCGATAGCGCTGGGTCACTTAAAGCACCAGCGCTACCTTCAGAGGGTGTCCCCCCATTTGCATAGGGGCGTGCCCTATGCAAATTAGGGAATTCCTTTGACTCTGCGCCCACGCCATATTACAGCTGCGGGCGCAGAGTAAAAGAAGCCCTCAGGAGGAGCGCTGACAGTGTGCCATTTAAAAGGTGGCGCACTGTCAGTGCGCCTCCTGACAGCAGCCCTCTGCATGGACCCCCCAAACATCCCCTGCAAGGGGGTCTCTAAACCCCTTTGAAAGTGCAGGCGGGTGCCGCCTGCACTGTGAAAACACAGAGCGGCTGCTCCATGTTTTCACATGAATACGCTGCCCCCAGGGCAGAGCGAGTTCGCGGCTGACCTGGGGGCAGTGCATTCACCATAATGGGGCACATTATCACTGTTTGCGCCCTGCGCACCTTTTGAAAGGTGTGTCGGGCGCGAACAGTGATAATGTGTAATACGGCCCCTGGTGTTTAATCCTTTTCTTCCTATATTTTGTGGTTTCTGCTGCTGCCACGCATGATCCACCGGTGATCGCCTTCATGTTCACCAGGTGCAAACGCTTCTGTTTCTCACTTGACTTTGCTTCGAGGTAGATAAAAGGTCCACCAGATGTTACAAGGAGTAGCCAAGTCTTCAGAAATGTAGTCAGTTTTGTTGAGACAAGGAGCCCAGAACACCTCAGATTCTCATCCCTGGCTCCACTGATCAAACCATCCATACAACCCTGAAGAGTCGTGGAACGATAACAGATGTGTTCTCGAACTGGATGTACAAGAAACTCCATGAACACTCAGAGCAGATAAAGTGAAGCTAGATTATTAAGCACAAAAAGAGATCAAGTTGTAAGACGGAGTGGTTTACAAAGAATATCACTTGTTGTAAATATAACACCTGTGGTCCTGGAGTTGGTGATATGGTAATTGCTGAAGAGCTGTCTTGCCTTTAATTCCTTTTCCAGTTTTTGGAATTGTTGTATAATTGTGGTTCTTGTGTTTTCTTTCAGTTGCCCCTCAGACAATGGTTTCACAAAGAAAGGTCAACGATCGCACCTTTCTGATCGGTTACGCATATGGATTCTATCCCAGAGACATCGAGGTGAAGTGGGTCCGGGATGGAGTAGAGATACCCTGGGAGTCGAAGGAGCTCCTGCCGAACCCCGATGGAACCTACCAGGTCCGGACAACGGTGGAAGTTCAGGAAGGCGACGATGTGAAGACTTATCAATACCACGTGACTCACAGCAGCCTGACGGAGACTGTGATTGTGACGTATGGTAAGTACACACCACTCTTAGGGCAGGAGGTGAAACTTACATCTGAGGTCTAGGGTCACGTGAGACTGCAGGGGGTTGTGATGGCGACTCATGGTAAGTGGTTGGGATGTACATAATAGAGATTTTCTTTTTGTTCTCAAATACATACAATTTTGAAGGGAAGTTTGTGATGTTACATGGATTGTGTAAAATGCACTTGTCCGGTATCTCATTTGTATAACTGCACGTAAGTGCACACCCCTCTTATGGACTTCACACTGGACACCTGTAGTGGACTGTTTTGTGGACAATATGTCTCTTGGGTCTTGTATTACTCTCCGTGCAAGAGATCGCTTTGAACCAGTCTCCCACAGTTGAAAATGACACGTAATTATAGAAAACATTTGTCAATTTTCCATAACACAAAATTCATGAATTACTTTTAGGATAAGAGCTACACCTCTGTCTAGTTACAGGCATTGGTCACTGCAGTCTGCTGGAAATTATAACGGGAGTGTAACCCTGAACTTTGGGTGGGGGAATGAGGTGTGGGGCAGTGGTCTCGGGTCTTCGATCACAATCCTTGATGTTACATCAGCCATTATGATAAATGGGGTAACTCAACAAGGGTCCTTGGACCTTGGTGTCGATTAGTACAGAAAACAATGGTCCTAGACCTTTCTTGTCACACAATTTACTTTGTAGGACAATTTATTTTCAATAAAGATTCTGAGCATGCATAGAGTCAGCTCGCGGTTACATAGATCCAGAAGGATTCAAGTATTTAGATGTGCAACAACCGTAAGATTTCAACATAGTATATATTTATTTAGTCACAAAAATGGATAAACCAACAAATCATTTGATAATATAGTTGAAGGAGAAAGAGAGAGGGAGGTTGCTCCTAGGGAACGAGCAGGAAAGGGTGCTCTAGTGTAAAGAATATTGAAGGACGGGAAAGTGTTCCCAAATGAAATCAGAAGGCAAAGTAAATACAATTAAAATTCTGACTGAAAACAATCAGTTACAAAAGGCCTGGCCAATAGTGGTAAATTATACAGTTGAATAGTTTAGTATCATTCATAAACAATAGAGAAATATATCATCTCAAGTAGAATAGAGGAGGGACTCGTGGTCCTGGTCTGCTGGGGGTAGGCGTCGACGTTTCGACCCGACTTATGGGCAAAGAGGGAAATTTAGACCCCAGCCTGCTGGTCTTCTTCAGGACAAGAATTGAGAAGCAACCTAATGTCGATGTGGGTAGATATAGCTCCCAGTGTGATCACCTGCGGGTTAGATGCGGTGAGATACCCATATAGCTCCTCACGAGTCCATTAATGGCCGAAGGTGAAAGAATCTTCATCCACGATTGAATTGGCGGTGTAACACGGTTGAATCGGTGTATCAAGAGTTAATTGTTAACATCAGCAACTTGCGTTCGTGAAATAATGCGGCCCGAATGAATTGGTATAATTGTGCAGTATTGCAATCAATCTGCAGCTAAAACTGGCGTGTGGGATCCTTACATGAACGCAGCACCGTCAGGGCCTGCACCAGTCCTTTAGTCTCTAGCAGTCGACAGGCCCATCACCGTGGTGCCGGTTGACACCCACTAGGGTCATAGAATGATTTGGCTTACTTAGTTTGTTGAAACTCCTATGAAGGCCCCAGGAGACAACCTGAAGACTCTGGTCAAAACTGGTTGCAGGCCCCAGGCCAGTCTATTTCTTCTGGCCTGTCCTGCACTCAAGGCCAGTGGCTCGGATTCTCTCTTAGGCAATCCTATCCTGCAAGATTTATACAGAATTTCTTTAGAGTGGATTGATTTACCTCCCCATGGTGTTGTATTTATCTTTTTTTAAGTTTTAAAAAGGCTTTTATTTGGTAAATTTGCAGAGCATAATACAATAAGATAGAAAATAATCAAATAAGCATATATAATGATAATGGTAAGATATAGAAGAGAAACATTTTAAAAGAAGGGGGAAAAAAGGGGAAAAGGGGGAGGAGAATCATATACCATCAAACTAAGCAAAACAGTTATACATAAAAATTCCTAAATGCATAAATAACAGAATGAACCAATAGAATATAATTGTTAAACAACAAAATGTATAAAATTCAAGGAGGTTTGGGTACTTCTTTAATGTAATGGTTATTTGAAGATGTCTTTTTAGCAAAAGAATTTAAGAAATGTGTTATAGGTAACCAGAGAAGATCTCTTTTAAAAGCAAGAGTAATAGGATGTACATAAGCTCTATTCAATCTGTGATTGTAGCAGACTCCCTACCACCATGCCTGAAAAGATACAGAAGATGCATCTTTCCACGACTTGGTAATCTGTTGAAAGGCGATAGCAAGGAGTAAATCAATTATACGCACGGCACTGGATCGAGATGACCAAACCTCTGAAATGCTCCCCAGGAAAATATGAGTTAAAGAAAATGGTACATGTGTGTGGAAAATAGTGTTTATCTGTTGCCAGATTCATATCCGAAAACTATGAATAGATGGACATTCAAATAGCATGTGTTTAAGATCTGCTGGAGAAACAGTACATGACCAACACGTAGAAGGAATATTGGGGTCAATTCAATGTAGTTTGGCTGGTGTAATCAAAAGTTTATTATAAATGAAAAACAAACTCTGAGTGGTATTCGCTGGTCTAGAAGATTTCCTTATTTTAGTCCAAATTTTATTCCACACCGGAATAGTGAAAGAGTTTTGCAAATCAGACTCCCAACAACATTCTACCTCTGGTTTATCTCAAGTAATGGAAACATGTGTTAAATGTTTATAATTTTGAGAAGCGGAAGGAGAATTATATAAAATGGTCTTTATAACGTGGTGAGGGAGTAAGTGTAAGGTTAAAGGATAATTTATTGTAAGAGGATTGAGCTACTGCAACTGAGGACAAGTATTTGGGTTGATATGAAGAGGGAAGAGAAAAGCGAGATTGAAATACCGAAAAAGAAACACAGAATCCATCTTGAAAAAGTTGAGGAGTCAGTCTAAGTCCGTTGGCTAACCAATCTTTCCCAAAAACAAATTTGCTATTGATCGTAATATGTTTATCATACCAAATTGCTGAATTTAAAAACTGTGTTCATTCATCTTGAGAAGATAAGAAAAGTGGCTGGAAAATTTTACGCGCATTCTTAAGAATAGGAAAAGATAATGCTAAAGGACTTTGAGAAAGGAAAATATATTCCTCAAAAGAAAAAGGATGAAGAAAAGATTTTTCAACGTCAACCCACAAAGGATAGACTGCAGACTCATTTTTGGACAATAGAAAGGCAGATTGTTTAACCCCTTCCCTGCGGGGGTAATTCCCCCACGGTTGCGGGAGGGCGGGGGTGAGCGCGGCGCCGCGGTGCTCATGACGAGACCAGCTCGTCATGAGTCACAGTGGAGCTGTGCTCATGACGAGCTGGTCTCGTCACTACCCCGCCCACTCATTCATTCTCCTGCACAGGCAGGGAATTAATCCCTCGTGGGCGGCGCGCAGCCGTTATGACGAGACCAGCTCGTCATGAGCACAGCTCCACTGTGACTCATGACGAGCTGGTCTCGTCATGAGCATGGAAGCGGTTAAAAAAGAAAGCAGTATGATAGGAATGGAAGTCCGGAAAATGAATCCCTCCTATGTGTTTAGGTATTTTAAGTTTACAAAGAGACATTCTAGCCTTTTTATTATGCCATAAAAACTTTGATAAAATACTATATAATTTCTTATAGTGAGAACTAGGAATATTAATCGGGATATTGAATAAATATAACAATATTACGGGAACTAACATAATTTTTATAGTTTCTAGGTAACCCCACCATGATAGATATAAGGGATGCCATCGAGATATGGACGAAGTTAATATTGATTGTGACTCTTTCAGATTTAGAGTAACAGTTTCTTTAACAGAGGCATTGAACCATATGAGAAATCTGCATGAAAACATCATTTATTTAAAGGAAGAATTTCACACTTATTAGCATTTAGGGGGTCATTATGATGGCGGAAGGACCACCACCACTCCTTCCGCCATCACATAGTGATTTACCCACCGGCAAATTAGGATGGCGGTGGGTACCGCGGCGGACGCAAAGTCCGTCCGCCGCTTCACCGCCACAGGCAATCGCACCGATTGCCTGGCGGAGGGTTCAGGGCCCCTGAAATGGTGGCGGTGCCTAGCAGGCACCGTCCGCCAAATTAGGATGTGGCTATGGGAAGGCCTGTCCATGGCGGCGATGCCGCCATGGAAATGCTAACGGGGATTGGGTTTGGGGGGGCGTCGCTACACTGGGGGGTTCCCATGGTACCCGCCTGCATTTCCATGCACCACGTGGCAGGCACCGCGTGGTGCCTGCCACGTGGTGCAGGGAAATGCAGTGCATGCTCTTTTAACATTGCGTACGGTGCTGCAGCCAGCAGCACCGTCCGCAATGTTAAAAGCCCAGGATGTGCCCGCCAGTATGGCAGGTGCATCCTAATATGTATGGTGGCACCGCCGCATGTCTGGCGGGCGGTCCCAGCACTGCAACGATGGCGGGCGGACTGATGTCCGCCCGCCATCGTAATGAGCCCCTTAGTTTGTAACCTGAGACGAGAGCAAATTTATCTACCTCTATCAAAAATGCTGGTAAGGAAGTCTGAGGATTTGAAATAAAAAGTAGGTTGTCATCCGCATGAACTGAAAGTTTTAAATGTTTGTCACCATAGAGAAAAACTTTAATATCTTTGTTCAGTCAGATTTTTATTAAAAAGGGTTCTAGGGCAAGAATAAACAATAAAGGAGATAGTGGGCAACCTTGTCAAAAACCTCTGTAAAGGGAAAACGATGAAGACGCAAGTCCATGAGCCAAAATAGAGGATTTGGGAGAAGAATATAATAGAGAAATATAATCAGTACATTTTGAGCCAAAACTAAACCAAGAAAGTGTTGAGAAAATAAAGGGCCAACTAACTCTATCGAAAGCTTTCTCATCGTCTAGCGAAACTGCTGCTAATGAATATTGTCTTAGATTTACTTAGGACATTGAAGAACAATCTATTATTGTCAGGTAAATGTCTACCCTTTATGAAACCACATTGCTCCTTCCCAATCAAATGAGGTAATACAGAATCCAGACGGAGGGCAAGTATTTTCGCAAATATTTTATAGTCCAAGTTGATTAAAGAAATAGGCCTATAGTTTTTGCACAGGGTACGATCTTTCATTTCTTTAGGGAGAAGACATATTAAAGCCTCCTGAAAAGATGCGCCAGATTTCTGGGTAGAGATAAAGTAAAGAAACAATTGATGCAGTTTAGGAATAAGAATTTTAGAGAAATGTGTATAAAACAATACAGTGAACACATCAGGTCCGGAGCCTTTCCTTTTTTATAGCCTGAATAGCATTAAGAATATCATTAATCTGAATATCCTCATCTAATGGAGAAAAATCCACATTAAGAGAGGAAGGAGGAGCGATGGAGGATGAGAACTGAAGAATATCATCTTGACGAGGAAGAGATTCAGGAGTATAGAGATTTTGAAAGAACTCAGCAAATTCTAAAAGAATATCTTCATTTTTATGAACTATATTGTTTGCAGAAGTTAGAAGTGAATCAATTTTAGTAGAGTCTTTTTTAATCTTAAGATAGTTAGTAAGAAGCTTCCCTGCCTTGTTTTGATCGCCATAGTATTTAGCACTGGATTTAAGCAAGTACGAATTGGCAGATTCAGTGGCAAGCTGATTAAAAGCAAATTTGGCCTTAATAAATTCACCAAGGCCAGATTGAGATTTCGTAGAATAAAAAGAGTGCTCTAATTGTTTGATACGTGAATTAAGTAATTGTATATTCTTAGAAGAGGATCTCCTTTTCTGGGCTACAAAAGAAATAATGAAATCTCTAGAGGCAGCTGTAAAGGTGTCCCAAATAAATTGAGGAGAGCTCTGTGGGGTTTCATTTTCTAGAAAAAAGTGTCTGCAAATTTGTGAAAACCCTGGGTAAAATTGGGATCTAATAGAACGGAGTTGTTGAATCTCCATCTCCTAATACCCTCAATAGGGGGAAGCAAGTCTAAGTCCAATGAGACAAGAGCATGGTCTGAAATTAATATGGAACCTCTATCAGAGTGAGATACATGTTGTGTAAGAGCTTTAGAAATAAAAAAGTAATCAAATCGAGATTGAGAAGAATGAACAGGAGAGAAAAAAGTATATTCTTGAAGAGTGGGGTTACATAATCTCCAGGCATCAACAAGGGATCTTTGAGATATAGCAGATGTAAATTGAGAATGTACATGAGAAGAAATACATTTAGAGTTAGAACGTCTATCAATAATGGGGTCAAAAACCATGTTACAGTCCCCACCAACTAATAGATAATCATCACTATACAACATTAATTTAGATAAAATCTGGGGCCAAAATAGTTTATCAGGATTAGTAGGACCATATAGTTAAAAATAGTCATAGGGATTTTGTTGACTAATATGGAAGTGGAAACCGATCTACTTTCAGTATCAGCATCTTGACCTATAATTTGGATATCCAAGCGTTTGTCACAAAGAATGGCTGCACCATTACGTTTCCTCAAACCAGGAGACGCAAATACATGACCCACCCATTGCCGCTTAAGCTTAGATATTTCCTTCTGAGTTACAAGAATTTCTTGTAATAAGACAATGTCACCCTTTAAACCAGAAACATGAGATAAAATCCTTTGACGCTTTATGGATGATCCCAAACCTTTAACATTCCAAGATATAAATATTAAAGTCACGTAAATATACAATAGCAAGTCTAAACCTTTATGCAAATAACAACAATCAGCAAAATACATTAAGATCATATAAGTAATACATTTCAGCAAAAAGGAAGCAGCAAGATTACAGTAGAAATGGATGGCATATGAGAGAAAAGCGTATTTATGAAATATTAAGAAATCATTAGTAAAAAAAGAGAAGAGGGAAAAAAGCAAGCAAAGAAGGAAAAAGAAAAGGAGAGCTGAGAGGTACATAATATGTATATGGAGAAACCAGAAAGAGAGTCATAAGAAAAGCATATAACCGAAAAGGAAAAATGGAAAGGACCAGGACAGAGAAAGTAAGTAATAAACAAAAAGACATACCAAAGACATACAATGAAAACAGGGGTGGTGGAGCCACATAACGAAGATGGCACAACCAACCGGAAAACTCCAGGACAAAAACGGGAAAGGGAGACATCATCCAGACGGAATGAAAATCACATACTGAGGAACCATGCAGACAGCATCTAACATGAGAAAAGAGAATAGGTTATAAAGAAATTCCATAAGACAATTGTAAAACATGAGAGGATAAGAAAAATATTCATAAAGACAATTTTAACAAAACAATCAAGCAGTAGATATACGGGCAACTTCCATTTCTTCTTCTTTACAATTATCCAAGAACTGCTTTAGAAGAACAGGATCCTCATAGTTCGTGGTTTTATTTTTATAAGTCACCTTAAAGAGACAAGGATGAAAAAGACTGTATCTTGCATTCAAACTCCAAAGCGCAGGTCTCATGTCCAAAAACGTCTTCCTCCAATCCGCCGTTGCCTTAGCATAGTCCTGAGAAAAGAAAAGAGCAGATCCCTGCCAAGAGATTTTGCCTTTAAGTTTTACTGCTTGTAAAACTTTAAGTAGATAAGTGTATTACAAAAAATACAGAATAACGCCTCTTGGCTTGGCTTATTTGACGAAGATGATGATCGTGGGATATGCCCTAAATGGTGAGCTCTTTGGATATTCAATGCTGGAGATTCATGAAAACCAAGAATTTTCAGGAGAAAGGATTGAAAGAAGGAGAGAGTATTAGGGCCTTCAAGACCTTCCACAAGGCCATAAATGCGCAAATTGTTGAGTCTATTACAATTTTCAAGGTTTTCCACCTGTTGCTTAAGTTGCGAGATCTCCATATGTATAGAAGGTACTTGGTTCACAACAGATTGAACAGAGTCCATTCGGTTCTCTATCTGATTAATTTTTTGGTTCCATATTGAACCATTTGACGTTAAGATTCTGAAGAAGAACGTTTGTTTCCTCCATGTATGATTTGAGCGAACATATCTCCTCAAGGATTAACTCTATGGATATTGGTGGTGGAGATATAGTAGGGGAAGGTGGATCCTCTTAACTCGTTTACCTGACGAAGATGCCGAAGAGGATGGCAATTTAGGTACAGGCTTAGAGGTGTGACGAGGAGTGTTGGGTGGCGCACTACCTACAGGAGACGATAACGCCCCTGGCTCCGACTCTTTGATATTATCCTGAAGAATACTGAAAGGATTATAGTCTGCTAATGGGGTAGAGTCAGGAGTATTTTCAGCACCACTAAGAGTAGGTCGTATTTTTGCCATAAACAATGTATTACCAATAGCACTCTCGTGAATAAATTAGATGGAGGAACACACAATGATTTGACTGAAAAAGTAAAATCTCAGAAAGTCCCATGAAAATTGCACTCTTCAACCAAAAGTAAAAAAGAAAAACTGCAAGAAGAATAAAAATGCAAGTTGAAATAAAGCAGTAAAAGTCCAACAATAAAAGTATACATTCATCTGTGGAAAACCCATTTATAACTTGTAGAGGGAAAAAATGTATTATAAGAAAGCCTTCATAGAGTAAAAGCCTTCAAGTGTCACTGAGCCTCGGGGAAAAACATGCAAACGCTATGAAACAGCATCGCATTGTGAACTGTTGTGAATCTGTAAGGAGAAGAGCGCCCGAGGCGGCAGAGCGTTAGAAAAACAAAATGGCGGTAGCGAGACCCGAGAGGGAAATGCGACCGACAGAAAACATAGAAAAATGTTGGCTTTCGCTCACCCCGGACACTCTTCTTTACAGCAAGATGAGCAGGAGTCCTTCATCTCCACACAAGATCCATTTGTATAGCTCGAAAATGGATAATGCCGCCTGGAAACTCCTGTTCCTTTACTTCGCCGTGGAGCCTCACGTAAAGGTGGCCATCTTCAACGGCGCCAAAGCCACACCCCCTTGTTGTATTTATCTTGGTGACACTAGTCATGTGGGCGGCAGCTTCAGCTGAGCTCAGCCCCTCTCATACTGTAGAATCCCAGCAGGTCACTTGCCACAGGAGCCATGTTGGCTTTTGGCTGCTCCTCAAGGGGCTTTGTCAATCTGCACAGCTGCTGGATCTGTGCTTCCTTGATTGTTGGGGTGCACTTTATCCAAAATAGTATTGTTTTCAAGAAGGCAAAGTTTACATTTGAATGGTGAGGGGTTTACTGTTGTATGTTTAAGGGGCATATGTTGAAAGTGAAGAACTTAGCTTAGCTTTTCCATACAAACAAAAATGCTCCGTTCCTCTGGACCTCCCTGTGCCCCATTTGATACCTGGTTGACCCCTTTGCTAAACACGTCTAACCCTGAGATCTCTGGACATGCACAACTGACCATCTTTCATACACTTTACCAGTGGCAGCTCCTCCGCTAGGGGGGAGGAGCATCGCCTCCCCTCCCAACAGCCCAAAGAAAATAAAAATAAAACGATAATATGCTGTGGTTTATTATTGTTTAATTTTGTGACCCAGAGTCTTGGGGGCGGGGCCAGGGGGATAACAGGCACCCATGGGAGTGATATGCACTGTTATCAGTGCACATGACATGTTCTCCATGCAGGCTGCAATACAGCCTGGGTGGAGAACATGCCCAGACTCCCAGTCTCTGGCTGAGTGCTGAACCACAGCGCTCAGACCAATCACAACGCTGCACTGCAGCATTGTGATTGGCTATGGGGAGACGCTCAGACCATTGCAGCATTGTGATTGGCTCAGGGGAGCCTGGGTGCTTCCTGCTTCTAGCTGGAGCAGAGCGAGGACAGGAGGGACGATGAGAAGAGACGTGGCGGCAAGGAGGTATGTTTTTTATTTTATATTTTACTACCTCCCTTACCCCCATCCTCCTACCCCCGATCTGTACCAGCCGCAACTGCACTTTAATTCACATGACTATGAACTAAACTGAACTATGTTATGTTAACAGTCTTGTAAAGCATAGTGAATAACCCACGGTCGTTCTGGCATGAAAAAGAAATAGCACAGCAGGAACGAGACGGGTCTAATGAAAGATCCAGGTTTTTTGTTTTTTACTGAACAAAGCTGCTCCTGGAATTGTCTTAGAGAAATGTGAAGGGTGTTTTAAGTAGAAAAGGAACAGCCTCCCATAGATGTTTTCATATGTGGGACAATTACGTAAAGTATGAACATGGTGGCATTTGGAGAATTTATTTCTAAGGTAGGTAGGTCCATAGTTATGAAGAGCGCTGCGGACCATGCAGAGGGATTCAAACTCTGAGTTCTTTTTAAAGGGAAGCCAATGCAGATCTTCCAGAGGAGCTGAAACAGATTATGTAGACAGGAGATTCAAGACGTGCAAGCATCATTTTGAGGAATCTGGAGACGAAGGCTTAGATTATCTGGGATTCCAAGATAAAGAGAGGTCCCTTAGTCGAGCTGCAGGTAATGAGGGAATGAATCACTGCTTTTCCAACCCAAACAGGAAGAAGAGGGATGTTTTTTTTTTAGAGTTCTCAAAAGAGAAGCAACAGCTTAGAACTTGATTGACTCATTTAAATAATGAGACTTTCTTATCAATCTTAAATGTTTTACCTTTTTGACTGGGGAGATGAAGCCAGCTGGACAGGCCGCCCAGAGGGTGTTGATATGGCTGAGTATTGTCCAAAGAACAATCCCTATGTCTTCTTGTCACTGTTCAGGTTTGAGAAAGTTTCCTTCATCCAGAAATCCACTTATTAGATAGATTCGAGAATGGATTATTGAAGATCTAATGCCAATCTGGCTATCATCTGCAGAGGACATTAGTAGAGGCTGTACATATTTACAAGGCGGCCAAAGAGGTGACTTAGACATTGAGTAGTGTTCGGCTAAGCGAAAAACCCAGAGTGACGCAGCTGTTTAAGGAGGGCTACTGCACAGTGAAGAGTAGGAAGAGAAACTGCTGGAGTTCTAGAGGACAGACTTGAGTTAATCTACTTGAGGGCGTGTTTGCAGACACCTAGTATGAACAGCCTGTTAATAAGGATAGGACAAGAATACTGCTGACAATTAAGGAGCCGAGTAACCTTGATCTACAAACCATCTGAGCTGATCCATGACAAATACTAAAGCAGGTTCTGTACTATGGAGGAGGCGAAAAGCAGATTGAGCGGTGTCCAGGAGAATGCTAGATTTGAGTGGAGATTTGTCTATTAATAGTATTATCAAACATTTTGGAGGGGAAGGGTCGTAGAGAAATGGGGTGGAAGTTGAAGTTTTGAGCAAGTGGGTAGCCAGAGCATGTTTCCAGCTGGGAGCTCAAGAAAAGCAGATGGAAAGATTACAGAGCTGTGTCAGGGCCGGGCTTAGAAGATCAGGGGGGAATATGGGTATACTGGGATTGCAGGGAACAAGCAAGGAACCTGATTTAACACATAGGAGAGGGCTCCTTAATGCCTCAGTGGAGTGGGAGCTAAAGTAGGAGAAGATAAGATTTCAAGGTCATACCTAGATGTCAGGAGGACAGAGAAGAATCCACCACTGGTGGGGAGATTAGGGTGGGGATGAAGCCTTTAACTGTGGATAAGAGTTTGCACAAGGAAGAAAGAGAGCACCTGACCTTTCTGTGATAGAATGAAAAACGTGCTGCACAAATCAGTCCTTGGCGTTTCTTTATAGCTGTATCTGCAGGGGCTCAAATCCAGCTGACAGGCAGCGAGCTCCTCAGAGACAGCCTGGAAGCTACTGGTAGTGAGCGATGGACCAGTTGGTGAAGCCTGGTAAAGAGCACAACTTCTACAAGGGAAAAAGCGGATAAATCGAGCAAGTTGCAGTTAAAGGAGGAGTGATAAATAATGCCAAGACTACAGTCTAATTTTCGGAGGCGTTCCTAATGGACTATATAGGAACCACCAGGGAGGCTGTTGTGATGTCAGGAGCCGACGAATCCCGTAGATGTTTCTGTTACAAACCCAACACCCAGGTGGTGTTTTGCAAAGATCTTTCATGGTTCAAAAAGCAGTAGGTTGACGAACGTGAAAGAGAATGCTGATTTTATGTCAAGACAGGAGGCTAGCATTATGCATAAATCTTTTATTCACCACCTCTGAGCAAACCATTAAAAGCTTCCAGTTAGAACTTTAACAACATCCAGTGGTAAAAAGAATGTTCAGTCGCGTATAAACAGCATGACCTCCATTTTCCTCCTCTTTTGTTTGCTGCTTCTGAGTATATGACGAGAATATTATTTTTGATGTATGTGGTAGTGTTTGAGATGTGTTTATGAGGAATTGTATAACAATAATACTCTATTGATGGGTGTTAAGGATGGTGTATGAGGATTTATGTAATGTTTAATAGTAATACGAAGGTGGTTTGTGTTTATTATTAAAATACTACTGAATTGGGGACCCATTTGGAGGGACATTATTCAATCCAGGCGATATCAGGCACCCAAGAAGGAAGGATTGGTGGCCGTTGGACCTCGTTTCAGATTATTGTGTCATATGGCTGATAGGGTCATAGTCGACATCGCTAAGTTAGCATGAGTTCTGCTGCCATGATGCTGCTTTTGCACACATTACTACATGACTTTATTTTGCAAGACTCTGTTTATGCCTTTCACATGAGAATCGTCTGCTTTGTGCGTTCTCTGCCTCTTCCTGGAGTTTAGTTTGAACACGGTGAGCAAGGTCGATAAACAATGCCCCTTGTTGTTCTGTTCTGGTCAGTCCCTAGCAACTACACAAAACATGCTAACACAGCTGCGGCGTATGGAAAACTTGTGCTTTGATATCATGGGGATGCATGTTGGTTTAACACACAGAGGGAGCTTTCCAGGGAGAAGAACCATGCGTTTCCTATGATGTAGATATACCATCGAGGCAATAAGGTATGGGGTCGGCTGACAAAGCCCAGAGATCTTCTATTATATATTAATACTTCTTCTTACCAAGGGGAGGGTGGTTAGGCCTTATAGTCCTTTATCCACTGTCTTTATAAGATGACATCTCCCTTTATAATATATGGACTTGCTACAATGCTAACTGTTTTAGGTTTATGCGTTTTGCTGCTGGTAGTGGCTCGTATACTACGTTATAGAGCACGATAGTTAAAGTAAACATTTTAAACTATATCAGTGTCTCTGTCAATTCATATTGCGGACAAGTACGAGTGAATGAGCGAAAGGGTACGTCTTGTTACCGCAATTCCTGAGAGAGTCGGGAGTGTTGTTTTCTGGGTTGTCTAATCATTTGCATCTTTGTGATTGTTTAGGAGAGCGAGTGAGACACTATAGCTAGTCAGTCCTGGGATTGTGGGTACTGAGGCGGTAGGAAGGCTTAGCCCCTATGTAGGAGAGTAGGATCTGCTTCACATGGGTACCCCCACTTTTTGCTGATGCTTCACTGGTTTTCGACATTAGTCTGGCTGGGGCCCTGCTATTCAGAACCCCAGCCTAGCTGTTTCCTCTTTAAAAGGGTCTCCATGTGCCTTAGGCACATCACTGATTGGGATCTGGAGTGCCCTTATAAGTCCCTAGTATATGGTATACTATGTACCAAGGGCATAGGTACCTCAGAGGCCTGCCAGGGGCTGCAGCATATATTATGCCACCCCTGGGAGGCCATCCAAACTGACACCACAGGTCTGCTACTGCAGCCTGGGTAAGGTGGTGCATGCACCCCTCACTGTGGTATAGGTTACCTATATCACTAAAAGCATACACACATATAAACCTATAAGTCACTCCTAAGGCAGGCCTTATCAATCCTAAAGGCAGAGTGCATGGTTCCTATGTGAGAGGGTGCCCCTGCGTGAGCAGGGCCCCTCTGCAGCGTTCGGAGACCATCTCTGATGCTGTTTGAAGTGCAGCCTGACCATATACTCTTAAGCGCATTATATCCTCGCGGTAAAATGCTAACTTTGGAATGGCTGCACCTAAACATGTCGTGTTTGGTGTCAAACATCTTGGAATACTACCCCCCCGCCAATCCTGGTGGCGGGGGTAGCATTTCACCCTTCTAGAGGGAAAGGCATGTTAACTCTGACGAGTCCGGTAACTTCTTTCCAGAGCCCTGGCATCACCAAATGGATGCTGCTGCCACAGACGAGTCTGGCCTCCTGCTGCTGGACGAAACTCCGGCAGGGAAGGCCTGGACAATAGGTTTCCTGTCCCAGGGAGGTGTGACCACCTCCCCAGACAGGACAATGTGTATTGGGGCTGGGCGGGAGCACTTTCGGGTGCTTTGAAGTCCTGCACTGGGGGCACATTTGGTGTCCCTGTGCATACCCCAGTTCAAACCGGATCAGGGGCTCGCAGCCCCTGCTTTGGCGCGAACTGGACAAAGGGAAAGGGGTGTAGCCACCCCTCTGCCCTGACCCACCCATAGGTGGGGCCACAGAGTAGTCCATTCCCTATTTTTAGAATAAAGGTAGGAACCCAGTCCTTAGGACTTTAGATTATACCTGGACGAAACTCTGACACTGAATCCTGGACCTTCGACGCTCTATGACAAGATTAGAGGACTGAAGAATCTCCCTTGGGGTCAAGGAGTGACTCCCCTGCTTGGCAGGCACCAAAGAAGCATCTGTCCGGTTCGCATCACTGAAGCTCCCGTCGGACGCCAAAGTCATCGCATCACCAGAGGTGGATTCTCAGACTTCCCGAGGCTACCCTGAGTCCCCAGCAAAGCTGAGGCCCGTGGCTATCGTGGGTGACTTGAGACCGTGACCCCTGGACACCGAGCACACTTGCAAGTGCACCATCTTCTGGGTCTCCCAAGAAGTCGTGCTTTGGGCTCCGAGTAGCCCTAGCCTCCAGCACCACCTGCACCGAAGATCACTGGCCCCCACTCCACGAGTGTCCTGTAAGCCAGCTCCACGTGCGGCGTCACGAGGCTCCTTCGCGGTCGCTAGCCCGTTGGCTAGTAGCCCTTGACGAAGGCCAATCTTTTCTTTACTTGGCATCCTGGTTGCTCCAGGCCTGCCCTCACTTACCCTCACTTACCCTCGCTGGGTGAGTTCCCCAGACCTTGCTGGTCTGCATCATCGACGATCTACATCTTACTCGAGACTTGCCGTTGCCAAGGCTTGTTGGGTCCAATCCGGTCGCCGACACCTCAGCACTCGACAGACATCGAGCACCAGCCCGAATCCTGCTCCTGGTCGCCGACAACGCCTCCCGGACCTCGTGGCTGAAGAGTCAAGACGACCGTCACCGCACCTGAAGCACTCGACATCGGTGGGCATCTGTCCATCGCCTTCCTGGTCACTGGCTAGTGACCCAGACTCTGTCCCCTCTGCTTTCAGGTTCTTCAGAACTCCGATCCACTCTTGGATCCACCCGGACACTTTTCTCCTGGTCGCCAGCAGCACTTTGCAGCAGATCGCCATACGAAACGACGACGAAACCCGACCCCGAAAGGCACCTATGCACCCGGCTTCCCTGGGTGAGGTAACACGAGTACTCCGGTGCTCCCGTGGGTAGAGACTCTTCAAAGTCCTAGATCTCAAAGGGTTTTGTCCTAGTCCTATTTTAAGTGTCCCTTTCCTCTATTTTCCCGATCCCGACTTTCTCCATAGAAGTTAACGGCGTATCGCGGTTGTGTATTTACACTGCACGCGTCTCCCGTGGGTCCCCTGTGTCACTACCTTGGGTGGTTCCTTGTGGTCCAAGCACTTCTAGAGGCTCTAGGCCTAGTGTCTAGTTCAGTCGTGGTTCGCATACCACTTTATTGGTATATGGTTTGGTACGCCCCTAGGGCCCAAACGTGTATTTGTGCTATTACTGTGATTGAAGATCTTATAACCTATGTACTTCGAACTCTAGCCTCATAAAGAGACTAGAGGGGTGTGTTTAGTAATAAATACATATATTTTGAATATATACCTGGTGTGGTGCTCTTTCATTTGGTCACTCAAGAGATTATAGACTGGTAAAACAAGCTGCTTTACATTCCTTCAAGACTTAGCCTGAAGGCTGCTCTCCATAGCTACCACTAGGATAGCTTTCAATAAGGTTGTCTTTAACCTACCTACCATAAGAGTCGATTTGGACTGGTGCAAGGTGCCCACTATAATTAGTGGACAGCATATGCCAGGCCAACTTCTCACATTGGTGTGCAGCGTGTGGGATTCCAGCTTGCTATTGTTTTACCAGATAATCTCAATTGAATTGATCAACTGAAAACCACTAAAGGTACCTAAGGTACATATAATTTAAGCTTAGAATAACAGTAAGTTCTACTGAACTTAGAGTTGTGTGTTAAGGGATAGCACAACCCTTTCTACAACTCAAGAGAGTTTAGTAGGCCACACTAGAGTAGGTAGTGCATACACCACACCACACTAGTAATGTCTTTAAAAGCAGGATCCAAAGATGCCTTGCAGGAAGCCATGGAGCTTCCACCCTCCAAGTATGACACACTCCCATTCTTGGAATTGAGAGCTTTGTGTAACGTGAGGAAATTAAGGACAGGTCAAAGTCCCACCACCCAACACCTCCAGGAGTTGTTGGTGGCTTATGATCTTAGTAAGTCCTCAGAGACTGAAGGGGTAGGAGCAGAGGGTGGGCCAGCAGATGAGGAAGGGGCCAGGGGTACCACAACCCCCAGCCCCCCCCTCTGAAACTGACCAGGAGGGTGACAATGACCCTGACCTGGAAAACCCAATCCCTTCTGGGGAAGATGAAGATGAGGATCTGGAGAACCACACCTTTGTCCCCCCAGGAAGGATTATGAGTGTGCTCAGAAAGTCTAGGTCTCCTTCGCAGGAGTCTAACCACTCTGGCACCTCCATAGGGAGCTCTGTTTCTTCTCACAGGAGGGAATCCTCTCATGAGAGAAGAAAGAGACTGGTCCAGTATGAGGAAACTCAACTGGAGATCAGGAAGAAGCAATTGGCTTTAGATAGAGAATCCCTAGATCTCCTTAGAGAGAGAAGAAAGTTGGGACTAGAGTCCCATGGTGGCAGCCATGTCCCTAGAGATAGGGAAAGGTCCTATGACCATAGGAACCTGAGCAAGATTGTCCCTCCCTACCAGAGTGGGGATGATATCCACAAATGGATAACTGCTTTAGAGAGGGCCTGTAAAGTACAGAAGGTCCCTCAGGAGCAGTGGGCAGCAATCTTGTGGCTCTCCTTTGCTGACAAAGGTAGAGACAAGCTCCTCACTGTTAGAGAGGAGGATGCTGACAATTACAAGGTCTTGAAGAGTGCTCTTATTGATGGGTTTGGCCTAACCACTGAACAGTACAGGTTGAAGTTCAGAGACACCCAAAAAGCACAGACTCAAGACTGGGTAGACTATGTGGATTGTTCTGCCAAGGCTCTGGAAGGCTGGTTGATGGGCAGTAAGGTGTGTGACTTCTCAGGATTGTATAATCTGATAATGAGGGAGCAGATTCTTAATAACTGTCAAAATCAGCTGTTGCATCAGTACCTGGTTGACTCTGATCTGACCTCTCCCCAAGAATTGGGAAAGAAGGCAGACAAATGGGTCAGAACCAGGGTGAAGCAGAAGGTACAGAACCAAGGTGGGGAAACCAAGAAGCAAGATGCTAAGAACTCTGACAAGGGTGGGGAGAAGGGTAAAGATCAAAAGTCTTCATCAGGCCCCCAAAAATCTTCTTCTGGTGGGGATTCCCAGTCTACCAAGGGTAAAGGCCAAAGAAAACCATGGTGCAAGGTCTGTAAGCAAAAGACCCACTGGACCAGTGATTGCACCAAGTCCAAAGACTCCAGTCCAGCACCCACCAATGCCCCTAAGGCACCTGTTCCCCCTAGTACAGTTGGTGGAAGTGCTCCAGCAAAGGGTTTAGTAGGGTTCACCCTGGGAACTGAGTTGGGCTCTGACCTAGTTAGAGAACTGACTCAGGCTGTGTTAGTCTGTGATGGAGGCATGGATGTGCCCTCCTCTATGAGTCCCAGTAATCTGGGCAAGTACAGACAACAGCCTTTAATCAATGGACGAGAGGCTTTGGCATTTAGGGACACAGGGGCAAGTGTCACAATGGTGACACAAGACCTTGTGCTACCTGGGCAAGTTATGCTTGGTGAAATGTACCAAGTGACCAATGCTAGCAATGTCAGAACAGAGCATACTCTGGCAGTTGTTAACTTCTCCTGGGGAGGGGTAACTGGCCTTAAGAAGGTTGTGGTAAGTGCAAACCTACCAGTCGAATGCTTGCTTGGCAATGACTTAGAGACTTCTGCTTGGGCAGAAGTGGAGCTCAGGACCCATGCAGAAATGCTGGGGATCCCTGCAGATGTGTTTGCTGTGACCAGGTCACAAGCCAAAATGTCTAGCACTGAACAGGCCTTGGATTCTGGAAGAATGGACCAAGTGCCTTCCAAGAGGAGGAGTAGTAGGGTTAAGGCAGTGCCTTCCCCTTGGCTCAGGAGGAAGATCAGTCCCTTGAGGGGGATGATCTCAGCCCTGAAGAAGGAACTGTCCCAGAGGAACTTGAACCTGACCAGGTTGAGTTCTTGGGGACAGGGGGACCTTCTAGGGCAGATCTGAGCCAGGAGCAGCAGAGCTGCCCTCCCTTGAACCCCTCAGACAGCAAGCTGCTGCTGAGGCTGCTGGGAAAGCTAGTGGTCCCCATACAGTGTATTGGGATGATGGACTCCTGTACTCAGAGAGTAGAGACCCCAAGCCTGGTGCTACCAGGAGGTTGGTAATACCTTTGAAGTTCCGGGGCTTCCTATTGACCCTAGCCCATGATATTCCCTTAGCAGGACACCTGGGCCAGAACAAGACTTGGGACAGAATTGTCCCTCACTTTCACTGGCCCCACATGTCTGAAGACAGTAAGGAGTTTTGTCGCTCCTGTGTAACCTGCCAAGCCAGTGGCAAAGCAGGTGGCACTACAAAGGCCCCCTGATACCACTACCTGTGGTGGGGGTGCCCTTTGAGAGGGTAGGGATTGACATTGTTGGTCCCATGGATCCCCAAACAGCCTCTGGGCACAGGTTTATCCTGGTGGTAGTGGATCATGCCACCAGGTACCCAGAAGCTATTCCCCTCAGGACCACTACAGCACCTGTGGTGGCAAGGGCCCTCCTGGGAATCTTCTCAAGAGTGGGCTTTCCTAAGGAGGTAGTATCAGACAGGGGTGCTAACTTCATGTCTGGGTACTTAAAAGCAATGTGGAAGGAGTGTGGAGTGACTTATAAGTTCACCACACCCTATCACCCACAATGCAATGGTTTAGTTGAGAGATTCAACAAAACCTTAAAGGGCATGATTAAAGGGCTCCCAGAAAAGCTTAGGCGTAGATGGGACATACTCTTGCCCTGCCTTTTATTCGCATATAGGGAGGTGCCTCAGAAGGGGGTTGGTTACAGCCCTTTTGAACTTCTGTTTGGCCACCCTGTGAGGGGTCCACTGTGCTTGGTGAAGGAAGGATGGGAGTTACCTCTCAAGCCCCCAAAGCAAGATATAGTGGACTATGTACTTGGTCTCCGCTCCAGGATGGCTGAGTACATGAAAAAGGCAACCAAAAACCTGGAGGCTAGCCAGGAACTTCAGAAGGCCTGGCATGACCAAAAGGCTGTTCTGACTGTGTACCAGCCAGGACAGAAGGTGTGGGTGTTGGAGCCAGTGGCCCCAGCAGCTCTCCAAGACAAATGGAGTGGACCCCACACTATTGTTGAGCAGAAGGGTGAGGTCACTTACTTAGTGGACCTGGGAACACCCAGGAGTCCCCAAAGGGTTCTCCATGTCAACAGACTAAAGCCATATGTGGACAGGGCAGACATGGGCTTGCTCATGGCTACTGATGAAGGGCAGGAGGAAGAGAGTGACCCACTCCCTGACCTGCTCTCACAGAACCCTGACGATGGGTCAGTTGATGGTGTAGCCTTGGCAGGCAGCCTCACTACCCAGCAACAAACTGATTGCAGGCAAGTCCTCAATCAGTTTAGACATATGTTTTCACTGACACCCAGTCAGACCACCTGGTGCACTCATGAAGTGGACACTGGGGACAGTCTGCCTATTAAAAACAAGATTTATAGGCAACCTGACCATGTCAGGGACTGTATCAGGACTGAAGTCCAGAAAATGTTGGAGTTGGGAGTAATTGAACCCTCAGATAGCCCTTGGGCTAGTCCAGTAGTCCTGGTACCGAAACCTCACACCAGTGGTGGGAAAAGAGAGATGAGGTTTTGTGTAGACTACAGGGGTCTCAATGCAGTCACTAGGACTGATGCCCATCCCATACCCAGGGCAGATGAGCTCATAGATACTTTGGCCTCTGCCAAATATCTCAGCACATTTGACCTAACAGCTGGCTACTGGCAGATCAGACTAGCTGATACTGCAAAGCCCAAAACAGCATTTTCAACCCCTAGTGGGCATTATCAATTTGTGGTAATGCCCTTTGGTCTGAAAAATGCACCTGCCACTTTCCAGAGGTTGGTGAACACAGTTCTCACAGGACTGGAAGCCTATAGTGCAGCTTATCTAGATGATATTGCTGTCTTTAGCTCCACCTGGGAGGATCACCTGGTCCACCTCAGGAATGTTTTACAGGCCCTGCAAAAGGCAGGCCTGACTATCAAGGCCACTAAGTGCCAGATAGGGCAGAGTCAGGTTGTGTACCTGGGCGACCTTGTGGGTGGAGGCCAGGTTCAACCTTTGCAGAGCAAGATCCAGACCATCATGGACTGGACTGCTCCCACTACCCAGACTCAGGTGAGAGCCTTCTTAGGCCTGACTGGGTACTATAGGAGATTTGTCAAGGGGTATGGATCAATACTGACACCCTTGAATGACTTAACTTCTAAGAAAATGCCCAAAAAGGTTCAGTGGACAGTTAGCTGTCAAAAGGCATTTGATGACCTCAAGCAGGCCATGTGCACTGCTCCAATTCTGCAGAGTCCTGATTACTCCAAGAAGTTCATTGTTCAAACAGATGCATCTGAATTGGGGGTAGGGGCTGTACTGTCACAATTGAATGAAGAAGGTCAGGATCAGCCAGTAGCTTTTATTAGCAGAAGGCTGACCCCTAGAGAGAAACGTTGGTCAGCCATAGAGAGGGAGGCCTTTGCTGTGGTCTGGGCTCTGGAAGAAGTTGAGGCCATACTTGTTTGGTACACACTTCCTGGTTCAGACAGACCATAAGCCCCTCTTATGGCTAAAACAAATGAAGGGTGAAAACCCCAAACTGCTTAGGTGGTCCATTTCCCTACAGGGGATGGACTTTACAGTGGAACATAGGCCTGGGAGTAACCATGCGAATGCAGATGGACTCTCCAGGTATTTCCACTTAGAACATGAAGACTTAACTGGGCAAGGTTAGTTTAATGTCCCTACGTTTGGGGGGCTGTGTAGGAGAGTAGGATCTGCTTCACATGGGTACCCCCACTTTTTGCTGATGCTTCACTGGTTTTCGACATTAGTCTGGCTGGGGCCCTGCTATTCAGAAACCCAGCCTAGCTGTTTCCTCTTTAAAAGGGTCTCCATGTGCCTTAGGCACATCACTGATTGGGATCTGGAGTGCCCTTATAAGTACCTAGTATATGGTATACTATGTACCAAGGGCATAGGTACCTCAGAGGCCTGCCAGGGGCTGCAGCATATATTATGCCACCCCTGGGAGGCCATCCAAACTGACACCACAGGTCTGCTACTGCAGCCTGGGTAAGGTGGTGCATGCACCCCTTACTGTGGTATAGGTTACCTATATCACTAAAAGCATACACACATATAAACCTATAAGTCACTCCTAAGGCAGGCCTTATCAATCCTAAAGGCAGAGTGCATGGTTCCTATGTGAGAGGGTGCCCCTGCGTGAGCAGGGCCCCTCTGCAGCGTTCGGAGACCATCTCTGATGCTGTTTGTAGTGCAGCCTGACCATATACTCTTAAGCGCATTATATCCTCGCGGTAAAATGCTAACTTTGGAATGGCTGCACCTAAACATGTCGTGTTTGGTGTCAAACATCTTGGAATACTACCCCCCGCCAATCCTGGCGGCGGGGGTAGCATTCCACCCTTCTAGAGGGAAAGGCATGTTAACTCTGACGAGTCCGGTAACTTCTTTCCAGAGCCCTGGCATCACCAAATGGATGCTGCTGCCACAGACACGAGTCTGGCCTCCTGCTGCTGGACGAAACTCCGGCAGGGGAGGCCTGGACAATAGGTTTCCTGTCCCAGGGAGGTGTGACCACCTCCCCAGACAGGACAATGTGTATTGGGGCTGGGCGGGAGCACTTTCGGGTGCTTTGAAGTCCTGCACTGGGGGCACATTTGGTGTCCCTGTGCATACCCCAGTTCAAACCGGATCAGGGGCTCGCAGCCCCTGCTTTGGCGCGAACTGGACAAAGGGAAAGGGGTGTAGCCACCCCTCTGCCCTGACCCACCCATAGGTGGGGCCACAGAGTAGTCCATCCCCTATTTTTAGAATAAAGGTAGGAACCCAGTCCTTAGGACTTTAGATTATACCTGGACGAAACTCTGACACTGAATCGTGGACCTTCGACGCTCTACGACAAGATTAGAGGACTGAAGAATCTCCCTTGGGGTCAAGGAGTGACTCCCCTGCTTGGCAGGCACCAAAGAAGCATCTGTCCGGTTCGCATCACTGAAGCTCCCGTCGGACGCCGAAGTCATCGCATCACCAGAGGTGGATTCTCAGACTTCCCGAGGCTACCCTGAGTCCCCAGCAAAGCTGAGGCCCGTGGCTATCGTGGGTGACTTGAGACCGTGACCCCTGGACACCGAGCACACTTGCAAGTGCACCATCTTCTGGGTCTCCCAAGAAGTCGTGCTTTGGGCTCCGAGTAGCCCTAGCCTCCAGCACCACCTGCACCGAAGATCACTGGCCCCCACTCCACGAGTGTCCTGTAAGCCAGCTCCACGTGCGGCGTCACGAGGCTCCTTCGCGGTCGCTAGCCCGTTGGCTAGTAGCCCTTGACGAAGGCCAATCTTTTCTTTACTTGGCATCCTGGTTGCTCCAGGCCTGCCCTCACTTACCCTCGCTGGGTGAGTTCCCCAGACCTTGCTGGTCTGCATCATCGACGATCTACATCTTACTCGAGACTTGCCGTTGCCAAGGCTTGTTGGGTCCAATCCGGTCGCCGACACCTCAGCACTCGACAGACATCGAGCACCAGCCCGAATCCTGCTCCTGGTTGCCGACAACGCCTCCCGGACCTCGTGGCTGAAGAGTCAAGACGACCGTCACCGCACCTGAAGCACTCGACATCGGTGGGCATCTGTCCATCGCCTTCCTGGTCACTGGCTAGTGACCCAGACTCTGTCCCCTCTGCTTTCAGGTTCTTCAGAACTCCGATCCACTCTTGGATCCACCCGGACACTTTTCTCCTGGTCGCCAGCAGCACTTTGCAGCAGATCGCCATACGAAACGACGACGAAACCCGACCCCGAAAGGCACCTATGCACCCGGCTTCCCTGGGTGAGGTAACACGAGTACTCCGGTGCTCCCGTGGGTAGAGACTCTTCAAAGTCCTAGATCTCAAAGGGTTTTGTCCTAGTCCTATTTTAAGTGTCCCTTTCCTCTATTTTCCCGATCCCGACTTTCTCCATAGAAGTTAACGGCGTATCGCGGTTGTGTAATTACACTGCACGCGTCTCCCGTGGGTCCCCTGTGTCACTACCTTGGGTGGTTCCTTGTGGTCCAAGCACTTCTAGAGGCTCTAGGCCTAGTGTCTAGTTCAGTCGTGGTTCGCATACCACTTTATTGGTATATGGTTTGGTACGCCCCTAGGGCCCAAACGTGTATTTGTGCTATTACTGTGATTGAAGATCTTATAACCTATGTACTTCGAACTCTAGCCTCATAAAGAGACTAGAGGGGTGTGTTTAGTAATAAATACATATATTTTGAATATATACCTGGTGTGGTGCTCTTTCATTTGGTCACTCAAGAGATTATAGACTGGTAAAACAAGCTGCTTTACATTCCTTCAAGACTTAGCCTGAAGGCTGCTCTCCATAGCTACCACTAGGATAGCTTTCAATAAGGTTGTCTTTAACCTACCTACCATAAGAGTCGATTTGGACTGGTGCAAGGTGCCCACTATAATTAGTGGACAGCATATGCCAGGCCAACTTCTCACACCCTATACACCGAGGTCCCGTATTCCTGAACATAGTTCTGTGTATGTGCAGAATCCCTGCAACATGGCGCCACCAACGTTTGGTCTGGTACTTACCTGCGAGGTAGTGCATTTCTTCATGAATTATGGTCCTTGCCTTTCACCTACAGATGTCAACGGGAAGATAAGGAAGTTTTCCTAACAGGGGAGGAGTGCGATTCCACAGTAGGACATTCTGTAGTTTGCAAACAAGTTAAATTGCACGGCGCTTGTAACGTGTCCGTTGCTAATCTGGCTTGTTTTTTTAAAGGTACACCTGTCCCGGCAATAATTACCGCACTCACATTGCTTTCGAATGGCAGTTATCTTATTTTGAATAACCACGACTGCTGTGGCTTACGGGCAGGTATCCCGTATATAGTAACAGTTTCACAATGTGTTACTTGTTGTAGCAATGTGCTTTTTCCACCCCCGCATGGGATTGTAGATAGTTCTCGTTGGCCTTCCATTCCGACTTTGAAAACAGATTTCAATAAACTAAGCAGACTCAAAGCGCTATTGTTTCAACAGGAAGTGGCTCTCACTTCGGCTCGAGAGACCTTCGAATTGCAGGTGGCGAGAACATCTGGTGAGATTCAGTCACTCCTGAATACGAATCTCCCACTCCATTTTGGGGATCTGATGCATCAAATATTTAATGCGTCTGACACAGAAGGCCTTGCTCACTTTTTTAAACTTGTGGGATCCGGCCTTGTGACCTCTTTTCAGACGATTTTTGGAGTAATACCGGCCTTTATCCATTCTAATTTTTCCAGCGCCTTCGGAGGGTTCCCCTTAATACTAGCGCTGGCGGGTGGCGTGCTGATACTTCTGCTCCTGTTACACAATGGCTGCCCATCTTGTGGTACTGCACAGACCTGGCCAATTGCAACTATACTGTGACCGAATGCAACAACTTTTTGAATGCTTGCCATTAGCGACGCTTGGCGTAAGTTATGGACTAACTTTTTGCTTTGCATACTTCACTTGCGTGCAACCTGTGTTCTACTGCCGGCGGTGCCCTTTCTATTGGGCCTTGAATTTATGCCTCTCCAATACGTCAAACGCAGACCCGGATTATGATCTGTTGGTGGGTCTAGTACTGGCCCATGACCGTGCCTGTTCTGGGGATGGCCGTTTGATGCCTGCAGCTGCACTTGGAGTGTTGGCTGAGTGGAATACCTGTGAGGCTGAACAGTGCCTCTTGCAATGGAGTTTCATCGAATTTCACGCAAGTTGCCTGGATATGCTCTTGGGGGCATCAGATTATGAAGAACATGGGTGTTCCTTTGAACTACTTGACTGAATGGCATCCCTTTTTGCTACGAACAGTAGGGATGACCTTTTGGAACAAATTGCATTCTTAAGTTCACGAAATTTGATGGATTTTCCAAATCCGCAATAGTCACGTTTTCAACGAATAAAAAAAATTCTCTCTAAATTTTCCAAATTGATTTTTTTTCCCTCAAGCATTACTAGACTGCTTATCTTTGGACTCTGTTTAAGTCTTTTATCTATTTGCTATGACCTGGCCAAAGGGAGAGTGTCATATGGCCTATAGGGTTATTGTCGACATCGCTAAGGTAGCATGAGCTCTGCTGCCATGATGATGCTTTTGCACACGTTACTACATGACTTTATTTTGCAAGACTCTGTTTATGCCTTTCACATGAGAACCGTCTGCTTTGTGCATTTTCGGTCTGTTCCTGGAATTTAGTCTGAACAAGGTGAGCAAGGTTGATAAACAATGCCCCTTGTTATTCTGTTCTGGTCAGTCCCTAGCAACTAGACAAAACATGCTAACACAGCTGCGGCAGCTGGAAAACTCATGCTTTGATATCATGGGGATGCATGTTGGTTTAACACACACTTGGAGAGGGACCTTTCGAGGGAGAAGAGCCATGCGGTTCCTATGATATAGATATACCATCGAGGCACTAAGGTATGGGGTATGCTGACAAAGCCCAGAGATCTTCTATTATTTAATAATACTTCTTCTTACCAAGGGGAGGGTGGTTAGGCCTTATAGTCCTTTATAAGATGACATCTCCCTTTATAATATATGGACTTGCTACAATGCTAACTGTTTTAGATGTATACGTTTTGCTGCTGGTAGTGGCTCGTGTACTGCGTTATAGAGCACAATAGTTAAAATAAACATTTTAAACTATATCAGTGTCTCTGTCAATTCATATTTGGACAAGAACGAGTGAGTGAGCGAAAGGGTACGTCTTGTTACTGCGATTCCTGAAAGAGTCGGGAGTGTTGTGTTCTGGTGTGTCTAATCATTTGCATCTTCGTGATTATTTAGGAGAGCGAGTGAGACACTATAGCTAGTCGGTCCTGGGATTGTGGGTACTGAAGGAAGGAAGGAAGGCTTAGCCCCTATACACCGAGGTTCCGTATTCCTGCGCATAGTTCTGCGTATGTACAGAATCCCTGAAACAATATCAAGGCAAGATTGAGAAAGTCTTTGAAGAAGGATGGAAGAAGAGTGATGTGAGCGGAATGCTCCAGACCTATGATTGAGGAGAAAGTGTCTATGACACCCAAAGTGGGATCCAGAACTCATAACATACATATTCAAAATGGGTAAGGATCCAAGAAAGGGATTTGTAAAATCCCTGAAGCAATGTCAACATAAAGTACTTGACATTCTTGGCCACTTGTCTAATATTTTTGATGTTGTGGAAGAGGCGAACTTAAAAGGATTAGATCTAGATTTGTTACTGTTATGTGGGTGGTGTCAGAGAGCCATTTGTTTCTTGGGAAACGCAAACACAGGCTTCGCTGAAAGGCGGAAAATGGTGTTTATGCACATGAATCCCAAATTGAGTGATTTAGCAGTTAGGGAATTTAGTGAAGATGGCCGTGGCTTACTCTTTGGAGATGGAATGGTGAAGTCATAATCTAATTATGTGTGCACCTTCACGAGTTTGGATAAAGTGCAATTCTCTATGCATAGAGTATTTTCAAATAGTAGTTTTTATGGGAGGCTGGTAGTAAAGGACACCCTACTGGCCGTAAAGGCTTTACAGCCCAGTATCAAAACCAAGGAAATGGATATTACAGGGGAAGCCAAGGAGGTTCCCAATTGCATCCCCAAAGAGGAAGAGGTCAAGGTTGCAAAGGCAAAGGAAGGGGTCAAAATCTCGGACAAGGTCAGAACCAGTGTGAGTATGAGGAGTATTTCTGCTTCTACCCCGATAGGTATAGGAGAAAGAATAAGATTTTTACAAGACAATTGGAAAGCATTGACAACATATGTGTGGGTTCCAAGGACCATAGAAGGGTATAAAATAGAGTGTGACAGAGAACCTGTGCAGATGAGGGAGCAGCACAAATTGGTATTTCAAATAGAGTTGGTACGAATAGTACAGGAGGAGGTATTACAAATGTTGAGAAAGGATGCAATTGTGAAAGTGGAGGAACAGGGAAAGGGTTTTGGAAGCACTTTATTCCTGGTAGAAAAAAAGTAAAAGGTTTGGAGTCTGGTAATAAATTTAAGAACTTTGAATCAGTTTGTGATGTATGAGCATTTCAAGATGGAAAGTATTCATCTTTTAAGAGATTTGCTGCAAGATCAGGATTGGTTGGTGAAGTTGGATCTCAGGGATGTTTATTTCACAATACCGGTAGAAAAGGAGTCATACATTTCTGCAGTTCAGTTAGGAAGGCCAGTTGTATCAGTTTCAGAGTTTACTATTCGGACTTACGTCAGCACCTTGGTTATTCCTGAAGGTAATGAGACCGGTGGTTGGTTTTGTCAGAGAAAGAGAGGGGTAAGAATGATCATCTATATGGACGATATATTGATGATGAATCAGGATGTCAGAGAGTTAAAGGAACAATTGATAATGGTGAGGAGTCTGTTGGATGACTTTGGATTTGTAGTAAATCAGAAGAAGTCTGTTTTAACTCCAATACAGAGTTTGAAATTCTTGGGGCTTGTAGTAGACACTTCGTTGTGTCAATTACAGTTTCTGGAGAAAAAGGTGAAAAGGATAAAGCAGGAGGTGCAGACAATAATAAAGAAAGAGAAAATAAAATTGAGAGAGTTAGCACGAGTGATCAGACTGCTGTCTTTGTCAATACAAGCGGTATTTCCAGGGCCTTTGCATTACAGGGCTTTACAGTGGTTGAAGACTTCAGGTCTGGCAAAAGGTTTGTGGTACGGAGACTTGGCGTCGGTATCTCTGGAGCCAAGAGAAGAGTTGATTTGGTGCAAGGAGAATCGGGAGATTTGGAAAAGTTGAGCAATTTTTTTGCGCCAGATTTTGTATTGGAGACGTATGCTAGCAACTCAGGTTGGGATGCAACTGGTTTAGGTCAGGAGACTGGGGGACTTTGGACACCATAGGAAAGGAGGAGACACATATATTGCTTGGAGATACAAGCAGGGTTGTTTGCCTTGCAGAGTTTCAGGACAGACTTGAGGGGGAAGTCTGCGTTGCTGAAAATGGACAATGTGACGACTGTGGCATACATAAACAGGTTAGGACATAGCAGGTCCAAGGGACTAGCATAATTAGCTAAAGAAATGTGGAAATGTTGTTTGGAACACAAAATTGATTGAAGGCGTAATATTTGCTGGGGGTTCAGAATCTCATAGCATATTGGAATTCTCAAAATATAACAGATTACACCAATTGGAAACTACGAGAGGATGTTTTTCAGGGAATAATGGAGGTAATGGGTCCTTTGGAGTTGGATCATGTTGATTCTAGGCTAATCTTTCAGTTACCAAATTATATCAGTTGGAGACCAGATACTGGGGCAATGGCAGTGGATACGTTTTTGCAGAACTGGAAGGGAATGAGGTGTTATGTGTTTCCCCCGTTCTCGATGATTCAGAGGGTATTGGCACAGGTGAGAAGGCAGAAGTGTCGATTAGTTTTGGTTACTCCCTTTTGGAGAACTCAGTCATGGTTTCCAACAGTGATGGAGTTGGCGGTTGAGGGAAACAATAATGATAATGTCTTACAAAAGTCTTTTGGAGGAGCGTGGAAGGTGTGGTTATGTTGGTGCATGGAGAAGGATTTGGATCCCCTGGAGCAGTCGCGGCCGGCATGACTCATGGGTGGGGGAGCAGGAGAGCACGCAAGGAGGGGCATCGTGCGGGTGGGGGTTTAATTTAGTAATAAAAAACAATATTAAACTTACCTTCCCCCCTGGCCGGGTCCCGCGTCGTCTTTGCTTCTGCTCCTGCTCTCCTGCCTCCGGCAGGAACAGGAAGCAGGCAGCCAGGCTCCCACCCCTAAGCCAATCACAACCCTGCCCTGGAGGCAGATGATGTTCAAGTAACGAATTTTCTAGCAGAATTATTTGATAAGGATATGTGATATAGGACAGTGAATTGTTATAGATCAGCAGTGGCAGCTGGTGATGAGCTTCAACAGGGTATATTGATTGGTAGTAGTCCTTTGGTATGTAGAGTAATGAAAGGATTCGATTGAGGAGGCCACTGAATCCGAGGTATCAGACCTTATGGAACGTAGATTTAGCACTTACGTTATTTGAAGGTTGGCCAGTCAACAGGTATTTAGAGGTGAGGGAACTCTTGGAAGTTGGCTACATTACTATGTCTCATTTCCTTCTATAGATTTTCGGCCATGAAGGCTCTGGAAGTCTCACGTAGGTTTTTTCAACCAAACGGTGTAGCCTTTGAGGTATGCAGGTGACTAAAACCATGTCGGGGACAATTTTTTATCCTATATGTGATGAGTGTCCTAGGTTGTGTGTGGTGCGATGTCTAAAGGAGTATGAGAATAGGATGTTGGAAAGGAGAGCTGCAGGAGTTGAACAACTGATGATTTCATATGTGAAACTCTATGAAGTGGTATCAAGTGCTACAATTGCAAGATGGGCGTGCCAAAGTTTACAGCTCGTTCGGTGAGAGGAGCTATGACGAGTAAGGTTTGTATGTTGGGTGGTCATTGGAAGATATTTTGAAAGCAGCTGATTGGTCTTCTGCTGAAACGTTTAGAAGGTTCTATTTTAAATCTGTAGATCATGTTTCAAAATGTATTTTGAAAGACTTTGAACATGCATAATGCTAGCCTCATGTCTTGTCATAAAACTGCGATTCTAATGGGTTTACTGAATAAAGAACCAAAATGTTATTAAAGACAAGGAGGCCCTTCCCTTGTGATGTGGTTGGGGTTGGTGTTAGACAATGTTTTATATAATTGCTTATTGTATTTTGTTGTTATAGATCATTTAATTGAAAGTTTAAATTAGAATGGATCATAAGAGATTAGGAATAGGTTACATAGTTTGGTTTATTTTCGCAGAGAATTAGAAGAGGATAGATCTGAGAAGAGGATTTGTGGAACAGTTAAGAAGAAGCAGCAAACAAAAGAGGAGAAAAATGGAGGTCACGTTGTTTATATGGGACCGCACATTCTTTTTACCATTGTGTTAAAGTTCTAACTGGAAGCTTTTAATGGTTACTGCTCAAAGGTGGTGAATAAAAGGTTTATGGGTCAACAAAGGGGAGAGCGAGGATTATGTGGGGGTACGTCCCTATCCCCAAGATAAGCTATAAACAAACAGCGTGGACGGACCCGCTTGCAAAAAAAGACCGACTCACTTGTATTAAGATTTACACGAGTACCAGAAAACCATTAGGTTTGTTAAAAGACCCCTCACCCACCAACCTAGTTGGTGGCATGCTTCATCATTGGGGTCCCAACCGGGTAGCCGAGTGCCACCCGGTTGTGCTACGACGCCTGATTACAGGGGAGCTGGTGTCGTGTGATATGTGAGAGAAGTGGTGCAAGTTAAAATTATCTCTGGGAATCCTTGCCAAATATTTTATTGCTAGCGGCCCAGGATAAGGTTAAAAATGAAGAGGGCAACGTTGGAGAAAAATGCTCCTTGTTGTCACAATGGTAGGTTTACATGTTTCAGCCCCTTTAAAAAGGTGGAGGGCTTTCTTCAGGACAAGGTGAATGGAGTGAAAGTGGCAAAATTATGCCACGTGTAAGGTGATATAGCAACACACACACTAAGGTGTGTTGTATGGTGGGTGGTGTTTGTATACTTAGGGACCCACTGATAAAAAACACTGGCTACATGTTGCTAGTAGCTTTTATCAGGACCCGAGAGGGGCGCCCATCTGTAGTCACACATTCGTCAAGATGGAGCACCCACCGATTGCACCTGTTTCGGTCTCCTCACGGTCCTGGATGTTACCATAATAAAAGGTTTATGCATAATGCTAGCCTCCTTGTCTTTAATAAAATGTTAAATCTTTATTCAGTAAACCTATTAGAATTGCAATTCTCAGAGCTAGTTTGTGTAGAGGATCATGATTTTATGAAAGACAAGGAGGCTACTATTATACATTAACTTTTATTTACTACCTCTCAGTAGCAGCACTTCAGCACTTCAGCACTTCTTTCCTACAGGGTCGAGGGTAGCCATGGGTAGACGCCATCTACCCACTGTGCAAAGCTGGCCGCCTTCAGCGGGAGCCAAGTTCCTTTTCTGCTTCTCCCAGGATTCACAGAAATATGCTGAGCTCGTCCCGCTGTGGTTTTCAAACACCGTGACACTTTCAGCAGCGCCTGCAGGTTGTCTGTTTTTGTTCCGAGCAGCACTGTACAGGCTCATCAGATACAAGCTACGCACCTAACAAAGGCCGAAGTTAAGGGGCCATCAGGTCTCATTTTGTTGGAGTCTCCTGGCCGAGAGGTATCGGGAGCCTCACACCTAGATGCAATGGAGGGGAAACAAAGGCACACAGCTTATCACTTCACAGGTACTTAGTAGAGAAAGGCTTTGACTTTGTTCAGTCCCTGTATATAACAGATATGCACACACTGTAAGAATGTCAGATGTGTTGGTCATCCCACTATTTACACAAATACCAATTTAAATACCACTATTTTGTTTTATTTCTTTTATAGCACTTTAGCTCAGCAGCAGTGTTCAAGCACTATAAAAGAAGTAAAACAAAATAGTGGTATTTAAATTGTGTATGTGTGATGTAAGGCGCTCTGACACCCTACATCGGGATGTGTAGTGCCACTGCTCATATCATATGTGTGAGAATCAATGTGTAGGATCTGTTACATAAGACAGTGAGGGTTGCAAGGTGTAAGAGATCTCTCTCTTAAAAGCAGTAACCCACTTACCCATTTACATAAATTAAATATTTGTCATCTGCATGTTACATAATGTGCTTTGCAGGAGACATATTAACCCTCTACGCTACTTTGATTCAAAACTGGGACAAGATAAAACACAGATCTCTCCAGCAAGTGCATAAACCTCCAGAGTTATCTTACCATTATTATTATTCCCTGAGATTTACTTGGCACACAAAGATCTCTACAGCAAGCGCCTTAACCCCATAAGATATGTTAAAATACAAACATTACAACCAGTTAAGCAAAACAGATTTACTGGCACTTTTCTCTTTGATGCCAATTTCTTCTTGGTAGGGTTTAAAAAAAAGTAAATGTATAAATTGAGGGCCCAGGTTATGCGTTGGTGTTCTGTACATATTTTGCCACAACACCAATGCAAAATCTAATTTGTTAAACATTGTAATATGCTAAAATGTACGCATAATAGACCTGCTAAACATATGTGAGGTCTTAAGATCTGATGTAACTTCCTGTGATGTCACATGAGGTGATGTAATTTCTGGTGATTTCACGCGCAGTGAAGTCAAACCCATTCTGCCTAACTTGGTGAGTCCCCCACTTCTTTTTTCAGGACCTGAGCCCTGGCCCACTCGTCCAGTGCGCGCTTTCTTTATGTATACATTTATAAAAACAAGTAAATAGATGTGGGGGTTCCTTTATTTCCTAAGCATCTGTCCTCTCAGGCTGTCGGTTATGACTTGTGAATGCTGAGACACAGGATTCATTAAGCGCCTAGAAGCTCTCTTGGTAGGGAGCACGTGACCCGGCCTAGAGCCCCCTCTGCATGTTTTGATGAATGAATGAACCCCTCTCCTCACGCCACGAGCTCTCTGCTCATGAATGGCTTTGGGACACTTTGTCACTCGCTCTATATTTACACTTTGTGTTTGTGTTTCAGGTGCACAGCGTGGAGGCCTGGAGCGGGGGGCGCTGGTGGCGGTGGCGGTGCTGGTACCAGTGGTGCTGGTGGCGGTGCTGGCGGCGGTGCTGGCTCTGGTATTAAAAGCAAAACTTCAGTGCCAAACACCCCCTCCCGGTGGTAACAACAACGAGGAGGGACTGCAGATGTTGTCTCTTCCAAGGAACCCACAAGCGTGACACTGCTGGGGTCCAGCACCGGAAGTGACGTATGGAAGCAGCACGTGCAAGGGTTACAATGAAACTTTGACAATAACCGCATAGAAACACAAGTTTAATTCCACCCTCAGAACTGGTTCAGTGGGATCTGTTTCACTTTCAGATGACTATGTCAGACTCTAGCCTTCGGAGCCGGGTCCCTTCTACCTCCTGGAGTGCCCCCTCCAGACCGCTCCTTTACTCCCTTCTACCTCCTGGAGTGCCCCCTCCAGACCGCTCCTTTACTCCCTTCTACCTCCTGGAGTGCCCCCTCCAGACCACTCCTTTACTCCCTTCTACCTCCTGGAGTTCCCCCTTGTAGGAAGCGTTTCTGTGAAATGATGAAGCTGAGACTTCAAGTATTGTAATAAAGAACTGAAAGCTTTATTACCATTGCAGAGACCCACGACAGATCCAGTTGAAATCAGGCACAGAATGAAAAATGCATTACTAAAATTCTAGATTACAGAATCCAGTGAACTTTACATTCTTATCACCACATTTAAAGGTACACACCCTAGAACAATGAAATACCACTCTCTACACACCCCCCTTCCTATAATAAAAACAAATATAAACAAACATAAAAGAAAGTGAAATTAAAAAAACAAACTTTAATAATACACAAAATCATCAGAACGAAAAGGAGTGACTCTGATGCGAGAACTGCACCTCAATTGTTTACTATCCCCAGATCCTCTAATATTATCTGGAATAGCATTTTCATCCATGTTTCTGGGAACAGAAATAGCATCACCTTCCCCTCTATTCCCTAAAGAATGAGAAGAACGAGCTATTTCATCAAGATTGTTGTGCTCATGAGTGAGATCACCCAGATCAAACCAGTTAGTATCCGATTGAGTATTAACTCGCTTATAGATTATCTTTGCTTGTTCATCAGTTAGTTCTATTACAGCATTTCGATTCCACCATCCGCGATTCTGTAACATAACAGCCATTTTGGATATTTTAATAATTTTGACAGGTTCGGAAAACCTAGATTGTCCCTTGCAAACCTTAATAGGTTTTTTAATAAGAACCCAATCACCTGGACATAAAGAAGTTACTTTAACATGCTTTCTTTTGTCATAATTCTCCTTGTACGATTTTTGTTTTTCTTTAACATGTTCTCTGACTTTATGCAAATCAACAGAGTGAGAATTTGTACCACCCACTTTATCTTTCAACCACGATGGACTAAGTAGAGAAATCGGTTTCCTCCCCCTCAATAACACATAAGGGGAAACATCAGTGGTAGAATGGGGTGTTGTATTGTAATTCCAAACCTTTTGGCTCACATACTTGAACACATCCAAACTGTTCGCAATAGCTGTTTGCACACCTTCTTTCAACAACTTGTTTGCTCTCTCTACAAGACCATTTGAAGCTGGACTATACAAAGGTGCTAAAATATGCTTAACAGAAACCCCATCCAGAAAATTTTCAAATTCATTAGAATTAAAATGAGTGCCATTATCAGTCACAATTTCTGCAGGAAGACCTTCAATTAAAAATAGACGTTGTAAAAACGAAATGACTGACTTTGAATCTGAATTACTCACAAAAGAAAAGTACATCCACTTTGAAAAGTAATCAATGATTACAATTAGAAACTTACTATCACCCCCAAGCAGGTTAAAGGGGCCAGAAAAATCCAATCCTAACTTCTGACAAGGACCTTTCGGCCATTCTACTGGACACAATGGAGTGGTGGATGTGCGCCAATGTTTATCAGAACATAAACACTCAGGACATTTATCCACAAAAGACTTAACTTGACCATCAATACCTGGCCACCAGTATAAATCCTTAATCTTGCGAACAGTGCTGGAAATTCCTAAATGTCCCTCATGGGCTAGGGAAATGATTTTGCTTCTCAAACCCTCAGGCGGTACAAATTTGTCTTCACGGACTAAAATATCATTTACAATGGATAATTCCGAAGCAACTTGCGAAAAACATTTGTCTTGAATAGACATACTTCTATCACATGGCCAACCATGGACTAAAAATCTCTTCACCCTTTCAATACAAAGATTTTTTCTACCACATTCAACCTATTCACTTTCGGATAACTTGCTATTTTGTGTCAAATCATTTATTGTGAAAACAACATCACAATCACCGTCCTTGACCAAATCATCCATCTCTCTACACTCCAGAGGAATACGTGACAAACAGTCCGCCCTGATGTTTTTACCACCTGGAATGTACTTAATATCAAAGTTAAATTCTTGTAACCTAGCTAGAAGTCTGATCAATCTAGAAGAAGCTTTGTTAGAACAACTGTCACCAAGCATGTGCATTAAAGGTTTGTGGTCAGTCAAAAGTTGGAATCTTGAGCCCCAAATATACATCTTGAATTTCTCAACGGCCCAAGAACACGCTTAGGCTTCCCTCTCGATAGTGCTATAGTTAACTTCAGCACTACTCAATGTTCTAGAGGCGAAAGCTACAGTATACTCCTGACCATCAATTATTTGACAACACAGCACCTAATCCTTTAGAACTGGCATCCACAGTCACAATGCTGGTTTGACCGTGAGTAAAAGCTCTAATGGCTGGTGCCTCCAAAATCAATTTTTTAACAGAATCAAATGACTTGAGTTTCCTCAGACCAAATGTATTTAGCATTTTTTTAAACAAATCTCTGAGTGGTTGCACAATAATAGCATAGCTCTGTACAAAGCGAGCATAATATTCGCTAAGTCCTAAAAATGCTCTTAACGAATCTTTATCCTGCGGTCTGGGAGCATCCTTGATAGCGTTAAGTAAAGATAGCTTAGGTTTTATACCATTGACAGAAATATTATGCCCTAAATAGTCAACATCTTGCGTAATAAACTTGCATTTATTCTTATTTACAGTCATGCCAACAGCTTCTAGTTTCTGTAAAACTTTTTCCAGTAGGGCATAATGTGAATCTAACGTAGCAGTATGGATTAAAATATCGTCCTGGAATGCTTGGATCCCATTAATATGTGTAAACAATTGGTCCATTAACCGTTGAAAAACACTAGCAGCGGATGCTAAGCCAAAAGGCATCCGCTTATACATATAGACTCCAAAAGGAGTAACAAATGTGGTTAGAGACTGAGAATCTTTGGAGAGGGGAATCTTATGATAAGCTGACCGTAGATCAATTGTGGTAAAATACTTGCTACCACCCAGATTAGCCAGCATTTCTTGAATTCTGGGTAGGGGATGGCAGTCTACCACTATATTGCGGTTAAGTAAGCACTCTTAAATCCGCACACAGACGAATCTCACCTGAACTTTATGTGCGACAACAGCAGCGGAAACCCATTCAGCAGATTCTACAGGTGTTATAATGTCTTGTAAACATAACTCATCAAGCATTTTTTTTAAATCATCTCTAGCAGACAAAGGGACTGGTCTGCATTTTTGAACCACTGGAATCGCATTTTTTTAAAGTTTAATGGTGTGTTGGAAACCTTTGACCAAGCCTACTTTGTCACTAAATACACTTGAATATTTGGAGAATAAATTCACTAAACCAGAATCCCCACAGGGTTGGAGAACACTTGCAGGTTCTTGTACAACAGATGTAATAGGAAGATCTCCTAACACGACAGGTTCTGAATGGCCAGGATTCAAAATAATCCCTAGATTCGCTTGGTCTTGCCACCCCAAAATATCACGACCATTCAGGGCAACATAGATTTTGGTATAGATTTCTCTACCTTTAAATTTGATGGAATCTGAAAAATATCCAGACATGATAATATCATATTCCCCAAACGCTTTAGAATTGACATCAGTAGGTTTGAGAACAATTTAGACCAGAATTTCTTGAAGGTCTTTTCATCTAGTATCGTGATTGGAGAACCTGAATCAGCCATGACGTTGATATCAATAGGTCCTATTAATACATTACATAAGGGACTCTTACATCTTTTAGTATCACCACGTAAAGTGTTAATTTCAATGGTAGATAACATGTTACTCATAGCTTGACAAAGATCATCTTCAACATTGAGCAAATTAACTTTGCTCCTATGTTTGACTGATCTGCAAACCGTATAAAAGTGTCCAATTGTTTTGCAAGCATTACACCTCTTACCTTGTGCAGGACAATTCACATTGTTACCCATATGATACTTAGATCCACATCTGTAGCAAGAACCTTTTTTTTCAACATTAATACTTGGTTTAAGTTTGGTAGAGACAACATTTACCTCTGGTTCGTTAGCACTAGCATTAGAAGCGACATGCATAACTTCAGAACTACTAGAAGATTTACTAGAAGAATCTTGGGTTAAAATTTTTGACGAAACAACTGAACGTTCAGTGCTTCTTGCAATATCCATTACCTCTTCAAGGGAAGGATTCTTACATGTTAAGATACGTTCTTGTATCTTTTTGTTATAACAATTGAAAACTAATTGGTCACGCAAAGATATGTCTAAATAAGTACCAAATTGACATTTAGATGCCAAAACACGCAAAACCGCTAAATAATCTTCAATTGATTCATCTTGTGTTTGTTTACGTTTAAAGAACATATGACGCTCAACCATGACAGATGGTTCATCAACATAATGTTTTCCTAATCTTGCTAAAGCTTCAGAAAAAACATTCCATGTTTCGTCACTAGATGGGGCTGGAACAACAGGCAAATTATCAAAAACATCTTGACCTGCACTACCTAAATGGTTAAACAACAGTGCTCTTTTCCTTGATGCAGAATATTTAGAAGCATCAATTGCCTCCAAATAATTGTCAAAAATTCTATACCATTTGTGCCAAGGAGTGAGGGGTTTACCTGGGTTTTGTAAAAAGGGAGGTGGTTGCATGACATTGTTAGATGAAGAAGTCATAATGTATATAAGTAGCAGTGACCACGTATAAGTAATATAGTAATATGAGAAAAAGAAAACACCAAGTAAAATTATTAAAGCACAAGCTGTAACAGTAAAAGAATAATAATAAATAAAAAATATTGACACCGATATAAATGATACGTTGAGACGAGGGATAAACAACAGCAGTTCACAATTCGTGTGCTTATCACGGAAGACAAACACCAGTGAAATCCTTGTGGTAACGTGTGCTTATCACGGAAGATAAGGTCGAGAAAAAATGGCTGCCACAACGTGACTGACGCGATGACCTAATTACGTGGAAAGCGTCTTCAACGTGATGATCCAGTGGCATTAGGAATCTCTGTAGCAGAAACCAGGATGACGTCAGGATAAATGGTGAAGAATGGAGACGGAGCTGGGAACACGAGCCACGGAACGAAGGCACTTTCAAAGCAAAGCAAGAGAGTAACGGTGGACTGCAACAGTCAAAGGTAAACACCAACTCTTATGCTCAGCAAACATATAAAATGTACACAAACACTCGCCCAAGCACCAAATAAAGCACAGAGACAGTGTACAGTCAAAAGTACCTCTGAGTAGGAGTACAAAGTCGGCATCAGTAGTAGATAGCCATCCGGAGTGCTCGTAGTAAAGATGGAGTTGAATACAAATCCTAAAAAAAAAATAGATCGCAAATCCTTGGAAAGATGGTATCTTGAGATGCAGGGCCAACTGCTTTTCTCAGTGCAGCAGAATAATCCTTAGTAAAGCAGTTGAAAGGTCCGGTTGGACGTAATAAAATCCATTAGGTCGGTGGGTCTTCAGATAAATCAAATCGTCGCCAATAAATGTAGGAAGCGTTTCTGTGAAATGATGAAGCTGAGACTTCAAGTATTGTAATAAAGAACTGAAAGCTTTATTACCATTGCAGAGACCCACGACAGATCCAGTTGAAATCAGGCACAGAATGAAAAATGCATTACTAAAATTCTAGATTACAGAATCCAGTGAACTTTACATTCTTATCACCACATTTAAAGGTACACACCCTAGAACAATGAAATACCACTCTCTACACCCCTCCAGACCCGACTCCATTGTTCCCTGTTGTCAGAGGGTTGGTGCTGCCCCTCCATCCAGACACCAGGGCCTGCTCACAGCTGAGCTTCATTGACCGTGAGACGGTCAGTTGTACGTGACATTATTTAAAGCCCCAGGCCTGCGGTACAAAAGGGGCGAAACACGTGATCTCTGGTCAACCCAGTTATATAAAGAGTTCCGAAACTAACCTCTGTGTGATGAATGTAAAAAATGAGGATAAGTAGGTTATTGAATCTGGGAGATTTATCCCATCTTGAAATAATGTGTTAACTCCTCTCCCACCTCAATACTATAGAGAGCTTTCTGGAAGTGTGTGCTGTGTAAGGGCCACTTCATCAGGACAGGAGGACCAGGGGATCGCTTTTAACCTCTTGAACTCGCTAGTTAATAGTGTACAGAGGTTTTTCAGTGGGTTGATGCACCTACTGCACAGATTCCAAACCATATCCAACCACAGATAAAACAACCACCGAGGAGGAAAGTCCGCTGCAGTTATAAAGGCTACCTTACCAGAGTGTAGTGCAATGCATTGCAACATAACATACTATAACACAATTACCTTTTATAAATGTATGTAAAAAATTGCTATTTATTTCTAGATGCATTGAGATTACATAACCCTAAAGGTAGTGACTATATTTTTCTCCTCCCCACACTCCAGCTTCTCTCGTATTATCTTCATGTAGACGCCTCACTTCTAAAATCCACTTCGGATACTTAAATTCATCCAATAGTTGCCTCCGATCATGCTGCAATCTCAATGTCCATTAGTAGTCTTGCTGATAAAGGTGGGAGTTAAACCTGGTGCCTAAACACTGAAATCCTAGTGAATGAAGGCGACATTGCAGACCTTAACAATGACATTGACCTCTTCTTTATAGAAAATGAACACTATTTCAAATCCCCGATAATATTATGGGATGCGTTTAATTGCGCTATGAGAGGGCAGATCATTAAATGAATGTCCCAAACAAAAACTGTGAAATTAAGAGAACCCTTCAATCAATCAACCAATCTTGTATAGCACAGCTTGTCACCCTGGGGGTCTCCAGGCACTGAGGTTCTGTGAGCCTTCGTCGAAAAGCCATGTCTTGAGCTTCTACCTGAATTCTCCGAAGGAAGGAGTGGTTCGCCGATGGAGGGGGGAGGTTGTTCCAGGACTTGGCAGCAAAGTGGGAGAAGGAACGACCTCCATCGGCTCCAACAGATGCAGGGGATGTGCGCTACGGCGAGGGCGGTAGAGCAGAGCTCCCTGGTGGGTGGTGGAATGTCAAGCTGCGGTTGATGTAGGCGGGTCTGGAGATTGGGAGGGCCTTGTAGGCGTGAGTCAGGAGTTTGAAAAGGCATCTTTTCTGGATGCGGAGACAGTGGAGGGCTTTGAGGTGAGGGGTGGTGCCGGTCCTTCTAGGGAGGTTGAGAATAAGTCGTGCTGCGGTGTTCTGGGTGGTCTGGAGGCGATTTAGGAGCTGTTTGAAGGTTCCAGCATAGGGTGCGTTGCCGTAGTCAAGGCGGCTGGAAATTAGGGCGTTGGTGACCTTTTTCCTGGGGGGGAATGACATTAAAAGTAAAGAGGAATTATTTAGACACTCTAATAATAAATCCCTACTTCAAGACATCAAACAGTTAAAATGCACCTTCAGTTCCATCGTGAGTAAAAAAGCCTACCTTGGTATTCATGTCCAAAAATCCTGACAACTTTTACTACTCAACAGAGCCGGTAAACTACTTGCCTCCACCCTTAAATTTAACAACCTCACCAACCACATTACTCACATCACAGACCATGATGGCTCTCAAACATTCTATAATAAAGAAATTCTTGGGGTATTTAAAGAATTTTACAGAAAACTATATACCCCACAATCGTTATGTGATAAATCAAAATTCCAAGAGTTCCTTAACTCCCTCCCTACGAATTCAGTCCCTGAAGAAGAAAGAGCGCGCTTGAATAAAGCAATAGAAATGGTGGAGATTGTTAAAGCAAAAAAGGCCATTCGTTCAGGGAAGGCGCTTGGCCCGAATAGCTTCCCAATTGCTTTTTATAAAACTTTTACATCTTCAATAACAAGCACCTCAAAATACATTTGATCTCTTTCTCTGCATGGCAAGGTTTCTGGTACGGCCTCTGAGGCCACCAGTGTGGTCATCCCCAAAGAGGGCAAGGACCACTCAGACTCACAAACATTTTGGCCCATCTCCCTCCTAAATATGGAAGCAAAATCTTTTGCAAAACTCCTAGCCAATAGGCTGGAAAGTTGCATACCCAAACTTATTCATAACTCTCAAACGGGTTTTGTCAAAGGGCGCCTTGCGAGAGATAACATTCACACATTCTGTAATATTTTAGAAAAAGCTCACCTTCCTTCACTGCCGACTCAGTCGATTGCTCTTGACACCGAAAAGAATCTTATAACTTGGGCGACTCTTTCATTAATATGGTTCTGGCGCTCTTTGCGAATCACAAAGCAAACATTAGGATTAAAGGCACCACCTCCTCCTATTTTGTCCTACACCAAGGTTCAAGGCAAGGATGTCCTTTCTCACCCTTGTTCTTTTTACTTACTATTGACCTCTTACTTAAATTACTTAATGTGGGTCCAGCGTCAAAGCTCTCAAATTTGGGTCCAACATATGTAAAGCAGCTGCATACGTGGATGACATCCTTATTTTTTCAGAGGATGTCGAAGCAGCAATCCCTTCTGTGATCAGCACTATCGGTACAATCCCGGAGGTTCCTGGATATACATTAAATAAGGACAAAACAGAGGTACATCCTTTGAGTCCTCTCTGTCTTCCTTCCCACCTTGTTGACTCAGGTCTAAAGTGGCATTCCACTTGTCTTAAATATTTGGGGATCTGGTACTGTAAACATCTCACTGACACATTACTTTTTAATGAATCACACACTATTGTCAAGGTTAGATATCTCCTGAACGCCAGATCACCCAAATGTATTTCCTGATGGGGTAGGCTCCAAACACTCAAAATGATTATCACTCCGATTGTAAATTTCTTCTCTTTCAGGCTTCCTCTAAAACTTTCCACCTCCTTTCTCCAGGAATTGGATAAACTCACCTCCAGGTTTCTTCGGAGTCATAGGAGAGCGAGGATCTCCTACAAATACCTCAGAAAGACAGTTACACGAGGGGGATGTAATCTTCAAACTGGAACCTGTACCAGTCAGTTTTTCTAGCTGCCCAAGGCGCTGTTTAGTTTCTTCAAGACTCTCAGAACACCCCATCATGGATGTGTATTGAACGTGAGCTATGTTCCCCTCTTAGCACATCCCCCTTTAGTACAATGTCAAAATTTACCCCGCCACACTCTCACCGCAATCTTACAGATACTGCAAGTGAGTTCAAAATGATAGACAAACGCTTTCTGTAGTCCATCCATAACTCAAGATGGGCTGCATTATGGTTTAATCCGAAAGTTAACGCTGGAGTTGCTCCTGCCATTGCAGCTGTGTGGGCCTCTAAAGGCGTCAGGGCAATAAGAAACCTCTATGATAATAACAATGACCCGCTCCCCTTTTCAGCCCTAGCTAGAAAGTACAATCTCTACAATTTGGACTTGTATAGCTTTCTAATAATCAAGGTTAGACTCTCCAAACTTAGCCTCTCTAAAGAAATCAACTCTACTCATGCATCTTGCCCTTTGGCAAAGTCCTGGACATGTTGCCTCCAACAGAATGGCCTTCAAGTAGGCACGCTGGAGCGGAGGGGGAGGGGAGATCTGGCACACATGGTCGACTGGTCCTTGTGTTCCCAGATACTTCACTTCCCCAGAGGCTGCATATTCCAGGTCTGACTACTGTAATGCATTGCAGGAGTTTATTCTTTGGGGTGTCGTGTAGTTCCTATATAACATATACAGGATCTGCGCGTTTGGATAACAAACTGTGGGATTGGTTGCAGACTGATTCCGTGCACCCCCACCGGGTATGTTAGCCTGTCTGTATCAGCTAGCTCACAGTGCCACTATAATCACCTCTTATCGGGGACAGAATAGTTTTTGCAACCTCAGAACATGACAACCCTGATCCCTCAGAATCGTGGAAACAATATACTACCTTTCACTCAGTCACTCGTGCTCACTTAGTTTGTCTCAGAGAGTTACACAGAATAAACATACTGGGCGTTTGTCAATAAGAATTTAGTGAACAGTTGTTGTTCTAGTGTAGAATAGATGAGCTGTAACAACCGTTAGACAGTAGCAGAGATATATGATTAGCAGTATTACGAAAGTAAAGGGATGGTACAGTTCTACCATTTTGCAATAATCATGATTATATACAAGCACATAAAATACTTGATAAAAGATGCGTACTCCTACGATGTCTCCCTAACTAAATGTACCTAAATGTACCTAGCATCTGTGTAGGTGTTATGCCAAGAATCCCTCTAGGATCTAGTCAACCCTATTACCTGAGAATGAGTAAATATCGGACCCCGTCCTGGTATCGAGTTGGACACCCCACGAGGGATGTTAGACCACTGCGAGCTGGAATGTCTGCATGCAGGAACCTCAGCGTCATTGGTCAGTGTGTCAGCCCGGAAGTCTCGGTCTCCTCTGTCCTTCCAAGCAAGATGTGATGTATATATACCCATAGGTCTCCCCAGGGGTCCTACCTTGCTGTGTTACTGTGTCTGCCTAGAGGATGACATTGGGCCTGAACTTTATACAGAGATATTATACAGGAGATGTTAGTCCTGCTGTGCTTCCAAGAAGCCTCATGCATAATGTATGAGATTCGAACTAGGGAAAAACCTGCGTTCTGAATGCAGTGTTGTATCTAGGTAAAAGGTCAGTCCCTAATAACCGTTATGTATGTAATGTAGGGAAAGATATAGGTGAAAGGTTGCAATGTTACCTGCGACTCTATAGGGTACCCATATGGAATATAACAGGGTCACATAATGAAATCAAGATATTTGAAAAAATGATTTATAAAATGAAAGCAATATGTTAATATGCACTCTGTGTTGACAGGTAACATCTGGTAATAGTAACCCTAACAGACAAACAGGGCTAAAGTTGCAAATGGTGCACAGGGTCAGTCACAGCACCGCATACATTGTCAAAACCTTTGAAGGGGGAAGGGTGTGGCTTGTGTCAGTATACTGGGTAGCACACAAAATAATAATGGTGTGACACAAACTGAGGGCACATGATCATGAATGGCAAGAGATGTGTAACAGCTTTCCGGTTTGCGTCAGGACACTCCCCGGTAGCATTCCCCGGTGCGGTGCAGAAAGTGCAGGCTGCAGACAAAGTGCACACAGTAACCAGAGACCCCAGGGGTGATTGTGCAACCTCATGTTTTCTGTAGAGCTAATCTGTATGTGCAAATCTGTCTCAACTCAGGAGGCGAATGGCAAATGCAACAGGTTTCACCTATGTGATTAATAATACGTTTTTAATTTGGCGGTTTTAGCTTGGCGAGCAGTTGTGCAATATAAGTTAAAGAAACTCCGTTAAAGTGTTATGACTTGTTTATTGAGAAAGGCACTATATTATGCAGTAACTGGTGGTAATGTAAAGCGTTCCTGTACCTTAGGGTGATGTTGGTGCTATATAAAATGGGCCCTAAAATAAAATTCTGAAAAGCAGGCTTAAATATGGAGGCAATGCGTTACCTGTGGGCTAGTACGAAGTAACTGGTGGTAATATAAAGCGCTCCTGTAACTACGGGTGATGGCACCATATACAAGCGCCCCAAAACTTAAATAAAAAACATGTTACATAGCAGCGCTGTAAAAAAACATTTTATTTAATCAATTTTAATTTTTAATTAATTGTTTTCTCACTGACTAAGGAATGGCAAAGGGTTCTGGATTTGTCGCAGGCTGCACTCCAGTTGGATACTTTACGTGAATAGTATTGATTGCTTTTCCTATTGTTTGTACTGTTAATATATTTTTTACTAGCAATAGTGGATGTTCCGATCGATTTAGAATACTGAATGTGATCTAGTGTATGTAAAGGATAAATGCAATTAATGTACTGGTTCATGTTTTCTTGAACTAAAATAAAAAATAATAAAAAGATTTAAAATAAAAAATTGTGTCCATCTGGTATGTAGCTGTTTCTCTATGTATGAAGTAGCATGTCTCTTTTTGTGGACTGGATGGCTCTGCACACACGGGGTAAAGGGCCCAGCAGCCTGGCAGCTTTCTTCTGGGGCACTAGGTATGGCCTCTCTGCTGAGAGTTGTCAGATACTGACCCCCATTAGATAGATGCTTGAGCTGGGGCGGGGGGAGTCACATTCGAGGCAGTGTAGACACTTCATAACTAGTAAGGGCCCACATTATATTTTTGTGCTCTAGGTAGCATTCTATAGGGCGCGCAGTACTTTACTCTCTCCGTAAGGGCTCTACGCAAGTCTTTAAGCAAATGTTATCAATGCAGAATAATTGTTATGTGGGTAACGTTGTGTTTTAAACTAGCCATATGCTTGTCACAATTCAAGGCCACTTTAGTAAACATTGCTCCAGCGCACAAAAAAGTGCTAATATATTTTGCATCAAATTGTGAGCTCTGTTTTACCATGGAGTCAAAAAATGCTTTTGGGATATGGAGTTGGGAAACTTCTGTACTGGAGTGCCAGTTGTGAAAGCAGTGTATGTAGGTAGTACAACCTGGACTTGCACCTTTTTGCACTGAGGCAAACTGTAAGATGGCAGAGGTCAAGGCAGTTCATCGATAAGATGCTGAGGAAAGTGTTTGATCGTCTTTCCTTTCCTTCAAGAAGGCTTATTGTTCGGGCCTTAATAATTGGACTATGGGACCTCTATATCTTGGGTCTCCTAGCTATGTAATAAAAAGGCTGCAGGTCCTTCAAGATGCAGCAGCTCGTTTCCTCCTGAACATCCCCGGGCACCAGTCAGCTAGAAAGGCTTTGGCGGATCTCCACTGGCTTCCAGTGGAACAACGAGTGCAGTTTAAAGCGCTATTTATTGCACACAGAGCTTTTTACGAGAAGGACTGTTAAATACTACAATCTTTGGTTGCACCGTATATGTCTGACCGGCCATTGAGATCGGCCAGCGCCCATCGCCTGTCAGCACCTAAACGTTTCAGGCCAAGATGGGAAGGCAACTAATTTGCTTATCTGGCCCCCAAGTTGTGGAATTGTCTGCCGGATAGGCTGCGTCAAATGAGCCTAGAATCCACCTTCAGAAAGGCTCTGTAAACCTTGGTTGGTTTTTAGCACTGGGAAGCCTTTGGGTAGCCATGGGCTCTATAAATGCAACAGAATAGAATATATCGTCTCCGTCACTCATGCTTCAGGATTGTCAGCAATACACTTCCACTGCCTGGGAACCCCAAATCACCTTCAGCTTGTGCACAGGAACAGGCCAAGGGCTTTCAAAATGGAACCCGCAGGCCTCCTTTACTCTTAGTCAGGACAGAACCCCGAGTGTGCCTTGTTGGAGATGGGCGACCGTAGAACTCCCAGCACCCACAGGGGAAAACCTGCATCAGTGCGATGATAGAATCGGTTTATCTTATCTGGGGTGAGATAAGCTCTGCAAAGTATATAATACTGAATTAGGTGGAAACGGGTATTATGTGGAACAAGGGCTGGGTATTCTAGAACAGCCACCCATTCCTTGTCAGTACATGGGCGACTCATGGGCACAATGGGGCAAGTGGAAGCACCGCATGTGTACGCAATGATTCAGAAAGCCAGCGTGTCAGATGACGCCCCATCCCCATAAGGTGAAGATATTGAAGTGTGAGGTGTATCAGACTTTCCTGTTGCATGCCTCCCCAGTATGCACCCAATGCCCCCAGGAGAGAATTGTAAGGTAAACAAGCATTTATTTATTTATTTTATAGTTTTATAGAGCGCGAACCAGACCCGTGAGGGTATCAGAGCGCTTTACATGATTAAGGGGGGGGGATACAACGCTTAAGGATGGGAGGGGTCAAATTGGGAAAGATAGGGCATACATTATACAAGAGGAGCACGCAGTTTAAAGTTCAGGCTACATGTGGGGAAGAAAAACAGAGACTTAAAGCAAGTGGATAGAATATACAAGCACGCAGTCTAGAGTTCAAGCTACATGTGGGGAAAAAAGAAAAAACAAAGTGGATATAATATATAAGAAGGCTCGCAGTCTCAGCTCTTGGGGGGATGCCCAGAGTGCAGAAAGATGTATCATCCATAGAGGCCATGGATGCCGAGGTGGAGGGTGGAACATGTCGATGAGGTGATTGTAAAGTATTCATTAGACGAGGTATTTCCCCATTAAGAATGTTTTGGTCTCCTTCTTAAAGTGTGCCAAGGACGGAAGTCTACTGATGGCGGGTGGAAGAGAGTTCCAAATTCTTGGTGCGGCCCCAGAGAAGACCCGATTGTAGGTTTTTTTCTTCCGGAAGCGTGCTGGTTGCAGCAGCAGGTCTTTGGCAGATTGGGAGTTTCTGGCCCCTCCAGATACCACGAGTTTTTGTGCGAGAAAAGTAGGGGAATTGGAGTAAAGAGCTTTGTGAGTAATGCAGGCCACTTTAAATTGGATTCTGGCCTCTAGGGGAAGCCAGTTCAGAGCTTTGAGGTGAGGAGTGATGTGGTCAAATTTCTTTGTGCCCGTTAGGAATCTGGCGGCGGTGTTGAGGCAGGCTTTCAATGGGGCCAGAGAGCTCTTGGGTAGCCCTGCGAGAGTAGAGCATCCATATTCTAGTCTGGAAATGACTAGTGCCTGGGTTGCCGTTTTAAGGTCGGAAACTTCGAGGAAAGGTTTTAGGTTTCTTAGGTAACTCAGGTGGAATCTGGCCGTTTTGGCCATCGAGTTTATATGGCCACGCATATTTAGGCTGCCGTCAAGGGTTATTCCAAGGGATTTCGCCGAGTCAACAATGGTAGGAGGGCAGTTTAGTGCTGTGATGGGCTTGATCCATTCCTGGATGTCTGGATTGGGTTTGGGTGGGGAGATCAGAAGAAATTCAGTTTTATTTGCGTTGAGTTTAAGCTGGTTGGCAGTGAGCCAATGGACTGTCAGCTTCAGGGCCTCGTTCAGGGAGAAGATGTCCTCAGGGGAAGAGATTTTTATGTAGATCTGTGTATCGTTGGCGTACATGAGGTAGGAGATGTTGGCGGCACGAAGCACCTCGGTGAGAGGTTCAAGGTAAAGATTGAAGAGGGTAGGGGAGAGGGTTGATCCTTTGGGGACTCCAACCGTGACCGGAGAGGGGGCGGAAAGATCACCGTTGATGAGGACTCTCTGTGAGCGGTTTTGGAGGAAGGATCTAAACCATTCAAGGATGGAGCCATCCAACCCCATCCTGAGTTTGAGGCGTTCTAGGAGAATATCGTGGTTAACCGTATCAAAGGCGGAGGACCGGTCTAGAAGGATTAGGAGACAGGTGTCGCCTAGGTCGAAGGCTTGGAGGGCATCATCCACAATGTGGAGAAGGGTGGTTTCCGTGCTGTGTCCAGGTCTGAACCCTGATTGGAAGTCATCTAGTAGGTGAAAGTTGTTGATGTGTAGGCTTAGCTGCTGTTGCACATATTTTTCCAGAACTTTGGCAAGTAGTGGGATGTTGGATATGGGTCTGTAGTTCTCAGCGGAGGCAGGGTCCAGCGTGGGTTTTTTTAGGATGGGGACAACTTGGCCAGCCTTGAGCGAGTCAGGAATTGAGCCCTGTAAGAGGGAGGCGTTGATTATTGAGGTCCAGGAAGGGATGATAGCCTGAGAGGCGGCAGCTAGGCAGTTAGAGGGGAGAGGATCATTAAAGTGATTGTTCGGTTTTAAGGAGGCAAGAATTCTCGAGATAGAGTATTCGTCGTAGATTCTAAAGTTGGACCAGTGCGCAAGGTTCTTGGGTGAAGTTTGGGGGGACAACGCAGAGAGAGGAGGTGGAGCTGGCAGAATTTGTTTTTGGTGGTGAGTTGCGGATTTAAGTTCATTTCCTAGGGCAGAGATTTTGTTGCAGAAGAAGGACGAATTCCTCGCTTGATATTAGGGGTTTAGGTGATTCTTTGGAGGTTTTCACTAGTTTGTTGGATTGGTGTTTGACCAAGTCAAACAGCTTGCGAGGTCGATTTTTGGTATTCTCCAGTTTAGTTCTGAAGAATTCTTTTTTAGTGTTGAGGATTTTCTTATTGTAGGCGTTTCTGGCTTGGCGGAGAAGTTTTAGATGTGCTGCTGATGGGTGTTGTTCCCAGATTCGTTCAGTCTGTCGAAGGGATCTCCTCTCCTTGTTGAGGGATCCGCTGAACCAGGGATTCCTGTCTTTAATCTGGGTTCTTTTTAATTTTAGTGGTGTCAGGTCATCGAGAATGTCGGATATGGTTGAGGAGTAATGATCCGCTAGGTTGTCGACCGAGGTGCACTGAGGGGGGGGGGGAGGTCGGACTCACAACGCGCTGCCAGTTTCTCGTGGTCGAGGTTCTTGGTGTCTCTAACCCATTGTTTGGGAATCGCGGGTTGAGGGGTCCATGTTTTGTGGGTGCTGGGCAGGAGGAAGGTGATGGCGTGGTGGTCGGACCAATCACGAGTCAATAGAGATAATTTTGACCGCTGATTCCTTGGCAATGATCCAGTCTAGAGTGGCACCTTTCGAATGAGTAGGGAGGGAGCAAGCGTGGATAAGGGCTTGATCAGCCAAGAAGTCTCTGATGGCATTGACCTGAGGGTCCTTAGGATCGTTCCAATGCAAGTTAAAGTCGCCAAGGAAAATGTCAGTAGAGTTTGGAGAAACCTTGGCTGTGATGATTTCCATGAGGAGGTCCATAAAGGCGTCGTTCTTGCCTGGGGGGTGGTAAAAGATGTGAAGTTTGCACAGCTGTGAGGTGTTGTTGGAGATGGCGAGTGCGAGGTATTCGCAGGAATCTGTGGGGTCCACCGGCAGTTCCGTAACAAGGAGATTGGAACGGTAGATACAGGCAATGCCACCCCCTTTTTTCTTTGAGTGCCTGTCCATCCTTACGATGCTATAGTTGGGCGGGACTAAGAGGTCTAGGTAGGGGGATGAGGATTCCTTGAGCCACGATTCAGACAAGATCGCTAGATCCGATTTATGACTCAGGATGAGGTCGGCGACATCAGATGCATGCTTTACAGCTGACCTGTGGTTTATTAGGAGGCCGGCTAGGGAGGGGTAGGAGTGGGTGTCGCAGGTAGAAGCAGAGGTGGGAACTTTAGCTAGGTTGCTATTGACCACCCCTCTGCTGCGGAGGGTAGCAGATCTGTTAGGGTTGGTTGCAACCGTGCAGATAGGGTGTTCTCCCCTTAGGTCTAAGTGGCAGAGCTGGTTGCAAGGGAGCGGTTCTGATAGTGTGTGCTGGTAGCCTAGTGGTGGGTTCAGGCGGGCCGAGGGCTGGTTGCAAGGGAGCGGTTCTGATAGTGTGTGCTGGTAGCCTGGGGGTGGGTTCAGGCGGGCCGAGGGCTGGTTGCAAGGGAGCGGTTCTGATAGTATGTGCTGGTAGCCTAGAGGTGGGTTCAGGCAGGCCGAGGGCTGGTTGCAAGGGAGCGGTTCTGATAGTGTGTGCTGGTAGTCTGGGGGTGGGTTCTGGCAGGAAGGGGGCCAGTTGCAAGGGAGCGGTTCTGATAGTGTGTGCTGGTAGCCTGGGGGTGGGTTCAGGCGGGCCGAGAGCTGGTTGCAAGGGAGCGGTTCTGATAGTGTGTGCTGGTAGCCTAGTGGTGGGTTCTGGCAGGCCGGGGGCCCGTTGCAAGGGAGCGGTTCTGATAGTGTGTGCTGGTAGCCTGGGGGTGGGTTCAGGCGGGCCGAGAGCTGGTTGCAAGGGAGCGGTTCTGATAGTATGTGCTGGTAGCCTAGAGGTGGGTTCAGGCGGGCCGAGGGCTGGTTGCAAGGGAGCGGTTCTGATAGTGTGTGCTGGTAGTCTGGGGGTGGGTTCTGGCAGGCCGGGGGCCAGTTGCAAGGGAGCGGTTCTGATAGTGTGTGCTGGTAGCCTGGGGGTGGGTTCTGGCAGGCCGGGGGCCCATTGCAAGGGAGCGGTTCTGATAGTATGCGCTGGTAGTTTGGGGGTGGGTTCCGTGGGCCGAGGGCTGGTTGCAAGGGAGCGGTTCTGATCGTGTGTGCTGGTAGCCTGGGGGTGGGTTCTGGCAGGCCGGGGGCCAGTTGCAAGGGAGCGGTTCTGATAGTGTGTGCTGGTAGCCTGGGGGTGGGTTCTGGCAGGCTGGGGGCCAGTTGCAAGGGAGCAGTTCTGATAGTGTGTGCTGGTAGCCTGGGGGTGGGTTCTGGCAGGCCGGGGGCCAGTTGCAAGGGAGCGGTTCTGATAGTATGTGCTGGTAGCCTGGGGGTGGGTTCAGACGGGCCGAGGGCTGGTTGCATGCGAGTTATTCGGATGGAGTGAGGGGGGCTAGGTCGATCCGCGTCCCTATGAGAGGGAAGGTCTTGCGGGCAGGGGGCCAAAGGGGTGGGGGCGATTTCGTCTGACTGCTTTTGCAACCTAGTGGTGGGGCTAACTTGACCAGAGTACTGGGCCCTATTAGGCGTTTTTCATAACAGTGTTGAGGGCCCTAGTGGGAGTTTCAGTAGCCCGGAGTACAGGAAGATTACGCGGGCAGGAGGTTAAGGATTTAGGGATGCTTCTGGTGGTATGTGCTGGAAGCGTGATGGCGGGGCTGGGTTGACATGTTAGGTGGGCCCTGGGGGGAGTATCGGAGGTCGATGGAGCGGGGATCGCTAGGAGGTCTAGGTTAAGTGGTGTGGGTGCGCAGTGGATGGCATGCGTAGGTGACAGGGTGACAGGGCCGGGTCGCACAATGACGTGGTCACTGGCAGGAGTGGTTGGTGAGAGGCAAGGTGCATTTGGCGGAGTGGGCGAGGGGTGGAGCGGCGGGAACGTGGACTGAGACAGGTTTTGAACATGTTTTTTAAGGAGGGTGAAGAGTTCAGAAAATTTTATGAGGTTTTTGGGAGATCCTTGAATTAGGATAATGCCGCTGTTGTATAAGGTGATGGTAAGGTCAGCACGCAGGTTTGCAGATGGAGTGATTATGAGTTTTTTTCCGTGAGGGATGTTCCTTGCTTATTGTACTTTGAGGAGGCTTGAGAAGGCATTACGCCAGCGAGATATTTTTCTGGAATGGAAGATGAGGTCGTTGATGACACTGCCCTGGTTTACGCAGAGACGATGGTCAGATATCAACGTCTCAGGATGGCTTTTCAGGATGGAGTGTTTAAGGGCTTTGGAGGCGGATTTGGAGAGATTAGGAGGATAGATAACGGTGTAGTAATTGTCTCCCGTGGAGGTCAAGCAGGGCTCTGCCATGCTGGGGAGAGTGATGATGCCACCGCCCCAGTGGTCGGATTGCGAGGAGAGATGTATCCGCAGGTCCGTCTTACTATCAAGGATTGCTTATGGAAAGTGCTTCTGTGTGAAGATGGCCAGATGAGCAGCGAAAGCAAAGTGCGAGGGCTGTTAGTCAGATGCTCATGTCAGGATGAGGGTTTACCAGGTCTTTTTCAGTGCCGTAGGTAGAAAGGGCTGTAGTCTAAGAGCCCATGCCAAGATGGCCCCTGTAGGGGTCTTCTTTCGGATATTGTAGGTAGCTACTGGCTCAGAGCTCTTTCTATTGATGTGAAAGCGTGGATCAGGCCGCTTTCATTTACTATGACTAGGAGAGGTGAGGATCAGTCCTCTTTCAGTTGCTAAGAATAGGGCAAGTGGGTTTTCAAGATGAAAGAGTTGTAGTACAGAGGTCCGTGCCAACCCCTCAGCCTGGGACGACTCCTGGTGGCCAACGACACTGGGAGCAGCCCCGACACCCACCGACCACGCACGCAACCTGGGAGTCATCCTCGACTCAACGCTCTCCATGGCCAAGCAAGTCAACACAGTCTCCTCCTCCTGCTTCAACACCCTCCGCATGCTTCGCAAGATCTACAGGTGGATCCCGACAGATACAAGAAGAACAGTGACCCAGGCCCTCGTCAGTAGCAGACTTGACTATGGGAACGCCCTCTACGCGGGAGCCCCGGCCAAGCTCATCAAGCGACTGCAACGCATACAAAACGCCTCCGCACGCCTGATCCTCGACGTACCACACCACAGCCACATCACCCTCACCTGAGGAGCCTGCACTGGCTCCCCGCCGACAGGAGAATCTCCTTCAAACTCCTCATCCACGCACACAAGGCACTCCACAAGACTGGCCCAGCCTACCTCAACAGACGACTCTTCTTCTACGTCCCCAACCGCCAGCTCCGCTCCGCCGACCTCTCCCTCGCCACCGTCCCTCGCATTCGAAGAACAACCACCGGCGGCAGATCCTTCTCACACCTCGCCGCCAAGACCTGGAACACCCTTCCACTAAGCCTACGACAGACCCAAGACCTGCTGACCTTCAGGAGGCTACTCAAGACCTGGCTGTTCGACCAGTAGCAGCAACCCCCGCCCCTTTTTTTCTCCCCAGCGCCTTGAGACCCTCGCGGGTAAGTAGTGCGCTCTACAAATTCTGTGATTGATTGATTGATTGAAGATGGCCACCGAAGCAGACCTCTTTCTGTTGTTGTGAGTGGCTTCTGGCTTAGTCCTCTTTCTATTGTTGTGGAATCACGGAACAGTCCTCTTTCACTTACTATGCAAGGCAGGTGAGGATCAGTCCACTTTTACTTGCTATGACTAGGGCAAGTGAGGACAACTTCTATTGCGTAATGCAAGCACACTCAGAATGGATGCACCAGTACGTAAATGGTTAATGGGAGCACCAGTACATAGAAGGTTAAGATGGCCGTCTCACACAGTTTCAGGCTAGGGAGTGTATGAAATAGGCACCTCACAGGTGGATGAGTCGGCACATAAGAAGACTGCCCCGTTAAAATTAAATTAGGATGGCGAGGCGCTCACCGTTTGATAGTTGAGGCAGGCAGGCAGTCAGCTGATATGTGTCTCACAGGCAGGCGAGCCGGGATCAGAATGCGAAGGGATACAGGCGAGATGCCCAGCGGGGCGCTCCCTGCTTCTCCCAGGCAATAAGGGTCGGGTCCGTCTGCCTAGTGAGCTAATTCGCAGGATCAACGGCCGGTCCACGAACCAGCCGGCTTTTCACTGGGCACCGTGAGGATATGACATCAAAGGTGGGCAGAGGGAGCTCAACTACGGCATCCAACTCCGGTGTCAGACGGCGTCGTAGGCGGGCTGGAGGCAGGATTCAACGCCGGCATCCAATAATGGACTCGGCTCGGCATCACCGGCGGGCGGATGGCAGGCTCGATGTCGGGATCGATGGCAGGCGGAATGGCAGGCTCCCGCACCTGCATGAGAGGTGGGTGGAGGGCGGGCTCATCAGATGCGGGTGTGAGAAGAGCAAAATACCGGCATCAACTTCGGTAACGGCTGCAGACGGAGAGGCGGGCTCAGCATCGGCAGAGAAGAGGGCTCAGCCTCGGCATCCTCTCCGGCTGAGGGTGATTGCTACAAGTGAGGTCGGCTCCTTACCAGGGCTACACGAGCCCGATTGATGTTTCGCTTGGCGATCGCTGGAAGGGCTAATCGAGGACCCGTTTCACAGCAAGGCACCGCGGTGTCTCCTCGAGAGGCGGTCAAGATGGTCGGCGTTGGAGGGTGTGCGGCGACCTTCTCCTGGATAATTTTCGGCGCAGGTAAGTCCTGAATAACGGAACTTATGTGGTGTGCTGCAGCGAGAGGTGGATGGCAGGGTTATCCGGGGATAAATTCCAAATTTGGTGATCCCCAACCCGGGAGCTCTGAGGCAGAGCTCTACCTGGCGGCCATCTTTTCTTATAATTCTGAGCATGCATACAATATTAGAATCGATCACTCGCTACTTTTGGACCTCTGTCCACACATTAACATTTATTTTCTGTATATAAAATCAATTTAAGTGCTCAAAAGCCATATACAACAAGCATTTGCAATGCAATAGGTCCCGCATTTGCGAGAGTTTAAGCTATGGCATTGTAAATGACAATGCTTTTTTTCATGTTTTAAAAACCAACACATAAATAAAAAGCATTGTCACTTACAATGTTGAAAGCTCAAACTCTCGCAAATGCGAGACCTATTGCATTACAAATGCTTGTTGTATATGGCTTTTGAGCACTTAAATTGATTTTATATACAGAAAATAAATGTTAATGTGTGGACGGAGGTCCAAAAGTAGCGAGTGATAGATTCTAATATTGTATGCATGCTCAGATGCAAACATGAATAAATATACACATAAAAATGTTCCATTTAAATGTACGCATATGTATAGTTTATTGTATACATCTATTTCTGAAGCTGCCTTGGTGGAGATAAGGTCCCGTGTCTGAGCACTGTCTGGCCATTCATAGAGTTCCCCATCAGTAGTTCCCTAGCTGGCTTGTAAAAAACTAATGAGACTGCTTTCTAGTATTTGCCTAAAGTCTGTCCTGAGCTTCTAGTTAGCAGCTTCCATTGACAGGATTATTTATTCCGATGGGTTGTGTAATGATGTGAAAATATACGCAGGGGTGGAGGAGCGGTAAAACAGACAGCAGATAAGGGGTTAGACAGGAGCAGGACGGAGCGTTATAAATAAAGCTCCCATTAAAATCCCTTCAAGTGTGTTGTTGTCACCTGTGTGCAACACCGATACTACAACTGGCGAAGAGAGTGTCTTGGAACCTGCTGCCTACCCTTGTGCTGACTGCACAGTGAAATCAGGAGCGAAATTGCTGCTATTCCTCGCTCTCCCGACGCGTCTGTTGCTGTGCTGCGGCCCGATGCGGGCACGCGTACCTGCTGTCCTGGAGCTGTGCCACGACCCGGCAGCCTACCCCGGTCGCGCAGGAGTGCGGCTGTGGTGTCACCCCGTCTACTGAAGCGCCACCAGGGACCCACCCTGGACGAGTGCACCTGATGTGCTTTGGTACTTATTACTGCCCCAGAGGCCGGTTACACGTATCTGGTTGGTGCGTTTAAATGTATGGGGCTTTGCGCGCTGCGTGTGCAGCAGCGCGCTATTGTTTGAGCAGCTTGCTTCCTGACGCTGCTTTGCTGACTGGGATTAAGGCCTGGCACTCTCACGAGGAGTGAGCCCTGCTTGGTGGCCATTTTGAAGTCAGGCGGGTCCTCCAATCACCTGCCCAGATTTGGAGTAGGCCAATTTGAAGTCAGGCATTTTCACACAAGTTACTATAATGGACACATTACCTCAATAAATGACTCTATAACCGTGAGGAAGCGACAGAAAACAGCCCTACATTAATCCTCCATTTACATCCTTGTTTCAACAACAATTCTCACCACGTCTCTATCACCTGTGGGTGCAGGCACTAAATATGTCCAATTTGCCAACATCGAGACAACACCCTAATTCTCAGGGCAGAGGAGCCCGGTCAGGGTCCCCTACGTCATCGTCACAGTTAGGAGGGCATAGGCTGGCCATGTTAGGGGTGCCTTTTCTGAGCCTGCCGGAACCCCTGGCTCTCATATCTGGTGGAGGTATGGGTCTTCGCTGGCAAGAGTGGCTGGAAGATTTTGAAGACTTCATGAAAGGCTCGCAAGTTTCTGACAAAGATCAACAGCTCATTGCACTACGCAATTTAATCGGAAAGGACGTTGGCCAGGTCATTAAAGCACTCCCAGCGGATGTCTCGTCTTGCTATACCGATGTGCGTAAAGCACTTAACAGAAAATTTCTTCACAAAAGGAACATCGATTATGAACGATACACCTTCAATTTGGCATCACAAGAGAAAGATGAATCCATGGGAGAATTCATTTTGCGTCTCAAATGGCTAGCACGTTACTGTGCATTTGACTCCTTCAAGACGGAAGATGCTCTTCACTTGCGAATCATCGAAGGCTGTCAGAGTCGTTGTGCAGATGTCTTCGAAAGAAAAGTTACTCCCTCGATGAAATTGAAGAAATGACCAGAATCAATGATCAGGCAGAAGAACATGCAAAAAGAATGGAAGCTGGGAAAGTTGAAAAACGAGAACAAGCTTTCTGGCTCCAATCCCGCTACACAAACAGACCCACCTCTGCAAGTCACAGACAATCGAGGTCAAAGGATTATCCTCCACGCTCAAGTCATCGTCGCAGTTCCAGCTGGAACAACAAGAGACAAGAGCGCCAACTTAAATGTTATCGCTGTGGACAAGACTTTCCTCACACTGAGGCGTGTCCTGCAGTAGGTCAAAGATGTAGGAAGTGTGGCAGGGACAATCATTTTGAGAAAGTATGCTGAACGCCATGCAAAGGCAATCACAGACAGTCGAGACACTCCAACTCTCGCTGTTAGACTTGGCATCTTTTGGCGTGTTTCCCCTGAGTTTTTGCTTTCTGACCTCCCGGTTTTGACTCTGTTTTGTGCTGGTTTAGTGTTTCTGCACACTTTACGCACTGCTGATCAGTGGTAAAGTGCAAGTGCTCCTGTAAGAAATGTGTTATGGATTGGTATTTCCATGTTTGGCTATTTGATTTATGTGTCAGTCCCTAGTAAAGGGCACTGAGTGTGCCAGGGCCTTTAAATCAAATGATGCTGGTGGGCTTGCAGCACGGGTTGTGCCACCCACCAAAGCATCCTGTAAAACGTGTCTCAGGCCTGCCACCGCAGAGCCTGTGTGCAGTCTGTGACTGCCATGTCGACTTGGCAAGTGCAACCACTTGCCGGTCCCTAAACCTTCCCTTTGGTACATATTAGTCACCCCTATGGTAGGCCCAAGGTACCCCTGTGGGCAGGGTGCATTGTATGTAAAGGTAGGGCATGCCCTGGTGTTCGTGGCATGCCCTGGTAGTGAATTACAGCCTATTTCGTTTGTCACTATTGAAGGGCTACCTGTTCCCCATAGGCCAGACTGGGCGGTTTTGATTATAACACCTTATAATCCTAACTGGCCCAGGGAACACGGTAGAAATTCGAGTTTCGTATGCCTGGACTCAGAATGATAAAATACATCTTTTAGTGAAGTTGGTTTTAACATTCTTTGTTTGAAAATACTACTTTTAGAAAGTAGGTATTTTCTTGTCTAACCATCCAAGCCTGCCTCTGCAGTTTGTGTATTGCCTGTCTGGGTTTGCGTGTGACAGGGGCTGGGGGATTCCAGGAGGCAGGGTGAGTCAGCCCAGGGCTGAATAGCCAGATCTACATATAGATGGGTGGGAGGAGTACACCTGGGACCTGAATAGGGCTGGGCCTTTCCTCCACAATGCTGGCTCCACCTCCTGCGGTGTGTCTGATGTCCCTGCCCTGCACCCTGAAAGGAAGTATGGAGGCTTGTCAACAAAGTGCTCCAGGACTGACCAGAACTAGTTTGGACCAGGCAAAGGCCTCTCTGCCAAGAGAGAACAAAGGAATTAGGGATATAAATATTGGGTCCCTGACCCCATGAATTTAGATCTCGCTGGAATCAAGGAACCTGCCAAGACGAAGAGCTGGAAGAGCTGCCAGGAGGAGTACTGCCCCTTTGCTGTGTTGTTGCTTTGTTGGGTTGGCCTGCAGCTGCTGCTTCTGCCTTGGGCAGTGAAAGGACTGAACTTTCTACAAACTTGTGCTGAGTATCTCCAAGGGCCTGGAACCGAGCTGGCCTCCTGTTAAGAAGTCTCAGGGACTACAAAGACTTCACAAACCTCTGGGTACCGCTTCTGGAACGCTGTTTCAGTTGCCACAGAGGAAGGGAACTGCAACCGACTCCGTCACCCGAATCCATCCCTGACCGGTGACCTGTTTGCCCCGCAGACCGCATCGCCCCGCTTCACATCGCAACCCTGGTCTCACCGTGGGCGACGTCCGACGCCGCCAGCACCGAGCCGCTGCTTGCACCGTGACCTGTGGGCACCGCAGTTCGCGTCGCATCGCTTCACTGTGCCAGCCGGACCAGACCGACGCTGTCGCCGCATCTGGCTCAACGATCGTGACCGCATCGCATTTGGGGCACCGCTCGCACGTTTGCGACGCACCGCTCCGACTCGCATCGCTGTCCGACGCCAGCTCCCGCACTCCGGCGTGGTCGCCTGCATCGCAACCTGTCAGCACCGCATCGAGCATCGTCTCACCCTGCATCGCACGCCTTGGTCTCACTGACTCAGTCTGCACGACTGTCATCGAGCCGCTGCCTGCACCGCATCTCGAGGACACCGCACCTTGCATCGCTCCGTCTTGCACCGCAACCGCGACGTACGCCGACCGGCTCGCACCCTCCGTGCCCGCCACAACGAGAAAAGGTACTGTGACCGAGTCTGTTCACGACTCTGCTGGCCCGTATCGACGCGGTCGGCTGGAACTGTTAGACTCTGTGGTTTTCAGCATCGCGGTAGACTCGGACGGAGCTACCGACTCGTACGAACTTTGTTTTTGAACTATTCCTGCAAAGAAGAAGTTACCTTATCAAGCATTCATTTTTAAAGTACAGTATTGTGGATTTTTGTCGTAATTGGTCTTGTCTTGAGTATATAAAATATTAGTTATTTTTCTAAACTGGTGTGGTGTCCGTTTGTAGTGCTTACACTGTATTACTGTTGGTTATGTGCAAATGCTTTACACACTGCCTCTGAATTAAGCCTGACTGCTCGTGCCAAGCTACCACGAGGGTGAGCAGGGGTTACTTCACGAGTGTAACACCCTTACCCTGACTAGGAAGAAGGGTCCCTACTTGGACAAAGGTGCAAGCCCTTGCCAACTAGAGATCCCATTTCTAACTTTGGTTGTCAGCAGTGAGGATAGGACTTGTGTTTGCACTTGACTTACAGTGATTGGTGTGCACTACTACCATATCGCAGACCATTACGTACCACATACTGGTTCTTTTTCTTTTGGCCTATTTTTTGATCTTGCCAGTTTTCAACTTTCATCATGCCTGAATCAACTGCATCATCCGTTGCATCTCTGGAAGTTATCTTTGAGGAGGATAGGTTGGAATCCTACAGCGTAAAGGAGCTGAGAGCGATTTGTACAAAACCAGAAGGTCCAAATCAAAGGCCTCACAAGGAAGGAGGAGCTACAAAAGGCGCTGAGGGCCTGGGTAGCAGCCAGACATGCCAGTGGGCAGCCTGGTAACCTCAGTGAGGAGCTGGAGGAGCCTACTCCCAGGGTGGATGTGCTTTTGGGTGGGGGGGAACCCGCCAGGTCAGGCAGCAGCAGCAGTCTGTCCCCAGAGGAGCTGGAGGACAGGCAGGAAGCTAGGCAGTTTGAGCTACAGAAGCTCAGGATGGAGAATGAGAGGGAGGAGAGAAGATTGGCCATAGAGGAGAAGATGTTGGTCTGGGAGCATGAGAAAGATTTAAAGGAGCTAGAACTTAGGAGTAAGTCGGGTTCAGATGGTGGCAGCAATTCATCCAGAAAGGCAGACAGGATTGTGCACATTCCCAAGAATGTAGGCAAGGAGTTCAAGAAGGGGGATGACATACAAAGGTGGTTTCAGGGTTATGAGGCAGCCATACACATGAATGGGGTCCCTGAAGAGAATTGGGGAGCATGATTGTGGCCACTCTTTCCTGAAGAAGCCAGGGATGCTCTGATAGCGTTGGGTAAGGGGTATCCCCTCACCTATGCTGACATGAAGGATGCCCTTCTCACTAAGTATGGTCTTACTCCTGAAAAGTACAGGGATCAGTTCAGGTCCAGTAAGAAGTCTGATGCCAACACTTGGTTGGAATGTGTGGATGTGTTTTGCAGGTCTCTGGATGGCTGGGTAAAGGGCAGTAATGTGACAGATTTTCAGGGGCTCTACAACTTGATTGCATGGGAGCACTTGTCTAGTCTATGTTTTGCAGATCTGCGCCAGCACCTAGTGGATAGTAAGCTAACTGACCCCAGTGTTGTAATTTGGCAGCATTTAAGTTAAGCATTAACTGAAGACAGCCTGTATTTAGAGGCTAAATTGTCCGCTTTGTGGAATCCATTTTGTATTTCTGTCAGCCATTTTGGCTGCCATGTGCTACCATGTGCTCGCCATGTGCTCTGTCCTACCTTCCTGTCAACTGCTCTTGAAATCTGCCTAGAGACAAGTTATATTTAGTTCCTCTTGCTTTGCACATGCTCAGTTGAGCTTGCAGCTGTTCCGAGTTTATAAATGTCAGGATGTGTCTGCTAAAAGTAGAAACTGTTAGCTCCACCCACTTGTCGACTGTGCATTCTCTGTATGACCTTATATGTACCTAAAACCAGCATTTGTGTTAGTACCGCCTTCATTTGAGCCCCTGTGTGGGTATAAAAGGACCAGGATCCTGCCATTCAGTGTGCTACTTCATGCATTACTGAAGGGTGATGTGTGAATGTTAGCTCCACCTCATGAGGTTTAATAAACTCTGTCTTTTATATTTCAGTTTCTGTGCCAACTTCTTCCTAAGTGTCTGAGGACTCTGTGCAGAGAAGGGAGAACCCCCAAGCACTGGTAGGCCTTGCTGATGCTCACTACAACAAATTGGCGCCCAACGTGGGGCTCATCAACGACTCGGATGCCCGAAGGACTGGTCGCGACGAAGGATTGGAATCTCGCTTTTGGACGCGATCGCTGCCTGAGGAGACACCAGAGTCTTGGCACCCACGGCGTTTTTCCTTTCTTTCTGATCTGACCATCCCGGCGGCGCCGGTCCTTGACTGAGATCTCTTCTGTTGATTCGCCGTGCAGTGACCATTTGGTCGATTTGAGAACTTGGCAGTTGGAACCTGGACACCATTTGATTGGTAAGAGCCGTTTTGCGGCACTTGCTGTTGGTTTGATGCCTTTGATTGGTAAGGTAGTTTTAGTAACACTTACTGTGGCTTTGTTTGTATAATTGGCCAATTTTGGAATCTGTTTTGTAATTATATATGTATTGCAATACATATAGGCAGGTAATGAGGAGAATTTTCTCTATTTAAAATTGTTTGAACAGCGCAACGTACGAAAAGTACCTTAAGCGCTACTTTGATTATAATACTGCATATTTTGCACTATTTTTTGGCATGCCTGTTTTCAGCACACTTCGTAGGATGTGTTGCTTTTGTAGTGGTACCAATTTGAGACTTGACGAAGCACAACCAGACCCCCCGGAGGGGACGCCTAATAGGGATATGTATATTAAGTATGGTATTTCTTCTATAATGTACTGCACGTTATGGAACAAATATACTAGTAAAGATCCTGAGTTGCGTTGGCCTATGTATGGGTCATTTGATTTGTGAAAAATTCAGTATGTGGAACAATGTATGTTTAAACGAAAGACTAGGCAAGATATGTTTGATTGTGTGCGAATGTGGGAGAAAGAAGTGCGTGAGCGAATGAAGCGTGAACAAGCCTTGATTGATAAAGAACAGCGAAAGACCATTTATGCGAAAGCATTAGAGTTAAAAACAAGGAGATGAGAGAAATTAAAGAGAGGGAAGATAGGGAACGCCATTTACAGGTAACTGGCCAATATGCTGTTAGGCAGCCCCTTTATCCTATCCTTAATAAACCGCAAGATGATTTCCTGTTATTAGATCGTTCTCCACCTCCGTATATTTTTTCTTCTGCTCCTCATGAGTCAGATGAGGACTCTTTTTCAGACCAGGACAAAGCTCGAGAAACTCGTTCCATGTTATCTGCTGAGCGTGCATCTGACATTAGATCTACTGCGCGTAAAGCCGTTCGTAGTACTACCACTGCCTCTGAACTTTTAGATAGTATAAAAGGATGGCAGGAAAGGGAGCAAATATATTTTACCGATACATTTGCTGCAGAGGTTATTGAACAATTTAGGAAGTATTCGGTAGAAGTGGAGCCCAATGATGTAGCAGCTGATTGTAAACAATTACGTGACGGTCTTTTGTCTTCTCCCAGGTGGCTGACACGATCAGACGCTTGGTTAAACTGCGTGTTGAAGCAGCCCGTTTGCGAGAGGAGAAAAGGCAGCAGAAACAGCTGCACTAGCATCTCAGATCAGCATGGCACAAACTTCTACTCCTGAAACAGATAAGAATGCTGTAATTCATGTGAAACCCATGCGGGAAGCCGCGCCTTTATATGTTCCTCCTAAAGGAACGGGTACAGAGGATGATAAGACTTCTCTTAATGCGAAAGGGTACTTTATTTATAATTGGGTTTACACTCCTTGGAATAGAGCAGATGTTATGGCCCTTAAAAATGCATTGCCTGACCCGCGAAAGAATCCAGCAGCCTTTTATGAGGAAGTTGAGGGTGCAATCAGCTCTTGTACTATGACTCTGTCTGATATTGATTTGTTCTTTGGATTAATATTACCGCCTGATATGTGGAGAACTGTGCGTAAAATAGATGATAATGCGACATTTGGAGCATTGTGGAAAGATTTAGAGCGGTTAGATGAAGATAGAGAACCTGCACAGAAACCGTGTCAGTTAATTTTAAATCTTCCGGCAGCTATATTAGTTAAGTTAAAGACGATCATTCCCCCTAAAAAGATAGATTGGACAGTGCTAGCGTCTTGCAAGCAAAAGGTAGATGAATCAGTTTCTGACTTCTTCACACGCTTTGAAGAAGCATTTCACGATTTTAGTGGCCAGTCATTGACAGATGACACGGGTAGGCATCTGTTTGTCGATAAATATGTCGCAAACCTTTTGCCAGGAATAGCTAGTCGCTTAAAGGCCAGTGAGAGTTCATGGACTACATCTTCTCCGGTTTCTCTTTTAACTATGGCCCAGTATTATGAGCGGCAAGAATTAGAAGCCAAAGGTAATGAGGACAAAAAGTCTAAAGAGTTGAAAACAAAGGTTATGTTGGCTCAAGCTTATGGTCCGCCTTCTAGAGATAATGATAGAGGTGGACGTGGATCTTATGGTTCGTCCTTTCCTTCCTCTGCCCGTTCGAATTTGTCTGTTGATCAGTGTGCGTACTGCAAAAAATTTGGACATTGGCTTTCTGATTGTCCAGTGCTGCGTGCTCAGCAGAATCTACGTGGTCGGGGACAAATGAGAAATCGTTCAGGATATCAAGGGCCTAGAGGAAGCGCGAATGATCGTGCTCGGTTTGATGCTAATACACGTGGGCAGAATGGGTTTAACACTTTTGATAGAAGGAACCAATATCAAATGTCTGACTATGCGCCCTCTGATTTTCAAGATTCTGCTTATGCATAGGATTGCCTAGGACGGGGTAAGGAATCAATTGAAGTTCCAGTAGATCAGAGGGGTCCCTATGTTACAGCACATGTTTTGGGTTCTACTGATCAGTTTCTGGTTGATACAGGAGCTACTCGTAGCGCCTTGTCTAAACAATTGGTTCCAAGGGCTCCCTGTCTGGCTTAACCATTACATCGATAGGTTTCGATGGAACACCTTCCCTTAGCCCATTGTCACAACCACTTGCATTTGATATTGATAAGTTTACTGCTCCATGTCCGTTTTTGCTTTCTCCAAACACACCAGACAATATTGTGGGTCTTGATATGCTTAAATATTTTAGGGCTACGATACGGTGTTCTCCGGAAGGAGTACGGGTTATTTTGAATGACAACTACCCTATGATTGAGAGATCTTGTATTGTTAAAGAGGACATTGCACTAGCCTCACTCTCTAGTACTTTGTGGGCTACTTCGGATACTGATGTAGGGCAAATGGTTATTCCACCAGTACATATTAGTGTCAAGGAGGGCGCTTTATTGCCAAGACTGCCTCAGTATAAAATTTCTCGAGAAGGAGAAGAAGCACTCACACGTATTGTACATGACTTAATTAAGGTGGGGGTTGTGGAAGAAGTTCCTTACAATATTTGCAATAGTCCGATTCTTCCCATTTTGAAAAAAGATACTGACACTAGGATTTATAGATTTATTATCGATTTGAGAGAAGTCAACAAGATTGTAGTACCACAGTACCCTGTAGTCTCTGACATAACGACATTGCTTACCCTGGTCCCTCCAACAGCAACTACATTTTCTGTAATTGATCTGAAGAACGCTTTCTTCTCGATTCCTATTCATCCTGATAGCCGATATTTGTTCGGTTTCACTTTGAATAATAGATCATACAGATTTTGTAGAGTTCCTCAAGGCTATACTGAGAGTCCTAGTATTTACAGTCAAGCATTGAAGAGACAGCTTGATTCCTTTACCTTGCCTAAAGGAGTGGCTCTCATACAATATGTCGATGACATCTTGTTGGCAGCCGATACACCTGAGCAGTGTGAGAAATGCACTTTGTCTTTGCTTTCTTTTCTTGCTACACACCACCATAAAGTATCACGAAAGAAATTGCAATATTGTAGACCGAAGGTGACCTATTTAGGACACCTTCTGTCTAAGGAGGGCCGTGCACTGACACCAGATCGCATTCAAGCAATTTTAGACACCCCAGTACCTTCCACGCAGAAAGATGTCCGTGCATTCATTGGTCTGACTTCGTTTTGCAGGCAATGGATATTGGGTTTTTCACACATTGTTAAACCCTTGCTAGCACTTTTGACTAAGAACACACCGATCCCCCTTCCATGGACAGATGAATGTCAAAATGCTTTTTGTCAGTTGAGACAAGCTCTTTGCTCTGCACCAGTGTTAGGCACACCAGATTACACGAAGGCTTTTACACTCTATGTACATGAGAAAGAAGGATGTGCATTGTCAGTTTTAGTACAGATACACGGGGACAAACAGCGTCCTTGTGCATACCTTTCTGCAGTTCTTGACCCTGTTGCTCGTGCATTGCCTGGGTGTTTCCGTTCAGTTGCAGCGACGGCTGTGTCCATACGTCAGAGTGAAGGGATAGTTTTGTCACACAAACTGTTGGTGCTAGTACCCCATGCAGTAGATGCCCTTTTGAATCAGACTAAGACTCAGCACTTAACTAGTGCTCGTTTGACAGGATACGAATTGACACTGCTAGCACCTCATATTACCTTGAAAAGATGTGCGACACTGAACCCCGCCACTTTGTTGCCATATCCTGCGACTCAGTCTCAGCCAAAGGAGCCTCACGATTGTATATTCCTTACTGAGGAACAGACAAAGGGTCGCATCGATTTGCAAGATACGCCCCTTCCAGATGTAGATGGGGAACTGTGGGTTGATGGGTCCTGTTTGAAGTTACCAGATGGCACGACTTCAGCTGCTTATGCAATTACCACGCTTGAGACAGTAGTGGAAACAGCTCGCATACCTCAGAAGTCGGCTCAAGCAGCTGAACTAATAGCTTTGACACGAGCATGTGAGCTTAGCACTGACTTGTGTGTGAACATTTACTCGGATAGCCGCTATGCTTTTGGAGTGGTTCATGATTTTGGCCTACTCTGGAAGGAAAGAGGCTTTCTTACATCCCATGGGATGCAGATAATGCACGGAGAGTTAGTGCATAATCTCTTGACTGCACTTACATACCCAAAGAAAGTTGCTATTATGAAATGTAGCGCACACAAGAAAGTGACTGACAAAATAGGACAAGGCAATGCCTTTGCAGACCGCGTAGCCCGTGAGACTGCGATGCAGCGAAGCACTACACCCATGTACGTAGTGAAATCACAAGCTGAGCGTTGGCATGATGCTAGAGAGGAAGTATTGGATATGCAGAGATCTGCTTCTGTGGAAGAGCTTGAGCAATGGTCTAAAGAAGGAATATTAGATGATGAGGGTTGTTGGCGTAACAAAGAAATGAATAAGTGGAAATTGCCTGCGGCCTATTTACAACCTATGGTTCAAATGGCACATGGGCTGGCACATGTTGGAGCTCTAGCAATAACTACATTGCTTACACAAGTTTGGGAGCATCCTGAAATTGCTAGCACAGCCAAAAGGGTAGTACAGTCCTGTTTGATCTGTTGGCAGTATAATCCTGGAAAAGGGACACGAACTCCTACAGGAGGGTTTGCTACACCAACCGCACCTTTTGAAGTTTTGCAGATGGATTACATCCAACTCGAACGCTGCAATAATTTGAAATGTGTCCTAGTGGTGGTATGTGCCTTTAGCAAATGGATAGAGGCATACCCTACGAAGGATAATACTGCTCTCACCACAGCAAAGGTGCTTCTAAAGGAGTTTTTCCCTAGATACGGTGTTTGTAAACTTTTGTGGAGTGACAATGGACCTCATTTTATTGGGCAAGTTGTTGAGCATGTCCTGAAAGGATTAGGGATCAAACAGAAATTCCATACAGTTTTCCACCCGCAATCAGCAGGATTGGTGGAAAGGTATAACGCTACTCTAAAAACAAAGTTGGCGAAAATACTGGCTTCCACGTCTCTAAAGTGGCCAGATGCCCTACCTTTGGCATTGTTGTCCATAAGATCGGTGCCACATTCACGATCAGGTCTTACCCCTATGAGGTGGTGTTTGGGAGACCAATGAACATTTGGGGAATTCTAAGCCACGCCCCATACATGATGTTCCTTGTGTTCTGATGAATGATTATTTGGCACAGTTAACTGACAGTTTGATTTCTATTCATCAACAGGTTCGAAAGCTCTTCCTGACAGATCTACAGGTGAGGCCCACGAACTCCGTCCTGGTGACCATGTAATGGTCAAGGTCTTTGACAGATCGAACAGCTTGGAGCCAAGGTGGCGAGGACCAGAGCAGGTGCTCCTTGCGACAAGAACAGCAGTTCGAGTGACAAACAGAAAGAATTGGATCCACAGCACACACTGCAAACGCGTGTCGCCTGCCTTGGTGGAACCGGCTGTGTTGACCGACCATCGAGAGATTCTGGAGACGGAGAAAGGCCAAGCTATCTCACCTGACGAATCTGCGGAAGTCTTCCCGGACCACACGATCACTGGAGTATCCAGATATCAATTAAGACCGAGGAAAGGATCTGCAGTTTTGAAAAAGACTGGTTGAGCTACCACCCTGGGTTAGTGAAACGGAGAGCCATTGTGGCAAGGGGAGGGGGATCAGCCCTGTATTAGTGTAGTGACACCCACTTTGGCCCATGGTGAAGAAATCAGCGGCTGCCCAGGGAGAAGAGCTCCAACGACTGTTTTCAACAAGTTTTCAGAAAGATCAATCATTACTGCTGCTAAAATGAAAAAAACAAATCATTTGTGCTGTAGGGTTTGTTGTTGCTATGGTGGCTATGGCAGCAATTACATGGTACATCGAGAAGGTGGCTCCTGTTCGACAGCTTTTTGTTGCCACTACGCCAGTACCCGTGGAACACCACTACTTTACTCTTCCTTACCATGAGCAAAAGCATCGACAATCCTACCTGAACAATACTTTTATCCAGATGTTGCACCATACTCACAATGCTACGAATACTACCAACTGTTGGGTGTGTGGGATGATACCTGCACATCAAAAGAAAGGAGGAACACCTTTTATTCCTCTTCCATTTTCTCACAATGGTTCTTGTCAAGCTTGGTATGCGCTTTTGTTTGCATATGGAAAGCCTTCAGTAGGTGGGATTATTTTTCAACTTAATAACGTGTGTTATCAAAATAAAGAAGGTTATCCACAAGCCAAAGGGACTAAATGGGAATGGGAAGAGTATCAACCGGACAATATTTCAACACCATATGTTTTCACAAATGTGAGAATAATAAAGAACATTGGACCTTTTGTGATTTCTGTGACAAAAGCTAAAGCAGATTTGTGTATTTGTAGTGTTGGAAGAATTCCAGTGGGGAGGAGCGAGTGTACTGTAATCCTGACCATTGAAGGTGCCAATAAGAGCACTTTCACAGCCTCGCATAATACGTATTTTGTGTGTGGAAATAACGGATATTATCAATTACCTGTTGGGTGGTCAGGAATCTGCTATGTATCTTTTCTGTTGCCCCCTGTGTTTCTGGCACCTGCATTGTATCACCGTGATTTTAAACTGTACAATGACATTTCCAAAAACAGAAATAAGAGGACAATAAGTATGGATGAAGTTGACCAAACCGACACTACCCTACAACAATATGTTGATTTCAACTTGGGCTTATTTTTCTTTGTGGGTGCTGCATTAAACAGCAGGAAAATCCGACGACTGACTCGTGTTGTGGAAGCTGTTACTAATCAGACAGCTATGGCACTTGGGAACATTACAGAGGAACTACAGATTGCAAGGATTGTAGCACTCCAGAATAGGATGGTGCTAGACGTGATTTTGGCTGATCGAGGTGGTGCATGTCGCATCATCGGTAGCAGCTGTTGTGTATTCATACCAGATCACTCACCTTCAGTATATGACGCAATATCAAAACTGCATAAGATTGCTGCAGAAATTCATCCAGAGACTGGAACTTGGACTTTTGCTGGATGGTTTTGGACTCTTGTTTCTGCTTGGGGCTGGAAGCTACTGACTATCCTATGTGTAATAATTACAATATTCTTTACATGCTGCGTATGTATCCAATGTGGTCCAATGCTTTGCTCCATTTGCATCTCTGCTTGTATACCTGCCAGAGGGAACATTGCTGAAACAAAGGCCCAACAAATGTTGAATAAAGAGGTGGCCGAAATAATGTTAATAGATGTACGGGATGAATATCTAGATTACCCCAGATAAACGAATGTCTTCAGCCAATGCTGAAAGGGTCGTCTGTTGTAATTTGGCAGCATTTAAGTTAAGCATTAACTGAAGACAGCCTGTATTTAGAGGCTAAATTGTCCGCTTTGTGGAATCCATTTTGTATTTCTGTCAGCCATTTTGGCTGCCATGTGCTACCATGTGCTCGCCATGTGCTCTGTCCTACCTTCCTGTCAACTGCTCTTGAAATCTGCCTAGAGACAAGTTATATTTAGTTCCTCTTGCTTTGCACATGCTCAGTTGAGCTTGCAGCTGTTCCGAGTTTATAAATGTCAGGATGTGTCTGCTAAAAGTAGAAACTGTTAGCTCCACCCACTTGTCGACTGTGCATTCTCTGTATGACCTTATATGTACCTAAAACCAGCATTTGTGTTAGTACCGCCTTCATTTGAGCCCCTGTGTGGGTATAAAAGGACCAGGATCCTGCCATTCAGTGTGCTACTTCATGCATTACTGAAGGGTGATGTGTGAATGTTAGCTCCACCTCATGAGGTTTAATAAACTCTGTCTTTTATATTTCAGTTTCTGTGCCAACTTCTTCCTAAGTGTCTGAGGACTCTGTGCAGAGAAGGGAGAACCCCTAAGCACTGGTAGGCCTTGCTGAGGCTCACTACAACACCAGGAAGCTTGCTATGGAGGCGGACCGCTGGGTGAGTACCAGGGTCCACAGGAAAGCGTTTGGGGGAGACTCAGCCAAAGGTGTGCAGGGTCCCCAGCAGAAAAGTGGGGGGGACAAGGGTAAAGCACAGGAGTTCTCAAAAGGGCCCCAAACTAGTACCCAGGGTAAAGGTTCCCAGCCCCCAGGTAAGAAAGCAGTGGTCTCTTCAGGGAAGCCTGCTGAGACCGGCCCCCGCAAGTGTTATGCATGTGACCAGGTAGGCCACATGAGGGGGGACCCCAAGTGCCCGAAGGGGCCGCAGCCACCCACCGGTGGACAGTCCAAGGTGTTGGCTAGTGTAGCGCTTGGGGAAGAGGGGTGCCCACTGGAGGGTGGGGATCCCGCAGAAATGACCGTTGTCTCACTAGGGGACAGTGAGATGGTCCCAGGAAACCAGGTGCCCCCTAACACAAAGAAATACAGCACCTGGGTGACCATTAATGGGAATAGGGTAGAGGCTCTCAGAGACACTGGAGCCAGTGTGACCTCAGTCCGGTGTCACCTGGTGTCTGAGAAGCAAGTAGTCCCAGGAGCATTCCACCAAGTAGTTGCTGTAGACAACTCAGAGCGCCAATGTATGGTGGCGCAGGTTCCCTTTGAATGGGGGGGGGGTCTCAGGTCCCTTGAGGGTGGTTGTGAGCCCTACCATGCCTGTAGATTGTCTGTTAGGAAACAACCTGGAGCAGTCCTTGTGGAAGGATGTTGAGCTCAGGTCTCACTTGGAGATGCTTGGGTTGCCAGAGTGGGCATGCGTATCCACTCGGTCAATGGCAGCCAGAAAGGGTAATCAGGAGGACTTGGAGCCTGAAACAGTGGCCCAAGTCCCTGCCAAGAGAAAGGGCAGGGGGCGTGGGAAACCGGCCCCTGATGTTCCCACGGACCGGGAGGAGGCGGACCTTGAGGGGGACGCCCCGGTGCCTACAGGGGAGCAGGTAGCTGAACTGGGAGACATCTCTGAGCTGACCCATTGGCAGCAAGAAGGGGGTCCCACCAGGGAGGAATTCTGCAAGGAGCAGAAGGAGTGCCGTTCTCTAGAGGGTCTGCGGCGGCAGGCTGCAGACCAGGCAGCTGGTAATCAGTCCGGGTTGCACCTGATCTATTGGGAGAATGATCTCCTGTACAGCGAGCCTAAGGTCGCTGAGCCTGGGTCAGCCCGTGTGCTGGTGGTACCCCAGCGCTTCAGGACCTTCCTACTGGGTCTGGCTCATGACGTGCCTTTAGCAGGACATTTGGGGCGAGACAAGACCTTTGACAGGCTTGTCACCCACTTCTTCTGGCCCCAAATGAGAAGGCAGTCAGATGGACACTGCAGGTCTTGCCAAACTTACCAGGCAAGTGGTAAGAGTGGGAGGAGGGTCAAAGCTCCTCTCCAACCTTTTCCAGTGGTTGGTACACCCTTTGAAAGGGTAGGGATGGATATTTTGGGGCCACTGGATCCCAAGACAGCCATGGGCAACAGGTACATCCTGGTCTTGGTGGACCATGCCACCCGGTACCCTGAAGCAATCCCTCTCAGGACAACGACGGCACCCGTGGTGGGCCGGGCGTTAATGGGGATCTTTTCCCGTGTGGGATTCCCCAGAGAGGTGGTTTCTGACAGAGGGACCAATTTCATATCCAAGTATATGACATCCCTGTGGAAGGAGTGTGGTGTGACCTACAAGTTCACCACGCCTTACCACCCCCAAGGAATCGGTCTGGTGGAGAGATTCAACCAGACCTTAAAGGGCATGATCAAGGGTCTAACAGAACCCATGAGGCGTAAGTGGGACGTCCTCTTACCATGCCTGCTGTTTGCATACAGGGAGGTGCCACAGAAATCTCTAAGGTTCAGCCCCTTTGAGCTTCTCTATGGCCACCCTGTCAGAGGACCTCTAAGTTTGGTAAAGGAAGGCTGGGAGGCAGCTCCCAGGAAATCTCCCCAGGATGTGTTTAGTTACATGCTGGCCTTCAGAAACCAGACTGCACGCTTCAGGAAACTCGCTCAGGCGAACCTAGAAGCAAGCCAGGAAGAAATGAAGAAGTGGTATGACCAGAATGCCACTCTGGTCGAATTCCAACCTGGACAGAAAGTGTGGGTAATGGCCCCAGTGGAACCTTGTGCCTTGCAGGACAAGTGGACTGGGCCATTTGAGGTGGTGGAGCGCAAAAGTGACGTCACCTACCTGGTGAATTTGCAGTCTCCAAGGAACTCTTTGAGGGTCCTCCACGTGAACCGCCTCAAGCCTCACTTTGAGAGGTCTGAAGTAAGCATGCTCTTGGCGACAGATGATGGGGTGGAAGAGGAGAGTGAACCTCTCCCTGACCTCCTGTCCACCAAGGAGCATGACGGGTCAGTGGAAGGGGTGGTCCTCTCCCCTGCACTGACCCCTGAGCAGCAGAGCGACTGTCACCAGTTGTTGGGACAGTTTGCCCCACTGGTCTCTCTGACCCCAGGTGTTACTCACTGGTGTACCCATGACGTGGACACCGGTGACAGCCCTCCTGTGAAAAACAAGATTTACAGGTTGACTGACCGGGTCAGGGCCAGCATCAAAGAGGAGGTTTCTAAGATGTTGGCGTTAGGGGTGATCGAGCCCTCCAACAGTCCTTGGGCCAGCCCAGTGGTTTTGGTCCCAAAGGCTGCTGCACCCGGTGCCACTCCAGAACTGCGGTTTTGTGTGGATTACCGTGGGCTCAATGCCGTCACCAGGACTGACGCGCACCCCATCCCCAGAGCTGATGAGCTCATTGATCGGTTGGGAGCTGCCAAGTTCCTCAGCACGTTTGATTTGACGTCTGGGTACTGGCAGATTGCCTTAACTGATGGGGCCAAGGAGAGGTCAGCATTCTCAACCCCAGAAGGTCATTACCAGTTCCGGGTGATGCCCTTTGGGTTGAAGAATGCCCCTGCCACCTTCCAAAGGTTGGTCAACCAGGTGTTGGTTGGACTGGAGGATGACATTGCTGTGTTCAGTTCCAGCTGGGAAGAACACGTGCAGCACCTGGGTGAAGTGTTGAGGGCTCTGCAGAAGGCAGGCCTCACAATCAAGGCCAGTAAGTGCCAGATTGGGCAGGGTTCTGTGGTGTACTTGGGACACTGGATAGGAAGCGGCCAGGTGGCGCCCCTACAACCCAAGATTGACACCATTCTGGCTTGGGAGCCCCCCAAGACCCAGACAGAGGTGAGAGCCTTCTTAGGTCTCACCGGCTACTACAGGAGATTTGTTAAGGGCTATGGCACCATTGTGACCCCCTTAACAGAGCTGACTTCCAGGAAGCAGCCCAGGAAGGTGATCTGGACTGAGTCCTGCCAGAAGGCCTTTGATGCCCTGAAGGCTGCCATGTGCAGGGCCCCCGTGCTCAAGGCGCCCGACTTCTCCAAGGAATTTGTCGTGCAGACTGACGCTTCAGAGCATGGTGTGGGAGCGGTGCTCTCACAACTAAACGAAGAGGGCCTAGACCAGCCTGTAGTCTTCCTTAGCAGGAGACTACTCCCCAGGGAACAGAGGTGGAGTGCCATAGAAAGGGAAGCTTTCGCTGTGGTCTGGGCACTGAAGAAGTTGAGACCATACCTGTTTGGGACTCGCTTCCGGGTTCAGACAGACCACAGGCCCCTTAGATGGTTGATGCAAATGAGGGGTGAGAATCCAAAACTGTTGAGGTGGTCCATCTCCCTACAGGGAATGGACTTTACGGTGGAACACCGCCCTGGTACAGAACACGCCAACGCAGATGGTCTGTCCAGGTTCTTCCGCTTTAGTGAAGAGAACTCCCATGGGGTTGGGTAGTTCTCCCTACTTTCAGCTGGAGGGGACATGTGTTAGACTTGGCATCTTTTGGCGTGTTTCCCCTGAGTTTTTGCTTTCTGACCTCCCGGTTTTGACTCTGTTTTGTGCTGGTTTAGTGTTTCTGCGCACTTTACGCACTGCTGATCAGTGGTAAAGTGCAAGTGCTCCTGTAAGAAATGTGTTATGGATTGGTATTTCCATGTTTGGCTATTTGATTTATGTGTCAGTCCCTAGTAAAGGGCACTGAGTGTGCCAGGGCCTGTAAATCAAATGATGCTGGTGGGCTTGCAGCACGGGTTGTGCCACCCACCAAAGCATCCTGTAAAACGTGTCTCAGGCCTGCCACCGCAGAGCCTGTGTGCAGTCTGTGACTGCCATGTCGACTTGGCAAGTGCAACCACTTGCCGGTCCCTAAACCTTCCCTTTGGTACATATTAGTCACCCCTATGGTAGGCCCAAGGTACCCCTGTGGGCAGGGTGCGTTGCATGTAAAGGTAGGGCATGCCCTGGTAGTGAATTACAGCCTATTTTGTTTGTCACTATTGAAGGGCTACCTGTTCCCCCTAGGCCAGACTGGGCGGTTTTGATTATAACACCTTATAATCCTAACTGGCCCAGGGAACACGGTAGAAATTCGAGTTTCGTATGCCTGGACTCAGAATGATAAAATACATCTTTTAGTGAAGTTGGTTTTAACATTCTTTGTTTGAAAATACTACTTTTAGAAAGTAGGTATTTTCTTGCCTAACCATCCAAGCCTGCCTCTGCAGTTTGTGTATTGCCTGTCTGGGTTTGCGTGTGACAGGTGCTGGGGGATTCCAGGAGGCAGGGTGAGTCAGCCCAGGGCTGAATAGCCAGATCTATATATAGATGGGTGGGAGGAGTACACCTGGGACCTGAATAGGGCTGGGCCTTTCCTCCACAATGCTGGCTCCACCTCCTGCGGTGTGTCTGATGTCCCTGCCCTGCACCCTGAAAGGAAGTATGGAGGCTTGTCAACAAAGTGCTCCAGGACTGACCAGAACTAGTTTGGACCAGGCAAAGGCCTCTCTGCCAAGAGAGAACAAAGGAATTAGGGATATAAATATTGGGGCCCTGACCCCATGAATTTAGATCTCGCTGGAATCAAGGAACCTGCCAAGACGAAGAGCTGGAAGAGCTGCCAGGAGGAGTACTGCCCCTTTCCTGTGTTGTTGCTTTGTTGGGTTGGCCTGCAGCTGCTGCTTCTGCCTTGGGCAGTGAAAGGACTGAACTTTCTACAAACTTGTGCTGAGTATCTCCAAGGGCCTGGAACCGAGCTGGCCTCCTGTTAAGAAGTCTCAGGGACTACAAAGACTTCACAAACCTCTGGGTACCGCTTCTGGAATGCTGTTTCAGTTGCCACAGAGGAAGGGAACTGCAACCGACTCCGTCACCCGAATCCATCCCTGACCGGTGACCTGTTTGCCCCGCAGACCGCATCGCCCCGCTTCGCATCGCAACCCTGGTCTCACCGTGGGCGACGTCCGACGCCGCCAGCACCGAGCCGCTGCTTGCACCGTGACCTGTGGGCACCGCAGTTCGCGTCGCATCGCTTCACTGTGCCAGCCGGACCAGACCAACGCTGTCGCCGCATCTGGCTCAACGATCGTGACCGCATCGCATTTGGGGCACCGCTCGCACGTTTGCGACGCACCGCTCCGACTCGCACCGCTGTCCGACGCCAGCTCCCGCACTCCGGCTTGGTCGCCTGCATCGCAACCTGTCAGCACCGCATCGAGCATCGTCTCACCCTGCATCGCACGCCTTGGTCTCACCGACTCCGTCTGCACGACTGTCATCGAGCCGCTGCCTGCACCGCATCTCGAGGACACCGCACCTTGCATCGCTCCGTCTTGCACCGCAACCGCGACGTACGCCGACCGGCTCGCACCCTCCGTGCCCGCCACAACGAGAAAAGGTACTGTGACCGAGTCTGTTCACGACTCTGCTGGCCCGTATCGACGCGGTCGGCTGGAACTGTTAGACTCTGTGGTTTTCAGCATCGCGGTAGACTCGGACGGAGCTACCGACTCGTACTGAACTTTGTTTTTGAACTATTCCTGCAAAGAAGAAGTTACCTTATCAAGCATTCATTTTTAAAGTACAGTATTGTGGATTTTTGTCGTAATTGGTCTTGTCTTGAGTATATAAAATATTAGTTATTTTTCTAAACTGGTGTGGTGTCCGTTTGTAGTGCTTACACTGTATTACTGTTGGTTATGTGCAAATGCTTTACACACTGCCTCTGAATTAAGCCTGACTGCTCGTGCCAAGCTACCACGAGGGTGAGCAGGGGTTACTTCACGAGTGTAACACCCTTACCTTGACTAGGAAGAAGGGTCCCTACTTGGACAAAGGTGCAAGCTCTTGCCAACTAGAGATCCCATTTCTAACACTCGCCATCACGCCAAGGCGGTATGGGACCGCAGGGACACTTCGACCAGCTCGTCACGATCGAGTCTTTGTTCTCATGTCACCTACAGGTCAAGACGCTTAGAATCTTGAGAGTCGAGGTCACTCTCGCCTGTATCGCAAGACAGTGAAGAATATGTCTGCATGGTTGCAGATCCTGATAGACTAAAGAAATACCCGCGACTACATCTTCAAATGGGCAAGCACCTGGCCAAGTTTGTGCTGGACAGCGGAGCATCGCTCAACTACATTTTGGTCGCGGAGTACAACAAAATGAATCAACAACCCCACTTGCACAAAGCTGCCGTGCGAATCTACACATGGATGTCGAAAGAACCTCTTCCTTGTCTAGGACAACTTCAGACTGATCTCACATACAAAGATAGAACAATTCCGGCTCGCATTCATGTTATTGAAGGGCCTGAAGCGGACTGTCTCAGCCTGCCCACTGCGGAACGGCTTCAACTGGTGGAAATACTATATCGAGTAGACGATGAACCAGACATAATTCACAAGTTCCCAAAACTATTCACAGTGCTGGGGAAGATGGCTCACTTTCAGGTTTGTTTGCACATCAATGAACAAGTGACACCCATAGCCCAGCATCACAGAAAAATACTGTTCCATCTTCAACAGGCTATGGAGGAAGAGCTGCAAGATCTTCTCCGGGCGGACATTATTGAGAGAACTTCGGGACCCACTCCCTGGGTGTCGCCAGTGGTCAAGGTACCCAAAAAAGGATCAGATGGCAAAGTACGTCTATGTGTCGACATGAGAACACCAAATACAGCCATCGAAAGGGAGAGAGGCACCATGGAACTCACATCAGCGACATGATCACGTCATTGAATGGTGCACAAATATTCTCCAAACTAGACCTGAATAAGGGCTATCACCAGCTTGAACTTCATGAAAAATCGAGATATATCACCACTTTCTCAACTCATCAAGGCCTGTTTAGATATTAGACCGAGTATGTCACGCCCTCCTGGAAGCAAACTTAACTCTCAATAAAGATAAATGCGAATTCCACAAATCAACATTCTCAGGCACAGGCATGAGACCAGATCCTGACAAAATTGCAGCTTTGATTGATACCCCTCGACCTCGAGATGCTGGAGATGTGCGCTTGTTTCTAGGAATGGCAAGCTATTGCGCATGTTACATCAAGGATTATGCCACTCTTAGCTATCCCTTGCGAAAACTAACCAAACAAGGTCACACATTCCAATGGACAACCAGGTGCGATCAAGCTTTTCACTCCATCAAAGCAGCTGTGGAATCGGACAAAAACCTGGCGTATTTCAACCCTCGTCGGAAAACTGAAATCACTGCCAGTCCTGTGGGCCTTGGAGCTATATTGGCTCAATATGACAAAGATGATGATCAACGTCTGTTGGAAAACGAGGCAGTATCTGTGAGGCCTGCACAAATAACATGACTACATTTGTCCTTCACTGGGAACCAAACACCCAATTGTAGCGCCTGACTCTCAGAGGGTAGCGTTGCAGAGCAGTCTGAGGCTTTACTCAAGGGAGGTGGTGTGGGCTAGTAATCGACATTTGCAGGTGCGCAGAAATAACACTCAATAATTGATTGTCCAGCCTGTACTTTGCTTTATAAAAGTAAGAGTACATTTATTAAACACACACACTACTCAATACTTTGCACCAATTTACAAATATACATAAGCTGTTGGAATTACTTTGTGACATTGCGTAACATCTCCACCCCTCCCAAAAAGGGGGGGTGGGGTCTAGTACCACCTCTCCCATGTATGCACATCATCTTGCCCCCTAATGCAGTGTGTTGAGCATAACCTGGAGCGAGGGCCCTGCGCACTGGCACCATCCCAGTGGTGACCTACCCCATTACCTCAACACGCATTAAAAATAGGTTCACCTGCCCTAGTGACACATAACCCTGACTGAGCATCTTATATTGACCATACAGTATGCACCCCTACATATTCAGGCTAACAGTCTGGGTTGTTCCTCACTTAAGCGCAGCAGCAAGAATACATGTTTACGCACACTTTAGAATGACAGTACTCAGCACCTTTGTGGATCATTAGAATGCATTGCAATTACAGCCCCTAAAGGCATCACAGATGAAATCACAGGATTACGCATATACAGCCAGACACCCTAGCAGGAGTGTCTGGCAACATAACCCACTTTGTTTATGACATCACCTTACACAGGTACCTTCACATTACATATGTGACCTTCAGTCCCTCTAAAAAGGAATAACCGTGAGTAAATGCAGTTCTGGTGCAATTACACCTCTTCACCTCCAGAGGATGCCCTTCTCCAGACATCCCCAACTCAGCCCTACACTCCATGAGGCACTTCGCAATACACCCTCAGCTGTAGAACAAAAGTTCCAGCCCAGAAGGTGTATTAAAGCAGGTTGAGCCCTTGAGGGGTTATCCTTATGAACTCCCTAGGAAACTTAGGGAGGGACTTTTCTTCGTGCTGGGGGGAGACTGCGCTTCTCCAGCAGCTCCCCCAGCACCCCTGCGCCAAGTTGGTGGTGACCCCGTCCTCCTGGGGCCACCAAAAGCACCAAAACACTTGCTTTGTGCTCCGCCTTCCGCATATTATAGCGGCTCTCCCGCTGTGCCGGGGAGAGCTGCGATGCCGCTGGCGGCCTTCCGCCGCTTCTTCACGGGCTCGGTGGGGGGCCCGGTCCCACCCGGACCCCCAGGTAAGGGCGCGGCTCGGGGAGCCCACCCCCGGCCGACACGCTTATGTTCCGGGGTCCCGGCCCCGCCCGGGACCCCCGCCTGCCTTTGGTTCTTCAGGGGAGCCCACCCCCGGCTGCCCCTGCCGGCTCCCTCGTGGCCCGCACCCTTGTGTGCGGCCGCGGGAGCCGGCGTGTGCATTCTGGTCTGCCCGTTCCGGCGGGCAGACGTGGAGGCTGCTCCCTCCGTGCCGGTTCTTCGGGAGAGTGCGACGGCACTCCCCCACCTCCTCCTCACTTCGGGGCCCGGGGATGGGGTCCTGGCCCCCCAGACATCTTGGGGGGGCGCGACAGCGCCCCCTCCATCCCGGTCTCGTCAGGGCCCGGAGATGGGGTCCCGGGCCCCTCCTCCCCTCTTCACAGGGAGCGCGACGGCGCTCCCCGGCTGTACTTCTTCGGGGCCCGGGGATGGGGTCCCGGGCCCCTGGACACCTCTTAGTGGGCGGGGCAGCGCGACGGCGCTCGCCCCTCCTTTCACTGCCCACGGGGCATTTTCACGGGGGGCGTGACGGCGCTCCCCGACTTTGCTTCGGGGCCCGGGGATGGGCTCCCGGGCCCCCTGGGCTCATTTTCGCGGGGGGGGGGGCGCGACGGCGCTCCCCCGCCTTCCTTTTCTTCGCCGGGGGCCAGGGTGGGCTCCTGGCACCCCAGAGGGCACAATCTTCACGGGGAGCGTGACGGCGCTCCTCGGCTTTGCTTCGGGGCCCGGGGATGGGGTCAAAGGTTGCTCACCTTCTGGGGGCCATATCTCAGCCCCTGGGGGTCCGATCTGCCCCATTTTCGTGTCCTCTTGCTCCTGGTGGCCAGCCCCAGCCACGGGGAACACTCTCCTTCGCCTTCGGGGTCTCTGAGAGGGGAGATTCGGCAGGGAGCTGTCTTCACTGGCTCCCTGCGCCCGCCTTTCCCCTGTCTCTCCTCCTTGGCCTCTCTTCTCCCTGCGCAGAGGCCTCTGCTTCTGCGCACTGGTCCTGGGCTCTTCTTCTGGTGCTGGCAGGGCCCTGGGGGACAGTCAGGGGGTTCCTCCTTCCAACTGCCCATTGCCAGGCTCCAGCACCTTCCGCCTCAGCAGACCACACCCCAGAGAGAGCTTCTCTTCCTGGGCAAGCACTTTTTAAAAGTTGAGTAGGGGGCTGGCAGGAAGTCTCTGTTGGTCCTATCAAACAGCGACACATCACTTCCCTGCCCCTGCTCCCTCCTCCTTGTCCAGCCTCTGGGTTTGTTCAAAATGGCGTCGTCCAGGGTCTCTGGCCACATGGTCTCTGAAACAAGACCCTTTCCCCAGTGCTGCCTTCACCTTGCTTCAGCTTGGTGCCTGGCACCCAGCGACAGCTGCTGATGGATTAGCCTGTAGCTCCACCTATCTTCTCTCCTTGGAGGGAAGATCTTCGCTCTGGGAAGAAAGGTCATTAATCTAACCTGCCAGGGCCAGACCCCAGCCAGGGACTCAGAGAAATATGACATTTCTGGATGACCCAAAAGCAGTACAAATATGACTTTGGACTCTGAAGAATACTTCTTTTCACATCCGCTACCGTGGACTTTAGTGCGTGTCTGGAATCTGTAGGCCTTATGGAAGTTAATCTAGCACATGGGCTCCACATCCCCATAGGGGAATAATGAAGTGAAAAACACAGTAAAGCACACTGACTTTCCCTGGCATGTTCCTTCCTAGTGTATAAGGCCTATTCCGTGTTACCACCCAATTCTGCATAAGTCCTGCCACACCATTCACTTTGTAGCTGCTCCTGGACTGCGCACGCCAAGAATCTCCCCTGCGCAGCCCCTACACGTGTGCACACGCATGTACACAGGTGTCTGCATGTAACCAGCCCGGTGCCCCTTACTCCAGCTGCTGCGCAGCGGCCTAGTCAAGCTAGGGGGACACCAGTAAAATCCACATGCGGTCTCTTTCATCATGAGTTCACTGTGGATGAGTCCCAATTTATGAGGCTCTCCCACAGTAAAACCTCAACACCTAGGTGCTCAAAAAGCGAAAAATCCGGGCGGCCCATAGTGTCAGAACCACCTTCTAACAACGTCACATCGTAGCATATGCCAGCCGTAGCTTAACTGACACTGAGAAAGCGTACTCCCAACCCGTTAAGGAAAGCCTGGCGGTGGTCTGGGCTTGTAAGCACTTTCACGTATTTATTTATGGGAAAAACTTTACGCTCATCACGGACCATCAGGATTTGATAACGATATTTGGAAATCCCCGGGCCAAAATGCCACCCAGAATGGGGTATCCGTCTTCAAGAGTACACGTACACAATTGTCCATAAACCGGAAAAGGCAGCGAATCCAGCTGATTACATGTCTCGACATCCTAAGACAGCTTCCAGATCAAAACCGTCGCTAGCGGAGAAGTACATACACTTTGTCGTGGCTCAAACAAAACCACCTGCAGTTCCTCTTGAAGCCATTCTGGAAGCCACCGCCGTAGATGCCACCCTGCAAGATGTGAAACATCGCATCCAGACGAACAGCTGGGGACACCTAGAAGAATACGGACATAATAAACAGGTTGATAGCCATGAACTGACTTCTTTTCGACAAGTAAAGGATGAATTGTCCATTACTTCAGATGGTCTCCTAATAAGAGACAAAAGGATTATCATTCCAAAGCAGCTGCGTCAAGGTGTCGTCAACTTGGCACATGAAGGGCATCGAGGTGTCATAGCCACCAAGAGAGCGTTGCGCGAACGGGTCTGGTTTCCTTCTCTTGATCAGTTGGTTGAATCTACACTGAAAGACTGTCCTCCATGTCAATTAGTTAGTCGAGAAGAGCCACCTTCTCCTTTACAACTGTCAGAACTACCGGAGGGTGTTTGGCAACATGTCGCAGTAGACTTCTTCGGCCCGTTGCAGTCAAGCAAATACATTCTTGTCATAATGGATGAATACTCCCGCTTCCCAATTGCTCATCTCATATCGTCAACCAAAGCAGCTACCACTATACCTGTGTTGGATGAAGTCTTCACAGCATAGGGACACAAAGGAGAAACAGTAGCCCTCATCCTCCTCGACCTATCAGCGGCGTTCGACACAGTCTCCCACCGCACCCTAATACGCAGACTCTACGACGCAGGAATCCAGCGCAAGGCCCTCGACTGGATCCGCTCCTTCCTCTCCGGCAGGACGCAGCGGGTCAGACTCCCCCCTTTCCTCTCGGACCCCACACCTACCACCTGCGGAGTCCCCCAGGGCTCCTCCGTCAGCCCAACGCTCTTCAACATCTACATGGCTCCACTTGCCCCCATCGTCAGAACCTACGGACTCAACATCGTGTCATACGCAGACGACACCCAGCTCATCCTCTCCCTATCCAACGAGCCCAACACCGCCAGACGCAACTTTCGAGAAGGCATGGAAGCCGTCGCCAAAAGGATGAAAAACAGCTGCCTACAACTAAACAGCAACAAAACAGAAGTACTCATCATGGGACCAAACCCCAACGCCTGGAGCGACACTTGGTGGCCCCCCGCCCTCGGAAATCCGCCAACCCCCCACAGACCACGCACGCAACCTGGGAATCATCCTGGACTCCGAGTTCAAAATGGACCGCCAGATCAACTCTGTCTCGTCTTCCTGCTTCCACACCCTCAGCCTCCTTCGTAAGACCTTCAAATGGATCCACCTCAAACACCGAAAGACCGTCACTCACGCCCTGGTCACCAGCAGACTCGACTACGACAACGCACTCTTCGCCGGAATAAACAAAAACCTCACCCGCAAGCTACAGAACATCCAGAACGCCGCCGCAAGACTGGTCCTCAACCTGCCAAAACACTGCCACATCTCCCAGCACCTGCGCACACTCCACTGGCTCCCCGTCGAGGTGAGAATCACCTTCAAGATGCTCACCCACGCACACAAGGCCCTCCACGGCACCGGACCAGCATACCTGAACAGCCGACTCAAATTCCACGCACCCCAAAGGACCCTACGATCAGCCCAGCTCTCCTACACCGTGGTCCCCCACACCAGAAAGACCAGATCGGGAGGCCGCTCCTTCTCCTTCCTCGCGGCCAAAGCATGGAACGCCCTTCCGCTCCACCTCAGACAGACCACATCGCTCCCCATCTTTGCAAGAAACCTCAAAACCTGGCTCTTCGACAGACCCCCTCCTTGATGGAATGGAACCTGCACACCCCCTCCCACCCCTAGCGCCTTGAGACCCTTACGGGTGAGTAGTCGCGCTTTAACAAACCCCTGATTGATTTATAGGGTATACCGAAAGTGGTAAAAACAGACAATGGTCCGCCATTCAATGGACAAGAGTTTGCTGCTTTTGCCAACCATCTCAATTTTAAACATCGGAAGATCACCCCCCTGTGGCCACAGGCCAATGGGATGGTAGAAAGATTTATGGCTACGTTGAAAAAGGCCATACAGCAAGCGGAATTTTCAAGGCGTGATGTCCAAACGGCCCTAAATGAAGTGTTGTGAGCATATCGAACAACACCACACAATACCACGGATAGATGTCCAGCAACCCTGATGTTGGGACGCACAGTACGCACAAGAATACCGGCATGGGAAGATTCAACTCGCTGCACTGGTCAGGACTCAGATCATGAAGAGCTAGCAGCAAGAGACAGATCCAAGAAAGCCAAGATGAAAGAATATGCGGACAGTCGTTGGAAAGCTAAACCATCCCTCATCCAGGAAGGAGACTGGGTATTTCTGCGGCAAGAGCAACACCGAAAGGTTGACAGTTGATATCATGCTCGCCCACTGCTAGTGACAAAACAAAAAGGAACTATGATCACGGCCGTCTCAGATGATAAGAGAATAACAAGGAATGTCTCATTTTCATAGATGCACACCAACCACACGAGAGACTTTGGCTGTGCCAGAAAGTGCAATGAAGGAGGACACTCACGTGATGGGAAGTGAGCATCAGCTTCCCATCCCTTCTGGGGAGATGGAGCACCCCACTCAAGAGGTAGCACACCGGCCACAGCGCATCCATCGAAGACCTACTCGTCTCATTGAAGAACTGCAAATATGGTCGTTTTGTTTGTTGATTTGTTTTGTGGCAAATGTATCAGTTAATTGAAGTTGTGTAAGAAGGGGGAGATGTAATGATGTGAAAATACACGCAGGGGCGCTAGGACCTGCGTAGTCCAGAGAATTGGGGAGGCCACCAGCGGAAGGGGAGGAGCGGTAAAACAGACAGCAGTTAAGGGGTTAGACAGGAGCAGGACGGAGCGTTATAAATAAAGCTTCGATTAAAATACCTTCAAGTGTGTAGTTGTCATCTGTGTGCAACACCGACACTACAGGTTGTTTGCATTAAAAGGTGAAATGACTGTCAGAGATGAAGGCCGAACATATTCCCCACGCTGCAGAGTTTTACCCTGAATTAAACTTTGTACCATTTTGTCTGCTGAAATGAATGAATGAATGAATGAATATGAGATTTATAGAGCGCGAACTAAGCCCAAGGGCGTCAAGGCGCTATAAGCGAACCATAAGAGTGCAGAACAAAGAAACATGCTCATAGATAATAGGAACCATCAGGATAAATAGAAGGACGGAGACAATGCAGGGCACCTCAGGGTTAATCCGCCCCCAGCACTGAACACAACAGAGTTAATGTGCCCAAAGAGGCTTTAGGCTGAATTCTGGGACAAAACGTGCAACTCCATGAGCCAGTAAAGCGAATGAAAGACAGTATTTACAAGTGAGATTTGTGTTGTCGAAAGCAGTGGGGCAGAGTTTACCTCCACGGTTTCACTTTTGTTCTACTCTCTTGAAGGATTGCTCAGGTTAAACTATTTGCACGGTTCTCTTATGTTGAAGGTGAAAATAAAGAAACAGTATAGCACCTAGAAGCGGCGTCTGCCTTCCCGGGTGCAGTGCGCAAACAGAAGGCTCTGGGCTGCTGCCGGGGCTGGCAGGGACGGCCGGGCAGAGTTAATTCAGGCATCCCCCATAAACACAGTCGAGAAAGGGTCAGTGAGAGAAGGCAGGAGGCCGAAGAGGGCGCACCGGACACACAAGAGTTTACATGTGAAAGGAAAAAAAAACAAGAATAAAGCAGCCGACAATAATGATGAAAGCGCGGCGCCCCTACATATTTAAGATATGTGCATGGCGGCCCATGAAGCGGGCGCCATGGTGATAGATGGATTTTTAAAAAAACATGACACCAGATGCCCCCCTTGGCGCCGCGGTGATAAAATATCCCTAGGACAAAACAAAGTAAGTAGTCCCAAAACGAAAGAGTTAAACTCTTAGTGCGTAACAAAACCGTAGTTGGTGGGTGCGGTTTCCGATACAACGGAAGTGATGTATCAGAAGAGCCAACCAATAAAGAGCCAGAAAAGAAGAGCAACGGAGGAGTTACCCAATGGCAAGCAGCAGGCGGGATTACCCTCCGTTTTCTGCTTACCCCAGGTCTTGCAGACAGCGCATTCGCTGCCTAGGCTCGACCTAAAAATTACTGGGGAAGACCCTCATCGTCAATCAGAGACTCAAAGGGTAACAGGGAGCCAACGCGATAAACATCTCCCACAGTGTGCAGGCCTACCTCATGCCAATCAGCTCGCTCCATCAAAGAGGTGACTCCAGGGCCGGATTGGCTACCGGGCGTTTTGGTGTGCTGCTGAGCTGGGGGCTGATTTCACTGCGGTGGGGGCTGATTTCGTTGATGGGGACCTGCGTGAGCTTCGAAATAAACAAAGCAAAACGAATGTTTTTAAGCGCACGCAGGTCCCCATCAACGAAATCAGCCCCCAGCTCGGCAGCACACCAAACCGCCCGGTAGCCAGTACGGCCCTGGGTGAGTCCCCTCGGAAAGTGCTCAATAGCCATGTGGCTGGCACCTATGACCGAGTGGCTTTAGTCCTTCATAGCAGCGGTGTGCCACGTGCAGCAGTGCGGGACCCAGAGATGGTGTTTTACAGCAAGGGTTAAAGAGGTGCAATATGCGAGGCAAACTCCAGGCAGGGCGAATCGTGGCAGTGTTAGCAGCCCGGAGGCCCAGATTTCACTGGGCCACCCACTGCAGCTGGGAAGCCAAGTAATAATGCTCGAAGAACTGGGCCGCCAGCCCACCCTCCCTTGTCGGCAGCTATAATGCATGAAGTGCCACCCTGGTGCGTGTGTTATGGTAGCGAAGTGCCCTTGTGATTTTCTCAAGCGATTGAAAAAGGATTTTGGTATGTAAAGGGGGAGATTACTTAAATAATATAACAGACGAGACAGCGTGACTATCCTGACAAGCGCTATCAGTGCCGCAACGGAAAGAGGGGGCGACCTCCAGAACCCCATCTGTGCCCGCGACGAGGAGACTGCCCAGTGAAGACTCCCATCAATGAAGTCGGCAGATTCAAACTAGACATCAATGCCTAAATAACGAAACATCACGGGCTGCCATGTCACTCAAGCACCAGGAGGACAACAGGCGGGGTCAGGCGTAGCAGCACTAAAGGAAACAAGCATTTGCAATGCAATAAGTCTCGCATTTACATGGGTTTAAGCTATTGGCATTGTAAATGACAATGCATTTTATTTATTTTTTAAAAACGAAAACAAAAATAAAAGGCAGTGTCATTTGCACTGTCAATAGCTCAAACTCGCGTAAATGCGAGACCTATTGCATTGCAAATGCTTGTTTTACTTTTCTCGGACTTAACATGACTGAGCATTTTGTAGCTTTTTTTTGCGGAGTGAGGTGAGAGGGCAGAATAGAATACAGAGAGTGTCTTAATCCAGAGTGCAGCCAAACGCACCTGTAGTTGGTTACCTTAGCTTTGATCTATGGTTATAGAGTCGTGTTGGCTTTCATTTACAAAGCCATTTTTCCTTTATTTCACAAAAGAAACAATGGTGAAAGAGTAACGCTACCTTGGAAATATCTCCCTTATCTCGCAAATAAAAATACCACTTGATGCTAAGTTGCATTCAGCTAAAGCGACTGCCTCTTGTGCTGACTCCCAAACACAACTGGGAGCACAAGTGACATCACACATCCTTTGAATGGCGATGACATCATGGGGTTAACCCTTTCTTGAACCCTGCAGCAGCCACCTATTTGCTCCAAAGAGGCTAGGGAAAGGCCAAAAGTGCACAGTAAACATGGCTTCCATCTGGGTTTACTCTCTGTTCCTGCTGCCTTCTTCGTGATCCGTGGCCCCAAGGTAGCATGGGCAGTGCCCGGGGGACCAGGAGGCAAGCTGCTTCACCTGGCCGGTTCTGGTTGGCCCATATGATGACCGTGTCCAGTACTGAGTGTCTTTATGGCACTGAAGGAGAGATCAAGGAAGCTGAGTTCTGTAGATACTTTCATATAAATTAGCTCATTCACTTTGAAAGTGACAACACAGGAAATTTAGCAAGAATCATCTAAAAGGGGCCAGATACATGTAAAAACTAAGGGAGATGGTGAGGAACAATGGGGGAAAACCCCAAAACGCAAGCTTCCCTTTCAGACTGAAAAGGACATACTTACTTCAACGTCTAAGAGAGAAAATATATTTTTTGCTTTTAGTTGGAGACGATTCAAAAATCGCAAAAAAGGGATCTAAACGGACGGCTCGAAAAAAAAGCATTGGCATAGCCAATAGGTCTCGCTTTTGGGACCTTATACGTATTTAGTTATGCAGCACAATATCCTTGGTGCAACAACATGAACTGTTGCATGGCTAAACACTTATAAGGTCCCAAAGGCGAGACCTATTGGCTATGCCAATGCTTGTTTTACAAGTTGTGAACTGCCTTGATTTTCAAATGTGAGCCACTTTTTTCCGATTCAATAATAGGGGCCACTTTTATTTTGCTACCAGGGACTTTTTTCTGTCCCAGTCCAGCCCTGATGGTAAGAAAATGCCTTAAAATAATCCAGGTACCAAGACTAGATGTCCACCTTTGACCCCAACCTGTAATGGAACGAAGGCAATCCGCCAGAAACTAAAAACTGACGAGAAAAAAAGGACGTTTTTTTCCTTTTTAAATATGAGGAAGGCTCTGTGGACATGCAACTCATATTTCTCCAGTAGATGGTCATTTGGGCGCACACACCAACTTTCACTCTACACACACACACACGTACAGACAGTCCAGCACAGCTTCATCTGGTAATGCAGATAATCACAACACAACTCTGCCAGTTTTAGGAGTAGCCAAGAATATGTCCACAATTAAAATCTTCAAGTTGGAATCAGCAAAGGGTGTTTCTGTATTAGGCTCTAAAGTTCATAAGCTTGTACATAACATCCTCGTTACTAGTGAAGAGATTAAACACACAAGTGCAGATTCAACAATAGTTTATTCGTAGATTGCGCCCCAGGGCACAGGATACAGCCAAACGTCCATGTTTTAAACTCTACCTGACCCTAAAGAATTACCACCGACAATTTCTACCTACCATTCCATCCTACTCAGTACATTACATCATATGGCCATAACTTATATAGAGAATACATTTACAGAGCAGCGTATAACCACCTAATTCACAAAGAAATGTAAACATCTACACTCACGGATTTACACCTATGCTTTGGTGTAGATTTTCCGAGTTATGCAGTTCTTGGAGATTTCGAGGAGCTCCTATGGGAAGTTGCAACAGCTGCAGATTCCAAGAAAGACTTCTGAAAAACGTTTGAGAATTCCCAAATACGCCAACGCAAAGACATTTATTTATACATGCTTAATTGCATAGAGTATACAAGAATGCATGCATTAGTGCAGTCGAACGTTTTTACTGTTTTATAATGCAAAATGCAGACCCTCAGCCATGTATGGCTCTGAACTATGGGGACACGGGCAGATCGATAGCCTTCAATTAGAAGAAAATGCTTTCTTAAGAAATCTTCTCGCTGTCCCGAAAAGTAACTTATATCTGTCATACAGAATTATGAGTTCCTTATATCGCAGACCTGATTAGGATCAGCCAGTGCTATTACGGCACCACATGTGGTCATCGGAATATACCACACCTAACAGATCCACCTTAACTGACTGTCTTAGATCCTCGTCCGCCTTTAAAATCCCCTGGCTCAAATTCGTGCATAACATTTTGGCAGACATTGGTCATCCTGAGTAAGAGCTTGGTTTCGTCCAGAGAAAAGTACTCAAAATGAAATGTTTATCACTATTAGAGGAAGCGAGACTGGCATCTGAAATTCTGAAGCCTTCTGTCCTGAGGAACCACATGATCCTGACCAGCTTCAATTTGCAATTTTATTTAGCGAATGTGTTCAATGCGCGCCACCGGTTTGTGCTGAGCCGGTTCCGATTGGACATTTTCCATCATTTAATCAGCTTCCCCACTATTAATAACTGGTCACCTGACCTGGGGAAATGCACCTGTGACGATACCTCCTTGCAGAGCACTATGCACACTGTCCTATTCTGTAAACATGTTCCTGAGGTGAGGAAGAAGTATGTCAAACCATGCTATTGCAGCTGGCTTTTACACAATGCCGAGCAGCTGCCAAACATTTATATATGAGCTGTAATGTCTCGACTTCTGTGGGCCGTTATCAGTTGCAGGAAGCAGCTTACTTGGTAATTGAATTTGAAATTGATTGTGCAAATGATGATTATAGTTGTAGCTATGTACTGTAGTTTTTAAAGCTTTTTAATCTATTTGAACTTTTATACTGGTTTTTAACTAATTTTGTTACGGATGTAATATTGTAGCTTTTATGATTCATGTGTGAATTCGAATAAAGCTTATTTTGATTGATCGATAGTTGTCATTGGCGTTGACAGTGCACGTTTTATGCGGGCCATGTGTGGCTCCCTTAGGAACGCCCGGGTTGGGTCCGCAGATCCGCCCGTCTGAAGAGGGCTGTGTCACTTCTACAAAGGAGAGGTTTGGGTTTTATTGTATTTTACAGCTGTGCAGGAAGCGCTCGTGAGGTTTCATGACTGATTCTGTTTCCACCTTGGCTTGGCGTGGTAAAGGCTTGATATGGTGCTGCGCGTGTTTATGTGAAAGGGCGGGTGTGACAGATTTCATGCGGGTCTGCTGTGGCTGTCAGCTGTTGACTGGTGAATTCTTCACAGTTTGGTGTGAATTTCAGGGTCTTGCAATATCCGCATCTCCTAGGCTGGGATTTGGGATGGTGACTTCCCTTCCAGGGCATCTTTCTTTGCCGTTCAGCTGCCGTGTCATTGAAAAGAAACGGGCTCTGTGCGCAGCGGGGAGAGATGTGTACAAAGAAACGGGCACTGTGAGCAGCGGGGAGAGATGTGAACAAAGAAACGAGCACTGTGAGCAGCGGGGAGAGATGTGAACAAAGAAACGGGCACTGTGAGCAGCGGGGAGAGATGTGTACAAAGAAACAGGCACTGTGCGCAGCGGGGAGAGATGTGTACAAAGAAACGGGCACTGTGCGCAGCGGGGAGAGATGTGTACAAAGAAAGAGGCACTGTGCGCAGCTGGGAGAGATGTGAACAAAGAAACGGGCTCTGTGCGCAGCGGGGAGAGATGTGAACAAAGAAACGGGCACTGTGCGCAGCGGGGAGAGATGTAAACAAAGAAACAGGCACTGTGCGCTTAAAAACGTTCATTTTGCTTTGTTTATTTCGAAGCTCACGCAGGTCCCCATCAACGAAATCAGCCCCACCGCAGTGAAATCAGCCCCCAGCTCAGCAGCACACTAAAACGCCCGGTAGCCAGTCCGGCCCTCCCCATGACCCTTGCTGCACATTTTGGTTTAAGACTCATGGGGGCATATCAGCAAGGGCCTGCGATAATTATCGCTCAGCGCTTTTAGCGCAAGGATAATTATCGCAGGCTAACGCTGGATTCTATCGTGGAGATAGTGTGCTATCAGCAACGCTTATCTCCCAAGCGATAGGAATCCATGCGTTAGCTGGAAAACAGTGTGATTATCGCTGGAAATCCAGCGATAATCGCACTGCGACCAGCGATACCTTGCTGATAGGCCAGGGTGGTTTTAGCCATGTAATCCACCTCCCATTGGATTACATGGCTAAATCAGATTACAAGCAGGCGTAAGGAAAGTAGCGATAACTGTGGTTATCGCTACTTTTCTTATCGCTCTGCTTGTTTGCGTGCAGCTTGATAATTGGAGAAATGTCGGTTAGCGACATTTCTCCAGTTATTTTAGCACGAAACGCCCACTTTGCATCTCATTAGAGATGCAAAGCTGGGCGTTGTTGTAAGGGCGCTAAATCAGCAAAACACGCGATAGCGTGTCTTTGCTGATACGGCGATGAAATTATCGTCGCTTTTCGTCCGAAAATTCATCCATGTACACAGACATGCACATCTTCAATCTGTTCATGCATCCATCCACTATTCACTGTCTGCTCTTCCCACATGCGTGTTATAAGAATTCATGTGTGTTTCAATGTACCTGTAGGTGTTATACGTGTGTATGAATGTTATTTCTTTTTCCATCCAAAAACAGCCGACAACAGGCACCTCTACATCAGAGATCACTAAGATGTAAAACCAACCAGACCTATTGGCTTTGTCAGTGCTCTGTTGATCCATCGACTCTATCACTTATCCAAGCTTTGCAATATCCGTTGATCCAGCCTTAAACTCATTCTTGCATTCGTACTCATGCAAAATGCCACATAGACTCACCAGTCTATGACGAAGCATGTCCGGGAACAAGCCAGACCCATTGGCTTTTCTAATGCGTATTTTTAGAAATGAGTCCCATTGGCTTTGCCAATGCTTGTTCTATATATCATGCCTCTATTGGCAAAATGGTGAAACCATAACTGTGCTATAACTCCCAGCATGTGCACATTTCTGTTATGCTGTGAGTGTCCCTTCTAGCCAAAGGGCCCATCGATCTGAACATGGCACTCGAAACACAGAAGGGGCCATGCAGGGGAAATCACCCCAGGTCCTGTATGACTGTGACTGTCCAGTCATATTTTTTTTACATTTGCATTGAAGATGTTGATCCAGTTGTACAAGTTATGTTCCTTTCTAAGCACAAAAAAGACTTTTTATTCAGTTTATTTTTTTGCAGTGCTGCTGATGTGTTTCGACCGTGAGTTGCAGTTTGCATCTATCTGGACATATCATTTGTAACGCCTGGGGCGAATTGGCAACAATTATATTTCAATCTCCCCAACAATGATGTGACGAAGTAGTTTTAATCTCATCTGCAGTTGTTTTTGTAGTCTCAAGTGTGAGCCATTTGACTCTCTCACCAATCCTCTGTCGCATGGTCCTGTTTGTCCTCATCAGTTGCGCACTTGGATTTACCTGTTTGCTTATGGCACAGAGCTGAATCTAAAAGTTCAAGAGAATGGAGTGATTGTGGGAGAAATGAGGCGCCCGGCACCCAACCATCTCGGTAACCTGCATGCATTCTCTGCAGACTTAGACCTAAAGCCGCGCAGCCAAGATATCCTTTTACCACTTAAGACCACTACGAGGCATCCCCCTCCCATTTCTGGGTAACCGTGATCTGCAGAAAATAGACTCTGAGCAGCTATCATCATGGATGAGGTATTTCAATTTAGAATCAATAACAAGGAACAAAGACACCATGACTAGATACAACCCACACTCAGATAAGTACATTTAGGATAAATGAACATTAACAGAACGAGCTGCTTGGAATAACCATCACTAGGTACATGCATTTGGACAACTAATCAGTAATCATGAGCATTTAATTTAAATTTTTATTTTAAACATTCATTTACACTGTGCAAACAAGTGAATCTCAAATGATTAAATTAATTTACCTTTTTTGCTTTCAAATTGGTAAATTTCTTCAGATCAACAGAAAATTGGCACTGGCAAGCTGGTGAAGGAGAGCTTTGCAGTCTGTAGGAGCCCACTCGAGGCTTGGCCTGTATAGTTTTAGGTTTTAACTGCTTCTCTCACCAGAAGTCACTGTGACTAACCTAGACAAGGTCTCAAGAGCTATTCTTTGATGTTGATATCATATAGAAAATGTTTATTGCGCTGTTCAAACCTTGTCAAGAAACCTGTGGGTGATTGGTTTTTTAGTTCACGAATAGGTTCTTGTGCTCCTCGTGGCTGAGCAGTCTTCTTTGTGCCTGGACGTGCAGACACTGCACAGGCCCACACCGGTTACATTTCCTCTTTCTATACCAGCGCTGTCGCTTTTCTCACTGCTTCTTGTAAACCTTTAGTAGACTGCCATTCCTTTAGAAAACCTATGTTCTTTACTAGGGCAGCTGTTGGGGTTCTGGTCTCACATTAGCCTGGACATTTTAAGTTGATCATGTATAGGGGGGAGGGTAGACAGAGGCTATGCCTGCCAGGGCTTGGATGCTGTGGACGTCTCTCCAATAAATTCGTTTTTATTATTACCAATGTGTGCCTCAAATTAAATATGGCCGTGAGGACGACTTCTTACTGGACTAAATACACCAAGCGAACTCCAACCCCTTCATATTAACCATACTGGTGAAGGGCCTCATTTTTATGTCGAGCGTGAGTCAGCGCGCAAGCGCTGCTCTGCGAAGAGCTTTGGTAGTTCAGTACGGAGAGAAGCCCCGCCCACTCCCCCGCCCTTATTTTTCATTGGCTTGTGTGTTTGTCCTTCTAAATGCTGTCTTCTGATTCATTATGAGGCTTGTTAGCCCTCCTTAGTACGGCCATGTCGTCATGTCGTCATTTGTAACCTCCCATGGCTACTGGCCCCTTTACTTCGGTTCTTACACGGTACTGTTATTTTCGGTGTTGTAAGCACTATTTTTTTTATTGAGTTTGTCCTACTTCGGGCAGGACAACCAGGGCCAGACTGGCTACCGGGTGTTTTAGTGTGCTGCCAAGCTGGGGGCTGATTTCACTGCGGTGGGGGCTGATTTCGTTGATCGGGACCTGCGTGAGCTTCGAAATAAAGCAAAACGAATATTTTTAAGCACACGCAGGTCCCCATCAGCTGCCGAGACAATCTCGACTGCTTGTTGTTTTTACTGCTTGTTTAAAATTCCGGACGAGCATGTCACATTCCAGGTGGCACCCGGCTCACAGCCACTGGGCTTCACTTCCCACAAGTGTCTGGGTGGATTGTGACCACGTTTTACAAGTCGGACTACGCTCATGTGACACTATTCACACCTCGCCTGCCCCGTACGGTGTGCTGCTGATCCCGAACATCTACCTTTGCTGCTGCATGCTATAAAGATGCTTTTCCTCAGCTCCGCGGGATGGTTTGCTAATTCACCTGAACAAAGGTAGGCCCCGGGCCCACTGTTTACTTTTCATCACTGCCTGAACCCCGCTGAATAAGCGCAATTCTTCAGGCTCTGTTGCCTGGCTGGTGCATAGGTGCTGCGCTAAAAGAAAGGCTTGCGAAGCGCGGCGTTCGTGAAGTGGCTGCCGTGCTAATCAAACCCATAATTACAGTGACGTATCCTACGGGCACACGTCATGTGTGTGATTGACAGTGCCATAAAAGCCACTTAAAGAACTGGGATGCAGGAATCCTCCCAGTATTGTAAGATGTGTATGGCGCCTCATGATAACCCTGACAAGGACCCGAAGCCTGATGGAGTGAGCTCTGCCACTGGGTGAGGGCAGGACGAGTGCATGCCCCCGTCTTGGGATCCGTGGGGGGCGCCCTGGGGTGGTGCATGCAAGAGTGAGAAAGGGCCGGAGGTCCGTGCATGTGTTTGTATGTTGTGTAACCCTTGTCACCTGGACTGTCTTGTACCCTTCACAAAAAGTGAGAGATGGTTGCATCTCTTCACTGTATCTCGCAGCTCCAACTTACATTGCATAACAAGCTGGAAAGCCCGGACTGGAACAGTGCTGCATGGCAAGAGTGGCGTGAGCATGGAGCGCCCCGCAGATGAGCAGGAGATACATAGCAGGCAGACATGCGTCTCTTTATTATCGGGGTCAGCGAACCGATGAGTGTCTTAGCTGATGAAACACTCACATCTCTCCCGGAGGTCTCCGTTACTATGCACGTCATATTCCTAAACTATCACTCACTCAATCAATCAATCAATCTATTTGTAAAGCGCGCTATTTACCCGTGAGGGTTTCAAGGCGCTGAGGGGAGGGGTGGATGCTGCTACTGTTCGAATAGCCAGGTCTTGAGGAGTCTCCTGAAGGTCAGTAGGTCCTGCGTCCGCCGTAGGTGGAGGGGGAGGGTGTTCCATGTCTTGGCGGCGAGGTGGGAGAAGGATCTGCCGCCGGTGGTTGCTCTTCAGATGCGGGGGACAGTGGCGAGGGCTTGGTCGGCGGAGCGGAGCTGGTGGGTGGGGGTGTAGAAGCTGAGGCGGCAGTTGAGGTACGTTGGTCCAGTGTTGTGGAGTGCTTTGTGTGCGTGGGTGAGGAGCTTGAAGGTTATCCTCTTGTTGACGGGAGCCAGTGTAGGTCTTTCAGGTGGGGTGTGATGTGGCTGCGGCGCGGGATGTCGAGGATCAGACGTGCGGATGCGTTCTGGATGCGTTGGAGCCGTTTGAGGAGTTTCGCCGAGGCTCCTGCGTAGAGGGCGTTTCCGTAATCCAGTCTGCTGCTGACGAGGGCCTGGGTGACCGTCCTTCTAGTTTCGGTGGGGATCCACTTGTAGATCCTGCGAAGCATGCGGAGGGTGTTGAAGAAGGAGGAGGAGACGGCGTTGACCTGCTTGGTCATGGAGAGGGTGGAATCGAGGATGACCCCTAGGTTGCGTGCGTGGTCGGTGGGCTTGGGAGCCGTTCCTAGCGAGGTAGGCCACCAGGAGTCGTCCCATGCCGAGGGGGTGGATCCGAGGATGAGGACCTCCGTCTTGTCTGAGTTCAGCTTCAGCCGGCTGTTTCTCATCCAGTCGGCGACGGCCGTCATTCCCTCGTAGAGGTTGGTTTTGGCTGTGTGAGGGTCTTTGGTGAGGGAGAGGATCAGCTGGGTGTCGTCGGCGTAGGAGATGATGTTGAGGTTGTGCAGTCGGGCGATGTGGGCGAGCGGGGCCATGTAGATGTTGAACAGCGTGGGGCTGAGGGATGAGCCCTGGGGTACGCCGCAGATGATCTCGGTGGCTGTAGAGCGGACGCTTTTGCTTTGCTTTGCTTTCCAGTCCTCCATCCCCAGCTCTTGTGCACAAGAGCCACTTTGTTTGCTCTGAAAAGACAGAGGAGCAGAGGCTGGGGTGGATGGAGAGACATAGGCTGGGGTGGATGAGGGACAAAGAGCTGGGTGGATGGAGGGACAGAGGCTGGGGTGAGAGGCTGGGGTGGATGGAGGGACAGAGGCTGGGGTGGATGGAGGGACAGCGCTGGGGTAGATGGAAGGACAGAGGCTGGGGTGGATGGAGGGACAGAGGCTGGGGTGGGGTGGATGGAGGGACAAAGAGCTGGGTGGATGGAGGGACAGAGGCTGGGGTGAGAGGCTGGGGTGGATGGAGGGACAGAGGCTGGGGTAGATGGAAGGACAGAGGCTGGGGTAGATGGAAGGACAGAGGCTGGGGTGGATGGAGGGACAGAGGCTGGGGTGGGGTGGATGGAGGGACAGAGGCTGGGGTGGATGGAGGGACAGAGGCTGGGGTGGATGGAGGGACAGAGGCTGGGGTGGATGGAGGTACAGAGGTTGGGGTGGATGAAGGGACAGAGGCTGGGGTGGATGGTAGACAGCGGCTGGGGTGGATGGAGGGACAGAGGCTGGGGTGGATGGTGGACAGAGGCGGGGTGGATGGAGGGACATAAGCTGGGGTGGATGGAGGGACAGAGGCTGGGGTGGATGGTGGACAGAGGCTGGGGTGGATGGAGGGACAGAGGCTGGGGTGGATGGTGGACAGAGGCGGGGGTGGATGGCGGGACAGAGGCTGGGGTGGGGTGGATGGAGGCACAGAGGCTGGGGTGGATGGTGGACAGAGGCTGGGGTGGATGGAGAGACAGAGGCTGTGGTGGGGTGGATGGAGGCACAGAGGCTGGGGTGGATGGAGGGACAGAGGCTGGGGTGGATGGTGGACAGAGGCTTAGGTGGATGGATGGACAGAGGCTGGGGTGGATGGAGGGACAGAGGCTGGGGTGGATGGAGGGACAGAGGCTGGGCCGGATGGAGGGACAGAGGCTGGGGTGGATGGTGGACAAAGTCTGGGCCGGATGGAGCGACAGCGGCTGGGGTGGATGGAGGGACAGAGGCTGGGGTGGATGGAGGAGCTCGCTCCCATCGCGCCTGCGAGTGCACAGCACTGATGGCTACTGTGGGTATTGGATGGGGGGTAATCCTGCCTCTCCAGTTCTGTGTAATGGGTGATTTGCAGTGTGCTGTCTTTCTCCGCTCTCCCCCCCCCCCCCCTCTCCCCAAGTGGAGCCTCCCCACCTTTCTCCAACCCCATTACCCCTACACTGCTGAATATGATAGTCTAGCCCTAACTTGGTGCTCCCAAGTATCCCTTTTACCATTTTAGCATCTCTCTCTCTATGCGCGCACACAGACACGCATGTGCGCGTGCACCGGCACATATATCACAGTGCCTGTGACTTGTTCCCCCTCACTTTATCCTGTTCAGTCTCTCCCTCTCTCTTACGTGTTTCCTACTCCCACATCCAATTTTTCGTCTCTCTCCCTCGCAAACTCACCAATATCTTTACGCCTGCTCTTTTTAACCCCCCCCCCCCCCTTTTCCCTGTATGTTCCAATTTCGTCCTAATTTCCTCCCCTCTTCTCCTGAACTTTCCCCATCTCTCACAATCTCATATAGTTTGACCGGCTCTTCTCCCCTCCACTTCTCTCACTTCAATCTCTTGTTTCCTCCCCCATTCCTTCCACCCTGCTTCGTCAATCTCTCACACTCTCCATCTCCCCTTCCATGTATTCCAGACAGTCCAGCGAGGTGATGGAGCCCCCGACCCCTCCTCCTTTCCACTTCCCATCCGACCCCTCCTTCCCCTCGGCAGCCTCCTTTACTCCACTCTCGGTCCTCCAGTCTGATGTTTGTAAACTGTTCAGTGCATTCCTTCCACGGATCCTCACCTTCTACAATTTACCCCCAGCTGTCTTCCTTTGCTCCTGCCCTCATTTGCTGCGTTTTCGCTCAATCTTCCCCTCTAAGCTAAGAACCCTCTTCTAACTTGTGTCCTTCGAACCCTGCCTCTTGCTGCCGCCTGCTCCTCTTTTCAGCATAATTGTAGCACAATACTTCAGGTCACCAAGTACTCTTTCTCTCTTCAATGCTGAATTTTCATTAGCAACCTAAAGCATTCTGGGAAGTGTAGTCCTAGTCCACTCCAGTCGCTTTATCCCGAAAATGATGATTGGTAAAAGAAAAGGCACCAACAGCTGGAGCACTGCTTCTTGGTGACATGGAGGCCTCTGGTACTCTTACCTCAGCACCCTCAGGCCTTCCACTTACCATTCCCGACATCCTCCCCAGCTCCCCAATCCGTATGGTGGACTGAGGCAAAGGGCTGCAAGACCGGTAGAGCCTCCCCTTGATGCTTGGAGTAGGGTAGGGACTCGCATGGCAGAGTTCAGTATGACCTTGAGTATTAATTTGAATTTATTTATTTATGCGGTTAGTAAAAACCATTACAAAATGCAACATATTTAAAAGAAAAAGGAGCAGCATTTGGAAGTATAAGACAATAAATATTTGTTCAAAAAATTGTTAAAATCTCCCTTTGTTTTTGTTTATAAAATAAGACAATGGTTATAAAAACCTTAGTGGGCGACGCAAATCGAAAGTTCGATGATTCTATATTGGCCAAGCGTCCACGGCACTGGCCCACCCTTTTAGAGCGCTCCGAAGGTTGCGCCTCCCTCGGCGTGTGGAGAGTTGCCCTTCAATAGTATACGTGTATGGTAAATAAATTTCCCAAAGCTGGCCATGTGCTTTACAATGTCCAAAGTGTAAAGTTGTTGGACTGCCTCTTTTGCTGTTCGAGTGCCCAATTGGAGGAGGACCGGTCTAAGGCAGATTCTGCAGACTGACTGAAGGACTGGACAGCAGAATAGAATATGGGCCAACGATTCTCGTTTGTAATTGCAAAGGCGGCACTCCCTTGTCCCCGGCCTTATATTCACAGTTGGATATAGTTCTATTAAAGGGAGAGGGTGTAGTCTGGCAGCTAAAATCCTATGTAGGGCTTGCCTCCCCACGGCCTGCGTGAGATGAGGTTTCTGACTGGTCCGTGTGTGTGGGAGACTTTGAGTCTCGTGACAGCCTCTGGCTGCCAGGGATTCCTTGTCCAAAATGTGGGATCGTAGACGCAATTGCTTTTTTATTGTTGCTTTAATGATGGCGTAGTTGGTGATGTTAGGGTCCCAGTTCTCTATAGCGAGCTGCAGGAGATCTTCAGCTAAAGCCAGACAGGCAGACCATGGGTTGCCGGATTGTAGAAAAATCGATTTTGAAACGGCCTTCATAGTGTTTGTAGGGGCCGCTGTGGTTAAAAAGTAGTATTTCGCGAGAGTCGCCAGTTCTTCTAGCTTTTGTTGATTGAGGTCAAATTCCAGACAAATTAAAGTGTTCCTGGTGCAAGCTGGTAAACGGAATAGCTTTTTGTAGGCAGTGCAGTGTATTTTTTCCAGGTCCTGCGCAAATTTCCCTGGGAATGCCTGTTGCGCATAGTTAAGGGATGGTAAAAGTTTGGCCCTCAAGACTCTTTGTATAGCAGTTGTTGTTGGGCTATCCAAAGTTGCGTATAGTTTGCAAAGTGCATAGGTGGCCATTTTCCCCTTCTGCTGCAGTTTGTGGAGATGCACCCGTGGGTGACCCGATTCGCTGATCCAGACCCCAAGATAATTATAGGATTGGACACAGTCCAGGGTCAACAAGCCCAACCGCCACTTTGCCACTTTTTGTTCAGATGATGGCCGAAGATCACTATCTTAGACTTAGTTGGGTTGGCGACCAGCTTGTTCTGAGCATTATATAGCGAAAGGGCAGTAAGCGCTTTTTGGAGGCCTATTTTGGTATGGTCGAGGAGGACCATGTCGTCGGCGTACTGCAGCAGCTGTATCTTTGTGAGGCCAATCCTGGGCGTGGCCAAAGTGGCTCCATGCAGAGCCCGGCCCATGTCTGCGGTATACAGATTAAAGAGCATCGGGGCCAGAACACACCCCTGCTTTAGTACCCGATCCGTGATAATGTTTTCTGCGGCGGACTGACTGGTAAGTTTGACCCTGACCCAAGTTCGTGAATATAGTGATTTAATGGCTTGTAATAAGGGTGGGCTGATGTTCCAACGTACCAATTTCTGCCAAAGGATAGAACGGTCTACCCCGTCGAAGGCTGCTGAGTAGTCGATGAAACAGGCAAAAAGCGGCGGGCTGCAGTGGGACGCCGCTTTATGGGCTAGATATGACAGGGCGATGATGTTATCAACGGTAGAGCCCCCTGGTCTAAATCCGGTCTGATAGAAGGGCAGAAGACCTTCCGTCTTGACCCAGTCCACTAGTTCCGCCAAAAGAGAACTTGCATAGGCCTTGCCCTCGATGTCCAGGGGAGCAATCATTCGGTAGTTCCTAGGGTCAGTATTTGGACCTTTTTAGGTCTCGCCTAGGCAGCGCGCATGCGCTGTCTCTCCGAGACATCTAGTAATCCATATGGGTGTTGAAACTCTGCCCATTGCTTGTTACTTTCTCGTGGCTTGCGATTCGTTAACTTGTGCATTTTGTTTGTTATCAGCCTCATTATTGGCTCTTCATGCCATACGTAACTTCCGTTCATTCCGGAAGCAGCACGGCCTAACTTCGGTATCCTTAAGCTTACACAGCGTAATTGTATTTTTTTTAAAATAGTGCGCATTAACATGCGCGCACATCCCGGCCGCCGAACGCAGTCCCGGACTCACCCCTCCCCGCCCCCACTGCTTCCTTGTTTACTGAGCGCCCTGTTTAACAAGCGCCCGTTGTGCGCTTTTATGTAATGGCGGACGCGCCACTTTGTTTAACAAGTGCCCATTGTGCGGTTTCGTATTTCCGATCTCTCCCCGCCGCTCACAGTTCACTGAATCTCCCACCTCCCACGCTGTTCCAAGAACAACACCTCCCGCCTCTCTCAGCTTCTTTGCAGTTTGTAATTATTCTGTGATTGGGCCACTAACTGGTTTACAGCTTAAGCTGGCGGCATGTAAGTTTTAATTGCTATTTCTTCTAACCCCCTCCCATTCCCCTGCCCTCCATTTTCATTATTTAAATGTGTCGCAAAGCACTTCCAGCGCGGCACACCGCGCTGTCAAGGATCTTCTGGCGCCCGTTTCACATGGGTGCAGTTTCTCTTTCTTTTCAGTGCGAGGCAGCTCTGAAAACAACCTCGCCTTCCTTTTCAGAGGAGGGCTTGTTATCTAGACTCTGCATTTTCTTTGGCGCTGTTCCGGGGAGATGAAGAGATAGAGGCCGCTTGCCTTGCACGGGAACAGATGGTTTGATAAATGTCACGCTGCTGGACACCAGGTAGAGGCACTTGCCCTCTTCATCCGTCCTCAAAACCGCTGTTCGGCTCGGTGCTGTCCCCCGCAGCTTCTCCATGCAACTCACAAACAGTTTAAGCTGGTAAAGGATGCATTGACTTCTCTGTAGTGTGGTGCACCAATAGCACCACACTACTCCCCAGCTGCAAAAATAGGTGCGCTGCTGGTTTCTTTTTCTCCGCGTGTGTTTTTATTTTTTTCAGATACATCCTCCTTCAATGCTTTCCAGCCACTTGGCTTAATGTTTATTTAATCCGTGAAGTGGGCGCGTTGTTTATAAAAGTAAGGCACTCGCCCGCTTCTTTTGACGTCAAAACCGCTTTGCGACATACTTTATAATCACTTTCTTCTTAACTATAAATTGTTGTCTGCCTCTGTGCTCGGAAGCAAGAAGTTTGGATTATTTATTATCTACTTACCCAAGCACGAATTAACCAGTCCTTGCCACTGCGCAAGTGCCAGAAGTTGCAGGCTTTTCAGGGCTTGTCTCTTATCAGCCCGGGCTGCGTAAAGCCACTCTCCTGAGATGACATGGACAGCCTCAGTAACTGACTGCAGCCTGGGTGCCTTGGGATTTAGCCCTTTGCTGCCTGAAGCTGTTTTGCAATTAGTAAGGATGCCAATGCAAAATGCACCCCGCCTCTTCCCAAGTTGCCAGAGGGTAGCGTAGGATCAGCAAGCCTCAATGACCCCACTCAAGGTTGTGATGAGCTGAAAAAAGATGTGGTTAAATGGCATCCAAGAGCGAAATTGTTAAAGACACTAACACACAGGCTGTTGCTGTGAATGACATAGAGGGGCAGGTTCGATTAGCATCTGCAGGGCAATCACTCAATGGTTATATAACAAAACCGCTGATTATGATATTGTATGCCTCTTGGGTGTGAGCAGTAAGTTTTAATTGCTATTTCTTCTAACCCCCTCCCATTCCCCTGCCCTCCATTGTCATTATTTAAATGTGTCGCAAAGCACTTCCAGCGCGGCACACCGCGCTGTCAAGGATCTTCTGGCGCCCGTTTCACATGGGTGCAGTTTCTCTTTCTTTTCAGTGCGAGGCAGCTCCGAAAACAACCTCGCCTTCCTTTTCAGAGGAGGGCTTGTTATCTAGACTCTGCATTTTCCTTGGCGCTGTTCCGGGGAGATGAAGAGATAGAGGCCGCTTGCCTTGCACGGGAACAGATGGTTTGATAAATGTCACGCTGCTGGACACCAGGTAGTTTGAACAACTCCGGTTCAACTCCGAAGACCATGTGCATAAATATTTGCAGGCGCGAGTGGGACTGAATTTAGCACGACTTCACTCAAGCCTCAAGATAAAAGGTGTATTTTTACTTACAAACCAAATAAGCACGTTCCACTGTTTTCCATTTTTAGGTCTCGCCTACGCAGCGCACATGCGCTGCATAGGAAAAAGACCTTTTGGAATCGCTTCGGCTTTTCAGCCAAAAACGTGCACGCGTTCCTTTGCCTTCAATGGCAACGCGTGCACGTTTGGCGATTCACTTGCGGGAGCGAGCGGCGCCATACGGTAGCAATTATCGCTCCTGGCGCCGCTCGCTCCCGCAAGGGAATCGCGCAGGCCCCCTCCTCTCCCCTCCCTCTGCTGCCGTGCGAGGCGCGCGTGCTTGTTATTTATTGAGTTTTCCATGCGATATGTTTAATGTGCACCGGCGCTTTCATTACTATTACTTTTGCATTGCCATTTATGTGCACGGCCGCCCCTGTGCTTTGTTTGCTGCAACGCTTTTCAGCATAAGTCCTGCACTTCACCCTGAGGCACTTTGTGCTGTTTCTCGATCTGCTTACACTTAGATTGCGGCGGCACAGACCCGATTACTAAAATAAATAAGGGGTAGAGGCACGTATTTGTACGTGTTCGGTGCATCCCTTTCAGCCTGTGTTCTGTTACCAGCCTGCAGCGAGGTGCTACGGTGGCCGGTCCCATCGATAAAATGCACAAACACACATTAGTTCAGACCTGTTAGGCTAATAAGTAGAACGGGAGCGTCTGCCAGGCGAGCACTTTTATCAGATGGCTGCCCACCGCTCTGATGCAACTAATCGTTTAAAGCGCTGCTCTCCTTAACACGCGCAGCTTCTCTACCCTTTCTCTACAAGGACTGACTGCAGTTGCTGCTCTGTCGGTTCCCCAGAGGTCCTGTCCATTGCAAAAACAGAAGCTCTGCCAACAGCTTCTGCCTTGTTTCCCAAGAATAATCGAAACCAGTATCTGGAGAGCACAGATCCTTTTCGAAAGCCTGCCAGCTAACCTTCCAGTAACTTCTTCAGCAGTGGCACGCAAACAACTCTTCGATCTGAAGTGCACTTTTAGGAGCTGGCCTCTGATTTGATTTGCAGCAATTTTCATTTTTATTACATAAAAACCTAATTGCTTACCCATTGAACTTTTACCAAAGCAACACTGTAGTTGTTTCCCTTCCTCTTAACTTGAAGTCGCGTTGTAACCCCTCTTTAAAAGCAGTAACGCTGGCCTTTGAAAGGGTGTGATTACCTGCTTTCTATATTCGTTTTTACTATGGCTGGTAACGTCTCCCTGGTCCGTGATACAACACAGCTGACATTGGAGGTCTGGCGAGAATCCCAGAGGCACTTGTTCTCGAGCCGATGCAGAAAGCAGGTTTGCCCCTCCGTCATGGAGTTGCCATGTGGACAACGGTCGAGTTATTGTCTGCTTTGATTCTCTGAAAGTAAGAGCACAGTATAATTCATGTTTTCCATTCTTTCCTTGTTCTCTTCTGCCTTGTGGCACTAATCAATCTTATGAACATGGAACAATGATACATGCAATTATTAATGCTAGGTTCTTCAGCAGGTAGATTGTTTAGTGGAACTGAATGCACAGACCTTAGATTGGGCATTAAAAGACTTCCAAACATTGACGATTTAGGTCTCACATTAGCGAAAATTTGAGGTATTGGCATTGTAAATTATTTGTGTTTTTAAAATCTGCAAGCAGTGCGTAAACACGCACTTTGTACTTATAGTCCTTGCTTTTCGTAGGCACAAAGTGCGTGTTTACGCACCGCTTGCAGATTTTAAAAACACATAAATAAAAAGGCATTGTAATTCACATTGCCAATAGCTCAAACTCTCGCAAATGCGAGACCTATTGCATTGCAAATGCTTGTTATAGTCTGTTATTTTCACACTGTTGCCCCCCTCCCCGGCATCACTTACTAATCAGCCAGAACTAGCATTGTAATTTGGAAGAGGCATCTGTTGCACTGCGCTGTGCACACATTTGTTTTTCGTTTTACTGTACCCTCGGGCAGAACTTCATTACCTCTTGTGCACTAGAAACACAGTTTGCCCACGGTCGAGCTTGCCTCCGGTTGTAAAATTATGTTTATATATGCCGCAAGACTTTAAAAAATGGAGGGCATTAATAATGCGTTTTCCAAATCAGTTACCGAAATTGCATATTGTTTTAAAGCTTCCGCCCATCCCTACCGTCCCCCCATGTTTAAAAAGTAGGCTCCATTGTGTTTTCCAATCCATAGTTATGACATTTTGCTGGAATGTATGTCTTAATTTCCCCCACTACCCCCCACCCTTCCTTGCCCTACGTCATCAAAAAAGCCTTAGGTCGCAAAATGTAATGAGGAGAGTCCATTGATGGAGGCCAGAAAAGCCGTTCCACTTTACCAAATGGTAAGGTTAATCAGTCCGGCCTGCATACTTCTCCACGCTAGCTCTATTAATAATAGACATCCAGGCCTTGGTAATGCATTCCCTGGTCCAGCGCAGTCAGCCATTTCCCAGGGATTAGGTGGTTTTTAATGGGTCTAGGTGGCATTTAATGTAGAGAAAATGTCCAGCCCTGCTAAAGCTTTCACAACTAAGCATCCACAATTAAAGGTATTAGCACAATATTTACTGCTCCCCCCCCACAAGCCCCCCGCACGGCTGTGAGAGGTGGTAGGGGTAATAGGGAAGCTTGAGTTTATAGACCAGATATCAGCTGGGAGGTGGCAGCCTGCACCCTTATCCTTGGCGCTACTGCAATGCCCAAAAAGAAACAAACGGTTTCCAGCCCATCATAATCTATGGAAATTTACACATAATTTCGGTTTATTTGTTCTTCCACTTGTGGGACTTTCTGTTTGTGTTTCTGACTTTAAAATGTTTTCTGTGCCTTAAAATGTTAATTTTTTTTGCTTTATTAACCACCCCACTCTCCAGACCCCTGCCACAGGATTCTGTTGACGTACTCACACACCCTTATTCTTTAAAACAAATGTGGGTTTGTAAAATAACTTAGCTAATTTTTCGTTATCTGATTCACTAATAGGAAGTACTTTTATTTAGGTGCCTTTCTGTGTGTTCTGCCCCAGTCTAAGTATATTTCCCTGTTTAGTCATTTACAGACATTACTACAATAACAATAGAACTGTGTGCCTCAGTGCCACCAATGTATGTTTGCAGTTCTTCTTCCGTTGCCCTAGCTGCTCTACTCCGGTTTTAGTTTTGCTTACTTGCCCCCTCCTCTCCTAACTTCTGCTTACTGTTTCATAATCCCTACCCTCATTTAGCATCTCGTTTTTAGCACCAGCTGAGTTTCTTTCTTGTGTGCCAAAGTCTTCTTCCCTACTCACTCGTCTGCATTATTATGAAGCCATTCTCGTTCTTATCTGGAACAATTAACACCACCCCACCTCACTCTGCTCTTCTCCTCCTCAATCTCCTTCCTTGTGCTTCACGCTGCTGTTCTCTGCCTCAATCTCCTTCCTTGTGCCTTACGCTACTCTCCTCCTCACTCTCCTTCCTTGTGCCTCCAGCTACTCTTCTCACTCTCCTTCCGCATGCCTCATGCTGCTGTTCTCCTCTCTCTCCTTCCTTGTGCCTCACGCTGCTCTTTTCCTCACTCTCCTTCCTCATGCCTCACACTGCTGTTTTCCTCTCTCCTCCGTTGTACCTCCTGCTGCTCTTCTCCTCGCTCTTTTTTCCCTGTACCTCCTGCTGCTCTTCTCCTCACTCTCCTTCCTTGTACCTCCTGATGCTCTTCTCCTCACTCTCCTTCCTTGTACCTCCTGCTGCCCTTCTCCTCGCTCTCTTTCCTTGTACCTCCTGCTGCTCTTCTCCTCGCTCTCCTTACTTGTGCCTCCTGCTGCCTCTCCTCCTCGCTCTCCTTCCTTGTGCCTCCTGCAGCTCTTCTCCTCGCTCTCCTTACTTGTGCCTCCTGCTGCTCTTCTCCTCGCTCCTCTTCCTTGTGCCTCCTGCTGCTCCTCCTCCTCGCTCTCCTTCCTTGTGCCTCCTGCAGCTCTTCTCCTCGCTCTCTTTCCTTGTACCTCCTGCTGCTCTTTTCCTCGCTCTCCTTACTTGTGCCTCCTGCTGCTCTTCTCCTCGCTCCTCTTCCTTGTGCCTCCTGCTGCTCTCCTCCTCGCTCTCCTTCCTTGTGCCTCCTGCAGCTCTTCTCCTCACTCTCCTTCCTTGTATCTCCTGCTGCTCTTCTCCTCGCTCTCCTTCCTTGTACCTCCTGCTGCTCTTCTCCTCGCTCTCCTTCCTTGTACCTCCTGCTGCTCTTGTCCTCACTCTAATTCCTCATGCCTCACACTGCTGTTTTCCTCTCTCCTCCGTTGTACCTCCTGCTGCTCTTCCCATCGCTCTTTTTTTCCCTGTACCTCCTGCTGCTCTTCTCCTCGCTCTCCTTCCTTGTACCTCCTGATGCTCTTCTCCTCACTCTCCTTCCTTGTACCTCCTGCTGCCCTTCTCCTCGCTCTCTTTCCTTGTACCTCCTGCTGCTCTTCTCCTCGCTCTCCTTACTTGTGCCTCCTGCTGCTCTTCTCCTCGCTCCTCTTCCTTGTGCCTCCTGCTGCTCTCCTCCTCGCTCTCCTTCCTTGTGCCTCCTGCAGCTCTTCTCCTCGCTCTCTTTCCTTGTACCTCCTGCTGCTCTTCTCCTCGCTCTCCTTACTTGTGCCTCCTGCTGCTCTTCTCCTCGCTCCTCTTCCTTGTGCCTCCTGCTGCTCTCCTCCTCGCTCTCCTTCCTTGTGCCTCCTGCAGCTCTTCTCCTCGCTCTCCTTCCTTGTATCTCCTGCTGCTCTTCTCTTCGCTCACCTTCCTTGTACCTCCTGCTGCTCTTCTCCTCGCTCTCCTTCCTTGTACCTCCTGCTGCTCTTGTCCTCGCTCTCCTTCCTTGTACCTCCTGCTGCTCTTCTCCTCACTCTCCTTCCTTGTACCTCCTGCTGCTCTTCTCCTCACTCTCCTTCCTTGTGCCTCATGTGGTTCTTTGCCTCACTCTCCTTCTTTGTACCTCCGGCTCATCTTCTCATCATTCTCCTTCCTTTTGCCTCATGCTGCTCTTTTCCTCCTCAATGTCCTTCCTGATACCTCATGGTACTCTTCTCCTCACTCTTCATCCTTGTGCCTCACGCTGCTCTTCTCCTCACTTTCCGTCCTTGTACCTCCTGCTGCTCTTCTCCTCACTCGCCGTCCTTGTGCCTCACGCTGTTCTTCTCCCCTCCCTCTCCATCCTATTGCCTCACGCTGTTCTCCTCCCCACTCTCCTTCCTTGTGCCTCACACTACTTTTCTCCTCGCTCTTCTTGCTTGTACCTCCTGCTGCTCTTCTCCTCACTCTCCTTACTTATGGTTCATACTGCTCCACAACTAACTATCCCAATACAACACACATAATTCCACTACACACCACATACATACAACTCCATAACACATAGGTAAAACACATTCCCATTTACAGCGCCAAAAACTCTAACTCAAATAAATGCGAGACCTATTGCATTTTCAATGCTTGTTTATATATTGGTTGCAACAGTGAACCCCTCCAAGAGTCTGGGACATCCCCCAGGAGCCTACATTCTGCATATAGCTGCGCCAAGGTATCCGACAAGAAATATGTGTCCACCCTGAAGAGGGAGCCTGGTAGACCGTTGGGGCCAGGGGCTCCGTTCTGTCGTATCTTTTTTAGAATTAAGCGGAGCTCGCCTTTGCATGGGAGAATTGAGCCGGCTGGAGGGACTACTGGCTCTGCTAGGATGTTTCTGAGTCCCTCCTCGGGTGTTGTAGCATTAATTCTGCGGGATGCCATTCGGGTCGTCGGTGTACAGTCTATTGACATGGGCTACCCAGGTGGCTGCGTCAAGGGGGTTAGCTCGGTTGGAGGTCCTGTGAAATAGTTGGTTTAGGTATTGCCAAAATTCTTGTGATTTGCGCGGCGCCAACAGGTCGAAGATCTTCACCCATTTTCCCTATGTGAGTTCATGTTTTGCCTTCCATACCTGTTGTGAGTGATTTTTTGCTGCTAGTTTAAGTTCCTTTTTAGCGGTCTCTGACCTGGTTCTTTGATAGGCCCTTCGTTTGGCCTTTAGATGTTTCGTGCCTTGTTTTACCGCTGGAACATGACCGAGAACGTGTGTTGGGTTTAGGGGGCTGCAGTATGTGGTGTTCCCCCGCAGCAGTGTGGCTAGTCCGAATGTGAGTTTATCCCATTCCCTTATACGACCCCAATTATTAGGACCGGTCTGCCATCCGATCCATGTTGTTTTCCATGAGGCAAATTCATTAATTGACTTTGCCCCCCATTTAATCCTTCTAAGGAGCCTGTGCTGTTCGTCCCCCTGGGATGCTCCAATGCAGTGGCGGGTATAGCGGATGTCCGCTGTGATGGTTAAGTGCAAAATTAACACGGCGTGGTCACTTTCACTCTGTGGAAACACTTCGAAGTTTAGCATATGTTTTTGTAGCCTCTCACCTAATAGAATATAGTCTATCGTGGTCTGATTAGTGAGGTAGGTGTGTGAGATACCCATGGCTTGGACTTTGTGGATAGGGAGTGCGTGGTGTCCAGACTGTATGCCCGCATGAAGCTGTTAAATCTCCCAGCGCACCCCGCGGAATGACTTTCTGATTCGTCCTCTCCTATTTTGTGCATGTTAAAATCCCCAAGGATGATGGGTTCCATAGAAGCAAACTGTGTGAGCAATAACTCAATCTGAGCAATCAGCTGAAAAAGCTTGTCCTTAGGGGCTGGCCCGTGAGGGTTGTAGTATACGTTGATAACAAGTAGGGATAGTGGGCCCTCGCCCGTGTTAAGGCCTTTGAGGGTCCCGGCCAGGAACATGTCCGAGGCGTTCTTTATCTCGGTAAAATGGACTTTCAAGGCATGTTTGATGTATATGGAAATGCCCCCCGCAGGTCTCCCAAATATGGTACCTTTGATTGCGGGCTTAAAGTATTCCGCATAACCTCTTATTGGAGTGGACGTGGTTGACCACGTTTCTTGAACGCAGATTAAATCAGCCCCTGCGAGGAGAGTGGTCGCCGAAGTACTTTGCAGAACCTTGGTCATCCCTGCCACATTCCAGGTCATAATGCTTAGTAATTGGGTGTTGACAGAGGGGGGTCTGAGCCGAGCAGAGCTGTTACTTGAGGCGAAACATACCTTTGACAATCTGGGCCCCTTACTTGGTAAGGGCCTGAGATTTGTTGGCCAAGTTGGTAGCGACCCAGCCCCAATAGGCCGAGTTTGGGGAGGGTGGGGGGCAAAAGGGGGGGTATATTAGATATGGAAGTAACCTGTCTCCCCCCGCAAGGCCCGTCAACCCTGCACTGAATGTTCAAGTTTGCTTGTGCAAGGGAGCCCTCCCCACAGCAAATCGCCTTCAGAAAGCTAACGGTAGGGAGGTTCTTAGTAGTTGCCTGGAGGATAAATGGGTACTTTTCCTGTTCCAACGTCCGCACGTCGATCCCCCATTCTGCAAATTGTTCTTTTTCCATGAGGACTCTGTCGGCGATGTCCGCATTGGCCCAATGTTACATTGGTTTGTTCTTTCCCAGGTTGTGAAGGCAGGGAGGTGAATTGGACCCTGACAATGTCCCCGGTTGAGATGTGGGAGAGTGTCTGTGTGTGGTGAAGGAGTGTCAAAATGTTTGTTCTATTAAGAGAATCATGATTGCCCTTTGAGGTATAGCTTGGAGTCATACTTGTTTTTGGTGAGTGGCCCCCTCCCAAAGTTCCCGTGGGGGGCCTGATTGTCCCTACACTGTGCAGGGGGCGTTGTGTGATGAGAGACGTGCCCGCATTGGTCGACATGGGCTGGGGGGCTTTCAGGAGTACCGGAAGGTCTCAAGTTCCGACCCATTCTTTGATTTTGAAGGCACAGTTCTATTTGGGGCGGCGTTGGGCTGATGGAAGTAACCCGTTGTTTGACCTTGTGCATTGCCCGGGCAGGTTGTTAAATTCCCTCCATCCCTGGTGATGTTCTGGGTGCTGGTGGGGGAGGATAAAGTCAAGCCATTGGGCTGGGGAGAATGTACCGTTGGTTGGCCTAGTACATTCCCTGGGCAAGCTGTTAAGTATCCTCCATGCCTGGTGTAATTCTGGGTGTCGTTCTGGGGTCTAGTGGGGGAGGTTGGAGTCCAGGTGGGAGGCCAGATGGTTGCGGTGTTCCCGGTCGCCAGCATCTCTGCTGGATCAGCGCTTTGTGGGCCGGACGTCCCGTCGTTGATGGCATTTGAGGTGGAGGTGGCTGACTGTCTTCTCTGATTCATTGTTGACGCGAGCCCTCCTATGTCTGGCCCCCCAGACATATGGCACCTCGAGTTCTTAGAACCGTCCCCTGCCGCTTCTTTCACTACTGAGGACTGGTTGAATCATTGCATGTTCTGTAGAATTGGGGCAAGTGGGAGTTTACTATTAGACTTTTTGCAAAATATTGAAAAAAATGGCTGGTTGTTTCCCGGCTCATTTGTCTGATTGACTACTGGATTTGTTTGTTCTGTGGCCGTAATATTGCGCTGGCGATTTCTTAGTGCTAGACTCCTGGCTTGCTTCTTTTATTTTTTGAGGCGTTTCTTCTCTCTCTGAGTTATTGGCGGGGCGGCCTGGGTAGTTTCCGACCGACTGGTGGACCTTATGTAGGAGAGTAGGATCTGCTCTTATGGTTACCCCCACTTTTTGCTGATGTTACACTGTTTTTCGACTTTAGTCTGGCTGGGTCCCTGCTAACCAGGACCCCAGCCTAGCTGCTTCCTCTCTAAATTGATTCCATGTACCTTAGGTACACTCCAGATTGGATTCTGGGGTACCCTTATAAGTCCCTAGTATATGGTATACTATGTACCCAGGGCATAGGTACCCCAGAGGCCTACCAGGGGCTGCAGCATGTATTATGCCACCCCTGGGAAGCCTTCCAAAATGACACTACAGGACTGCTACTGCAGCCTGAGTGAGGTGGTGCATGCACTCCTTACTGAGATATAGGTTCACTATATCTCACCCTTTCACTGCACATATAAACCTATCAGTCACCCCTATGGCAGGCATTATCAATCCTGAAGGCAGGGTGCTTGGTTTTATGTGAGAGGGTGCCCATGCATGAGCAGAGCCCCTCTGCAGCCTTCGTAATCTATTCTCCGGGGTTGTCTGTGATGCAGCCTGACCATATACTCTTAAGTGCATTATAACCTCGCGGTAAATGCTAACTTTGGGATGGCTGCACGGAAACATGTCGTGTTTGGTGTCAAACACCTTGGAATCCTACCCCCATACCAGTAACTGGTGTGGGAGTATGATCCCACCCTTCTAGAGGAGAGACATGACAGCACCGGTATACCCGGTACCAGCTAACAGAGCCCTGGCATCACAAAATGGATGCTGCCAGACACAGACACAAGTCTGGCCTCCTGCTGCTGACTGAAACTCCGGCAGGGGAGGCCTGGACAATAGGTTTCCTGTCACAGGGAGGTGTTATCACCTCCCAGACAGGCTTTAGTGGATTGGGGCTGGGTGGGTGCACTCCAAGAGTGCTTTAAAGTCTGCACTGGGGGCACATTTGGTGTCCCTGTGCATAGTCCAGCTCAAACCGGTTGCAGGGACTATCAGCCCCTGCTCTGGCGCAAAACTGGACAAAGGAAATGGGTGTAGCCACCCCTCTTTCCAAATAGGTGGGTCCCCTGAGTTAGTCCAACCCCTTCCTTGGGTATAAAGAAGGAACAACTGACTACAGAACTTTAGATATCCCTGGATGAAACTCTGAAACTGAATCCTGGAACTTTGACGATCTACACGACGCTAGAGGACTGAAGAATCTCCCTTGGAGTAAAGGAGTTACTCCCCTGCTTGGCAGGCACCAAAGACGCAACAGTCCGGTTTGCATCTCTGAAGCTCCTGAGGACTCCGAAGAATTTTGCAACACAGGAGGTGGGTTCCCATAGTCTCTGGGGTTGATCTGTTCGCTCAGCAACTCTGAGGCCTATATCCCTCGTGGAGACCGTGCAACTCGAACCCCTGGACACCGCGACGATTTGCAGAAGCATTAGCTTTGAGGTAACCTCTGCAGCTGAGCTTTGGGTTACTTGTAGCCCTGACCCCGAGCAAAATTTGCACTGAAGAATGCCTGCCTACACTCCACGAGTGTTCTGTTGTTGTAGTGAGCCTCAGCAAGGCCTACCAGTGCTTAGGGGTTCTCCCTTCTCTGCACAGAGTCCTCAGACACTTAGGAAGAAGTTGGCACAGAAACTGGAAATAGAAAAGACAGAGTTTATTAAACCTCATGAGGTGGAGCTAACATTCGCACATCACCCTTCAGTAATGCATGAAGTAGCACACTGAATGGAAGGATCCTGGTCCTTTTATACCCACACAGGGGCTCAAATGAAGGCGGTACTAACACAAATGCTGGTTTTAGGTACATATAAGGTCATACAGAGAATGCACAGTCGACAAGTGGGTGGAGCTAACAGTTTCTACTTTTAGTAGACACATCCTGACATTTATAAACTCGGAACAGCTGCAAGCTCAACTGAGCATGTGCAAAGCAAGAGGAACTAAATATAACTTGTCTCTAGGCAGATTTCAAGAGCAGTTGACAGGAAGGTAGGACAGAGCACATGGCGAGCACATGGTAGCACATGGCAGCCAAAATGGCTGCCAGAAATACAAAATGGATTCCACAAAGCGGACAATTTAGCCTCTAAATACAGGCTGTCTTCAGTTAATGCTTAACTTAAATGCTGCCAAATTACAACAGACGACCCTTTCAGCATTGGCTGAAGACATTCGTTTATCTGGGGTAATCTAGATATTCATCCCGTACATCTATTAACATTATTTCGGCCACCTCTTTATTCAACATTTGTTGGGCCTTTGTTTCAGCAACGTTCCCTCTGGCAGGTATACAAGCAGAGATGCAAATGGAGCAAAGCATTGGACCACATTGGATACATACGCAGCATGTAAAAAATATTGTAATTATTACACACAGGATAGTCAGTAGCTTCCAGCCCCAAGCAGAAACAAGAGTCCAAAACCATCCAGCAAAAGTCCAAGTTCCAGTCTCTGGATGAATTTCTGCAGCAATCTTATGCAATTTTGATATTGCGTCATATACTGAAGGTGAGTGATCTGGTATGAATACACAACAGCTGCTACCGATGATGCGACATGCACCACCTCGATCAGCCAAAATCACGTCTAGCACCATCCTATTCTGGAGTGCTACAATCCTTGCAATCTGTAGTTCCTCTGTAATGTTCCCAAGTGCCATAGCTGTCTGATTAGTAACAGCTTCCACAACACGAGTCAGTCGTCGGATTTTCCTGCTGTTTAATGCAGCACCCACAAAGAAAAATAAGCCCAAGTTGAAATCAACATATTGTTGTAGGGTAGTGTCGGTTTGGTCAACTTCATCCATACTTATTGTCCTCTTATTTCTGTTTTTGGAAATGTCATTGTACAGTTTAAAATCACGGTGATACAATGCAGGTGCCAGAAACACAGGGGGCAACAGAAAAGATACATAGCAGATTCCTGACCACCCAACAGGTAATTGATAATATCCGTTATTTCCACACACAAAATACGTGTTATGCGAGGCTGTGAAAGTGCTCTTATTGGCACCTTCAATGGTCAGCATTACAGTACACTCGCTCCTCCCCACTGGAATTCTTCCAACACTACAAATACACAAATCTGCTTTAGCTTTTGTCACAGAAATCACAAAAGGTCCAATGTTCTTTATTATTCTCACATTTGTGAAAACATATGGTGTTGAAATATTGTCCGGTTGATACTCTTCCCATTCCCATTTAGTCCCTTTGGCTTGTGGATAACCTTCTTTATTTTGATAACATACTTTATTAAGTTGAAAAATAATCCCACCTACTGAAGGCTTTCCATATGCAAACAAGAGCGCATACCAAGCTTGACAAGAACCATTGTGAGAAAATGGAAGAGGAATAAAAGGTGTTCCTCCTTTCTTTTGATGTGCAGGTATCATCCCACACACCCAACAGTTGGTAGTATTCGTAGCATTGTGAGTATGGTGCAACATCTGGATAAAAGTATTGTTCAGGTAATATTGTCGATGCTTTTGCTCATGGTAAGGAAGAGTAAAGTAGTGGTGTTCCACGGGTACTGGCGTAGTGGCAACAAAAAGCTGTCGAACAGGAGCCACCTTCTCGATGTACCACGTAATTGCTGCCATAGCCACCATAGCAACAACAAACCCTACAGCACAAATTTTTTTTTTTTTCATTTTAGCAGCAGTAATGATTGATCTTTCTGAAAACTTGTTGAAAACAGTCGTTGGAGCTCTTCTCCCTGGGCAGCCGCTGATTTCTTCACCATGGGCCAAAGTGGGTGTCACTACACTAATACAGGGCTGATCCCCCTCCCCTTGCCACAATGGCTCTCCGTTTCACTAACCCAGGGTGGTAGCTCAACCAGTCTTTTTCAAAACTGCAGATCCTTTCCTCGGTCTTAATTGATATCTGGATACTCCAGTGATTGTGTGGTCCGGGAAGACTTCCGCAGATTCGTCAGGTGAGATAGCTTGGCCTTTCTCCGTCTCCAGAATCTCTCGATGGTCGGTCAACACAGCAGGTTCCACCAAGGCAGGCGACACGCGTTTGCAGTGTGTGCTGTGGATCCAATTCTTTCTGTTTGTCACTCGAACTGCTGTTCTTGTCGCAAGGAGCACCTGCTCTGGTCCTCGCCACCTTGGCTCCAAGCTGTTCGATCTGTCAAAGACCTTGACCATTACATGGTCACCAGGACGGAGTTCGTGGGCCTCACCTGTAGATCTGTCAGGAAGAGCTTCTCGAACCTGTTGATGAATAGAAATCAAACTGTCGGTTAACTGTGCCAAATAATCATTCATCAGAACACAAGGAACATCATGTATGGGGCGTGGCTTAGGAATTCCCCAAATGTTCATTGGTCTCCCAAACACCACCTCATAGGGGGTAAGACCTGATCGTGAATGTGGCACCGATCTTATGGACAACAATGCCAAAGGTAGGGCATCTGGCCACTTTAGAGACGTGGAAGCCAGTATTTTCGCCAACTTTGTTTTTAGAGTAGCGTTATACCTTTCCACCAATCCTGCTGATTGCGGGTGGAAAACTGTATGGAATTTCTGTTTGATCCCTAATCCTTTCAGGACATGCTCAACAACTTGCCCAATAAAATGAGGTCCATTGTCACTCCACAAATGTTTACAAACACCGTATCTAGGGAAAAACTCCTTTAGAAGCACCTTTGCTGTGGTGAGAGCAGTATTATCCTTCGTAGGGTATGCCTCTATCCATTTGCTAAAGGCACATACCACCACTAGGACATATTTCAGATTATTGCAGCGTTCGAGTTGGATGTAATCCATCTGCAAAACTTCAAAAGGTGCGGTTGGTGTAGCAAACCCTCCTGTAGGAGTTCGTGTCCCTTTTCCAGGATTATACTGCCAACAGATCAAACAGGACTGTACTACCCTTTTGGCTATGCTAGCAATTTCAGGATGCTCCCAAACTTGTGTAAGCAATGTAGTTATTGCTAGAGCTCCAACATGTGCCAGCCCATGTGCCATTTGAACCATAGGTTGTAAATAGGCCGCAGGCAATTTCCACTTATTCATTTCTTTGTTACGCCAACAACCCTCATCATCTAATATTCCTTCTTTAGACCATTGCTCAAGCTCTTCCACAGAAGCAGATCTCTGTATATCCAATACTTCCTCTCTAGCATCATGCCAACGCTCAGCTTGTGATTTCACTACGTACATGGGTGTAGTGCTTCGCTGCATCGCAGTCTCACGGGCTACGCGGTCTGCAAAGGCATTGCCTTGTCCTATTTTGTCAGTCACTTTCTTGTGTGCGCTACATTTCATAATAGCAACTTTCTTTGGGTATGTAAGTGCAGTCAAGAGATTATGCACTAACTTTCCGTGCATTATCTGCATCCCATGGGATGTAAGAAAGCCTCTTTCCTTCCAGAGTAGGCCAAAATCATGAACCACTCCAAAAGCATAGCGGCTATCCGTGTAAATGTTCACACACAAGTCAGTGCTAAGCTCACATGCTCGTGTCAAAGCTATTAGTTCAGCTGCTTGAGCCGACTTCTGAGGTATGCGAGCTGTTTCCACTACTGTCTCAAGCGTGGTAATTGCATAAGCAGCTGAAGTCGTGCCATCTGGTAACTTCAAACAGGACCCATCAACCCACAGTTCCCCATCTACATCTGGAAGGGGCGTATCTTGCAAATCGATGCGACCCTTTGTCTGTTCCTCAGTAAGGAATATACAATCGTGAGGCTCCTTTGACTGAGACTGAGTCGCAGGATATGGCAACAAAGTGGCTGTGTTCAGTGTCGCACATCTTTTCAAGGTAATATGAGGTGCTAGCAGTGTCAATTCGTATCCTGTCAAACGAGCACTAGTTAAGTGCTGAGTCTTAGTCTTATTCAAAAGGGCATCTACTGCATGGGGTACTAGCACCAACAGTTTGTGTGACAAAACTATCCCTTCACTCTGACGTATGGACACAGCCGTCGCTGCAACTGAACGGAAACACCCAGGCAATGCACGAGCAACAGGGTCAAGAACTGCAGAAAGGTATGCACAAGGACGCTGTTTGTCCCCGTGTGTCTGTACTAAAACTGACAATGCACATCCTTCTTTCTCATGTACATAGAGTGTAAAAGCCTTCGTGTAATCTGGTGTGCCTAACACTGGTGCAGAGCAAAGAGCTTGTCTCAACTGACAAAAAGCATTTTGACATTCATCTGTCCATGGAAGGGGGATCGGTGTGTTTTTAGTCAAAAGTGCTAGCAAGGGTTTAACAATGTGTGAAAAACCCAATATCCATTGCCTGCAAAACGAAGTCAGACCAATGAATGCACGGACATCTTTCTGCGTGGAAGGTACTGGGGTGTCTAAAATTGCTTGAATGCGATCTGGTGTCAGTGCACGGCCCTCCTTAGACAGAAGGTGTCCTAAATAGGTCACCTTCGGTCTACAATATTGCAATTTCTCTCGTGATACTTTATGGTGGTGTGTAGCAAGAAAAGAAAGCAAAGACAAAGTGCATTTCTCACACTGCTCAGGTGTATCGGCTGCCAACAAGATGTCATCGACATATTGTATGAGAGCCACTCCTTTAGGCAAGGTAAAGGAATCAAGCTGTCTCTTCAATGCTTGACTGTAAATACTAGGACTCTCAGTATAACCTTGAGGAACTCTACAAAATCTGTATGATCTATTATTCAAAGTGAAACCGAACAAATATCGGCTATCAGGATGAATAGGAATCGAGAAGAAAGCGTTCTTCAGATCAATTACAGAAAATGTAGTTGCTGTTGGAGGGACCAGGGTAAGCAATGTCGTTATGTCAGAGACTACAGGGTACTGTGGTACTACAATCTTGTTGACTTCTCTCAAATCGATAATAAATGTATAAATCCTAGTGTCAGTATTTTTTTCAAAATGGGAAGAATCGGACTATTGCAAATATTGTAAGGAACTTCTTCCACAACCCCCACCTTAATTAAATCATGTACAATACGTGTGAGTGCTTCTTCTCCTTCTCGAGAAATTTTATACTGAGGCAGTCTTGGCAATAAAGCGCCCTCCTTGACACTAATATGTACTGGTGGAATAACCATTTGCCCTACATCAGTATCCGAAGTAGCCCACAAAGTACTAGGGAGTGAGGCTAGTGCAATGTCCTCTTTAACAATACAAGATCTCTCAATCATAGGGTAGTTGTCATTCAAAATAACCCGTACTCCTTCCGGAGAACACCGTATCGTAGCCCTAAAATATTTAAGCATATCAAGACCCACAATATTGTCTGGTGTGTTTGGAGAAAGCAAAAACGGACATGGAGCAGTAAACTTATCAATATCAAATGCAAGTGGTTGTGACAATGGGCTAAGGGAAGGTGTTCCATCGAAACCTATCAATGTAATGGTTAAGCCAGACAGGGGAGTCCTTGGAACCAATTGTTTAGACAAGGCGCTACGAGTAGCTCCTGTATCAACCAGAAACTGATCAGTAGAACCCAAAACATGTGCTGTAACATAGGGACCCCTCTGATCTACTGGAACTTCAACTGATTCCTTACCCCATCCTAGGCAATCCTATGCATAAGCAGAATCTTGAAAATCAGAGGGCACATAGTCAGACATTTGATATTGGTTCCTTCTATCAAAAGTGTTAAACCCATTCTGCCCACGTGTATTAGCATCAAACCGAGCACGATCATTCGCGCTTCCTCTAGGCCCTTGATATCCTGAACGATTTCTCATTTGTCCCCGACCACGTAGATTCTGCTGAGCACGCAGCACTGGACAATCAGAAAGCCAATGTCCAAATTTTTGCAGTACGCACACTGATCAACAGACAAATTCGAACGGGCAGAGGAAGGAAAGGACGAACCATAAGATCCACGTCCACCTCTATCATTATCTCTAGAAGGCGGACCATAAGCTTGAGCCAACATAACCTTTGTTTTCAACTCTTTAGACTTTTTGTCCTCATTACCTTTGGCTTCTAATTCTTGCCGCTCATAATACTGGGCCATGGTTAAAAGAGAAACCGGAGAAGATGTAGTCCATGAACTCTCACTGGCCTTTAAGCGACTAGCTATTCCTGGCAAAAGGTTTGCGACATATTTATCGACAAACAGATGCCTACCTGTGTCATCTGTCAATGACTGGCCACTAAAATCGTGAAATGCTTCTTCAAAGCGTGTGAAGAAGTCAGAAACTGATTCATCTACCTTTTGCTTGCAAGACGCTAGCACTGTCCAATCTCATACACCACACCTCACTAGTGATGTCTTCAAGACCAGGAGCCAGTGGGCTTCTGCCATCTAAGTCTGACAAACTCCCATTCTTGGAATTGAGAGCATTGTGTAGTACTAGGAAGCTGAAGACAGGCAAAAGTGCAAACACCCAACGCCTCATAGAGGTACTGCTCTTAGATGATCTCAGAAAGACCTCAGGGTCTGAAGGGGTAGGCAGAGTGGGTGGGGCAGCAGATGAGAAAAGGCCCAGGGGTAAGGATACCCATGACCTGACCTCTGAAGCTGGCCAGGAAGATGACAATGATCTTAACCTGGAAGATGCAACTCCTCCTGAAGATGAGGAAGAAGGCCACAATGGCCCTCTCTTTACTCCACCTGGAAGAGTTGGTGGTGTGCCTAGAAGGTCAAGATCTCCTTCTCTGGAGTCTAACCATTCTGGTACATCCGTAGGGAACTCTGTTTCTTCTCATAGGAGAGAATCCTCCCATGAGAGGAAAGAGAGACTGCTCAAGTATGAGGAAGCTCAGCTTAGAATCAGAAGAGAGCAGTTGGCATTAGAAAGGGAGTCCCTAGAGCTTCAGAAAGCTAGAAGAAAGTTGGGGCTAGAGCCCCATGGTGGCAGCAACATCCCTAGTGGTAGAGAGAAGTCTCATGACCATAGGAACCTAAGCAAGATTGTCCCTCCCTACCAGAGTGGGGATGACATCCACAAATGGATTACTGCACTGGAAAGGGCCTGTAAAGTTCAGAGGGTCCCCCAGGAGCAGTGGGCAGCAATCTTGTGGCTCTCCTTTGCAGACAAAGGTAGAGAAAGCTCCTCACTGTTAGAGAAGAGGATGCTGATGATTACCAAATCTTGAAGAGTGCACTGATTGAAGGATTGGGCCTAACCACTGAACAATACAGGTTAAAGTTCAGAGATACCCAAAAGGCACAGAATCAAGACTGGGTGGACTTTGTAGATTGTGCTACTAAGGCTCTGGAGGGCTGGTTACTTGGCAGTAAGGTGTGTGATTTCAAAGGATTATACAACTTAATTATGAGGGAGCAAATCCTTAATAATTGTCAAAATCAGCTGTTGCATCAGTACCTGGTGGACTCTGATCTGACCTCTCCCCAAGAATTGGGAAAGAAGGCAGACAAATGGGTCAGAACCAGGGTGAGGCAGAAGGTTCAGAACCATGGTGGTGACCCAAAGAAGCAAGATTCTAAGAACTCTGACAAGGGTGGGGAAAAGGGTAAAGACCAGAAGTCTTCTCAAGGTCCCCAAAAATCTGCATCTGGGGGGGAGTCCCAATCTAACAAAGGAAAAGGCCAAAAGAAAACATGGTGTAAAGTCTGTAAGCAGAAAACCCATTGGACTAGTGACTGTACAAAGTCCAAAGACTCAACTCCAGCCACCATTGCCCCTAAGGCAACTGTTCCCCCTAGTTCAGCTACAAGTGGTGGTACTCAGAATAAGGGTGTAGTAGGGTTAACCCTGGGTTCTGAGATGGACTCTGACCTTGTCAGAGTTCCAACTCAGGCTGTACTGATCTGTGATGGAGGCATGGATATGTCCTCCTTTGTGAGTCCCAGTAACTTGGGCAAATACAGACAGCAGCCTTTCATAAATGGAAAAGAGGCTTTGGCATTCAGGGACACAGGAGCAAGTGTCACAATGGTGACAAAAGATCTTGTGGCTCCTGAGCAGATTATACTTGGTGAGATTTACTAAGTGACCAATGCTAGCAATGTCAGGACAGACCATTCCTTGGCAGTTGTTAATTTCTCCTGGGGAGGGGTAACTGGCCTCAATAAAGTTGTGGTAAGTGCAGACCTCCCTGTTGAATGCTTGCTTGGCAATGATCTAGAAACTTCAGCTTGGGCAGAAGTGGATCTCAGGACACATGCAGAAATGCTAGGAATCCCTGCATATGTATTTGCTGTGACCAGGTCACAGGCCAAAATGTCTAACACTGAACAGGCCCTGGATCCTGGAAGAATGGACCAGGTGCCTCCCAAGAGGAGGAGCAGTAGGGTTAAGGCAGTGCCTTCCCCCATGACTCAGAGTACAGATCAGCCTCCTGAGGGAGATGATCTTAGTCCTGAAGAAGGAACTGTCCCAGAGGAGCTTGAGCCTGATCAGGTTGAGTTCTTGGGGACAGGGGGCCCTTCCATGGCAGATCTGAGCCAGGAGCAACTGAGCTGCCCCTCTCTTGAACCCCTCAGACAGCAAGCTGTTGCTGAGGCTGCTGGGAATGCTAGTAGAACCCATAGAGTCTATTGGGATGATGGACTCCTATACTCAGAGAGTAGAGACCCCAATCCTGGTGCTTCCAGGAGGTTGGTAATACCTCCGAAGTTTAGGGGCTTCCTATTAACACTAGCCCATGATATTCCCCTAGCAGGTCACCTGGGCCAAAACAAGACTTGGGACAGAATTGTCCCTCACTTTCATTGGCCCCACATGTCTGAAGACACCAAGGAGTTTTGTCGCTCCTGTGTCACCTGTCAAGCCAGTGGGAAGGCAGGTGGAACCACAAAGGCCCCCCTAATACCACTACCTGTGGTGGGGGCTCCCTTTGAGAGGGTGGGGATTGATATAGTTGGTCCCATGGATCCTCAGACAGCCTCTGGGCACAGATTTATCCTGGTGGTGGTGGACCATGCCACTAGGTACCCAGAAGCAATTCCACTTAGGACCACCACAGCTCCTGTGGTGGCAAGGGCCCTCTTGGGAGTATTCTCAAGGGTGGGTTTTCCTAAGGAGGTAGTATCAGACAGGGGTGCAAACTTCATGTCTAGTTACTTGACTGCAATGTGGATGGAGTGTGGAGTGAATTACAAATTCACCACACCCTATCACCCACAATGCAATGGTTTAGTTGAGAGATTCAACAAAACCTTGAAGGGCATGATTAAAGGTCTCCCAGAAAAGCTTAGACGCAGATGGGACATACTTTGGCTCTGCCTTTTATTTGCCTACAGGGAGGTTCCTCAAAAGGGGGTTGGTTACAGCCCTTTTGAACTTTTGTTTGAACATCCTGTTAGGGGTCCATTGTGTCTGGTGAAGGAGGGATGGGAGTTACCTCTCAAACCCCCTAAACAGGACATAGTGGACTATGTACTTGGTCTCCGCTCCAGGATGGCAGAGTATATAAAAAAGGCAACTAAAAACCTCGAGGCTAGCCAGGAATTACAAAAGGCCTGGCATGACCAAAAGGCTGTGCTGACTGTTTACCAGCCAGGGCAGAAAGTGTGGGTGTTGGAGCCTGTGGCCGCAGCAACCCTCCAAGATAAGTGGAGTGGCCCCCATACAATTATTGAACAGAAGGGAGAAGTTACCTACTTGGTAGACCTTGGAACTCCCAGGAGTCCCCATAGGGTACTCCATGTCAACAGACCATATGTTGACAGGACAGACATGGGCTTGCTCATGGCTACTGATGAGGGGCAGGAGGAAGAGAGTGACCCACTCCCTGACCTGCTCTCTCAGAACCCTGAAGATGGATCAGTAGATGGTGTAGCCTTGGCAGGCAGCCTCACTGTCCAGCAACAAGCTGACTGCAGAAAAGTTCTCAGCCAGTTTAGACATATGCTCTCACTGACTCCAAGTCAGACTACCTGGTGCACTCATGAAGTGGACACTGGGGACAGTCTGCCTGTTAAAAATAAGATTTACAGGCAACCTGATCATGTCAGGGGCTGTATCAGGACAGAAGTCCAGAAGATGTTGGATTTGGGAGTTATTGAACCCTCAGATAGCCCTAGGGCTAGTCCAGTAGTCCTTGTGCCTAAACCTCACACCAAAGATGGCAAGAGAGAGATGAGGTTTTGTGTGGACTACAGGGGTCTCAATGCAGTCACTAGGACTGATGCCCATCCAATCCCAAGGGCAGATGAGCTTATAGATACTTTGGCCTCAGCCAAGTTTCTGAGCACATTTGCCTTGACAGCTGGCTACTGGCAGATCAGACTAGCTGATGATGCAAAGCCAAAGACAGCATTTTCTACCCCTAGTGGGCACTACCAATTTGTGGTGATGCCCTTTGGTTTGAAGAATGCACCTGCCACTTTCCAAAGGTTGGTGAACAAAGTCCTTACAGGCCTGGAAGCCTATAGTACAGCATATCTAGATGATATTGCTGTCTTTAGCTCCACCTGGGAGGATCACCTGGTCCACCTGAGGAATGTCTGCAAAAAGCAAGCCTAACTATCAAGGCGACTAAGTGCCAGATAGGGCAGAGTCAGTTTGTGTACCTGGGCCACCTTGTGGGTGGAGGCCAGGTTCAACCATTGCAGAGCAAAATCCAGACCATAATGGACTGGGTTTCTCCAACCACCCAGACTCAGGTCAGAGCTTTCTTGGGCCTGACTGGGTACTACAGAAGATTTGTAAAAGGTTATGGATCCATAGTGACTCCATTGAATGACCTTACTTCTAAGAAAATGCCCAAGAAAGTTCAGTGGACAGTTAGCTGTCAAAAGGCATTTGATGACCTGAAGCATGCCATGTGCACTGCTCCCATTCTACAGAGTCCTGATTACTCCAAAAAGTTCATTGTGCAAACAGATGCATCTGAGTTGGGGGTAGGGGCTGTACTGTCACAGTTGAATGATGAAGGTCAGGATCAGCCAGTAGCTTTTATTAGCAGAAGGCTGACCCAGAGAGAAACGTTGGTCAGCCATTGAGAGTGAGGCCTTTGCTGTGGTTTGGGCTCTGAAGAAGTTGAGGCCATACTTGTTTGGCACTCACTTCATTGTTCAGACAGACCATAAGCCCCTCTTATGGCTAAAACAGATGAAGGGTGAAAACTAACCCTGGGCGGCGAACTACGCTACGCTCGTAGAGTTTGCGTAGTTTTGGCAACTTCGCGGTTCGCATAGTTACCGAACACTACGCAATCTGCAAAGTAGCGTAGTTGTTTTTCTTCTTCGCGCGCTCAATATGCGTTGTCGCACGCGCGGTAACGACTTACCGGGATTCTGCGTTCGCCGACGAGATTTCCTATCCGTTCGCATGCGCCACGAGATTTGGTATCCGGCGAGAGTGTGCGAACGCGAACACGTCATTCGGACGCGTCATCTGACTTCCGGTGGAAGTGTTGGTAAGATCTCGATCCCGAACACGCAGAAATTGCAATCTGGCAAAGAATATCTCTCAAGCATCATAAAACCTTCTCGAAAATGATCATTTTGCTAAAAAAACTCCTCAGATTGTGATTTGGCTGTAGTTTTTTGTGCAAGGAGTCCTTTTTCTTTTTTTACTTTTTTTTCCAAGAGGAAGGAAGTGCCCCTGAGTCTCCAACTTCCTGTTCCTGTCCAGCAGGCTCCTCCCAGTGCTTTGTCCATGTGCTGTTCACTTTCATTTGGATTTGGAGCTGGAAGGATCACTTTTTGTGTTTGAGTGCTGCATCATATCATTGGATTGGATTTGAGGACTTTTGGATTTGAGATTTTACAAGTAAGTTGGAGAATTGGTGTACTTGTTTGTTTGATTGGGGCATTGTTTGTACCTACATTTTTTGGGAATTTTCACCGTTTTTAAAATGTATTGTTGTGGGTGGCCTGTAGTTTCAGTAGGGGCCTAGTTGTTTTTCTTTGATTGTAATTTCAGCCAGTAGGCCCAGAGGTACCCATGGGTGCATGAAACAACTGTTTCTGTGGTGTCTGTTGAATTTAAACATCATTTAAGACATGGATGGCATTGGATTGAATTGCTAAATGTGGTTTTTGGGGTGTATTTCACTTTTTGGGTGTGTGTTAATAAATAAATACCTTTGTTGGATGTGTGTGTGTGCTTGTTGTGTAACTTTCCAACCTTTCTTAGCCCTGTGGATTTTCGTTTTTGCATTTTTGTATTAAAGCTGTGTTGTTTAGCAGGCCTCCTTTGTCTGGCCATATATAGGCCTGCTTGAGTTCATTGTTTTCCATGGCCTGTTGTGACTGTGAGTGACCATGTGGCTGGGGGCCATTTTGTGGTGGTAGTTTAGTAGAGTGCTGCTTTTTCCATATAGACCTGCATGTCTTTCCTTTGTTCCCCTTGGCTTATGCTTCTTGTTGTTGTGGCCTGGCCATGTGGGTGGCGGCCATTTTGTGAAGGCAGGCAGTGTGCTTTTGCCATAGGCTTGCATTGTCTGTCTTCCATTTCTTTTTGTTGTGGGTGGCTAGCGGCCATTTTGTGGAGCCATCCAGGCAGTGTGCTTTTGCCATAGGCCTGCATTGTCTGTCTTCACTTTCTTGTTATTGTGGGTGGCCTGGCCATGTGGGTGGCAGCCATTTTGTGGAGCAAGGCAGTGTGCTTTTGCCAAAGGCTTCCAAGCTTGTGGCCTAGTCTGCCAGTAGGCCCAGAGGTACTCAACATGAGTGCATGAAACAACTGTTTCTGTGTTGTCTGTTGAATTTAAACATCATTTAGTGCATGTATGGCATTGGATTGAATTGCAAAATGTGGTTTTTGGGGTGGTATTTCAGTTTTTTGGTGTGTGTTAAATAAATAGGCCTTTTCAGCCAGTAGGTAACCCTGGGCGTTCAGCTCGCGGAGATTTGGCAACTCCGCACTGCGCGACAACACGGATTACACTTTTTTTGTTCTTTGCGCACTCAATATGCGTTGTCGCGCGTGCGGTAACGACTTTTCGTGAAGATCGCGATGCCGAACACGCAGAATTTGCAATCTGGTGAAGAATATCTCTCGAGCCGCATAAAACCTTCTCGAAAATGATGATTTTGGTCATTTTGCTCAAAAAACTCCTCAGGTTGTCATTTGGCTGTAGTTTTTTGAGCAAGGAGTCATTTTTCTTTTTTTACAATTTTTTTTAAAGAGGAAGGAAGTTCCCCAGAGTCTCCAACTTCCTGTTCCTGTCCTTTGTCTTCCCTTTCTTGTTATTGTGGGTGGCCTGGCCATGTGGGTGGCGGCCATTTTGTGAAGCCAGGCATTGTGCTTTTGCCATAGGCCTGCATTGTCTGTCTTGTCTTCCTTTTCTTGTTGTTGTGGGTGGCCTGGCCATGTGATAGCGGCCATTTTGTGGGACCAGCCACTGTGCTTTTGCCATAGGCCTACAAGCTTGTGGCCTAGTCTGCCAGTAGGCCCAGAGGTACTCATCATGGGTGCATGAAACAACTGTTTCTGTGTTGTCTGTTGAATTTAAACATCATTTAGGGCATGGATGGCATTGGATTGAGTTGCAAAATGTGGTTTTTGGGGGGTTCACTTTTTTGGTGTGTGTTAGGCCTTTTCAGCCAGTAGGCCCAGAGGTACTCATGGGTGCATGAAACAACTGTTTTTGTGGTGTCTGTTGAATTTAAACATCATTTAGGGTATGGATGGCATTGCAAAATGTGGTTTTTGGGGTGTAGTTCACTTTTTGGGTGTGTGTACCTATCAAGTAATCCACACATCTGTGGGAAACTGCACCAACGTTTCTGAACAGTAACCGCCCAGCTGCACTTTCACAGCAATGCAAGTTTGGCATCTCAGCAAACAGTTGCCTCTGAAAGCCACCCCTCACTGGGAGACAGCTATTTATCAGTAATCCAGAATGTCAGATTTAGTGAGAGTGCAGCATCAAATCCCCCATCACTTCCTTATGGTGCATCCATTCTATTATCAGGCAAAACCCTGTATGTTCGTCATAGGTCCTTCACTCCTGATTGAGCCCCTTAGCAACATTTCCATACCCAACAAGACTTCCATAAGCTTCCACAGCCGCTGCCAACCCACGGCCTCTCCAAAAAGCAGTTGTGACAGATAGGACAGAAACACCATCCTGGATTGGTAGATGAGTATGCTGGACATCATTATGGTTTGTTGTTTTCTAGATAAGTCAGGACCTGGTGCACTAGTGGTCTTCGAACATTGCAATGCTAAATCCACTCCTGAACAAAATATTTTCAATCCCAGTTATCTTCACACCTTGGTAGTGGGATTAAATGATGAGCAGTATGGATAGGGTTGAAAGCTTATGAAACTGTTGGCTCTGTGGGGATTGTACTGGGCACTAGTGGTGCTGGAATGGACCCTTACTCTCTTAACACTCTTATTTTACTTACCATGTCTTCTTTTCTTATCACTGGTCCTCTCGCTCCTGTCGGTGATCCTCCCAAATCCCTCTCCTACCCTCTGCCATTGCACATCTCTCCTGCCACCCACCTCACTGTGCAAATATCCTGGCACTCTCCATCTGTCCATTCGATTCCAACCTTTCCAATCTCTGTCCACGTCTGCCGCCATCCCATTTTCCTCAGTGTCCTGTTCGCCCATCAGTGACAATTTCCTCTGCCAGTGTCTATCCTCTCTACCTTTCCCCTCCAACTCTGACCCTCTTTCTCTTCACTGTCTACCCCCTATCATCGCCCATCTCTCCTGTTGTTGTTCCTTCTCCTGTCACTGGCGCCCTTCCTGTCATTGTCCATGTCAGTCTCAACCACTCTTGTCACTGCCCCCTCTCACATCACTGCTCCTCTCCCACGTGACACCTTCCCTCTTTCGTCACTTCCTCTTTGTCCTATCACTGCCCCCTCTGCCATCATTGTGCCCTTCTCTTGTCCCTACCCATCTCTTCCCTCAATGCCCACCTCTCATGCTAATGCCCTCTTCTCATACAGTGTCCGCCTCTTAAGGCATGGTCCACCTATCATTTAGCTGCAATACATGTCAGAAGCCCATTCATGCCAGTAGAACCCACACAAGCATGTCCCCCGGGTACCTGGAACTGAACGGACGCAAAGCAGAGTCTTAAAAACCCATTCTGGAGAACCTATCCCGGTGACTCATAAATGAATGGCAGATGCTTAATAATAACTCTGTTACAACAAGCCATATCTTACTGGAGTTTTAAATGTTGGTCTATGCTTCTGTTAGCTGTTCTTTTTTAAATTTGAAGCTCTTTGTTTATGTATATCAATCTTATGTACAGCGCTCTGATACCCTTGGATCATGTCTGCGCTTTATGAAACACCCCAAAAAAAAAAAAAAGGTCTAGAGATCTAAGAAGGAACTGGGCCCTCAAGCCAGACCTAAAAACGTTGTGCTGTAACCCATCTGCCTGCTTGCACACCGGCTGGAGTGGAATTCTACACCTTGTGTCTGGCTGTCGAAGGAGGGCTCACCACAGTCATTCGTAAACCACCTCCAGATGATGACAAACCTCTTGACATCATTTGGCTTCATAATCAACATGCCAAAGTCACACCGGACTCCTTCGCAGAGGCTCCTTTCATTCTATCTATCCTAGATATGGTGCCCTTTCGGGCCTTACCTCCATCACATTTGTTCCAGGACATTCGATGGGCTGTGATCTTGATGTTTCAGCCACGGTCATGGTATTTGTTGACAGTGGCTATAAGGCTTTTGGGCCTCTTTGCCATCTGCATCTAGCTCGTCAAATATTCCAGGTGGCATATGGGGCTCTGCAATGGAACCTGAAGTCTCAGTGGGCCCAGCACAAGGAGAACCTGTCAGACTCCACCCATGTTTCGGAAGGAGGATATTGCACAAGACCCGTAGTGGCGGCCGGGCAACTACAATTGGGACAGCAGCAGGTCCCTCTCCCTGACCACCAAGAGCCGACAGTAGTGATGGATGCCTCATTGCTGGATGGGGAGGTCATCAGGGAGAGGTGGAGATCAGAAGAGTCTGGTCTCAGGCGGGGACCCATCTCCACATACGTTTGCTGGAGTTGCTGCCCATTTGCCTGGTGCTGGAAGCCTTCCTACTACCCATCCAAGGGAGGCTGGTTCTGGTTCTCATGGACAATATCACCACCATGTCGTTCTGCACCAAGCAGTGCGGCGTGACGTCATGTGCCAAGAGCTCCTTCGTCTCTGGAGCTGGCTGGATCTTCAGAGTATTTCCCTGGTTGTAAACCACGTGGCGGGATCTTTGTACACCAAGGCAGACAAGCTCAGATGTTGGTGCCTGACGGATCACAAATGGCACTTATTTCCCAATGTGGCACAGGGCATCATCAAGCAATGGGGAGAATCCAGGCTAGATCTGTTCGGTACCATCAAGAACATGCAGGCCCAGATTTAGAAAGGTTTTGTGTTGAGTCTGCCATACTTTTTTAACGCAGCCCGATGCAAAATGTTTTGGAGATTTACAAACCAACACGAATTTGCGCTGCTTTGCATTACTCTGCATCAATAGGATGTACCATGGATGGTAGATGGGCGTTGCCGTGTTACCACTCATGGTTTTTGACACAAATCCCTATCTACTAACAATAGTAGACAGGGTTTTGTGCCAAAAATTAATGCCACTTGAAGCAAGCATTACAAAGGAGATATACTTTTAGTTCTCCTTTCTTTTCCTACTTTGCATGTGTGCTGTGCTGTACAGCACACATAGTGCAAAGGTGTGTGTGGGTCTCTCGACAGCAAAATTCTCTGCCGACACTAGAGAGAAGGGAGGAGAGTGCCAAATCTCTGTAGACAAGATTCTTTCCTCCTCTCCCTGCAACGCAGCGCAGCAACTTAGGGTTCTGCGTTTTGTGGCAAGTACATAAATCTGGCCCCACTTGTCAAAACCTTTGCGCACTGGAGTTCCAAGAAGACTTCCCCTCTTTGACGTATTCAGGATAGAGTGGAGCACGGGACTCCTGTACACCCCTCTGCTGCTGCCTCTTCTGTCCCAAATTCTGAAGAAGATCAGGAACAGCCAGGCCTAAGGCATCCTAGTGGCTCCTGATTGGCCAATGAACAAGTGGTGCCCTGGATCCTCTGGGCATGAGAATCTGTCCTCCATTCAAAATCTCCTATGGCAGCAGCAGGGTAGAGTCCTGCTCTCAGAGCTGCTCAATCTGAACCTCCATCTATGGAGATTGAACTGCAGTAGTACAATGCATTCTGTCTTCATCCCAAAGTCATGGACTTCATCTTTGCTTCCAGGCATCCTTCTTCAAAGTCTTTATGCTGGGATAAGTTTGTGGCCTGGCGTGGTACCCACAATATACACCTGTTGCAGGCTAAACTACTGGATGTCTTGTTTATCTTCTCTTTTGCCCAAGAAGGACTTGCAGTGGGCATAATTCCAGGTTAGTGGTCGGCCCTTTTGATGTTTGGTGGACCAGGCATCTTCGGTGAAATCAAACACAAGGAGATGATGGACGGAGCGCTGAAACTTTTCAGACACTCACCCCCAGTCACAGATCTGGGTTGAATCCATCATCATTCTTTAGCTCACTTTGCCACCTCAGTTCAGACCCAGCTATATGCAAATCAGTCTTGACCCTGTGCCTCATGGGAACAGTCCAGCCCGAACTGCCAAGCCAGGTCTTCCCTGAACCGGAAACAAGCATCCTGGGACCAGTTTCTGGGTAACACCCTTCATCAGCCAGGCTAGCTTGAATCCAGTGGCAAAGTGAGCAAGGGACCAACGTCTGGGCATACCCTGCCAACTTAGGGCAAACAAAGCAAACACAAGGAGATGATGGACGGAGCGCTGAAACTTTTCAGGCACTCACCCCCAGTCACAGACCTGGGTTGAATCCATCATCATTCTTTAGCTCACTTTGCCACCTCAGTTCAGACCCCGCTATATGCAAATCAGTCTTGACCCTGTGCCTCATGGGAACAGTCCAGCCCGAACTACCAAGCCAGGTCTTCCCTGAACCGGAAACAAGCATCCTGGGACCGGTTTCTGGGTAACACCCCTCATCAGCCAGGCTAGCTTGAATCCAGTGGCAAAGTGAGTGAAATCACCTGTTTTTATGTGGTTTCTAAAAGGTTTCACCCATTTTGTGATGCAACAGTGGGATCTCAATTTGATCCTTACATATGCACTCTCTTTGATATAACTGCTTCCCACATTGGGCAATCCATCACACCCCCAATGTTGTTTGCTCCACCTCACCCCTCGAAAGAAGAGGAAAGGCTCCATTGGCTGGACTGTAAGAGGGCACTGAGTTGTTCCGTTGATCACAACAAAGACCATTCGGTGGATGATCAGCTCTTTAAAAAGTTCTCTGGGGCAAGGCAGTGCAAAACTACCTTGGCCCGGAGGATAGTCCTCTGCATTAAGATCAGCTATGCACTGGCCAAAAGGTAGCCTCTGGAAGGACTAAGGTGTGATTCCACCAGGGCCAAGGCTGTGACCACTATGTTGGCACTCAGAGTGCCTGTTCTGGACATTTGTCCGGCCACTAGTTGGGTGTCAGCGAATAAGTTCATGCAGCTCTACTGACCTGACACCCTGGCCTGACAGGAAGGGCATTTTGCCCGCTGGTAATTACAGGACTTTTTGATTTGAGTCATTCAATAGATCCATCACCTCTGGAGGAACTACTTTGGTATTTATTCTAAAAGGAGTAATTTGTGGTTAGACGTATCCATCAGAAGAACAAGTCCCTTGCCTTCAGTTATAATCTTTCTAGTGGATATTCTATCTATCTGTGGATTCCTCACCTCCCTGTTCTGAGGAATTCTTCCATCTAAACAGGTCTCAAACTAGAGATCTGCCCACTGGTTCCTCTAATTATTGTTGGGCTTTGCATCTGAGGGCACAGAGTTCGGAAAGAAAATTAATTTGACGCACATGGGTGGCACTTCTATGCAGCTCCATGGTCTCTTTGAGCGCATAAGCTGATCTATGGTTCTATGTTAGTGCAGGTTCCCTCCTTGTTGTATGGCTCATACTTTACCAGTAAGGCTGTGCGTTTGGACAACATAAACATTAAAAGTGTGCAAGACTGACACCACGCACACCATCAGGATGTGTTCGCCTTACTCCTGGCTAGCTCACAGTGCACCCTCTGGACCTCTAAACTTTACAAGGTACCAGAGGGCATGTGCAACCTCAGAACATGACAACTCTGACTCCCCAAGGAAATCGCGGAAACCGATCAGTCCCTTTCACTGATAACTCATGCATGCCCAAAGGGAAACACAAGAAATACTCAAATTGGCATTTCAATTATTTATTGAAGAATTGTGATTCTTGTGTAAAATACGTGCACTGCAATGATTAATGGAAGGAAACAGAACAGAGTAATCAGCATTACTAGAATCATAAAGAAGATGAACAATTCAACTATTGTACTGATAACCACATCTACACTCCCAACTAGCGCTTCCTAACCAAGTGTGCCTAGGGTGGGCGAATCTGCCAGAATCTCTTAGAGTGATCTAACACCCCAGCTGTCTGTGGGTATGCTTCATCGGCAGGTCCGTCTTGGTGTAGAGTTGGGCACCATCCTTCTCAGGAGGTAAACAGGATTCATCTGGGCTGGAATTCCCGCATGGGGCGACCTCAACAGTGTCAGCTAAATGCTCCTCTGCCTAAAAAAGTATTGATGTTGTTCATATAATAAACGTCACCCTTGTTACCATGCCGAAGCCCCACTCAGGCCGTCATTATTGATTCTATTGTTACAGGGCTGTCGCCGAACGGATAATAACAAACATCAGCATTTTGCACATTGAACTTATCCTTCGTACGGCATGTTCAAGGCTCTGATAATATGCTTACGAAGAAATGTAAATGTAAGCAAAGTCATTTCAGAGAACATTATCCCATACAGGCAAGCAAGCAAATGTGTGTCAAGTGTTGACATTCAACATGTGAGCATGTAAAATGGTGGTGTTCTTGCCCGGGCTTAAGTGACCACATAACACCCACTCTTTGGACTTAAGGTGACGAAAGCTTCCTAAAAACGATGCTAAAAATATAGATTTAAACATGTAGTAAAACCCCAAATCGTAACAGCATGGTGTTCCTTCATAACAAAAGCATAGAGAAAGCCAAATTGTATTTCAAAGTCAAAATAAAAAAGCAAATAAAAAGGACTGCATTTAAATGCAATTTAGCAAGCGAGAAGCAGATTAAACATTGCTGTTCCCAACTACCGCAGACAATGTTTCCGTTGGCACCCCTCGCAACAGTTCCAATGAACAAAAATCTCAAATCCATCCCCCTCCACAGCTGCTGAACGTGTGATGGCCAATAGTGCACCCGCCGAGGACGAGCCAGGATCCAGAACTCCTTGGCCTCATGCTTCCCAGGAAGGCTCATAATGAATGAATGAATGAATGAATGAATTAAAAACTTATATAGCGCACAAAACTGCCACCCTACGGGTATCCTGGCGCTTAGATTGAGAATAGCCACTGTAACAGCAGAACCAATTGTCAGTGGAGGGATCTAGTGTTCACTCCTTGGAAATAGCCAAGTTTTCAGTCTCTTACTAAAACAGGTCAGAGAACTGGCCTGTCTAAGGTTCTCAGGCAACTCATTCCATAGGCGCGCAGCGGCCACACCAAAGGCTCTGTCCCCCATCCTGGATCTCTTAAATCTGGTGGTTGTTATCAGATTTGCACTCGAAGCGTGAAGCTGCCTCCTGGGATTATACCAGTTGAACATCTCCTGCAGGGGAGCTGGACCCAGGTCATGTGCTGCTCTGTATACAATACAGAGGGATTTGAAGCAAATTCTTTCCTTAATAGGCAGCCAATGCAGGTCTCCCAAGGCCAATGCCATGGAAGACCTGCGCTGTCTATTTAGCACCAGCTTAGCTGCCATGGACTGGACTCTCTGCAACCCCTGCAGAATATATTGCGGTGCTCACAAATACAGGGAGTTGCAGTAGTCCAATCTGCTCAAAATTATACTCCTCACTACAAGAGATCGAGTATCTTTTGGTAGTAACAGAAGAACCTTCCGTAACATACGTAGCAGGGAGAGACAGACACTAGCAGTTTTGTTAGCCTGTGATTCCATTTGGAGGTTATCATCTATCATGACCCCCAAATTACGCACCATTTTAACAGGAGTCAACGGTTCATCCTCGGGGGTAAGCTTAAACTCCACGGGTAGATGTCGGGACATTCTCGTGGCAGGACAATACACCACCTCTGTTTTCCCCCCATTAAACTGTAAGGAATTTTTCCTGAGCCAACCAGCAGTCTGGCGCATACACTCCTGGAAGGTGTCCATAGATACCGCTTGTTTCCCCTCCAGGGAAAACACCAGTTGGGTATCATCGGCGTAGTTGACCAGGTCAATTCCATAAGATTTAATAATGGGGAATAGAGGGCGTAAATAGATATTGAAAAGAACAGGGCTGATCGCCGAGCCCTGCGGCACCCCGTGGTGTACTAGGGACTTGCCAGAGGTGAACGGTGTCATAGACACAGCCTGTCTTCCTGACAAATAAGATTGTAACCACTTTTGTAACATGCGTTTTTGAGCAATGGCAATTGCACAGGGCATCTGTGCAAGGGAATTTTTAAGGGACCCACCAGCAGTTCCATGTCCATAGATTGGACTTGTTGCTTTCCCAAGCATATATCCAGAGCACACCGGAAAGTGCGTAGTGACAGTGGAATATGGGCTGCGCGCACTGTAACCAGACAGTCCGAAAGGACAAGAACCAGTTATCATTTAGTTCCTGAAGCAAAGGTGCACCAAAAGACTGTATTATTCTCTTTCGACACAGTAGCATTTGTCTGCGTGACGGAACATCCATTGTGGAGCAAATAAAATAAGTATCCTGACAATGAGCAATAGGACAAGTGGTAAGCCTCCAAAAAAGCTTCCAAGCATGGAGTGTATGAAAGATGGAATAACTCCAAAGACAGTCTGGAAGGTACTCACCAACCCGGAGCCAATTCTTTAAAAAACAATGCACTACACCCACAGGGTCTGAAACATTAAAATTTGCGGAGCACTATCTCCCCAAAACGGTGTGGGAGATTAGTGTGAAGTTACAACTGTATCTCAGATTAGGACCCTGCAACTTGAAGATCAAACATCTCCTGTGCTGATGTTAAGGCCACTTCCTTCTATAACAATAAGGCTTTCAGTCTGCTCAAAGCATCAAAGTTCACATTTGGAATTGTAATCGAAGGCCAAATTGTTGTATTCCTAACTGTACGGGCTGGTGGAAAAAGCACATGTGTAATACATGTCACAACCCTAGAAACTGTCACCAGATATGGTATTCCCAGTTTCATCCCACAGCAACCTTGATCATTCAACATCAAATAGCTTCCATTAGAAGGTAATGTGAATGCCAGACAAATTACAGCAGCAGGGGAACCTTTCAGAAAACAGGACAGGTTTGCCTTGGAAGCATTACATTGCTCTCTGGAGTGTGACCTCCCTATAAACAAGAGAATGGCCTAAATAAATCAATCAACCAGTATTTGTAGAGTGTGGCACTGTCACTCCTAGGGGTATCTGAGTACTAGGGTGCGAGGTCTCTGTCAAAAAGCCAGATCTTGAGTTTTTTCCTGAAATCTGCAAGGGAGGGTGCTGTTCGGAGGTAGAAGGGCAGGTTGTTCCAGGTCTTAGTGGCAATGTAGAAGCAGCGGCCCCCCCTGCAGTGGATTCGGAAAATGTGAGCGAGGGCTAGTGAGGAGGAGCGCAACTGTCTGGCGGGTTGGTGGAAGTTCAGTTGGTGATTGATGGAGGCTCAACTTGATTGTATAAGGCCTTGGACGCATGTGTTAGGCTCTTGAACTGGCATCTCTTCTGGATAGGGAGCTAGTGGAGGTTTCTGATGTGGTGGTGATGTAGGCCCGTTTAGGGAGGTCCAAGATGAGATGAGCTGCCGCGTTCTGTATGGTCTGGAGTCTTTTGAGGCGCTGGGTGGAGACACGGGCATAGACTGTGCTGCCATAGTCAAAGCAGCTGGTGACGAGGGCCTGGGAAAGGGTTTTCCTTGTGTTGATCGGGATCCACCTGAAAATTCTGTCTGCGGAGCATGTGGAGGGTGTGGAAGCAGAAGGAGGCTATTCCGTTTATTTGTTGTTTCAAGGTCAATTCACTGTCTAGGATGATGCCGACGTTGCGTGCACGGTCTGTTGGTGTGGGAGTGGGTCTGAGTTCGAATGACCACTAGTTATGGTCCCATATGGATGTGTTTTTCCAAAAATCGGTACTTCAGTTTTGTCGGAGTTCAGTTTGAGGCAGTTAGTTCTTATCCAGTTGGCTACGTTGGTTATGGCGTTGCAGAAGTTTGCTCTGGTGCTGGAGGGGGTCTTCAGTGAGTGAGAGTATGAGCTGTGTATCATCTGCATAGGATATGATGTTGAGACCATGAGATCTGATGATGTCGGCCGGGGGGGTCATGTAGGTGTTTAACAATGTGGGGCTGAGAAATGATCCTTGGGGTCCGCTATATATGAGGTTCTTGGGTGGGGAGGTGAAGGGAGGCAGCCAGATTCTCTACATATGTCCTGTCAGGAAGAAGGCGATCCATTTGAGGCCGTTCTTTCATATGCCGATGTTGTGGAGAGTGTTGATGAGGGTGTGATGGGGGACGGTGTCAAATGCGGCTGGGAGGTCAAGGAGGATCAAGGCCGCAGTTTCTCCGTGATTGAGGAGTTTTATGATGTCATCTGTGACTGCGATGAGTGCGTTCTCCATGCTATGGGTAATGAGGAATCCTGATTGGGAGATGTCAAGCAGGTTGTTTTGTTTCAGGTATTCTGTGAGCTGTCGATTAATGGCCTTCTCGAGTACTTTGGCAGCATAGGGGTCGGCAGATGGTTTTTTAGGAGAGGTCTGATTTCTCCGTGTTTCCATTTGTCCGGGAAGACTGCTGTGGTAATGGAGGTGTTGAAGATGCTGGTGAGTTCCGTGCTGATGTGGTTGGTTCTGAGGTTGAGAAAGCAAAAAACACACAATTGATGGACGGAATGTAGAACAAATTAAAACATTCACCCCCAGTCAAGAGATCTGGGTTAAATCCATCATTCTTTTGCTCACCATGCCACCCCAGTTTAGACCTGGCCATATGCAAATCAGTCTTGACCCTGTGCCTCATGGGAACAGTCCAGCCCGAACTGCCAAGCCAGGTCCTCCCTGTACCGGAAACAAGCATCCTAGGACCAGTTTCGGGGTTTCACCCCTCTTCAGCCAGGATAGCTTGATTCCAGTGGCACAGTGAGCCCAGGACCCACATCTGGGCATACCTGGCGCACTTAGGGCGAGAAAGCAAAAGACACACAATTGATGGACGGAATGCAGAATAAATCAAAACATTCACCCCCAGTCAAGAGATCTGGGTTAAATCCATCATTCTTTTGCTCACCATGCCACCCCAGTTTAGACCTGGCCATATGCAAATCAGTCTTGACCCTGTGCCTCATGGGAACAGTCCAGCCCGAACTGCCAAGCCAGGTCCTCACTGGACCGGAAACAAGCATCCTAGGACCGGTTTCGGGGTTTCACCCCTCTTCAGCCAGGATAGCTTGATTCCAGTGGCACAGTGAGCCCAGGACCCATGTCTGGGCATACCTGGCGCACTTAGGGCAAGAAAGCAAAAGACACACATTTGATGGACGGAATGCAGAACAAATCAAAACATTCACCCCCAGTCAAGAGATCTGGGTTAAATCCATCATTCTTTTGCTCACCATGCCACCCCAGTTTAGACCTGGCCATATGCAAATCAGTCTTGACCCTGTGCCTCATGGGAACAGTCCAGCCCGAACTGCCAAGCCAGGTCCTCCCTGGACCGTAAACAAGCATCCTAGGACCGGTTTCGGGGTTTCACCCCTCTTCAGCCAGGATAGCTTGATTCCAGTGGCACAGTGAGCCCAGGACCCACGTCTGGGCATTCCTGGCGCACTTAGAGCGAGAAAGCAAAAGACACACAATTGATGGACGGAATGCAGAACATCATCAAAACATTAACCCCCAATCAAGAGATCTGGGTAAAATCCATCATTCTTTTGCTCACCATGCCACCCCAGTTTAGACCTGGCCATATGCAAATCAGTCTTGACCCTGTGCCTCATGGGAACAGTCCAGCCCGAACTGCCAAGCCAGGTCCTCCCTGGACCGGAAACAAGCATCCTAGGACTGGTTTCGAGGTTTCACCCCTCTTCAGCCAGGATAGCTTGATTCCAGTGTACAGTGAGCCCAGGACCCACGTCTGGGCATACCTGGCGCACTTAGGGCGAGAAAGCTAAAGACACAATTGATGGACGGAATGCAGAACAAATCAAAACATTCACCCCCAGTCAAGAGATCTGGGTTAAATCCATCATTCTTTTGCTCACCATGCCACCCCAGTTTAGACCTGGCCATATGCAAATCAGTCTTGACCCTGTGCCTCATGGGAACAGTCCAGCCCGAACTGCCAAGCCAGGTCCTCTCTAGACCGGAAACAAGCATCCTAGGACCGGTTTTGGGGTTTCACCCCTCTTCAGCCAGGATAGCTTGATTCCAGTGGCACAGTGAGCCCAGGACCCACGTCTGGGCATACCTGGGGCACTTAGGGCGAGAAAGCAAAAGACACACAATTGATGGACAGAATGCAGAACAAATCAAAACATTCACGCCCAGTCAAGAGATCTGGCATAAATCCATCATTCTTTTGCTCACCATGCCACCCCAGTTTAGACCTGGCCATATGCAAATCAGTCTTGACCCTGTGCCTCATGGGAACAGTCCAGCCCGAACTGCCAAGCCAGGTCCTCCCTGGACCGGAAACAAGCATCCTAGGACCAGTTTCAGGGTTTCACCCCTCTTCAGCCAGGATAGCTTGATTCCAGTGGCACAGTGAGCCCAGGACCCACGTCTGGGCATACCTGGCGCACTTAGAACGAGAAAGAAAAAGACATACAATTGATGGACGGAATGCAGAACAAATCAAAACATTCATCCCCCAGTCAAGAGATCTGGGTTAAATCCATCATTCTTTTGCTCACCATGCCACCCCAGTTTAGACCTGGCCATATGCAAATCAGTCTTGACCCTGTGCCTCATGGGAACAGTCCAGCCCGAACTGCCAAGCCAGGTCCTCCCTGGACCGGAAACAAGCATCCTAGGACCGGTTTCGGGGTTTCACCCCTCTTCAGCCAGGATAGCTTGATTCCAGTGGCACAGTGAGCCCAGGACCAACGTCTGGGCATACCTGGCGCACTTAGGACGAGAAAGCAAAAGACCCACAGTTGATGGACGGAATGCAGAACAAATCAAAACATTCACCCCCAGTCAAGGGATCTGGGTTAAATCCATCATTCTTTTGCTCACCATGCCACCCCAGTTTAGACCTGGCCATATGCAATTCAGTCTTGACCATGTGCCTCATGGGAACAGTCCAGCCCGAACTGCCAAGCCAGGTCACCCCTCTTCAGCCAGGATAGCTTGATTCCAGTGGCACAGTGAGCCCAGGACCCACATCTGGGCATACCTGGCGCACCTTTGGCGAGAAAGCAAAAGACACACAATTGATGGACGGAATGCAGAAAAAATCAAAACATTCACCCCCAGTCAAGAGATCTGGGTTAAATCCATCATTCTTTTGCTCACCATGCCACCCCAGTTTAGACACAGGGTCAAGACTGATTTGCATATGGCTGGGTTCAAACTGGAATGGCATGGTGAGCAAAAAAACGATGGATTTAGGCCCAGATCTCTGTACTGGGGTGAATGTATGACATTGTTCTGCATTCTGTCCATCAACTGTTGTTTTTGCATTTGTCACCCCGAGTGGGACGGGTATACCCAGACGTGGGTCCCGTGCTCTCTATGCCACTGGAATCAAGCTATTCTGGCTGAAGAGTGGTGAAACACCGAAACCGGTCCTAGGATGCTTGTTTCCAGTCCAGGGAGGACCTGGCTTGACAGTTTGGGCTGGACTGTTCCCATGAGGCACAGGGTCAAGACTGATTTGCATATGGCTGGGTTCAAACTGGAATGGCATGGTGAGCAAAAAGACGATGGATTTAGGCCCAGATCTCTGTACTGGGGTGAATGTATGACATTGTTCTGCATTCTGTCCATCAACTGTTGTTTTTGCAATTGTCACCCCGAGTGGGATGGGTATGCCCAGACGTGGGTCCTGTGCTCTCTATGCCACTGGAATCAAGCTATCCTGGCTGAAGAGGGGTGAAACCCTGAAACCGGTCCTAGGATGCTTGTTTCTAGTCCAGGGAAGACCTGGCTTGGCAGTTCGGGCTGGACTGTTCCCATGAGGCACAGGGTCAAGACTGATTTGCATATGGCTGGTTTCAAACTGGAATGGCATGGTGAGCAAAAAAACGATGGGTTTAGGCCCAGATCTCTGTACTGGGGTGAATGTATGACATTGTTCTGCATTCTGTCCATCAACTGTTGTTTTTGCCTTTGTCACCCCGAGTGGGACGGGTATGCCCAGACGTGGGTCCCGTGCTCTCTATGCCACTGGAATCAAGCTATCCTGGCTGAAGAGGGGTGAGACCCCGAAACCGGTCCTAGGATGCTTGTTTCCAGTCCAGTCCAGGGAGGACCTGGCTTGGCAGTTCGGGCTGGACTGTTCCCATGAGGCACATGGTCAAGACTGATTTGCATATGGCTGGGTTCAAACTGGAATGGCATGGTGAACAACAAAACGATGGATTTAGGCCCAGATCTCTGTACTGGGGTGAATGTATGACATTGTTCTGCATTCTGTCCATCAACTGTTGTTTTTGCATTGGTTCTGAGGTAGAACATGTGGTGGTGGCATGGGTCGGTGGGTGCTCCGGAGTGGATGGAAGTAATTATGGCTGAGGTAGATTGAGTGGTAAGCTGTGACCATGTGGTGATCTTGCGGCTGGTGTGCGATGACTGATCGAGGCTACTGAGGTTGGAGACTGTGGGTTGGGGGTCAAAGTTGTTATAGAGGGTGACAATATTGTTGTGAGAGTAGTCAGAGAGGGTATCTCAGAGATCTCGGAAGGAGTGGATTGTGTTCTCTGTGGCTGCCGGGTTGGAGCATTCTTTGACAATTTTGAAGCGTTTTTTAGTGCAGTTAGGTGCTGTGTCGCTGTGGGCTATGATGGCTGCTCTCTTGGTTGCCTTGATGTGCTGGTGGTAATCGCTAAGGGCTGTTTTGTGGGCGGCTCAGTTGGAAGGGTTCCTGGTTGATCGCCAATGTTTCTCAAGATAGTAGCAGGTGCGTTTGGTGGTTCTGAGCTCTGGGGTGTTCCAGTTGGCTCATCCCGTGGTTTTGGTGGTTCTGCCTGGCTTCAGTGGGGCGACTCTGTTGGCGCATTCAGTGATCCAAATTGAGAAGTTCTTGACGGCCTGTTCTAGGTCTGATGAGTCCTTGGGTTGCGAGGTGCTGAGGATCTGAGACCACTGTGTCTCTGTTACTTTTCTCCAGCTGCAGTGGTTGGAGCTGGGGTGCTTGGTGATGGTCTGCTGTGAGCCGGAGATGGTGAAGTGCACAATGGTGTGCACTGCAAGAAAGTGTTCTCATAGTCTGTATTGCTAAGAAAAACCTCAGTTGCACCATTCCTACATCTGTATGTGAACGGTAAGACCCATGCCTCACATACAAATCCCTCCCTTAGCGCTTCACACCTGCCTACCTGATGGTGTTGTAAGCAGTATTTTAAGTGAAAAGTTGAAATTGGCAGAGAAATAAACCTGTGTATTATCCAATCCGCTGATGGTACCTCTGCAACAATAAATGGTAATTTTTCTAACTTTTCTATGTGTAACATAGTGTATGTTGCATATTTTCTGGCCATGGTGGTCTGTTCTTGTGTTAAGTTGTATGGTAAAAGCAAACTAGTGGAATTTACGTGCTTCCATGGAACATGATCATTACGTAAAGTCTGTAAAGTCCAGCTTAGTAGTATAATTGACCTAAGCTGTGATTACCCGTGTTGCAAAAGGGACATATCACTCTGTATGATGTCTCTAGCAGACGGCACAATGTTATCCAGAGAATATATCCTAGTGGATAATGTAGTCAGACCATTGTCAACCACACCTAGAGCCTTTTCGAAATTTGCTCTGTCAAATTCACGTAGTCTCTCCGCAGCTTCCTGCTGTGAAACTTTCCACACTTCATTGTATATAGCATACAGAAAGCACCTTTGACATGGCTTCCTAGGACCTTACAAGAAATCCTGAAAACCATGTCATCAGAAAGGAGAGACAAGTTCTGTTTTGTTGAATGTCTTAGCCAATCTAGGCACAACTTTACAACGCTGTATGTTGCTACCACTCCTGAGTGTTGTGTCTGCACATAACAAGGGTCTGGCCTATTAATCCTGAACCCTTTCGTGTTAAGAAAACATGCCTGATATCCGTTAGTATCTAATGGCTGCACAAGCCATCCCTCTGGACTGGAACGTGAAGAATTGTATGTATCATTCTTAAGCATGCTGTCAAATGTGTTCTCTGTGTAGTTTGTGAATTGCTGCCAATTCAATTGTCTATAGTCTAAGACCAAGCGATATGAATGATCTGATTTTATTAGTGGAAGCAAAGGATTGTTCATTGGTGTGGTGCAACTTTCTATTACACACTGATATTCAAGTTGTGTGAGTACTTCTCAAACTTGTTTTTTGGCCTCATGTTTAATGGGGTATTGTGGTTGTGGTTGTGGGCTGGGCCTCATCGGTATGATGTGGCAAGAGGATCCTTCATCCCAACCCACGTTGTTGAGGTATAGCACCGTGTCTTGTGCTAAGGCCTACTCCTTGGCATATGTGTGTTCTACTGATTCTGAAATGAGGTTAAAGCTGGTAATATTACTGTTTCTCCTAGTGGGCAATCCCTAACAAACTCAAGTGGCCAACCTTTTTCAGGCAAGGGAACGTCGTAGCCGAATGACAAGTTCTCCCAGAAGAGAACATGAATGGTATGTGGTATATTCCCCTCCAGCTGGAGTTGTAATTCATACAATTTACTGTGGACATTCAGGGGCATATTTACAAAAAAAATGTCGGAGCGGGGAGCTTCGCCAAAATCAGCAGCGCAGTGCTCCAACATTTTTAAAACACAGGGATGTGCCGTAATCACAAGAATACGGTGCACCCCTGTGTCTCCCCTAGCGCTGGTGCAAAAAAAAGCTGCCTAGCGCCAGCGCAGGCACCCTGCCACCATGTAGCAAGGGGGCCTGCACTGCAGGGGAGCTTGTTTATGTGCAGGAAGGGACACCTTCCGGCACATAAAGAATCATTAATGGTGATTTGCTCTTTCCATGTGTGCTGCACAATGCAGCACACATGGAAAGAGCAAAAAGCGAGGAGAAACTAAAGATTTCTCTTCGTAACGCCACGCCTGGTAATCAATGTCGTTAGAATGGTTCTGTTTTTGGTGCTGCCTCAACCTTGTAAATCTGGGGCAGCGTCAAAAAGCAATGGGTGTTGGGGTGGAACACCCACAGCATTTTCCGTTGCACGCCCCTTTGCCGCAGAGGACTGCGGTGGAAAGGGGCATATTTACAAAGTGGCGTTAAGCCATGTTAAGTGGCTTTGCGCCACTTTGTAAATATGGGAAATGGCGCTACATGACCGGAGCATCAAAAAAGTGACTCTCCGGTGGTGATTGGGGCTTGTAAATATACCCCTCAGTCTCTGGTCAGGTGTTTCCACCTAGACTTAATCACTCGTTGCTACTGCCATTAGACACTCCATAAGATTCTGTCAAACTATTGTGACTTCTGCCGCGCTGTCCAGTGTTGTCAGATCCCACTTCCCATTCAGAAGCAGAGGCCTCAATATTCGTGGTATGTTTAACTTTAATCTCAGCCACTTTCTTCTTTTTAAATTGAGGCTTTGACTGTGTAAGCTTTTCCTCCATTTTTATTATGAAGTCAGAACAGTGTTGTGAGTCCTTCTTCAGTTCCACGTATTCCTCTGGTCTGCACTCTGATCGTCCTCCTCTCTCCGAGCATTTTTCAGATGATTCCTGAAAGGAACGAGTAGGACGTGTATCAGTATCCTGATACCTATCATGCTTTTTAATTGTATCATGGTTATGTAAGTTATAGCATTTCTCAGAGGACTCCTGTTGAGGAGGTCCACTCTGTGGTTTAGTCTTTTCTTTATTTTTGTATTATCCCAGCATTTGTAATAGAAGACTCTGGTGCCTGTTTTGAATGATCTTTTTCAGAATTACCTTAAGTTGTGGTGTGTTACGTCTGGCTCCCAAATTATCTCGACCTATAGCGTAATAGGTTTCTGTAATAATCTCTACTTTTCACCCCTGACTGAAACATAACCTAGAGTTTAGCTGTGTGACAGTGACTTTAAATTCACAGCCAGTATCCTTATTTCTTCCCCCTCACAGTAACATTGGAGTGATCTCAGCGCATTATCCAAACATCAGTACCCAGTCTTTTTATCTCTAGTTGATTACTTGTAGTGCGGCCTGAATGGAAGACACAGCCAGTTAGATCATCTACTTCCATAGGTGGGGTAGGACCAGTCGTCGTAGCCACCAGGAGCCAGGGAGTCTTGCACACTTGTCAGGTGTTCCTCAGTGGGGAAGTTCACCTCTTCTAACTTTGCATGTCTGAGAAGCAGGCAATGCTGGGGCATTCAGCTTATATGGCTGGAGTGCAGCCAGGGCCTAACACGGCACCATGAGGGCATCACCCCAGACCTAGAGTTCGTAGAAATGGCTCTTCATCCGCTAGAGAAGAGAACTACAACCAAAGCTCTATGTCCTGTCTCAGGAATCTGCTAGGTGAGTAGTGCGCTCTCCAGTAATTTGCACCCTGCTTCACCCAGTGAGGGTACAGTGGGTCCAGGCCCTGAGCAGTGTTCCCCAATATCAGTCTCCAGCGCAGCCCTAGTGCACAGCTGCATCAGACAACAATAGTGGCCTATAGGGTGAGAAAAGAAAGCAGCACCTACACCAGGGAGGGCAGCTTGAGAAGGCTTTCAGCTCTGACACCCACCAATCAGCCATCACCTCCGATCAGATGTCCCATCAGCGAGGCAAGGAAGATGTAGAGACACACACAGCAAGCGCCATACGCGCATGTCAGGTCACGCACCTGGGCCAAGATCACTTCTTCCCAGTAAGTCACTGTAGTATCTTCATGTTGTGTTAATATGCTCTATGTTATCTTGTTCCTAGCTGCTCAGCCAGTGTGTGTGTTCTGTGTGGAATGTTGGTGTGTGGGCCATGAGTGGAATGCTTGAGTGATGACAGTTGGTGGATGGGATGAGCAGCTAGCAGGCTGCTCCTGGTGGGGCTGTTCTACAGTACTTAACTACCTGCTCTACAGACTTTAACTGGATCTAAGCTACATATTTATCTACTTGAATAAACCTACTTAAACCTTATCCTACCAGCGTGGACTACGTTACTACATCAATTTTGGTGACGAGGATGGGATGCTGTTAGTTTGTGAGCACCCCCTGGAGCCCTGGCAGGATGAGCCTGGCTCTGTCACTAGCATACCACACCCCTGCAGCCGTGCTCCACCACCAGTTCAGATCAAAGTAATGTGTGCCTGTGTTTGTATTGCATGCAGGGCACAGCTACCAGCATGCCAGGAGGTCATGTCATAAGAGGGGTCTATTTCAAATTGATGCATGGGCCCCCTGCTTATAACTGGGATCAAATTGTGGTGTGTATTTATGAACCGTGTATTATAACAAAACATGAAATCAGATGAAGATAACAAAATGCATGATAAACCCTTGATTCTAAGCAGTGTGTCCCTTTCAGGTGAAAGAGATGAAGAAAAGCCCTGGTTGCATACAGGATAGGAGGTGATTGACAGATTGCTGGAGGTGGAGGGAAAATGATGAGAGTGAAAACCACACATAGGGATGACAGACCAGACAGATGAACAAGCACAAATGCCTCTTTTTTGGTCTTGCGTAGGCAGCGTGCATGCGCTGTCTCTCCGAGACATCTAGTTATCTGTATAGCGAGGGTAATCCCGCCTGCTGCTTGCCTGCTTCTTGCAATTGGCTTATTCACACATTCCTGTAAATTGCGGCCTCCCTATTGGTTGCTGGTTTGATGCATCACTTCCGTTTTTATCGGAAGCAGCACAGACCAACTACAGTTATATTGCGCTGTAGGGCTTTGTCCCTTTCCTTTAGGGACTACTTGGGCTTTTATCTTTAAATCGCCACGGCGCCAGCTTCGGTTGATTTAGAGCACTTTAAACCCAATAATCATCCGTGGTTGCCAGGTCAGACTGGGGTCAAGCGATGTAGTGTTTTCCATTGGAGGCTCGCTGTGGGCGATCAAAGAAGACTCTTTTATTTTGCGAGTCTGTAGGAATTTCTGATGAAGAGCAGAGGTCGCTTTTCTGTCAATTTCGAGTCTGCAAAGCGTTTCGGAACTACTGTGTTTTCCCCCTTTGGTGCTGCAAATCATGGCACCGTTCTGAGCTCACCAAAGTACTCCAATCTAAAACGCATTAGTGAGACGCACTGTATGTAGCCCAGGCGGTAGTTAGATACGCATCAAGTCTGTAATGGCAGCGGGTCAGAGATTCTAGGAAGTGGCGCGAGGTAAAAGCCCACCCCTCGAGATGGTTTGGAAAATACCCTGCTTGCAATTACTGTGCACAGCACTGATTGTGGGAGCTGTGAGGTGATGTCATATCTGGTAACTGTTTTGTGCTGCCTCGCTTTGTTACTTACATAGCTGTGATATCATGGTGAAAAAATTATAAACATGTCATGGATAGGCTGCGCTTGGGTAACAGAAGACGGGGAGTTTTTATTAAGTTTGTTTTTCTTGTCATATTGTAAAAATGTATTATGTGTACTGCGTCTATTAAAAACAGATTTGGGTAATTCTGTCTAAATGAAGTCATCCCAGCTATTTCCAGACTGTCTTTTCCTAGGCAACACCTAAAAAAATAGAATTTTGAGAACTGAGAGAGAATTCTGGAAAACCCTTTTTTGTACTTAAAACAAGAGAACGATAAACCTGAGCATAAAAGAAACTTATCAGACTATTTATAACCTGAAGGTATATTGTGTAAACTCACAGGTAAAGTCTGGCTAATTGAACTTGTATTCACAGATTACTCATTTTTATTTTTCTCAATAAACCCATTAAGACTCTGGCTGACGTCTAAAGTTGGAATTTTACACTGGCATTTAGGAGAAACGGCTGGCTTTTACAAGAGATGATGGTTTCCTTCGTCGTCCAGTGGCATCGCCCTGATCATCAGCTAATGCCTCAAAGGGGCTTTCTGCTTGGACAGTGGGGCCTCTTTTTGGCAACTGACAGTTCATCTGACACCTGACATGGCACCCCTGTAGCCATCTCAGCAGAGAGGTCAAGCACTGAATGGGCATGGGAGTATGGACTCGATCACCTACTGCGGACCTCAGTGGTCTGTGTTGAGCAGAGTGAGAAGCAGGTCTTTGTGTCACGAGGACTTCAGGATCCGGTGCTGCCTTTACACAGAATCCAAATATACAAACACACAATGTTCGCTCAAGTGCCTGGAAGCTGTTCAGTCCAGAGTATGTGCTTCATAAAATGTATCCGTACCTGCATTGCAGAGGGTTTAGTTACTCCCACAGCGACATAAGGTAATACATTTCTTTAGTAAGCATCCATGAGATGTATTTGGTAGAAAAACAATAAAACGTCCCCAAGGACAACCAATTCTCCTGTTTGTATTTTAAGGCGTGGACAAGAAATCCCGGAGCTCCCGAATTTTCCAGGTCCATAGTCAGTGGCTCATCCAGTCCAGGACTATTCTCTGCACTCTGAGATTTGTAGTCTCTCTATTCCAATGGGATAAACAAGACTACAAATCCCACAATGCACAGTAGAAACAAGAACGAGGTGAGTTACTCATGGAAACGGGAACTGGAGAGCCCTGGAAATCCTTCTTCTTGTGTCAAGGTGAGTGAGTGATGACAAACTGAACAGGCCTACTCATGCGACAAACAAAGGAGAAAACGTCGATGAAAGCAATGCTTCCCGGGCTGGAGTTTCTGTATCTGTCTAAACATCCAGAGGGGAAAAAATATTAATTATGGACTTAGTGAACTCAAAGACCTTTCCGGAAAAAAACGAAATCTGAGAATCTGGTGTTTGCTCTGAGTAGGCGTCAACCAAGGCTTGGGTGGCCAAAGAATCGGCTTCCTGATTTTTTTATATATTTTTTTCGGTCGCTTCAAACCCGTTGAAGTTGAACAGGGTCGGAGAGAGATATAAAATTATAAAATCGGCCCGGGCACCAAAATAAAAGTGCCCCCATTTGCGAAATAGGAAGCTAAAAAAGTGTCCCATATTATTTACAAACTGGGGCAATTTTCAAAGTATAAAAAGACACGCCGTGTAAAGCGTTTTGCAATGTAGGGCAGACTGCTTGGATCTGATGTTGCTGCAGACAATGTGTGTTTTAAAATTTGGGAAATTACCACCAAACACAGGCCCGATAGATCATCATAGCGACCCATAATCTCCCTAAAAACGGCCCACACACTGACCTATCAGCCCAGCCCGTCGGGCACTGACTGGCTGCCCTTTAAGTGAGCCCGACCCTGTGTGAAGCAGGCCGTGTGCGGCCCTCACCTGGAGTAAAGGGGAGGGGCTGGGGGGCCTTTAAAGAGGCCAATGAGACTGACCGTCTGCTACCTTCTCCTTTCAGGCTCCTGCGCTCATTCCGTGTGAGCTGATGTTGCGGTAAGGGGCTGGGATACGGGTTTGTGGCTTGTTCTGGGTGACAAGTCAACAGTGTGATACTCCGTGGTCTGTTCTGGGTGACAACCCTGGGGTGTGTGGTCTGTTCTGTGTGACAGCAGCGTGATTCGCCGCGGTATGCGTGGTATGTGGTTTGTTCTGCGGGACTACAAGGCGATTCTCCGAGGCTTAACGAGTGTTTTAAGGATAACATTCACTTTTCAGACTGCACCACTGATAAATTGTGCCATAGCTGCTTAGTTTCCGAGGCCCATGGGTGATCAGTTGCTCCCGTCCTGGCCTCGTCTCTCTGCCTTTTGAGAGTTGTGGCCCTGGTTTTATTATGGGGTACACATGACTGTTGTCCTCCAGAATGCACAGACGAGCCTGGAGTGGGAGACCCTGTCATACATGGAGTACTGGCAGTGGCAGCTTTCCTTGGTAGGACTAGAGCGGTCTGAAGATGGGTAGGTAAAAGGTTGTAGTCTAATTAAAAGACTAGTAATGAGAAGTCAATTCTATATGTAAGTTCCAAGCACTTGATTGACGCCAGTGAGTATTGGCAAGTTCCACCTAGTGTCCTGTGCATCAGCCCGTTGTGGTGTTTTAAAGAGCCTTCTGGGGCTTGTAGTTTTGACTTGATATAACCAAGTATGAACCGAATGGGCAGCTTTTGAATTGTCCAAGCTGTATCTTATGCTGTCCAGTCCCCATACTTATTCCACATTTTGATACTTTGGGGTACATATTTTATGGGCTGTGACAAACCTTGCAAGCTTTAATATGCAAAGGAAGATGGGCCTGAAGGTGCTGCTCGTGCATTGACCTGGAAAGATGTGCGCTATTAAGATTGTTGGCTAAATTGGGATTCACCCTGGTCTGTTTGACTAGACCCTACAAGTCCTGTTTCCTCTCCCATCTAGGGCTTGTGGTAGATAATACGTTTACAAGTCCCAGAATGCAAACAACCGGAGTTGGGGCAGATGATTATGCGGTGACCGCTATGGAATGACCATGACTGAGTGTAGCTTACAATATAATTAAAGTTGACCACTTGGCAGCTTTGCATGGATGCAATTTAAGGCCTCATCGGTCCAGAACTTGATAAAGCTAATATATTAATCAGTCCAATTTTGCATATAATTGCCATATTCCACAGGCGCATGCATGACATGCTGCTCCAGTTCAGTGTTTTAATTTGCATTTTCGTACTGTAAGCTGGGTTTAATAGGCTTGTTAGTCCCTCCTTAGTACCGCCTTGTCTTCATTTGTAACTTTCCATGAGGATTGGCCCTTTTACTTATGTTACACGGTAGTGTCTTATTTTGTCTGTAAGCACTATTTTCTTTAATGAATTTCTCCTACTGCAGGCAGGACATGCTTTCCTGCTACATTCAGCGCGTAATGCATGCTTTCACTTTCCAAGCAGCCTGGGGCAATGGCGGCTGCTTCTTTGAAATGAAATATGTCTCGCATTTTCAAGAGTTTGAGCTATTGGCATTGTAAATGACAATGCCTTTTATTTATGTGTTAATTATCAAAACAGATAAATAAAAGGCATTGTCATTTACAATACCAATACTTAAACACTCGCTAATGCGAGACCTATTGCATTGCAAATGCTTGTTTTACTTTTTCATTGCTTTCCCCTCTCTTCAGGTCTCCACTTGTTTCAGATGATGCTGGGCTGTGAGCTCCACGAGGACGGATCTGTGAAGTGGTTTGAACGATATGCGTATGATGGGTCCAACTACCCTGCAACCACAGACCCTGCCAGAGTGACTGAGGAACGAGGGAACTCTGAGGAGCTCATTGACTGCATCAAGGATCTGAAAAAACTTCTGAAGTATGGAGAGGCGAGTCTGCTGAGGAGAGGTGAGAGCTGTGTATGTACAGAGTAGCAGGAGCTGTATCTGAACAGGACAGGAGCTCTGTCTAGACAGGAGAGCAGGAAGGCAAGAACTGTACAAGAATGAGGTAGTAGAGATGCGAGAACAGAGAGGTGAGAGCTGTACGTGGAGGGGGAGCAGAGCCTCACATTAATATAAACCTGATCTATTGACCACTCAAATTAAATCATTTTAGCAAAAGCAAGGTATGTGCTCAGACTGGGCTCCTCCATAGCATGCTGCTCCCAGAGCTCTCTTTAGTGCTGTGACCATCAGAGGGTGAGATTTTTAAGATATAAATACTTCATGAGCGAACAAAGAAGCTGCTAACTGCAGAAAATGTCTTCATGTGCAGGAAAATCAGATAAGGAAAAAACAAACTTGCGGTATAATCACACATTACTATAGAAACAAGCCAGTGATCTGTGTCTAAATCCATTGACACGGGCTATGAACAGTCAGGGGCTGTTTCTACTGTGCATTGTGGGATTTGTAGTCTTGTTTATCCCATTGGAATAGAGACTACAAATCTCAGAGTGCAGAGAATAGTCCTGGACTGGCTTTGCACCGACACATACTGTGTGCTCCTGAACACACCACAGCCTGCTGCACTGCGGCGTTGAGCAAAGCCTGGGGACGAGGGGGTGGAATGTGAGGCGGTTCTGTCACTGTGGAGACTGTACCTACTGAGACAGAACAGTGACCCTGAGAGTTTAGTACAGAAGGAAGTCTGAGGACCAGAGGGTGGAATGTGAGGCGGTTCTGTCACTGTGGAGACTGGACCTACTGAGACAGAACAGTGACCCTGAGAGTTTAGTACAGAAGGAAGTCTGAGGACAGGAGGGTGGAATGTGAGGCGGTTCTGTCACTGTGGAGACTGGACCTACTGAGACAGAACAGTGACCCTGAGAGTTTACTACAGAAGGAAGTCTGAGGGCCAGAGGATTGAATGTGAGGCGGTTCTGTCACTGTGGAGACTGGACCTACTGAGACAGAACAGTGACCCTGAGAGTTTACTACAGAAGGAAGTCTGAGGACCAGAGGGTGGAATGTGAGGCGGTTCTGTCACTGGAGACTGGGCCTACTGAGACACAACAGTGACCCTGAGAGTTTAGTACAGAAGAAAGTCTGAGGACGAGGGGATGGAATGTGAGGCGCGTCTTTCACTGTGGAGACTGGGCCTACTGAGACACAACAGTGACCCTGAGAGTTTAGTACAGAAGGAAGTCTGAGGATCGGAGGGTGAAATGTGAGGCGGGTCTGTCACTGTGGAGACTGGACCTACTGAGACACAACAGTGACCCTGAGAGTTTAGTACAGAAGGAAGTCAATGTGATTTCAATATTTCAGCACTCCTTTACCTCCTCCTCTTCACCTGTCCCCAGCTTCTGCGCTTCCTTTTGTGTCTCCTTCCTTCCTCTTTTATGGCCTTCGTTCTTCTTAATTGACAAATCTGCATAAAACTTTGCAACTGCTTGCAAACGTGCCTACAGTTTGACATACCAACGTTCGTGAAGTGTGCCTTTTGTGGTTTTAGTTAAATGCCTTCAAATCTTTTTGCATTTGAAAAATGTACTGGGTGGACATTGAAGAGCTAGAAACTCACAAGTTCTGTCAATCTTATTAGAATTTTTAAAGCAATGTGATTGGCTGAAGAAGGCATTATATTTTTTCCACTTATGTTGAAGCTTGCAATTTATTAAGAACTCATGAGTTCTGCATTGTGGAAAACAAAGACACGTAAGTAGACACAATCGAGAGCTGTACACTAGGCCTGGGAGGGGTGTGCAGGGTTTTGCTATGCAGAATTCCCCAGAGCACCCTAAAAACTCCACGAGACACCACAGAATTCCATGAGCAAGTGGAGCTGGTCAACGCATCCGTTCGCGGTATGTTTTTGACGTTCAGCAATACGACGCACGTTCTCGCACTCAAACGCTCGCGAACGGCACCACACGGTTCGCATGGATGCAGCCATATTGTTTTCTGTGCATGGTGCTGGGGCCTGTTTCTTAGTCCATCCTTTATCTTTTAATCATCCCTTTATCTGACTCATCCACCCCTCATTTTCCTTTATTGTATCAGTGTGTTTTTGTGTTTATGTATTTTACGTTTTTATCATTTTGTGTTTTTCGTGACTTTTTTGTACTTTTTTGGTTTTTCTTTTTCAATTTTCCTTTTCCTATTTCTTATTTTTTTTTTTTTTTTGACCACCCAGCGACATGGCAGAGCAGGGCGAGAGAGGGAGTGCAGCCCTGCGCCATTTTCAGAGAGGTGGAGGTAGCTGCACTACTTTTTTATGTGCGGCGTCACCTCCCCTCCATGCTGGCAGCAGGCGGTAGGCCTGGCAAGGGGTATGGCGGTAGATGAGGGAGGGTGCACCGGAGCTCTGGGGTCCAGCGCACTGAGCAGTAGTGATACAGCCTTACTGCTCGATCACACTACCACAAATAGAGTGAGGTGCTATCTAACTTTACCTCTGCCTACCTTTTGGGTTCTACTGGACTCGGTACACACTATACCTCACTTTGGTAGAGTATATACAGAGCCAGCTTCCTACAGTTATCGCCCCCTGCCCTCTTTGCTTATTGCTCCTCCTCGTCCAATCCCTTGCATGAACCCTTGTTTCTCTACCCCATGTGATTCCTTAGCTTCTTGGCTTACTCCGGGGGTCCGGCTACTCTGGGTATTTGAGGGAATAGATATTGCCAGGTTGTTCGAGTGGTTATTTCCTTCCCTCACTATATGACTTTCTCCAGTTGTTGACAAATCCCTATCATGGGAAGTTTGCTGTATAGTTAAGTGTACTGTATGATTCTGCAAGTTATGTATGTCCCCCTGCATGCACCTTTTGACCCGTTCCTCCGAAATTGGGCCAAGTGGATTTAGTGTGGAACTTAAAGCTCCTGATGCCTCAGTGCAAGAAGTGACGGGCCCAAATTTCCACAATGACTCTCCCTTCTCAATTAGTAAGGCTAATCGCTGCTCTAACACTTCTAGATGTGCTATTAAAATAACCTGTTCTAAGTTTATATGTACTTCATGAGTTTTTCCATTTGGGGAGCCCAGAATGTGAGCCGAGTCAGTTACATTAGTCGCCATTTTCCTAGATTTAAGTGAGTGCTGTTGTCTAGTCCCTCCCCTCTTCCTTTTGACTGGTGATTCCTTTGGTGAGGCAGCACTATTATTTAAACTCCCCTAAATGACTGACAGAGGGTCTGGCAACAAAGTCGGGGTAATTGGTAGTTAGGTTACTCGGGGGACAGTCTCTGCTAATGACACCACCATTAAGTTCTCCAAGGGACAGTCTAAGTTCTGTCAATTCAATCTCTTTAGACAGTACATTTGCACCCTTACCAGGAAGGAATCAAGCGTAGCAATGGTTTCCCCTCCTGCTTCCAGTTGCTTGGTCTTTCTTTTATCCATAATAATATGGTCATTGATCGCTGGAGCTTGACGTTAGGGGGTGGCCAACCCCAGCCTCTTCCGGGCTCTGACGGGCGCGGATGGGCCCGCCCTTGGCCCGGGCACTGCCTGCGTGCGACCCGTGCTGCGGGACCATGCCGCGCGTAAGAGTGCGAGGGGGAGGCATCTCCTTCTGTGTGGGCTGCTGGACCATGTGGTCCTATCCTGGACCTGTCCCCACAGGGTGAAGGCAAGAGGATCCTGGTGTTGGTGGCTACGAAAGGCGCGGGACCACGCCACGCTTAAGAGCATGAGGGGGCGTTTCCTTCTGTGGGGGCTGCTGGACGATGTGGTCCTCTCCTGGACCTGTCCCCACAGGGTGAAGGCGAGAGGATCCTGGCGTTACTGGCTATGAAAGCCGCAGGTCCACGCAGTTCTTAAGAGTGCGAGGGGGGCGTGTCCTTCTGTGGGGGCTGCTGGACGGTGATGTCCTCTTTCTGGACCTGTTCCCACAAGGTGAGGGCGAGAGAATCCTGGCGTTGGCGGCTAATCTCTTTATACAGCATTCAGCCAACACGGGTGTCGCGCACCCTCTGCTTCTTTAGGGCTTGATGAATTAAGATCTGTTCAAACACTGTGTCCCAGCTTTCACCGGATTTATGTTTTTGACCTTATCCATACATTCCCCATGATACGGGATATGCGTCTCGTCTTCAAAAACGACCTCCTTCAAGCTCTATTTCGGTGACTCACAATCTGCTCACTCCCACTCTATGGGGAAAAAACAGTGATGCAACACTTTTCATTGCACCCTCCTTGTGGCACCATGGATGCGCTGTATTTACACTACGGCGCTTCATGACGCAGGGATTGACCAGATACGTCAGGAATCCTGATGTATCTGGTGGCGCAGTAATGACGCATTGCTGGAGTGTGCCGGTCAACTGATGCAACTCCAGCTATGGTGTCATTACACATGGGTACGTCCCATGTGAAAAGCCTTGCAACACTCCTTACGCCTGCTTGAAGCAGGCATAAGGATTTGACGCAGTCAAGTCATAGAAGTGGTGCAGTGAAATCTCATAGATTTCACTGCACCACTTCCACAAGCCTTATTTACGTGGCAACTCCCACCCTGTATACATTATACCTGATGCAGGTATAATGTAGTGCAGGGCTTTACAAAGTGACGCGTCTGCCTAGATGCATCACTTTGTAAATAGGTCGAATTGTGGTGCAGTTTTTACGCCGCCGCAACATCACAAAAAAGTGATGAAACGGCGGTGCAAAGGCTCATAAATAAGGGCCTATCTGAGGAGAAGATTATATGTCATGCTTGTTACGTCTGTTTTCACTCTTAAGATTTTCAGCGAGGAGATCATTGTTGTTTGGTCGCGACTCTGTTTTAAATGTGGAATTGATCACCACAAGGAACAGCTCCAGTTATAGGCTGAGGGTGTGTTTGAGAGGCTGTGGTCGCTGTAGGTCCACAGAGGTTATTCATGCCAGACACTGGGTATCTCTTACAATGTATATGGGCACATTGGCTTTGAGCTCAGCAGGGCAGTTGCAGGGTTGTAGTTTCTCTCCTCTTTTGGAGAATAAGTCGGCTTGGTCAGCATATTCAGTGGGCATCTTAGTGGTGCTACCACAAAGGGTGAAAGTATTGGCGCTTTAGAAAATGGGATAAATTACTTCGGGCTGCAAGGAGCATTGTTGGAGGCCAAACTACCAAGGGTTGAGCATGGGGATAATTTATTGAAACCTGTACTGAGCCCTAGACTGTGTTATGGCCTTATTGCCAGCGGTAGATGCATATTTACCACAACTAATAACCCACTTTCCATCTGTATTTATCCATATTCATTTTTTGCTAATTTTATCTATATTTATCTATACTTATTTTGGGTTTTGTGAATGAATTAAGCTGAAACTAGTATATCTCCACATTTATTTAACCAATAAGTGTGCACTTATGTTTGAATACCTGACAGGTTTCAATGATCTGAACACCCACAGATGGTAATTCAGTGTACTTATATGAAAATATCAATTTTAGTATTAACCTTGTGCATATCTACTGCTGTTTAAGCATCTTTACAAATAAATCCCATTAACTGTCATTCTGCACAGCTATTGGCCTGGCATTCATGACTGACACCAATTTCAGTTTTTTATTCAGACCGGAAAATAAATGGTTTTCTGTCTGTATTTATCTGAAAAAAATTAGTAAAACAGAAAACAAGGAGCTTTATGTACAATATGCTGCTTATTTACAGAGGCTTTCAGGCAATCCTCTTCATCTATTTGTCTGTCATTCACATGTTTCTTCCTCCCACTGTAGCACGGGGCACTGGGTCAGCCCTGTTCAGCCATTGACTAACTTCAGCATGAGTGGCGGTGCTCTGCCCTTGAATGCCAGGAACTACTATGGCAATGTATGCTTTGAGTTCAAAATATTTTTGCTTTTCACCAGTGTGTGTGTGTATATGTGTGAGTGTTTTAATGTATTTATTTATTTGTTGGTCTGTCCAGGAGCGCCCTGAAGGATTACCACCAACGCATAAGACACCAAACGGACCTTCATAAGAGACAATGTCCAGACCAACGCGACCAGTGCCAAGGGACTGTTCAACATCATACAGCAGTTCGCCAAACCCCCCAGCGAGGCCATGGACATCACACCCTCCCAGGAACTCTGCGACAAGCTCAGCTCCTACTTCCATCTCAAGATCAAGGCCCTCTACGACAACTTCAGCGAACAGACGCCAGACACCACCCCCCTCGACACCGCTGCCGACAAGCCAACCATCATGACCTGGAATCCCGCCGCCATCGAACACATCATCTCTACCATGATGAAAACCCACTCAGGAGCCCCAACGGACCCCTGCCCACCGCACATATTCCACAGGGCCGCTGCCGCCATCGCACCCGAACTAGGACAGACCATCAACGCCTCCTTCAGATCAGGCATCTTCCCAGACGACTGGAAGCGGGCGGAGGTTAAACCCCTCCTTAAGAAACACACGGCCGACCCAACAGACCTGAAAAACTACCGGCCCATCTCTCTCCTCCCCTTCGCAGCCAAAGTCACAGAGACTCGTAAACGCCCAGCTGACCACCTTCATCGAAGAGAACTCCATTCTAGCGCCTCCCAGTCTGGATTCTGCAGCAACCACAGCACCGAGACCGCCCTCCTCGCCGCCACTGACATCCGCATGCTACTCGACCAGGGACACACTGTGGCCCTCATCCTTCTAGACCTCTCCACAGCCTTCGACACCATCTCACATCGCACGCTCACTGCCAGACTTCACGACGCAGGGATACAAGGAGCCACCCTCGACTGGATCCATTCGTTTCTCTCCGGCAGAACAGAGGATCAGACTCCCTCCCTCCCTCTCCGGACCTACCGACATCAACTGCGGAGTGCCCCAAGGTTCATCACTCAGCCCCACACTCTTCAACATCTACATGGCCCCCCTCGCCGCCATCGTCAGACAGCATGGGCTCAGCATAGTATCCTACACCGATGACACCCAGCTCATCCTCTCACTCATGAAGAATCCCGAAGACACCAGACTCTGCTTCCATGAAGGAATGAAGAACTTCGCAGCCTGGATGAAAGACAGCTGTATGAAGCTCAACTCAGAGAAGACCGAGGTCCTCATCCTCTGACCCTGCACCTCCGCCTGGGACAACACCTGGTGGTCCTCCGCCTTCGGGAGCCCTCCCACCCCTACAGACCACGCTCGAAACCTCTGCATCATCCTCGACTCCTCCCTCTCCATGAACTGCCAGATCAACGCCGTCGCCTCCACCAGTTTCAACTGCCTGCGCATCCTCCGCAAGACCTTCAAATGGATCCCCCCGACTGCAGAAGGACCGTCACCCACACGCTCATAACCAGCAGACTGGACTACGGCAACGCCCTCTATGCCAGAATCAACAGAACTCTTCCACACAAGCTCCAAACCATCCAGAACGCCTCTGCGAGACTTGTACTCGGGACACCGTGCCACGAACACATGACCCAACACCTACGAGACCTCCACTGGCTCCCCGTCGAGAAGAGGGTCACCTTCAAACTCCTCACCCATGCCTACAAATCCCTCAACAACATTGGACCCAAATACCTCAACGAGAGAATCTACTTCCACGTACCCAAGAGGAACCTCCGCTCCGCCGACCTTGCCCTGGCAGAGGTCCCCCGCATCCGCAGAAATAGAGCAGGCGGGAGAACTTTCTCCTACATCTCAGCCAAGACCTGGAACGAGCTCCCGGTCAACATCAGACGCTCCCTGACCCTGCACACGTTCAGGAAGGACCTCAAGACCTGGCTCTTCAACTGATCCGGAGCTGCTCCCCCCCCCCCCCCCCCCAGCGCCTTGAGACCTTCACGGGTGAGTAGCGTGCTCTACAAATCCCCTGATTGATTGAGGGTCTAGCAGCCTCCCCAACAGGTTTTCCAGAAGCCATGCCAAATCAAGCATTGACAAAGCCAAATGGCCTTTGACCAACCCTAGAAATTTTAGCTTTGATAATGCTTGTTTTCATTTCCAAACCATTAACAAAATCTTGCAGTGTTTGTACCTGTGTGTTAAACACTCTGGCATCCACGTTGCACATACACATGGGGCCAGATGACATAAGACGATCATTATAAGTGTGAGCAAAAGACCCAGTCTCTGCCAGATTTGGACTGACTGGTGTCTTGAAGAGCTGCAGCAGGGCTATTTTACCACCTTAGAGAGTTGTAATTGGTTGCTTGTCACAGGAACTTTTTATTATTTTCTAATTTGTTTATTGAAACTTTCAAAATGGCCAAATATTTATGCTTATTTGGATACAGCGCAATCCAGTCCACATTTCATGTCAACCATACTCGGATACAAATTGGCAGCAATTTAAATTTACATCTCAGCGCATATATCAAAAGTACACAGTAGGAAATCACGGCACCCGCAAGGAAAAATCATCAGTTGGGTCCTGATTCTTCCAGCAGATGTGCTATAAGGAGCCCAATGTCTCTAGAGGAAAGGACTGTAGTGATGTAGTAATGTAGATCTGAGACAGTCCTTAACAGTTGCTGAGGTCCTTGAGCCAGTCCCGAAACCTAGGGAAACAGTCTTTATCCCAGGACATGCAACATAATGCACACCCAACAAGCAGGTCCATGCCAAACGATTTCTTGTGATTCCCGATATCCCTTACATACCCCATCAGCGCAGCTAGTGGGGAGAGTTCCATATCTTCTCCGATCATTTTCTGGGTGGCTGCCAATATCTATTTCTAGAACTTCCATATTTGGGGCAGTCCCAAGGCAGGTGTAGAAACCCAGCTTCAGTGGCAGAGCATCTCGACCATGTGGTGGAGTCAGAGAGGCGCGCATGACCTAGACTCAGGGGAGCTGGGTAGGCTCGATTCAGATATTTATATTGTATAATTCTGTGCATACCCTTACATGACACTTCGGTGGTTTGTTGGCAGCAGTATGAACGTTTTGTAGGAAGCTGGGTTTCTGTTGCAGTAACCCCCCACTTTTTGCCAGACTACTGATGCACTTTGACTTGATGTGCCCTGGGTCCCTGCCAATCAGGTTACCAGGGCCTGTGTTCTTTCCCTAAAACTGCATTGAAGCCTAAACCCAATTGGCATCTCTGGCCATAGGTCGGTCCCTGGTAAATGGTACCACAGGTACCCAGGGCACTGTGACCAGAGAAGGCCTCTAAGGGCTGCAGCACTTATTGTGCCACCCTTAGAGGCCCTGTACCTTTACACTCTCACACTGCCTTTGCAGGCTGCATGTTTTGGTGCCGAACAAAGTGAAGAGTCGACATGGCACACATCCCTGTGTGCGCCGTGAGGTAGCAGATGCACACTATTTGTTGGTCAATTATCTCAATGTTTTTCATTTTATTCCTGCTTGCGTGCAGACTGGAACCGTGCCTCACCATGCCTACAACCACCTGCCCTGGTATAGATCAGCCACCCCTCTATCTGGGTGCACTATACCAGTGGTGAGGGTACAGGTGCATGAGTCCTGAACACCTACAATGTCTAAGCCAATTCTTAGACATTGTAAGTGCAGTACTGCCATTAAGAGTATATGGCGCTGGGAGTTTGTCATTACGAACTCCACAGTACCATAATGGCTGCACTGAAAACTGAGACGTTTGGTATCAAACTTCTCAGCACATTAAACCCACACTGATGCCAGTGTGGGATTTAATGAAACATACACACAGAGGGCATCTTAGAGATGCCCTCTGAAAAACGACCAGCCTCTGGTGGGTTCCATGACTGGTACACACCAGCCTACCACCAAGAGACATGTTTCTGGACCCCTAGGGTGGGAGCCTTCACTCCCTGAGCCCAGAAACAAAGCCTTTCCTGGGCGGAGGTGTTCACACCTCCCCCAGGCCAGGAAGAGCCATCTGTGGCAGGGGAGCTTCAAAGGCCTGGCAGCCTTTGTAATGCGACCCCCAGCCTCTCCTGCTAGCAGGAGCAGGCCCCCTTCCTGTCTCCCCTCCTTTTCGGCGGGAAGACAGGCGGGAACAATTAGCCAGCCCAGGAGGTGTGCCCACCTCTACAAACCCCACCCCTCAGGAGGGGGAGGCGAGGTGAAGCCCACTCTTCTGTGCCCGCCATCTTGCAGATGGCAGGCACTCCCCAATCAGGATTAGGGATTGTGCTCACTCCCCCACGTGGGGTGAGACCACCAAGGGTGTAGTCTCCCTCAGGCCAGTAGCCCATTGGCTACTGACCTCGAGAGCCCTAAAACGCCCCCTAAATACAGTATTTAGGGGGCAGCCCTGAACCAAGATGGCAGACAAACCAGAAAAAGAAGAGAAGAAGGACCGAACAGCCGTGCCGAAGCTAACAAGAGGAGGACGCCCACTGACTTGGCCCCAGCCCTACCGGTCTGTCTCCACCTCAAACCTGCAGAAACCCGAGGACCTGCCCTGCCTTCCAAAGTAAAGACTTTGTCTCCCGTGAACACCAGACTTGCTCAATCCAAACAGACTCCGGCTCCGGCAGGATCCGCAAGTCTGCACCACTTTGCATCCGACGTCCCCGGTCTGAGTTCGAGTGGCCCAACACCAAGAGGAGGTCTTCCCGGTGATCCAGACCCGAGAACCAGTGATCCCTGACCTGCCTCAAGCCTCCAGCTGACGTCTGCAGCATAAATCCGGAAGGTCCCCCCCCCCCCCCCAACCGCGACCAGGAGCTGGTAAGAAGATCCGACTCCAAAAGACACCCCTGCACCCGACGTCCCACTGCCTTGGGTGGTCCAACCGACGGTGTCTAACCAATTCCCAGCATCCCGACTTACCTCTCCATGTGGTGGTCGCACCCAGAAGACCTTCGTCCACGAGCCTGCAGTGTATTTGCAAACCAGAGGTTCCCCATTGAAAGCTACAGGGCGCACAACGCCAAAACAGCACTCTACACCCGGCCGCCCCAGTGCCGCTGAGGGTGCACCTTTTGTGCTGGCTTGAACCCCCATTTGCCCTGAGCTTAAGTCCAGGAGCTCTGCTCCCACAACCCCGTGGCCTGCTCGTGAGCAGCCACCAACTGGAGGCTCCCTATCCCCCATTGGATAACATTGGGCCTCAGCACTCTGCACCCGGCTGCCCTAGTGCCGCTGAGGGTGTAACTAGAGTGCATCCTTGACCCCTGAGTCTAACCCCAGAATACCAACTCCACCAACCGAACACTTACCTTTCAACCGACAACCCTACTTTTCTCCATAGGATAACCTTGATTGAAATGTTTCGAAGTGTGGAGTTGGAAAATCTATGAAACCCTTTAAAAATGTGACTAAATAACAAAAACGCTTTTACTTACCTGTTTACAGGAAATGTCCCAGTGTAGTATCCAGGTATACTGCACAGTGTAAGAAAAGTAATCTGTAAAGTAATCTACGTGACATTCTACTAAAAAGCCAATACACAGTATATGTACAGTATATCAAAAGCGTTGCATTACTAGTAGCTCTACTGTAATCAAATCAAGGTGCTTATACAATTGCAAGACAAACTGCATTTCTACTGTAAAGTATTTATTGCTTACTTGTGCCAGGCTTGCTTGTTTCTAGGAAATAAAACAACTAAAAACAATATTTTCATACAAAACCTAATTAGTCTGAGTTCAGTCTTTGAATGTGTGGCAATCATTTGGTGATTGAGTGTGTACAACAAATGCTTAACACTGTCCTCTGATAAAGCCTTACTGCTCGCCCGCACTACCACAAATAGAGTGAGGTGCTATCTACTTTTACCTCTGCCTACCTCTGGGGATCCACCGGACTCTGTGCACACTATACCTCACTTTGGTATAGTGTATACAGAGCCAGCTTCCTACACATTCCAGCTGGTGAACTCCGGGCCAGGGTTAGATGACCATCTCCCTACAAGCATAGAACAGTCCATAGTCAAATGTCCCCTGGCACAGTTACACATTCTAGAAATTTGCCTGGGAGGAGCAGCAGTGATGACCATGGTATGGAGGCCCCACTCTTCTGCAGATGAAGGAAGAGCTCTGTGATCGAGCTCTGGAGTCTATAGTATGTTAGGATCTGGCGGGGGAGCAGCAGTAATGACATGGTAAGGAGGCCCCACTGGAGATGAGGGAACAGCTCTGTAACCGAGCTCTGGAGTCTATAGTATGTTAGGATCTGGCGGGGAGCAGCAGTGATGACTGTGGTAAGGAGGCGCCACTGGAGATGAGGGAACAGCTCTGTAATCAAGCTTTGGAGCCTATAGTATGTTAGGATCTGGCGGGGAGCAGCAGTAATGACATGGTAAGGAGGCCCCACTGGAGATGAGGGAACAGCTCTGTAATCGAGCTCTGGAGTCTATAGTATGTTAGGATCTGGCGGGGAGCAGCAGTGATGACCATGGTAAGGAGGCGCCACTGGAGATGAGGGAACAGCTCTGTAACCGAGCTCTGGAGTCTATAGTATGTTAGGATCTGGCAGGGGGTGCAGCAGTGATGACCATGGTAAAGAGACCTCCCTCTTCTCGAGATGAGGGAACAGCTCTGTAATCAAGCTGAGGTGTCTATACAATGTTAGGATCTGGCGGGGGAGCAGCAATGATGACTATGGTATGGAGGCTTCACTCTTCTCGAGATGAGGGAATAGCTCTGTAACCGAGCTCTGGAGTCTATAGTATGTTAGGATCTGGCGGGGAGCAGCAGTGATGACCATGGTAAGGAGGCCCCACTGGAGATGAGGGAACAGCTCTGTAACCGAGCTCTGGAGTCTCTAGTATGTTAGGATCTGGCGGGGGAGCAGCAGTGATGACCATGGTAAGGAGGCCCCACTGGAGATGAGGGAACAGCTCTGTAACCGAGCTCTGGAGTCTATAGTATGTTAGGATCTGGCGGGGGAGCAGCAGTAATGACATGGTAAGGAGGCCCCACTGGAGATGAGGGAACAGCTCTGTAACCGAGCTCTGGAGTCTATAGTATGTTAGGATCTGGCGGGGAGCAGCAGTGATGACTGTGGTAAGGAGGCGCCACTGGAGATGAGGGAACAGCTCTGTAATCAAGCTTTGGAGCCTATAGTATGTTAGGATCTGGCGGGGGAGCAGCAGTAATGACATGGTAAGGAGGCCCCACTGGAGATGAGGGAACAGCTCTGTAATCGAGCTCTGGAGTCTATAGTATGTTAGGATCTGGCGGGGAGCAGCAGTGATGACCATGGTAAGGAGGCGCCACTGGAGATGAGGGAACAGCTCTGTAACCGAGCTCTGGAGTCTATAGTATGTTAGGATCTGGCAGGGGAGCAGCAGTGATGACCATGGTAAGGAGGCGCCACTGGAGATGAGGGAACAGCTCTGTAACCGAGCTCTGGAGTCTATAGTATGTTAGGATCTGGCAGGGGGGGTGCAGCAGTGATGACCATGGTAAAGAGACCTCCCTCTTCTCGAGATGAGGGAACAGCTCTGTAATCAAGCTGAGGTGTCTATACAATGTTAGGATCTGGCGGGGGAGCAGCAATGATGACTATGGTATGGAGGCTTCACTCTTCTCGAGATGAGGGAATAGCTCTGTAACCGAGCTCTGGAGTCTATAGTATGTTAGGATCTGGCGGGGAGCAGCAGTGATGACCATGGTAAGGAGGCCCCACTGGAGATGAGGGAACAGCTCTGTAATCGAGCTCTGGAGTCTATAGTATGTTAGGATCTGGCGGGTAGCAGCAGTGATGACCATGGTAAGGAGGCGCCACTGGAGATGAGGGAACAGCTCTGTAACCGAGCTCTGGAGTCTATAGTATGTTAGGATCTGGCAGGGGGTGCAGCAGTGATGACCATGGTAAAGAGACCTCCCTCTTCTCGAGATGAGGGAACAGCTCTGTAATCAAGCTGAGGTGTCTATACAATGTTAGGATCTGGCGGGGAGCAGCAATGATGACTATGGTATGGAGGCTTCACTCTTCTCGAGATGAGGGAATAGCTCTGTAACCGAGCTCTGGAGTCTATAGTATGTTAGGATCTGGCGGGGAGCAGCAGTGATGACCATGGTAAGGAGGCCCCACTGGAGATGAGGGAACAGCTCTGTAACCGAGCTCTGGAGTCTCTAGTATGTTAGGATCTGGCGGGGGAGCAGCAGTGATGACCATGGTAAGGAGGCCCCACTGGAGATGAGGGAACAGCTCTGTAACCGAGCTATGGAGTCTCTAGTATGTTAGGATCTGGCGGGGGAGCAGCAGTGATGACCGTGGTAAGGAGGCGCCACTGGAGATGAGGGAACAGCTCTGTAATCGAGCTCTGGAGTCTGTTTATTTATTTGGTGTTTTATATAGCACGAACATGACCCTAATAGGGTATCAGAGCGCTTTACATTTACATATCTTTCCACTTGGAACAACACGAACTCCATTCAGTTTCAGTAATCCTGATCAGTGTACAGCAAGTTACTAGAAACAGAAATGCTACAAAGTCATAAGTTAATTGCACATTGAAATGTGAGAGACATTTGTGCTTGACAATCATATTTACAAGACCAGAATGATGTTCGTGGTCGATGCGTGGCAGCGCGTGCATTGAACAAGAAGGGCCTCTGATAATATCAAGTCTGCTGGAGTTATGGAAGGAATTTGCTCCTAAAAAAGGATTTGGCTGCATTTTTTAAAGCAGCGATGGACGAGATTTTTCTAATGTTAGGGGGGAGAGCGTTCCAAATTCGTGGTGCTGCGCCTGAGAAAGCTCGGTCATAAGTTCTTTTCTTTCGGAAGAGGGCCGGTTCCAGTAATAGGTCTCCATGACTCTGGGAAACCCTGCAACCTCCTGATATCGTGATTTTCTGGGCCAGGTACATTGGAGTATTGTAGTGTATCGCTTTGTGAGTGATACATGCCACTTTTAGTTTTATTCTTGCATCGTAGGGCAGCCAGTTGAGCGCTTTCAGATGAGGGGTGATGTGGTCGAACTTTCTGGACCCAGTTATAAGTCTTGTGGCCGCATTGAGACAGGCTTTTAGTGGTGCTGTTGAAATCTTAGGAAGACCGGCTAGTGTTGTGCAACCGTACTCTATCCTTGAAATGACTAGTGCCTTGACTGCTGTTTTAAGGTCTGAGTTATTTATGAAGGGTTTCAGTTTTCTGAGGTAGCTTAAATAGAAGCGGGCGTTTTTTGCCATCGTGTTAATATGTGCAAGCATATTCAGGTTTTTATCTAGCATAATGCCCAGGGATTTGGTTGAATCTACAATCCTCGGGATGCAGTTTAGCGACGTGAGTAGTTTGGTCCACTCCACGATATTCGTAGTGCTTTTCTGTGGGGAAATCAGAAGGAATTCAGTTTTCTGTGGGTTAAGCTTGAGGTGATTACTAGTTAGCCAATGGACAGTTTTCTTTAGTGCCTGGTTCATGATACCGATCTCTTCTATTGCTGTGACCTTGATGTAAAGCTGTGTATCATCATCGTACATATGGAAGGAGATGTTTGCTTGCTGTAAGATGTCTGTGAGTGGCTCTACGTACAAATTGAATAGAGCTGGGGATAGTGTTGAGCCCTGTGGTACTCCAATCAAATTTCTTGATGAAGCAGATAATGTTTGGTTCACTATGAATTTTTGCGATCTGTTTTTTAAGAACGAGCTAAACCACTTTAGGACTGTACCTTCTAAGCCCATCCTTTTTTTCAGGCGGTCTAGTATTTTGGTATGGTTTACAGTGTTGAATGCCGATGAAAGGTCGAGCAGGATTAGGAGACAGGTTTCGTTACGGTCGAGGGCAAGTAGAGCATCGTCCATGATGTGCAGAATTGCTGTTTCAGTACTATGGTTTGGTCTAAATCCTGATTGGCAGTCATTCAGCAGTGTGAATTCAGAGATGTGTTGGCTCAGTTGTTGTTGTACACATTTTTCCAGGACTTTGGCTAGCATGGGAATGTTTGTTACTGGTCTGAAGTTGTTCAGGTCTGCGGGGTTCTCTGTTGTTTTTTTTAAGATTGAAGTGATTTGCCCTGTTTTTAGGCAGTCCAGTAGTGAGCCTTGCGATAGCGAAGCGTTAATAATCTTTGTCCATGAGGGGATGAGCAGATGGTTTATTGTAGACCAACAATTTGCAAGTAGAGGGTCGTTGAAGTGATTGGTTTTATAGTCGAATCTTTGCAATATCTGTGTGAAATGACAGGCTTGAATTCTGACCATAAGGCATTATTTTTAGGCCTTTCCAGCGATGGTTGATATTGAGGCTTGGCTGGGGTGTTCATTTTGATCGAAGGGTAGTGCGCTGCTTTTTTGAGCTCCACCTCCATCGATATAGCATTAGCTGTAAAGAAGGGGGAGAATTATTCGCTGCTTATGATTGCTTTTGTAGCTGTTAATGCAGATTTGGCCGTTTTATTGGATTGATCTTTTAGTATTTCGAATAGTTTCCTCGTCTGTTTTTTTGCATTATCCAGTTCTTTTCCAAAGAAGTCTTTTTTGAATTTAGAATGCTTTTATTGTAGACCTTTCTGGCCTGTCTTAGTTGGATTAAATGGGGTGAGGAAGGGTGTTGTCGCCATTTCCGCTCTGTGAGTCTAAGTGATCGTCTTTCTTCGTTGAGGGATCCGTTAAACCAAGGGTTTTTATCTTTGTCTGGGACCCTTTTGAGTTTTAATGGGGCTATGACCTCTATTATGCTCGCCATCGTATTATTGTGGTAATCCGTGAGGTCATTGACATCTACCAGGTTATTGGGAGGTTGCAGTTCTTTCTCACAGCGTGCTGCGAGAATTTCCATATTGAGCCCTCTGGTGTCGCGAATCAATTTTCTGGGTTTTATTGATTGTGAGGAGGTTTTTGTTTTTATGTGGGGTATTTGGAATGTAATGAAGTGATGATCAGACTAGTCGCAAGGGGTGATCTCGATTTTTATCGACAGCTTTTTCTTTAGAGATGATCCAATCTAAGGTAGAGCCTTTCGAATGGGTTGGTAGCTGGCATTCTTGAACCAGCGATTGATCTACAAGGAAGGTTTTGAGTAGAGTGATCTGATTGTGAGTATGATCCTCCCAGTGAAGACTGAAGTCTCCTAGGAAGATAGCAATCATCACAGCAAACACCACTCCCCATTCTAATGATATCAGCTGGTTTATGAACATGGTGTTTTTACCTGGAGGGTGATAGAAAGCGTGAAGTTTGCAAGTTTGATTGTCTAATATATGTTAGGATCTGGCAGGGGGGTGCAGCAGTGATGGCCATGGTAAGAAGGCCCTAGACGGAGATGAGGGAACAGCTCTGTAATCAAGCTGAGGAGTCTATACTATGTTAGGATCTGGCGGGGGAGCAGCAGTGATGACTATGGTAATAACTCCCCACTGGAGATGAAGGAACAGCTCTGTAATAGCACTCTGGAGTCTATAGTATGTTATGATTTGGCGGGGGAGCAGCAGTGATGACCATGGTAAGGAGGCCACACTGGAGATGAGGGAACAGCTCTGTAATCGAGCTTTGGAGTCTCTAGTATGTTAGGTTCTAGAGGGAGCGCATCAGTGATGACCATTGTAAGGAGGCCCCACTGGAGATGAGGGAACAGCTCTGTAATTGAGCTCTGGAGTCTATAGTATGTTAGGATTTGGCAGGGGGAGCAGCAGTGTTGAGCATGGTAAGGAGGCCTCACTCTTCTCAAGATGAGGGGACAGCTCTGTAATCGAGCTCTGGAGTCTATAGTTTGTTTGGATCTGGCAGGGGGGGGGGTGCAGCAGTGATGGCCATGGTAAGGAGGCCCTAGACGGAGATGAGGGAACTGCTCTGTAATCAAGCTGAGGAGTCTATACTATGTTCTAGAGGGAGCGCATCAGTGATGACTATGGTAAGGAGGCCCCACTGGAGATGAGGGAACAGCTCTGTAATCGAGCTCTGGAGTCTATAGTATGTTAGGATTTGGCAGGGGAGCAGCAGTGATGACCATGGTAAGGAGGCCCCACTGGAGATGAGGGAACAGCTCTCTAATCGAGCTCTGGAGTCTATAGTATGTTGGGATTTGGCAAGGGAGCAGCAGTGATGACCATTGTAAGGAGGCCCCACTGGAGATGAGGGAACAGCTCTGGAGTCTGTAGCATGTTAGGATCTGGCGGGAGGAGCAGCAGTGATGACCATTGTAAGGAGGCCCCACTGGAGATGAGGGAACAGCTCTGTAATCGAGCTCTGGCGTCTATAGTATGTTAGGATCTGGCGGGAGGAGCAGCAGTGATGACCATGGTAAGGAGGCCTCACTTCTCTCAAGATGAGGGAACAGCTCCGTAATCGAGCTCTGGAGTCTATAGTATGTTTAGGATCTGGCAGGGAGCAGCAGTGATGACCATGGTAAAGAGGCCCCACTGGAGATGAGGGAACAGCTCTGAGATCGAGCTCTGGCGTCTCTAGTATGCTAGGATCTGGAGGGAGGAGTGTTAGACCTGGCACCATTGGTGTGGGTCTCCCTTCCATCTTTCGCTTTTGTCTCCTCTGTGTTTGCTGGTGTTAGATGCTCTGGGCGCTGTGCCACTGCCATTCAGTGCTACAGCGCGAATGCTCCCTATTGTAAATTGACTGGATGAATTGGTATTCCCATAATTGGCTCTTTTGATTTACCTGTTACCTAGTATAGTGCACCGTGCGTGCCCAGGGCTGGTAGACCGAATGCTGCTGGTGGGCCTGCAGCGCTGATTGCGCCACCCACAGAAGCAGCTTGTAAAGTGTCTCAGACCTGCCATCGCAGAGTCTGTGTGCAGTCCAGAACTGCCATTTTTGAATGAAGTAAACCCTCTTCCCAGTCCCTCAACCTTCCCTTGGCATCATGTAAGTCATCCCTATGGCAGGGTGCATTGTATGTGAAAGGTAGGACCTGCCTTGGTCTGTGTGGCATGTCCTGATAGTGAATTACACTCCATTTCGTTTTCCACTATTGCAAGGCTATCTGTTCCCTTAGCCCAGAATGGGCAGTTTGATTATGACATCCTATAATCCTAGCTGACCCAAGGAACATGTTTGGAAAGTCGAATTTAGTATGCCTGAGCTCAGAATATTAAAGTACATCTTTTAGTCAGGATTATTTTTATATTCTGTGTTTGAAAATACCACTTTTAGAAAGTAGGTATTTTCTTGCCTCAATCTTCCAGTGTGCTCTGCTGTTATGTGTATTGGCTGGCTGGTCTTGGAGGGACAGGGCAGGCTGAGCCCGACCTGGATTGAATAGAGATCTGCAGTTGGAGTATGGGGAGGGGTGACCCTTTGATCTGAGCAGGGCTGTGCCTGGCAAGGTGAATGATGGCTCCACCTCCCACTGTGCATCTGATGGCAGACCCCCTCTTTCTCAAAGGCAGGATGCAGTCTTGTAAACAAAGTGCTCCAGGACCACACCGAACTGGTTCTGGCTGGGTTCAGTAACTTGTGACTTTTGAACAAAGACCTGTGGGGTGTAAATATCTGGAAAACACACAAGATGATGGACGGAATGCTGCACATTGGCAAACATTCACCCCCAGTCACAGATCTGGGTTTAATCCATTGTTTTGCTTCACCACGCCACCCCAGTTCAGACATAGCCATAGGCAAATCAGTCTTGACCCTGTGCCTCATGGGAACAGTCCAGTCCAGACCGAACTGCTAAGCCATGTCTTCCCTGGACCGGAATCAAGCATCCTAGGACTGGTTTCAGGCTATCAGCCTTCATCAGCCATGATAGCTTGACTCCAGTGGCGTAGTGAGCACGGGACCCACGTCTGGGCATACCCTTCCCACTTAGGGCGAAATGCAAAACACACAAGATGATGGACGGAATGCTGCACATTGGCAAACATTCACCCCCAGTCACAGATCTGGGTTTAATCCATCGTTATTTTGCTTAACCACGCCACCCCAGTTCAGACATAGCCATAGGCAATCGTGTGTTTTGCATTTCGCCCTATGTGGGAAGGGTATGCCCAGACGTGGGTCCCGTGCTCACTACGCCACTGGAGTCAAGCTATCCTGGCTGATGAAGGCTGATAGCCTGAAACCGGTCCTAGGATGCTTGATTCCGGTCCAGGGAAGACATGGCTTGGCAGTTCGGTCTGGACTGTTCCCATGAGGCACAGGGTCAAGACTGATTTGCATATGGCTATGTCTGAACTGGGGTGGCGTGGTGAAGCAAAATAACGATGGATTAAACCCAGATCTGTGACTGGGGGTGCATGTTTGCCAATGTGCAGCATTCCGTCCATCATCTTGTGTGTTTTGTATAAATATCTGGGCCAAAACCCCTACAGGGTGTATACTTCTAGATGTCAAGACGAACCTCTGTCCGTGTAACTAGAGGGAAAGGGCTTTGAAACTTTCATCCATCTTGCTGAAGCAACTACCCAAGGGCCTGATTTGAGCTTTCCTCCTGCTGAAGTGTCAGGGACATTAGACTTCACCCATCAGCCTTCTGAATTCCTATTGAGGGGGTTCTACTCGCAGGTGAGGCTTCTGTCGAATTCCAGAGCCTCTGGGTCTACTGCAGGGAACGCTGGCTGAGAATCATCGCTATCGCTATTGTGGGCCGCTGCAGCTGAGGAGCTGTTGCCGCTGAGAGCCCGCATTTGTCTGTGCTACGAGAATCATCGCTATCGCTATTGTGGGCCGCTGCAGCCGAGGAGCTGTTGCCACTGAGAGCCCGCCTTTAATCACCGTCTCAGGATCATCATGAGTGCACGCCGCGGACCGCTGCAGCTGGGAGCTGTGGCCGCTGCGAGTCCACCTGTCGTCATCGTGGCTTCCTCCCGAAGCTGCATGCTGTGCCCCTTTAAACCTCAGGTACATTGTGCTTCACCGGGTCGCGTAGACCCCGGCCTCGAGCTAAGTTAGTTTCACACGCTTTTGAGTGCTTTTATTGCCTTTTTAGTGAACTTATATTTACGTGCATTGTGGCTTCTTGATCGTCTTTGAGCCTTGTGTTAAGCTTATATAAAGATACTCATTTTTCTATAGCTACTTGTGTGGTGTCCCTTTGTGGTGTCTTCACTGCGTTATTGTGTATGGTCATAAATGCTTCACACACTGCCTCTGAGATAGGCCTGTCTGCTCGTGCTACGTTACCACAGGGTTGAGCAGGGGTTATCAAAGGGTGTAGCCCCCTTACTCTGATTTAGGAAGAAGGGTCCCTACTTGGACATTGGCACCAGCCACTGCCAACTAGAGATCCCCATTTCTAACATGGAGCAGCAGTGATGACCATGGTAAAGAGACCTCCCTCTTCTTGAGATGAGGGAACAGCTCTGTAATCAAGCTCTGGAGTCTATAGTATGTTAGGATTTGGCAGGGGAGCAGCAGTGATGACCATGGTAAGGAGGCCCCACTGGAAAAGAGGGGACAGCTCTGTAATCGAGCTCTGGAGTTTATATAGTATGTTAGGATTTGGCAGGGGAGCAGCAGTGATGACCATGGTAAGGAGGCCCCACTGGAGATGAGGGAACAGCTCTGAGATCGAGCTCTGGCGTCTCTAGTATGCTAGGATCTGGCGGGAGGAGTGTTAGACCTGGCACCATTGGCGTGGGTCTCCCTTCCATCTTTCGATTTTGTCTCCTCTGTGTTTGCTGGTGTTAGATGCTCTGGGCGCTGTGCCACTGCCATTCAGTGCTACTGCGCGAATACTCTCTATTGTAAATTGACTCGATGAATTGGTATTCCCATAATTGGCTCTTTTGATTTACCTGTTAGTCCCTAGTATAGTGCACCGTGCGTGCCCAGGGCTGGTAGACCGAATGCTGCTGGTGGGCCTGCAGCGCTGATTGCGCCACCCACAGAAGCAGCTTGTAAAGTGTCTCAGACCTGCCATCGCAGAGTCTGTGTGCAGTCCAGAACTTCCATTTTTGAATGAAGTAAAGCCACTTCCCAGTCCCTCAACCTCCCCTTGGCATCATGTAAGTCACCCCTATGGCAGGGTGCATTGTATGTGAAAGGTAGGACCTGCCTTGGTCTGTGTGGCATGTCCTGATAGTGAATTACACTCCATTTCGTTTTCCACTATTGCAAGGCTATCTGTTCCCTTAGGCCAGAATGGGCAGTTTGATTATTACATCCTATAATCCTAGCTGACCCAAGGAACATGTTTGGAAAGTCGAATTTAGTATGCCTGAGCTCAGAATATTAAAGTACATCTTTTAGTCAGGATTATTTTTATATTCTGTGTTTGAAAATACCACTTTTAGAAAGTAGGTATTTTCTTGCCTCAATCTTCCAGTGTGCTCTGCTGTTATGTGTATTGGCTGGCTGGTCTTGAAGGGACAGGGCAGGCTGAGCCCGACCTGGATTGAATAGAGATCTGTAGTTGGAGTATGGGGAGGGGTGACCCTTTGATCTGAGCAGGGCTGTGCCTGGCAAGGTGAATGATGGCTCCACCTCCCACTGTGCGTCTGATGGCAGACCCCCTCTTCCTCAAAGGCAGGATGCAGCCTTATAAACAAAGTGCTCCAGGACCACACCGAACTGGTTCTGGCTGGGCTCAGTGACTTGTGACTTTTGAGAACAAAGACATGTGGGGTATAAATATCTGGGCCAAAACCCCTACAGGGTGTGTTACTTCTGGATGTCAAGACGAACCTCTGTCCGTGTAACTAGAGGGAAAGGGCTTTGAAACTTTCATCCATCTTGCTGAAGCAACTAACCAAGGGCCTGATTTGAGCCTGCCTCCTGCTGAAGTCTCAGGGACATTAGACTTCACCCATCAACCTTCTGAATTCCTATTGAGGGGGGGTTCTACTCGCAGGTGAGGCTTCTGTCGCATTCCAGAGCCTCTGGGTCTACTGAGGGGAACGTGGGCTAAGAATCATCGCTATCGCGGGCCACTGCAGCCGAGGAGCTGTTGCCGCTGAGAGCCCGCATTTGTCTGTGCTACGAGAATCATCGCTGTCGCTATTGTGGGCCGCTGCAGCCGAGGAGCTGTTGCCGCTGAGAGCCCGCATTTGTCTGTGCTACGAGAATCATCGCTATTGCTATTGTGGGCCGCTGCAGCTGAGGAGCTGTTGCCACGGAGAGCCCGCATCTGTCTGTGCTATGAGAATCATCGCGATCGATATTGTGGGCCGCTGCAGCTGAGGAGCTGTTGCCACTGAGAGCCCGCATTTGTCTGTGCTACGAGAATCATCGCTATCGCAGGCCGCTGCAGCTGAGGAGCTGTTGCCGCTGAGAGCCCGCATTTGCCTGTGCTACGAGAATCATGGCTATCGCTATTGTGGGCCGCTGCAGCTGAGGAGCTGTTGCCACTGAGAGCCCGCCTTTAATCACCGTCTCAGGATCATCGTGAGTGCACGCCGCGGACCGCTGCAGCTGGGAACTGTGGCCGCTGCGAGTCCACCTGTCATCATCGCGGCTTCCTCCTGAAGCTGCGTGCTGTGCCCCTTTAAACCTCAGGTACATTGTGCTTCACCGGGTCGCGTAGACCCCGGCCTCGATTTAAGTTCGTTTCACACGCTTTTGAGTGCTTTTATTGCCTTTTTAGTGAACTTATATTTACGTGCATTGTGGCTTCTTGATCGTCTTTGAGCCTTGTGTTAAGCTTATATAAAGATACTCATTTTTCTATAGCTACTTGTGTGGTGTCCCTTTGTGGTGTCTTCACTGCGTTATTGTGTATGGTCATAAATGCTTCACACACTGCCTCTGAGATAGGCCTGTCTGCTCGTGCTACGTTACCACAGGGTTGAGCAGGGGTTATCAAAGGGTGTAGCCCCCTTACTCTGACTTAGGAAGAAGGGTCCCTACTTGGACATTTAGGAAGAAGGGTCCCTACTTGGACATTGGCACCAGCCACTGCCAACTAGAGATCCCCATTTCTAACATGGAGCAGCAGTGATGACCATGGTAAAGAGACCTCCCTCTTCTTGAGATGAGGGAACATCTCTGTAATCAAGCTCTGGAGTCTATAGTATGTTAGGATTTGGCAGGGGAGCAGCAGTGATGACCATGGTAAGGAGGCCCCACTGGAAAAGAGGGGACAGCTCTGTAATCGAGCTCTGGAGTCTATAGTATGCTCTGATCTGGCAGGGGAGCAGCAGTAATGACCATGGTAAGGAGGCCCCACTGGAAGAGAGGGAACAGCTCTGTAATCGAGCTCTGGAGTCTATAGTATGTTAGGATCTGGCGGGGGAGCAGCAGTAATGACCATGGTAAGGAGGCCCCACTGGAGACGAGGGAACAGCTCTGTAATAGAGCTCTGGAGTCTATAGGAAGTTAGGATCTGGCAGGGGGGGTGCAGCAGTGATGGCCACTGTAAGAAGGCCCCACTGGAGACGAGGGAACAGCTCGTAATCAAGCTGAAGAATCTATACTATGTTGGGATCCAGCAGGGAAGCAGCAGTGATTACCATGGTATGGAGGTGCAGCTGGAGATGAGGGAACAGCTCTGTAATCAAGCTCTGGAGTTTATAGTATGTAAGGATCTGGCAGGAAAGAAGTAATACTGACCATGGTAAGGAGGCTCCACTCTTCTGGAGATGAGGGAACAGCTCTGTAATCGAGCTCTGGAGTCTATAGTATTTTAGGATCTGGCAGGTTACCAGCAGTGATGACCACACTGGAGTTGTGTGAACAGCTCTGTAATCGAGCTCTGGAGTCTATTATATGTTAGGATCTGGCAGGGAAGCAGCAGTGATGACCATGGTAAGAAGGCCCCACTGGAGATGAGGGAACAACTCTGTAATTGAGCTCTGGAGTCTATAGTATGTTAGGATCTGGTAGGGGGAGCAGCAGTGATGACCATGGTAAGGAGGCCCCACTGGTAAAGAGGGGGACCGCTCTGTAATCGAGCTCTGGAGTCTATAGTATGCTCGGATCTGGCAGGGGAGCAGCAGTAATGACCATGGTAAGGAGGCCCCACTGGAAGAGAGGGAACAGCTCTGTAATCGAGCTCTGGAGTCTATAGTATGTTAGGATCTGGCTGGGGAGCAGCAGTAATGACCATGGTAAGGAGGCCACACTGGAGACGAGGGAACAGCTCGTAATCAAGCTGAAGAATCTATACTATGTTGGGATCCAGCAGGGAAGCAGCAGTGATTACCATGGTATGGAGGTGCCGCTGGAGATGAGGGAACAGCTCTGTAATCGAGCTCTGGAGTTTATAGTATGTAAGGATCTGGCAGGAAAGAAGTAATACTGACCATGGTAAGGAGGCTCCACTCTTCTGGAGATGAGGGAACAACTCTGTAATTGAGCTCTGGAGTCTATAGTATGTTAGGATCTGGCAGGGGGAGCAGCAGTGATGACCATGGTAAGGAGGCCCCACTGGAAAAGAGGGAACAGCTCTGTAATTGAGCTCTGGAGTCTATAGTATGTTAGGATTTGGCAGGGGAGCAGCAGTGATGACCATGGTAAGGAGGCCTCACTCTTCTCAAAATGAGGGAACAGCTCCGTAATCGAGCTCTGGAGTCTATAGTATGTTAGGATCTGGCGGGGGAGCAGCAGAGATGACTATGGTATGGAGGCCCAACTCTTCTGCAGATGAAGGAACAGCTCTGAGATCGAGCTCTGGAGTCTATAGTTTGCTTTGATCTGGCAGGGGGGGTGCAGCAGTGAGGGCCATGGTAAGAAGGCCCTACCGGAGATGAGGGAACAGCTCTGTAATCAAGCTGAGGAGTCTATACTATGTTAGGATCTGGCGGGGGAGCAGCAGTGATGACTATGCTAAGAACTCCGCACTGGAGATCAAGGAACAGCTCTGTAATTGAGCTCTGGACTATAGTATGTTAGGATCTGGCAGGGAAGCAGCAGTGATGACCATGGTAAGAAGGCCCCACTGGAGATGAGGGAACAGCTCTGTAATTGAGCTCTGGAGTCTATAGTATGTTAGGATCTGGCGGGGGAGCAGCAGTGATGACTATGATAAGGAGGCGCCAGTGGAGATAAGGGAACAGCTCTGTAATAGCACTCTGGAGTCTATAGTATGTTATGATTTGGCGGGGGACCAGCAGTGATGACCATGGTAAGGAGGCCTCACTGGAGATGAGGGAACAGCTCTGTAATAGAGCTGAGGAGTCTATAGTATGTTAGGATTTGGCGGGGGAGCAGCAGTAATGACCATGGTAAGGAGGCCCCACTGGAGATGAGGGAACAGCTCTGTAATAGAGCTCTGGAGTCTATAGGAAGTTAGGATCTGGCAGGGGGGGTGCAGCAGTGATGGCCACTGTAAGAAGGCCCCACTGGAGACGAGGGAACAGCTCGTAATCAAGCTGAAGAAACTCAAAACTGACACTTTTATATTTTTTTAAAAATTTTTTGGGCAATGTGCTTCGCTGTGGATTTTGGGCCATAGCTCAGCCGGCACCTAGGGAAACCTAGCAAACTTGTTGCACATTTTTTTTTAAACTAGACACATAGGGGAATCCAGGATGGGGGGACGTCTATGACTCTCAGTAGGTTGTTTTTTTTTATTTTTATTTTTAGCCAAACTCCCTTGCATACCTCCCATTTCTGTGATGGAAGTCCTGGAATCTGCATGGAGTCACAATCGTCCACCCACCCAGCATTCCCCCAGTTTCCCGAAAAATATGGCACCTCATTTATGTGGGTTGGCGTAGTGCCTGTGTCAGGAAAGGGCCCAAAGCACAACATAGGCACACCACATTTTTACATTTTCACATTTTAGGATCCAGCAGGGAAGCAGCAGTGATTACCATGGTAAGGAGGCCCCACTGGAGATGAGGGAACAGCTCTGTAATCGAGCTCTGGAGTCTATAGTATGTTAGGATTTGGCAGGGGAGCAGCAGTGATGACCACACTGGAGTTGTGGGAACAGCTCTGTAATCGAGCTCTGGAGTCTATTATATGTTAGGATCTGGCAGGGGAGCAGCAGTGATGACCATGGTAAGAAAGCCCCACTGGAGATGAGGGAACAGCTCCGTAATCGCTCTCAGCTGTCTATAGTATGTTAGGATTTGGCGGGGGTACAGCAGTAATGGCCATGGTATGGAGGCCCTACTCTTCTGGAGATGAGGGAACAGCTCTGTAATCGAGCTCTGGAGTCTATAGTTTGCTTTGATCTGGCAGGGGGGGTGCAGCAGTGATGGCCATGGTAAGAAGGCCCTACCGGAGATGAGGGAACAGCTCTGTAATTGAGCTCTGGAGTCTATAGTATGTTAGGATCTGGCGGGGGAGCAGCAGTGATGACTATGGTAAGAAGGCCTCCCTCCTCTGGAGATGAGGGAACAGCTCTGTAATCGAGCTCTGGAGTCTATAGTATGTTAGGATTTGGCAGGGGAGCAGCAGTGATGACCACACTGGAGTTGTGGGAACAGCTCTGTAATCGAGCTCTGGAGTCTATTATATGTTAGGATCTGGCAGGGGAGCAGCAGTGATGACCATGGTAAGAAGGCCCCACTGGAGATGAGGGAACAGCTCCGTAATCGCTCTCAGCTGTCTATAGTATGTTAGGATTTGGTGGGGGTACAGCAGTAATGGCCATGGTATGGAGGCCCTACTCTTCTGGAGATGAGGGAACAGCTCTGTAATCGAGCTCTGGAGTCTATAGTTTGCTTTGATCTGGCAGGGGGGGTGCAGCAGTGATGGCCATGGTAAGAAGGCCCTACCGGAGATGAGGGAACAGCTCTGTAATTGAGCTCTGGAGTCTATAGTATGTTAGGATCTGGCGGGGGAGCAGCAGTGATGACTATGGTAAGAAGGCCTCCCTCCTCTGGAGATGAGGGAACAGCTCTGTAATCGAGCTCTGGAGTCTATAGTTTGCTTTGATCTGGCAGGGGGGTGCAGCAGTGATGGCCATGGTAAGAAGGCCCTACCGGAGATGAGGGAACAGCTCTGTAATTGAGCTCTGGAGTCTATAGTATGTTAGGTCTGGCGGGGGAACATCAGTGATGACCTTTGATTTCACGTGGTTTACAGACATCCGTGCTGTCTACCCTCATGTCGAAAACTGATTACTGCAGAGTGCTCTTTTGCAATATTCAAAAAAGCTTTTTAAATAAACTGCAGATTATTCAAAACGTGGCTGCCTGTCTTCTTCTGGCTATTCCTAAACCTCAATCAGTAGCCTGTGCTCTTCCTTTACTGCACTGGTTCCCTATCAAAAAGCCAATTGATTTCAAGGTCCTCTTCATTGCTTTTAAAGCATTACACGGTTCAGGACCCGTGTATCTCAAACATCGCTTCCAGCGATATGTCCCTTCTAGATCGCTACGATCCTGATCTGTATTCAATCTTGTCGTCCCCGGAGTCAGAAGAGCTATTTGGGGTGGCAGAAGGTTTGTAGCCTGTACAGCCAGGTTATGAAACTCCATGCTACCAGAAATTATGAATAAATCTGATCTTCTCTCTTTCCGTAAGGCCCTTAAAACCTAGCTTTTTAAAATTTGTTTTTAGTTGTATTATTTTTTTCCTCTATAGTTTCTTTCCCTAGGGCTACAGTGCCTAGACATCCCAGAGTAGTAGAGCTGTCTACAAATTCAAATTTAATTTCATTCATTTAATTTAGGATCTGGTCTTTAGCATCCTGTAGAAGTTGATCGGATGCTAATAAATAACGTCAATAAACACATCTCCTAGTTATAACCCTTTTATCTTGAGGTAGTTTGATAGGTGGGTGCTATGCACAGATCCTTAAGCTATCTGAGATGAGAGGAGTAAGCAGGATCATTGCCGCACATCCTACCCTACCTAGGCCACGCCACCTGGAGCAGGTCACTTATGGGTTTCTTTATATGGTGGCAGCAGGGGTGGGCGTGCCGAATGCAGTGGTTGGACAAGACGGATGCCGGACTCAGCGTCTAGATGCAGTGCATGGCAAGGAGTCTGCATCCAGTGCTGTATAAAGTGTACCTGTGCCATGAGAGGATCCATCTCCTACTGGGGACAGCAAATCTCCCTTCTCTATACGAGAGCTGCATTTTACTGCTGCTGATTCCAGGTTGTTTACAAGTTTCATTAGAAGACTATTAAGATTCATAAAGAAACTTATTTTAACCCCTTAACTGCTGGACCTGCCCCCTCACCCCAGTGCAGAGCCCTGTTTTGGCTATTTGGGGTAGTTCGTGCTTAGGGCTCCTTAACCTTTTGTCCACATAAGCTATCCATGGCAAATTAGTGTGGATAGCATCCTGGAGATTTTAAAGGTACCCAGGGTACATGGATCCCCCCGTAGGGGACCGCGAAAAGAAGCAAATATAGCTAAACTTGAATTTTATTAGGAAAAAAGTGCCCCGGATAAAAGTGTCTGTTTTTCCCTAAAAATGGCCTCAACGAACAGTCACTATCTTCCCAGCTTTCAGGATCATGCAGAGCTGAATAAGAAAACTATTTTGTTCACCACATATTTGGCGTTTTTCAAAGAGGCAGCCCATTTTTCCTTTTTTTTTTTTTGTGCTTTCACACTACTTCCAGTTTGTGGTGGAAACCAGTGTAAATCACATGGGTGATTTCAGGAATACTATAGATGTCTAAAAATTAGACAAAAGTCCAAATTCATCAAGGGGTCAGATGTGTAGATCCCTCAAGGTTTTCCCAAAGAAACTAACTGTTAAAATAAAGAAATATTGAAAATGAGTATGAAAAAACGGCCATTTGTGACAACACTTTCATCTGCAACTAATTAGCACAATGGCCGATTTACAAAAGCAGTGTACCATTACGTCCACTAGACACTTCTGATTGGGGGGTAGATAGGGTTTGTAGGTTCTCCAAGAAACCAAGGTACCCAGAGCCAACAACTTGGCTGCACAGTACAATGGTTTTTCATTGTGTACTGAGTACAGACCAGTTCACGTGGTGAAATATGTAGAGTGAAAGGGTATCCAGGACACCTATGTATTTCTGAAATGGGCATAGAATATAGTCTAGGAGCAGGGGTTATTTGTATATCTCTGAATGTGTGGGTACCCGTACTGGCAAATATGATTTAGAGGATATATTTCAAAATGTCTTCTTTCTTACACACTGGCTTATATTTGGAAGGCACAAATGCAGCAAAATTCAATTGGTAATAACAAATGTTCTACTATTCTATGCTCCCATATGTCTTCTTATATAAATGGTACCTCTCTTGTGTGGGTAGGCCTATTGCGCATGACAGGAAACGACCCAAAACGCAACGTGGACACATCACATTTTTCCACTGAAAATTTACCTTTTTTTGCAAAGTGGGTAGCAGTAGATTTTGGACCCCAGCTGAGTCGGCACCTAGAAAAACCTAACAAACCTCTACATTTTTGAAAAATAGACACCTGGAGGAATACAAGGTGGGGTAACATGTGTGGCTCTCACCAGGTTTTTACCAAGAATCCCTTGTAAATCTCAAACTTGGACTAAAAAAAAAAAAAACATTTTCCCCACCTTTCTGTGATGGAAAGGTCTGCAATCGTCAGGGAGCCACAAATATTCTTCCCCCTAACATTCCCCCAAGGCTCCTGATAAAAGTGGTACCTCACTTGTGTGGGTAGGCTTAGGGCCCAAAACCTAACATGGATACATCACATTTTCCCACTCAAAACTGACTTTTTTCTTTTTTTTTTTGCAATGTGCTTCGCTGTGGATTTTGGGCCTTAGCTCAGCCGGCACCTAGGGAAACCTAGAAAACTTGTTGCACATTTTTTTTTAACTAGACACACAGGGGAATCCAGGATGGGGGGACGTCTATGGTTCTCAGTAGGTTTTTTTTTTTTTTGTTTTTTTTTGTTAGCCAAACTCCCTTGCATACCTCCCATTTCTGTGATGGAAGTCCTGGAATCTGCATGGAGTCACAATCGTCCACCCACCCAGCATTCCCCCAAGTTTCCCAAAAAATATGGCACCTCATTTATGTGGGTTGGCGTAGTGCCTGTGTCAGGAAAGGGCCCAAAGCACAACATAGGCGCACCACATTTTTACATTTTCACATTTTTAAAACGGAACATTTTTTGCAATGTGTTTAGCTGTGGATTTTGGGCCCTAGCTCAGCCAGGACACCTAGGGAAACCTAGCAATCCTATACATTTTTGAAAATTAGACAACCAGAGTGGTCCAGGGGTGTGACTTGCATGGCTATCACCAGGTACTTTTACCCAGAAGCCCTTCCAGATGTTAAACTTTCATAAGTAACACACATTTTCCTCACATTTCTGTGCCGAAAATTCTGGATTCTGTGATGAGCCACAAATTTCCTACCCACAAATTCCTACACATCTTCCAATCAGAACGGAACCCCACGTGTATGTGTGTGTGTGAGCCAAGAGACCGAGACACAAAAGATCCTAAAGAACTATGTTGAGAGATAAGCAATAGGGGTAGCTGCTGTATTTGGGGCCGAGCTGTGGCGCCACCCAGGCACACCTATGAACCACTGACATTTTTGAAGACTAGACAACCTGTAGAGTCCAAGGTGGTGTGCCTTGCACTTACCCACAATGCCCTGCAAACCTCAAACTCTGCCTGAAATTGTGCATTTCCCTTCCAATTCTTAGATCAAATCTTCCAGAATCCACAGGAATAAACAAAATTCCTTCTAGCCTGCGTTACCCCACTTGTGCAGATAAAACGCTGCCCCTCTTGTGTGGCTGGGCCTAGTGCACACTACAGGAACAGATCAAACCAAGGTCAATGGAAGTCACCTCGTGAGGGCTCCAATTGACCTTGGTTTGATCCGTTCCTGTAGCGGGGTAAATGCATACCTTTGCATTGTCATGGCGCCGCCATGATCAACAATCATGTTGTTGGCATGACAAAATGTAAAGGTGTGCTTTTCCCTAGAAATCCATTTACCTCTACCCAACTGTCTAAGGAACCAATTGGCCTATTTTGCATTGATGGCTCTGTCTAGGAGTACTCTTGTATCTGAGGGTGAGATAATTTGTTTATTCCACAGGGCCGTCCGACTAACTGAGCGGCCCGATCTCTGTCTTGAAATATTCCTGTGTGTATTGCCTACAGGATGCCTTATTGAAGTTTCTAAGATTCCACAGTTTCTAGGGAACTTTAGTCAGATGACTTTTGTCCTGATGAGACCAGAAAACTAACTACGGATCAAATGTTGACATCTCTCCCTAAGTTTCTTTTAAAACATGTTATGGTTTGCCAGAAGATACCATAGATGAACAAACAGGATCTCTGCTTGCGTTTGTTTGATATAAAATCATATACAATCTAGGAATCAGTTAAGTGTCTTGTTCTATGTTGTTGTATTCATGTAAGCTCGCTGTCTGAGCTCTGTGTAGTCTGCACTTATGCTGATACATTTTGAAATGTATATTGTCCTCATATTAAAATTTTGAAAATGATTATCATGCAAGATATTGTGTCCTGTATCCTTTCTCAATAACATTGATTATGGTACAAGTTACTAATTGAGTTTAAAAGTAGAAGTGTGGTGAATGAGTTCCACTGGACATTTGTTCGACTTATTACACTTAACTTTGGTACTCTGGTTCTTGTAGTACACATGTTTCCTAAAAAGCACTTCAAAACCTAGTCAAGACTTTACATTGTTGCCATGCAGGATACTCCATGACAATGGGGTGTATGTTCAGTCTACCACTGTGTGTAGTGTGGGGACTAAAATGGACTTATCAATAAACAAACAGAACACCTTGCACGTTCTGACAGTGAATAAAGAAGTCCATGATTTCCTCAAGTAGAGAAAAAAATTCTATGGCAGCTTGCCTAGTGAGGTAGTGGCCCATGGAAGGTAGGCACCCACTCACATTCATTGAGAGGTTTACTTTTCGGCAGCTCTTCCTCAGTCAATTTCCCAATACTTCATTTTTGTATGGTACAACATAAAGCAAGTAGGTGAATACAGGGCTGGCTTAGAAGGGCACTGGGGACAGTAAACATGACTCTCCTGCCTCTTTCATTGCTTAGAGCAGACTCTACAACTAAGGCATGGTCGAGTCTTTTAGCTGTTTCAGAAATGTGATCGGCAAAGTGTCAAACCTGTAGCCTTGCCCCGGCCTCCAGAGAATATGAACAGGAGGCTGCTGTTTCTATAGCAGTAAGGCTTTCAATGACCTTCAACCAAAAGTCAAGGAAAGACATGAGTCTTGCTGTGGTGGTCTGACGATAAACACCATACGCATTGTATGTTGCCATCTGGATCAGGTGGGTAAACAGCTTCTTATACCAAGTGCGAGGCGTACGACTCGCATTGAATGGCTGAAGAACCAGGTCATTCTTATCCACTCGGCCCATATACTTGTTGAAATCAAGTATACAAGCGGCCTTCTGACCCCAAACTGTGACTGGGTAAGTGCTCTCATCATGAATTGTAGTGAGCATGTACACATCAAGCCTATCGGAGAACTTGACTACGAGTAGTTTGTTGGAACACAACACAGTGCTCTGGGATTTTTGGAGCTTCTTATCAACAAGCTCCTGTGGGAATCCTATGCAATGACAACGAACTGTACCCCATTCCTCAATGCCAGCATTTTACAGCTCACTGAACAGCTCCACCTTTGTGACGGAGAGGCTGGACAAGCTCCCATACAATCTTTCCTGTGACCCCCTTGTGTGGGAGGGAAACCTACAGGGATTAAAGTGGAGTCCTTCCCTGTATACACTCTTAAGCTGTACACATAGCGAGTAGAGCTCTCTCACAGCATGTATAGCTTGATGCCATAGCAAGCTCTTTTGCTTGCAATGAACTATCTGAACAGCAACCACCCTTTGTACAGGATCAAGGACTCATCAATCGCTATATTTTTTCCAGGAGTATAAATCTCTGGAAACCTTGCAGACAAATGTCCCACGGCAGGCCGAACTTGGAACTAGGCATGGGCGGTGAACTGCTGTCCGTTCGCAGAGTTTGCAGAGTTTCCCCCCACTCCGTTGAGCTCGTGGACCTTGCGGAGTTCCGAAAAACTCTGCTCCGCACACCGGAGCAGGGTTTTTTCCTGGCTCGCTCAACGTTAAGTTGGCGAGTGAGGAAAATGCAACACTAGACCACCTCCCATGACCACTCGTGTTGAGAAACCATCCGTGCGCATTGAGGAAACTGCCGCTTGAGTAGAAAATCTACTCGAGCGGCAGAAAGAAGCAGCACCCTCTTCTGCTGTGCATAGTGCCATTCGCCTTCATTTTCCAGCGCGGGACAAACACCCAGCCCTAAAAATCTGCACGAAATGAAACACCTAACTCACTCCTCCGCTTGCAGAACTCCACGTTTGGTCACTTGGCGGAGTTCCGCATAGCGAAACTCCGAGAACTCTGCACAGGCCTACTTTGAACAACCTGTCATGGTCAGGAAGGTCCCGGGGCATTACAGCACCAGAGGATCCTTTGTAGCCCTCCCCAGTGTTGGCCAATGGCTGACAACTGCACTGAGGAGTGAGTGCGGCTGTCAGCCGACAGCCGCACTTAATGATGAGAATATTTTGCAGTAGGTATTGAAGTTTCAACAACATGATCATTTTGCTCAGCCCCACCCTCCCTCCTTTAGACGGAGGTAATCTAATCCATCCATCTTTCGGTTTGATCAGAAATCATAAATATGCCTGTATTTCGCCCCAGTATAGTATCCAGTTCCGAGTGGAATCATATACCAAGGCATGTGATAGGTTCTATGAGCCAATGAATTGGAAAATTAAAACTGAGGGGGAAGTACCCACTGCTGTGAGTGGGACAAAGAGCAACATGGACCAGTTTATGGAATGTCCAGAACACTCTCCGATACGAACGATCTCTTGACTGATTGAGCTTCAATTTAGCTCTTAATCTTTACCCAGAAGGAGAATGTCATCTGCATACATTGACAGCGGGTTTCTTCTGCACCCCATCTTTATGCTCTGGAACTGATGAAATTCCTACAGGAGGCAGGACAATGGTTCTACTGTGAGGACGAAGAGCGCTGGGGAAAGGGTACATTCCTGATGTGTCCCTCTGCCAATAGCAAAGGCAGGAGACAGAAGATTATTATCTGAGCGGTGTATAGGATCTTAGTCCAGTTTACCAACGCCTTGCCGGACCCCATTCCTTCAATAACCAGAAGCACTAAGTGTTTGAGTTGAAGGCTTTGGCAGGATCCAGAATCACTTCAGGTGCCCTCACCTCTGGACCACTTTGGTGTGCGAAGGAGAGCCGAGTACAGAGACTGTCTGCAGTGCCTCTCCTGGGAATAATCCTGACTGATCAGGTGGAATTAGTCTGGGCATTAGGGAGAGAAGTCTGTTCACTCTAATTTTTGCCAATATTTTACAGTCCACATTGATGAGGGATAGTGTCTATATGAATTGCATGACTGCTATCCTGCCTGAGAAGAATGATCACGATGGCTTTCCTCATATTTGGAGTGAGGCGGTCTCATTTCAGTGCCTTAAGAAACACCATGAGCTGTATTATAGAAGTGTCCCAATAAGTGTTTGCGCCTGCTTTGTGTGCCCCCAAGGCACTTTGGTATTACAGAAAATGCCACAGACGCTTGTGTGTCCCCTTCTGTAATTCTGAAAGTGCTGGTGCACATACAGCGCCAGCGCTTCCTCAAGAGGGCGTGGCCCCATGCAAATGAAGGAATCCCTTTGCTCTTGCCCCGTGTTACAGACGTGGACGCAGAGCAAAGAAGCTCTGAGGAGGCGCACTGACAGTGGTCCACCCAAAATGTGATGCACTGTCAGTGCGCCCCCTGACTGCAGCCCTCAGGGCACCCCATACATCCCCTTGCAGGTGGGGGCATTCACTCACTGCACTCGTCTGCAAAGGGATCTCTAAGCCACCTGCACTGTGAAAACACGGAGCAGTTTCAAAGCAGCCACTCGTTTTTCACATGAATGTGAGTTCGCGGCTGCACTGGGGCAGCGCATTCACCCTAAAACAGCAGATTTTCCTTGATTGTGCCGGGCGCATCTTTTAAAAGGTGTACACAGAGCAATCAAGGAAAATGCACCGTATGTGTATTATGGCCCCATGTGTGCAATTGAGGCAAGCTTGTCGATGTACTGTAAAGGTAGTCAATCTCTGCCAGGAGCACTGCTGTTTCTCTTATTTTTAATCACTACTCTTATTTCACTAAGGTGATTGGAGCACAAAATGCTTCTCTTTCAGTAAGCTCCAAGCAAGCTAGGGTGACTTTGTCAAGGAATTAATGTATCTGAGTTGAAGAATCTTGGGAGCATGAAGTGTAATTCTGAATAAAATTTGGTAAATTCTGAAAGGACCTTGTAAGGAAATTGGCTATTAGTTGTATGGCCTGCACAAGCAATGGGTCCACAATCCCCTCCTCACTAGGAACCAAACACCCCATTGTAGTGCTTGACTCTCTCACGGTAGCAAAGCAGAGCAGCTTAGAGTGGACATCCACCTCACTCCAGGAATACAAATACTACAACCACTTAGTGGCATGGGTAAAGGCGCTCGAGTGCCAGTTTGATGAATTTGGAATAAAGAACATTAGAGCACTGACTGGTAAGTTGTACTTGTAGAAACTTCAAAGTCACACCTGCACCAATGCAGGAAATGCACCAATCCAGGCTGTACGCTGAGTGCATGATCTGTGCGACAACACGGCTAAAAAGGGTCACAAGAGCCCAAAAGAACAGAAAGAGGTCATCATTCTACATCACACAGCGGGGAGGCCTGGGATGAGACTGAGATAGGGCTTTTAAAATTATTTGCAGGAGGTGAGGTTTTTCAGGAAGCAGTTACCCTTTTTGCAGGCAGATCAGCATAGATGTGAGTCTTGCCTTGTGCCGTGAAGCGCAGTCTCGCTGGCTACAGCACAGCATACAGAGGGGCTTATTTACAAACCCATTGCGCCACTGGTGCGTCCCTTTTATTGATGCACCGGCGGCGCAGTGAGTTGGCCTATATTTACAAGGCCACGCAAAGCCACCCTGCGTGGCATTTCATGGCCTTGTAAATACGGAAGCCAGCCTGCTTGGTTTTCATGGCCTTGTAAATACGGCTCTTTTTCACGCATCACTTTGCGTGAAAGGGGCGTGCCATGGGTGTTGCTGTGGGTGTTCCCACGCAACTCCCATGGATTCTGCCACATTTCCAGATTTACATCATTTCGTCAACCTGGGAATGCGCCAGATTCCTACAACTTCCCAGAATAGACGTAAGGAGGAACACCGAGGAGAAATATTTGTATTTCTCCTAGCTTTTTCCTCTTTCTATGAAATTTGTACTTGTACTTGTAAAGCGCACTTATACCCCCAAAGGGGTGTCTCGGCGCTGTACGCATACCGCTGTGGAACCCTTCCTGGCTTTTCCCTGTGAAATGTCCACTCCTGGGCACCCCCAGGGTGAAGCCAGGCATCCCAGCGCTGTTGAGGCCGTTGTGGAGATTAAGCAAGCTATTGCCCAGAGTTGCAGAGTGGGACCCATGATTAGAATAGGCACCGAGGCGAGAATTATCAGGTCCGAGGAAATTGAGCCCAAGACCCGCCGAGGCGGGAATTGAACCCTGGTCTCGGGCCAGATCTCTGCATCAGGGTCTGCCGCTCTAACCATTGAGCCACACTTCTCCATTCTGCAGCGCGCATAGAAAGAGGAAAACATCAATGATTGTTTTTGTGCAGGAAGGTGTCCCTTCCTTCACAAAAACAATCATCCCCTCAGAGCAGGCACCCTTGCACCATGGTGCACCTTCACACACATTTTTACAAAATTGCAATTACAACTGGAATAAATGACCATTGTTCTGTGTGCTCTGCAGAGGGGCCAACCCACTGACAGGCACTTTGCTTTGGTTTCAGCATCAGCGTCAGAGCTCTCAATCTAAGCCCCTGATAAACACCTGCACAGCTCAAAGTATGGATGGAAAAGAAACCAGAAAGAAACACAACATGATTAATTAGCTAACTCTTGAGGGAGGCACAATTAAGAAAAACTTGAAATAAGAGAGGAACTAAATCGCTGACATGCATTGCCTCAACGTTTTAACCGTCATTGTTTATAAATAAAACCATTTTTTGGCATTAAT